>BPTQ01000007.1:75174101-75192390 GCA_019973895.1 Chrysanthemum seticuspe | reverse complement strand
TAGCTTTATTTCCTAATTTCTTGTATTTTAGGTAATTATTAAATAGTTAAAAATAGTTTTTAATTAATAATAATTAATTAAATAGTCATAAAAATAATTTTCTTTTTCTATAAGTTTTCTTTTATCATTAGGATTGTAAAAATGTATTTTTCATATTTTTAGGATTTATTTTGTGTAATTTTCACGTTTTTATTTGTACGTTTACGTAATTTTATTTTAAACGTAAGTTTTAAGTTTTAAACGTTCATCATTTTAAATATAGTGATAGCGTTTATTTAATAGATTTTATCTTTTTAACTTTCTTTAATTTGCATTTAAGCCCTTGTAGTTTATGGGCTTTTTCCTTAGTTATAATAATCTTCAAATCTCTTTTCCCGTTCAAATCTCTCGATCACTACACGTTTGACTATTCTCGCACAGCTCGTTGGGACTTAACGACCTGGGGAAACACTATACTCTCCCGATCTTCATTGAGTTGGTGTGTGAGCTGTTTTAAGTTCCTTACGGCTGATCATTCACAAGTGATCAGCTCGCGTGAGAAAACTTGACGGTTCTGCACCAATCAAATTTTGGCGCCGCTGCCGGGGAGGCTTTAGCGTGTGTTTAGCCTTTTTCAGATCCACTCTTGCACATACCCCATCTTTTGTAAAAAGTTTTTGTAAAGTTATCAGAAAATCCAAAAAGTTCATTAACACTTTTCCTAAAGTGTTAACAACGCCAAAAATATTTTCAGTCTTTGTTTTTATCATCATGTTTTTCAAAAATACCAAAAATATTCCTCTTTACCCTCCTACCCTTTTTTGATTCTTTATCCCTTTACCCTCTATACATTTGATTCTGAACTTCTTCTGTTCTCATGGAATCTCTCGAGGACGAATTCTGGGACGAAGCTGAAAAGCTTCAGACTTTATCACCAATGTCTAGAATTCGTGTTGTTCGTGAAGATCCATTAATTCTGCGTAGGGAAATAGAACGAAAAACCAGGGTGACAAAGGACCAGGTACTCCCCTCTGATAATGGAAGTGCTAAATACGTCCAACCCACGGTTATCCAAAGATCTAATCCCTCAATTGCTCCTAAGCCGTCTAGAATTGATTCTAAACTTTCACGGTTTACGGTTAAAAGCAAACTTGCAGAATTCAGACCGGTGACCAGCAAGAATGACTTGCCTAATCTTCACGTTTCTCAAGAACCAGAACCGGAGACCATAACGGAAGTGGTGGAAATTGCTAGCTCTCAGAGCACACCACTTGTCCCACCTCCGGATTTTTCAAAATGTTCTTCGAGACTTGATAGTCATTCGGATCACCATGTTGGTTTTGTTGATCCTTTGAATAAACTGATTCCTTCTCATAACTCTCAAATAGAATCGTTTATTCCTTGTGTCGGTTGTGGTGAGCCTCTTTATGGTTCACCCTGTCGTTGGTGTACATGTGTACAATGTGGTAATGATATCCTTAACGGGAGTTGTTTGTTTTGTGGTTCGAGGAATTCATTTGATTATGATCCTAATCAAAACTCATTTAACGACCCCTCAAACTTTTCCAATTACCCACCACAGCCCGACTCATCTTCATATAACCAACATTACTGCTGTGAATATTGTGGAGGTCCTCACCAAGGATTTGAGTGTCAATCCGGAAACACGTTTGTCTACGAACAGTTTTCTGGTAACACTCAGGACTTTGGAAATAACCAAATTCCATATTATTCACATGACCACCCACAACAATCATTTTGTTGTGAGAACTGTGGAGGTCCCCATTCCAGCTCTGATTGTCAAACAGGGAATCCATTTCCTTGTGACAATTACGACTATCCATATCACGACCAACCTCCACAGTGCCAAATGACTCCAACTCCTCAGCAAGCCCAACAAGACACTTATCTAGAGCTTCTGGAGTTACTGAAAAGAGGTGAGGAGTTCAATAAAATTGTACATCATAATATTCCCAGTATTTCTTGTGTACATTGTGGGGGTCCTCATGATGATTATCAATGTCAACCTTCCGGTTTTTCTCCACTCCCACAATGTCCCTTCATTCCAAATTCACATGAGAAATCCATGGAAGAATTGCTAGCTAAAGAGCAGGCTGCTAAAATAAATTCCCAAATTGCCTTTGAAAAATCTGTTAGGGAATCAATTGCAAAAGAAAAAGCAGCCAGATCTAGCTCGCAGTTTCGTTTTATTCCTGATGACAGTGATGATGAAGATACACTTGATTCATCAAGTTCATCAGATGATATCCCAGCAGTTGAGATTCTTTCTCAAACAACTGCTATCACTCCCGAGATTCCCACTCACTCTCTTATTATGGGGGACGAGCATCTCGACACTGTTCCTGAAAAGGAATCGGACGAATTCATAAAGTCTAGTGTTGAGGACCTTGTCCCAATCCCAAGAGAGTCACAGGGAACTCTTGATCATGTGTGTGATACCCCTCCTCCTCTTATCTTCCAAACAGATCATGTTGAAATGCTCTCCGATTCTGATGATGATGATTCGTTATCTTGTGGAGACATCATTTATGTGGAAGATTCACCTTCTAAGCTTGTTAGCTTAGAAGAAGAGAATGATGAAGTTACTGACACTGAAATCAAAGATGAAGCTCTTCGAGCAACATTATTGAATGTCAGTATTCTCATTTCTAAAATTGAGGCTTTCAAAGAGAAACCTATTTCATCTCCTATCCCCATTAAGGATAGTGACATTCTTTCCGATGATTCTATTCCGGAAATGAAAGCCTTCTGTTTTGCTAATTTGGGAGAGAAGATTAGTGGCAGTACCACTTTTCATTCTCACAATTCTCTCCCCGATTATGAATCATGTACATTGGAGGAGTTCATCAGTGAACCCACTCTTATCAATTCTGAATATGATTCATTCACCTTCATGGAGTTCTCAGATGAACTCACTCATATCATATCTCCACCGGAGTATGATAACTTCCATTTTGATCTAGACACACCCATAGTATGTCTTGATCAAATAAGCTTAACTGAGGAGATTCATGAAACTATGAATTCTCCTATTGAGGATGAAGAGTTAGTCATGATTTGTATCATGATTTTCTTTCTTTTCTTCATATATCCCGTGGCTTCTCCTGTTCTTCACTCCTTCGGGAATGAAGACATTATCTTTGACCCAGGCATTTCCATGTACCATTTGTGAGCCGGGTCTGTCTGTCTGCATCTCATCGGTGTGGAACTTTCACGAACTTCAATGTTTATCCAAACATCTTGAATGAAAGTCCGATGGAGATTGTTTCTTCCACTTACTTCCCCATGAACAAATTAATTCGGGGTCGAGTCAAGCTAGCGACTCGGTAATCAAAAACAGTAGCTTAACATGGGTTTTCACCCGTGTGTACCACCCTAGTGTGGGGGAGATGCCCCACATGTTGTATATAGATCTAAAAAATGAATGAAAATTGTAAATATTAAAAAAGAGAATAATTGTTGTGTTTCTACACTTAGCTAGGTTTATTATCTTTTTACGTTCTAAGTTTCGGCATAACAGCCGGTACTTTGAATATTGAGGACAATATTCATTTCTAAGTGTGGGGGGGAAATTCTGGCAAATTTGATCATAAATGTACCCTTTTAGTCCCTTTTTCCCCCAAAATGGCCAAATTTTAAAAAAAAAATTTAGTGGAAGTACTATGTACTAAACACAACAAATGGTAATCAGTCCACCATGTCTAACCCACAAAAGGATTGGCTAATCCAGGAGCAAACGGCTCTTGGTAAAGATATCTCAAATCCGTTGACGGCTTGCAATTTGCCCAAAATTGTATGGTATTCAGCTCACCATATCCTTAAAAGTGAAGAGTTGGCTAGCCCGCAAGTTTATGGCTTGTGGTAAAGGCAGTTGGAAAACCATAATTGGTAATCGGCTCACCAAAGATATTTTATCTAAGAGTTGGCTAGTCCAGAAGCAAACGGCTTCTGGTAAAGACAAATCAAAACCGTTTACAGCTGGTGATTTGCTCAAAATCATTTGGTTATCATTGTACCAAGGTTCTTCTTGAACTAAAACATTTGGCTACTCCAGAAGTAATGGCTTTTGGTAAAGAGATAAAATCCATTAAAACTTCATAAATCATTGCTAGGGACTAGCAATATCTTAGTGTGGGGGATTAATGAGTGTCTAAATACTCATCATTTTTGTACCATCTAGACTGCAAAAACATCTGAAAACACTCAGAAACGCATCAAAATGATAAAAATATCACAAACAAGTGTTTTATGTGTTTTAAATGCAAAAATATCAAAATCAGATGAAAAACGTATCAAGTTTGCATTATTGGCAGTTTTAGTCCCTCAAGTTTGAAAATGTGTCAAATATAGTCCGTGGTCATTCCAAAACTTGTAAAATATCACAAAAGGTCCTTAGGAATTCATAAGTTGTCAAAACAAGTCCTTGAAATTCAAAATTGCAAAATTACAACTTAGGTCCCTCAAGTTTTGAAAATGTCAAAATTAGTCCTTGGATTTATAAAAAATGGAATTTTATGCATATGGTCCTTGTACTATTCATATTTGGCAGGATAGGCCCTTGTGAGAACTTTGGGAAATGGACAGATTCAACCCTTGAAGTTTGGCAGAATTACATGTTTGGTCATTGGGTTATTAACTACACCAAACGGATCCTTTATATTATCCAAAACCAAATCCAACCCAGCTACTGGCCCAACATACCCCCAAGCCCAAGTCAAACCCCCCTTTTCCCCCAGTCAAACCCACCAAACGCGCCAAAGAAACCAGAGATACTGTTTATCTCTTTCACCCAAACCTGTAAATCCAATACCACTGGTTTCACCACCCTTTCCACCTCACCCCATCTATCTCAAACACTCATCCTTACCTTTTCCACCTCACCAACATAGCCCACAAGCATTTAATGCTTCCCCACCAAGTGACCTTCACTGTAGCACTCACATAATCTGTTTTTGCTGCCAAATCAACCCCTAACCCCATACCTGCTATCCAATCTGTTCCCTTACACCTCCACAACCTCCCAAGGAGCATTTAATGCAAAAACCTGCTCATGTGACTTTTGGCGCCAAAAGCAAATTTGATGGCCAAGATTCGTTTGACCACATCAATGGCTGGAAAATGGTGGGAAATGCTCAGAGTGCCAGTGGGAAACTTTTGGATGTCTATAAAGAAAGAAAGAAGCAGAGGAGAAGAATTATTAGAGTAAAGTAGTGTAATTTTAAATTCTGTTATGTCGTTTTATTAATTTAAGTTTCCAGTTTATGTTTAAAGCTTTCAAGTGTTGTGTAATCATTTCTCAGTTTAATAAAAACCTACTTTCAGTCCCAATTTAAATTATTGTCCACGAATTCGGTTTTTGCTAATTTCAATGTTCAATTTCTCAAAATTGTTAAATGTTGTTCTCAGTTGTTGTTATTACTTATTAAGCTTTTATAAGCTTTTGATAAAGCTTATAAGCTCTCAGAACCATTAATGAACCAGTTTCACTTAACAGTTCCAAAATTACCAAAAATAGCAATAAAATTAGTTAAAAATCAAAATCCTATGAGGAATGATCAAGACAGAGTAGCAGTACTGAATTTGGAATGCTAGTTGGTTTAGAGGCTTGTGGGAAGCTATAGGCTGTGTTATCATCTATTGGTTCTCAGTTGTATGCTTGAACACAACTTGTAAGCATTTTTCTCATAATTTGCAATTTTCAGTATTAATGTTTAATTCCTGTTAAATTTAGCTTAATCTTGTTTAAATACAGTTATTATAAGTTGTTAAATGGATTCCTTGGTTTAAATAGCTAGTTTAATTTGTTTAGCTTCAAAACTGCCTCCTAAAGGTGTGTGATGAGTGTCTAAATACTCATCATTTTTATACTGTTAGAATGCCAAAAACATCTGAAAACACTCAGAAATGCTTCAAAATGATAGAAATATCACAAACAAGTGTTTTATATGTTTTAAATGCAAAAACATCAAAATCTGGTGAAAAACGTATCAAGTTTGCATAATTGGCAGTTTTAGTCCCCCAAGTTACAAAAGTTGTCAAAAACAGTCCCTGGTAATTCAAAAACTTGTAAAATATCATTTTAGGTCCTTGAGATTCAAAAAGTTGTCAAAACAAACCTTTAAAGTTTAAAAATCACAAATTGACAACTTTAGTCCTTCAACTTTGGAAAATTGTCAAAAATAGTCCTTGGTTAATTTAAAAAGTGAAAATTATCAAGTTTTAAACTTGTTCTATTTATAAATGACAAAAATGGTCCTTATGATAAACTTTGGAGAAAATTACAAGTTTGGTCCTTATAGTTTCTAAATTGACAGTTTTGGTCCCTGGATTTGTAAAAATGGAAATTAACAACAAAGGTCCTTGTACTATTATTACTTGGCAGGTTTAACCCTTGTGAGAGCTTTGGAAAATGCTCAAGATAAACCCTTCAACTTTGGCCAAATTGCATAAATGGTCCTTGTTGTTACTTCTAAACCAAACGGACCTTATTATTAACTAAACCCAAATCCAAGCCCAATATCTTGACCCGGCCCAGTTTTTAAATACGAATAAAACCGCGCCACTGTAGCTTCGTCTCTCCCACACTGGTTTAGCCAAAACCAGTGGTGGTTTCACCTCCACCTCACCATTTCCACCTCACTTTCCCACTTGATTACACTCCACTTCCACCTATACATCAATCCAAAGCCAATTAATGAATAAAACCTGCTCAAGACATTTTTGGCGCCAAAATCGCCAAATGTCAATACTGATTATCTGGCTCATTTCAACGGTTGGATTGTGATGGGATTTTCTCAGAGATGTCGACAAGGAAGATTGAAGTCAATAAATAGAAGGTGGAACCAATGTAATTAGCTATCTAGTGTAATTTTACTTTTGAATGTAGTTTTAGCTTAATTCTAAATTCCAGTGCATTTTAAAGCTTTTAAATCTTGTATTTCATGTTTTCAGTGTAATATAAAACTTTTGTAAGCATCAATTTCCAGTTTCAAGCTATATCTCAAGTTATGCAGTTTTCTTATTATTCAAAAATCTCAATATGTTGAAATGTTGTTAGAAGTTGTTACTTTGGACTGAGTAAGTCACATAAGCTCCATATAAAGCTTATGCAAGCTTTTAGACACTCTTAAAAGCAGTTTATTGGTGAAAATCAGAAATTCACAAAAATATCAAATAAATAACTTAAAAATAAAAAACCATGGTTCAAGGTTCTAGCAGGCTGGAGCAGGATATATAATGGATGGTCTTGGGTATAGTGCTTATTGGTAAGCTATAGGATTTGTTATTTGGTCCTAGTTCTCAGTTTGTGACCTCAAGCCATTTGTAAGCATCTTGATCTCCTTTTGGCATTTACTGTGTAAGACAGTTTTTAGCTCAAATTTCTTTTTGATCATGTTAATTAGTTGTAGTTAAGATAAATTAAACCTTTAAACCATTAGCTTGTTCTTTTAAATTCACAGTTGCTTAAAATATAGTTTTCACAGTTAAACTAGCTTTGGTATAATTTGTTAGTTTAATAATGTTAGGACTATTGTTTAAAGCTCATTTAGCTTTAATATATCATAATATAAGGTCTGTTATAGATAGCATAGTTTAAATCAGTCATTAGCCTTGAAAACCTCAAAACAATCTCATTTAAGGACTGTTTGGATTTGCTGATATAGTAGCAGTCCAGTGTTTGTTTGTCATTATTTATCATTGTTTCATGTCATATTAGTCCATAGTAACTCAGTTTAGTCATTAAAATTAGTTCTCATTAGATAAAAAGTCAAAATCTCTTTCAAATTAACTTGATAAGTTAACTGTTAGGAATTTGGTTTGCTAAAATCATCATATTAGCTCAAAAGTAGTTAACATAGCTTAATATAACTTTATTACACCTTAATATATCATAATCAGTTCATAGAATCAAGTTAAAATTCAGTTTAGTCAACCTTTCATTTCAATCAAAAAGTCAAAAAGCTCCCCTGTGCATCAGTTTTATTAGCTGAATCATAAGCTTCTACAGAGCTTATTAGTTGTCCAAAATAAGTGATTTTTGTTTCTTTGGATAGCTAACCTCACCATTTCCACCTCACTTTCCCACTTGATCTCGCCAAAAGTTTTAAATTTTGAATTACCAGGGACTGTTTTTGACAACTTTTGTAACTTGGGGGACTAAAACTGCCAATTATGCAAACTTGATACGTTTTTCACCAGATTTTGATGTTTTTGCATTTAAAACATATAAAACACTTGTTTGTGATATTTCTATCATTTTGAAGCATTTCTGAGTGTTTTCAGATGTTTTTGGCATTCTAACAGTATAAAAATGATGAGTATTTAGACACTCATCAATCCCCCACACTAAGATATTGCTAGTCCCTAGCAATGATTTGAGAAAATTTAATGGATTTTATCTCTTTACCAAAAGCCATTACTTCTGGAGTAGCCAAATGTTTCAGTTCAAGTAAGAACCATGGTACACTGATAACCATGTGATTTTGAGCAAACCACAAGCTTTTAACGGATTTGATTTGTCTTTACCAGAAGCTGTACCCTTCTGGACTAGCCAACTCTTAGATAAATTATCAGAATTATCTTTGGTGAGCCGATTACCAATTATGGATTTTCAACTGCCTTTACCACAAGCCATAAACTTGCGGGCTAGCCAACTTTTCACTAGTTTAAAGATATGGTGAGTTGAACACCATACAATTTTAGGCAAATTGCAAGCCATAAACGGATTTGAGATATCTTTACCAAGAGCCGTTTGCTCCTGGATTAGCCAATCCTTATGTGGGTTAGACATGGCGGACTGATTACCATTTGCTGAGTAAGTGAAAAACACTTACTCCAAAAAAAATTTTGGCCAAAAACGGGGGAATTGGGTGAAATAATTACATGATGAAATTCGTGAGAATTCCCCCCCACACTTAGAAATGAATATTGCCCTCAATATTCTAAGTACCGGCGGTTATGCCGAAACATAGAACATAAAAGGGAAATATTACGGCCATTATTTTGTTTTTGATATATACACATTTTTTTTTTTTTTTTTTTTTTTTTTTTTTTTTTAGACTTGAGAATATACAACAGTGTGGGAAAAACTCCCCCACACTAGGGTGATAGAAAGGGGATAAGAAGACAGAAACATGGGTGAAAACCCATATTGTGTGTTATTATTTTTTATTCCCGAGTCACTAGCTTGACTCGATCCCCGCATTCATTGGTTCATGGGGAATGTTTGCAAATCCGGGACAATCACAGATGGAATGTCCTCTCCAAAGTAATGCTTTAATCGATGACCATTTACTTTAAAATTAGGACCATCAGGTTGTGATAACTCAATGGTACCATAAGGATAAACCTTAGTGATAGTAAATGGACCAGACCAGCGGGACTTAAGCTTTCCCGAGAAAATCTTCAATCTAGAATTGAAAAGAAGGACTCGATCACCAACGTTGAAAACGCGGTTCTTGATTTTAGAGTCATGAATCTTCTTTGTCTTTTGTTTGTAGATCAAAGAGTTCTCGTAAGCTTGATCACGAAGTTCATTTAGTTCATTCATTTGAACTTTTCTGTGATCACCGGCTGTCTGTATATCGAAGTTTGCATGTTTTAAGGCCCAGTAAGCTTTGTGCTCTAGTTCAATCGGAAGATGACATGCTTTTCCGTACACTAGCTTGTATGGAGTACACCCAATTGGTGTTTTGTAAGCTGTACGAAAAGCCCAGAGTGCGTCATCCAGTTTATCCGACCAGGATGCACGATTTTCACCTACTGTCCTTTCAAGGATTCTTTTAATACCACGGTTTGAAACTTCCACCTGCCCACTTGTTTGGGGGTGGTATGCAGTAGATAGACGGTGGGTAACACCATACTTTTGCATGACACGATCAAATTGGTCATTACAAAAATGTGTACCACGATCACTGATTATTGCACGAGGGGTTCCAAACCTGGCAAAGAGAGCTTTCAAAAATTTCACAACTACTCGGGCATCATTTGTAGGTAAAGCTTTTGCTTCAACCCATTTTGACAAATAGTCAACAGCCACGAGTATGTACTTGTTACCACGAGAAGATGGAAATGGCCCCATAAAATCAATACCCCAGATGTCAAATATCTCACAAACTTGAATGGCATTTTGTGGCATTTCATTCCTTTGAGATATGTTTCCATGACGCTGACAAGCGTCACAAGTTTTGACATAATCGTGGGCATCTTTATAGATTGTGGGCCAATAAAACCCGGAATCAAACACCTTTTTGGCGGTGTAGTTTGGACTATGATGGCCCCCGGTGGGTCCAGCATGACAAGCTTTGAGAATGTCAAGAGCTTCTTGTCCATAAACACACCGTCGGATGACTTGATCCGCACAGATTTTGAATAAGAAAGGGTCGTCCCAGAAATAGTGTTTAACATCCTTGAAGAATTTATTCTTCTGCTGGGTCGACATCCCTTTCACAATGAAGTTACCCGCATGGTAATTTGCCAAGTCAGCAAACCATGGGGTAGAAGAGTTTCCACGAAAAGAAACCGCATTGATGGTCTCGAGAGGAAATGTTTCATTTATTTCCTTCTTCTCGAAAACATCTTGGTGAGGGTTTTCTAATCTGGACAGATGATCAGCAGCCAAGTTCTCAGCTCCTTTTTTATCACGTATGATGATATCAAATTCTTGGAGGAGGAGAACCCAACGGAGCAATCTCGGCTTTGCATCTTGTTTTGCAAAGAGATATTTAAGAGCCGAGTGATCCGTATACACTACACATTTGGTCAAGATTAAATACGGCCGAAACTTTTCAAATGCATACACCACGGCTAATAGCTCTTTTTCTGTGGTGGTGTAATGAGTTTGAGCTTCCGTCATAGTCTTACTTGCGTAGTGAATAGGCTGAAAATGCTTGTTTCTTCGTTGCCCTAAGACTGCGCCGATAGCAAAATCACTTGCATCGCACATTAGCTCAAAAGGCAAGTCCCAGTCGGGAGCAACGAGAATGGGTGCTTCAGTAAGCTTTTTCTTCAATGTTTCAAAAGCTTCGATGCACTCAAGTGAAAAGATAAAAGGAGCATCCTTTTCAAGAAGATGGGTCATTGGCCGGGCGATTTTGGAAAAATCTTGAATGAATCTACGATAGAAACCGGCATGACCTAAAAAGCTCCTAATACCTTTGACGGTAGTAGGATGAGGTAGTTTAGCAATAACATCGACTTTTGCTCTATCTACCTCAATCCCGTTCTTTGAAATCTTATGGCCAAGGACAATGCCTTCTTTGACCATAAAGTGGCTTTTCTCCCAGTTTAGACAAAGATTGGTGTCTTCACACCTTTGAAGCATTTTATCTAAATGGGAGAGACATGATTGAAAAGAATCCCCAATGACCGAGAAGTCATCCATAAACACTTCCATTGTTTCCCCGATCATGTCGTGGAATATGGCCATCATACATCGTTGGAACGTGCCAGGAGCATTACATAGGCCAAAAGGCATACGTCTATAGGCAAAAGTTCCGTATGGGCAGGTGAATGTGGTTTTATCTTGATCCTTTGGATCAATGGGAATCTGAAAGTACCCCGAGAAACCATCAAGGAAACAATAGTATTCATTCCCTGCTAATCTCTCAAGCATTTGGTCCATAAAGGGTAGAGGAAAATGGTCTTTACGAGTGGCGTCATTCAACTTACGATAGTCAATGCAAACACGCCATCTCGTAACCAGACGAGTTGGAATTAACTCGTTATCTTCATTTGTGACAACAGTTATGCCACCCTTTTTCGGAACACAATGAATTGGGCTAACCCAAGGACTATCTGAGATTGGGTAAATCAATCCTGCATCAAGAAGTTTGATAACCTCTTGTTTGATAACATCATGGATTTTTGGATTTAGGGCTCGTTTGGTTTGTTGCCAGGAATGACAATGGGTATCGGATTTGGAATGAGGTGGAATGATAATGGGTATGAAAAAGTGTATCATTACGATTGTTTATGTTTGGTTGATAAAATATGGTATGAAAAAGTGTATAGATATTTTAATTTTGTAGTGGAAAAAAGGGGGGTCCACGGGAATGGATTTCATAGACACCAAATTGGTGTGTAATGAATCTATGACTATGATATACCTATTTCATTACCGGGCCCACAAAACAAAACAAAACAAACACCGACTATGACTTTGAAAGTCATAGTCTCATTCCCATTAACGCAAACCAAACGGGCCCTTACTCTTCTCTGATGTTGAACTGCTGGCTTAAAGTCATCCTCCATCAAGATTTTATGAGTACAAAACTCAGGGTTGATACCCTTAATGTCGGAGAGTTTCCAAGCAATTGCTTGCTTGTGTGACTTTAAGATTTTTATGAGAGCAGCTTTTTCATCTATACTCAAATCTCTAGCAATAATGACTGGTAATTTATCATCACCTTCAAGGAATGCATACTCGAGATGAGGTGGTAAGTCCTTAAGCTCAACCTCAGGAAATTCTTCAGTTTTCTCAACTGATTTGATTTCCTTGTTATGAAGTTTGATGGGAGGGAGAGGAGAAGAAATGTCATGATTTAACAATTTCTCAAGAAGAAAATCTCCCTCCAGATTAATCTCATTTTGATTAATCTCAGCAGGAATTGAATCACTAGTGTGAGGGGCTGATGATGGATCATCATTAAGCAACTTCTCAATGAGAAGTATGTCTCCCTCAATGTCAATTGGAGCGTGATCAATTTCCCATGGTACAGAATCACTGGATAAGTAAGCTTCAATCTCTTCTAAGATGAAGTCACTTTCCTCAAATGGGGTGATAGAAGGAGTAGAATTGGCGATGATAGGTTGAGATGAATGAGTGAGATTATCACTTGAAGAATTATGATCATAACCAAGAACTTCTTGCGAGTACTCTTCAGAAGCAACATCAATGATATCTATTCGGTTAACCGACTCAGAATCATAATTTGCGGAGTACCTCGAAGTTTGATCAAGGTTAAAAGTGACAGCTTCATTACCAACACGTAATGTGATTTCCTGTTCAAATACATCTATGAGAGCACGGCCCGTTCTCAGGAATCCTCGACCAACAATGAGAGGAACCCGATGATCGGCATCAAAATCAACAACCACGAAGTCAGCTGGAAAATGGAACTTTCCTACTTTCACAAATACGTCCTCGGCAATGCCAAGAGGACGAGATATTGTACGATCTGCAAGCTCGAGAGTCATGCATGTAGGAGTGAGTTCCGGAAGAGAAAGTTTCTTCCACACTGAATATGGCATAAGATTAATGCTTGCACCAAGATCTGCTAGGGCAAAGCATTCAACCATTCCTGGGAATACACAAGGTAAGAGAAATTTCCCAGGATCTCCAAGCTTTTCTGGAAGCTTTTTCAGAATAACTGCAGAGCAGTTCTCGTTCAAAGGAGTTTTAGCCATTTCAAACAGCTTTTCCTTGTTGCTTAACATGTGTTTGAGAGTTGATGCAAACTTGGGCATCAGCATGATAGCATCCGCAAAGCTTATGTCAAAATGTAACTCTTGGAAAATTTGGAAAAATTTATCCATTTGATGACTAGCTTTTTCACGGAGCTTTTGCTCATTCAATCGTGATGGATATGGAATAGAAGATTTGGATTTGATATTTTCAACGGGAGCTACAGGTGGTTCAAAAACAACTCCTGGATTAGACTTGGGTTTCTGGACAACTTGAGGATGGACTACCGAAGGTGGGACTTGTGCGGTATTACGTGGACTTGAATAATGCACCTTGTCCGTTGTTTCCTTGGTAACTTGACTCATTGCCACAGGAGGAGGGGGCATTGGAGTCGTAGGTCCATTGTGAGTCAGAGGTTCACTTTCCACTACCTTTGGAAAAGAAGAAGAAGAAGAGGTAGTAGGAATAGCGGGTCCATTGTATGAAACACCACTTCTGGTCGTGATCGCCTTAGCATCGCCCCTCGGGTTAGCGATCGTGTTGCTCGGAAGTTTTCCTGAGCCCGAGGGTTGATCATTTAAAGACTTTTTGAGATCAGCAATCTGACTGACCAACAACCTGTTCATTTCATCTTGGGATTTCATAAACTGCTTCAGTAACTCATCAGATGATGGTCCTGGAGGAGTAATGACGGGAGGTGGATTAGGAGGGAAATTTTGAGGTCGGATGTTTTGATTATGACCTTGTTGTTGAAAATTCCCTTGATTAGGATTCACATTCCCATGAAATTGATTCCCACGATTGAAATTGTTTTGATGAAGGTTCCCTTGTTGTTGGAAACCTTGATTGGGTCCAGGATAGAAACTACCTTGGTTTTGATAACCTTGGTTCATTCTAGGTTGATTCTGATTCCGGTTAGGATTCTGGTTAAAACCGGGTGGTGCCTGATAAGTGTTAGCACGGTAGTTTGGTTCATTCTGAGGACGGTATTGATTACCTCCTTGATTTGAAGTACCGGCTATAGCATTTGCTTCAAACGGACTACCATCGGTGGCAGTACAGTTGTAGTATGCATGAGGACCACCACAAGTAACACAAACTTCAACTTTCTTCACTTCACCATGTGATGGTGTTTGAGTGAATGTGACTTTCTTTTGGTTAGCAAGAACCAAAGCCTGAACAATATCTGTGAGTTTATCAATCTTAGCATCGGTGCTAGATGTACTCACAGGAGATGAAGTAGAAGGTCCAGCATTAGACTGAGTTTGATATGTCTTTGTGCGGAAAGGACGGACCTGGGACTTATTTTCAATGATTTGTAAGGCTTCTTTGGTGGTTTTGCTAAGGAAATTACCTCCCGCGGAGGTATTCAGAGAGTCTTGGTCAGCTTTTCTCAGACCATTGTAGAAAGTATCCATTTGCATTAACTCGGTGAAACCATGATGTGGACACTTGCGGAGCAATTCTTTGTAACGATCCCATGCCTCCCCGAATGATTCATCAAATCTCTGAGAAAATTTCATTATCTCATTCTTAAGACTTGTGGTTCGGGATGGAGGATAGAATTCGTTAACAAACTTGGTAACTAGATCTTCCCATGTCTCTATGGAACGAGGGGGTTGTTTCTCAAGCCAATTCCGGGCTTGTCCCTCTAGAGAGAATGGGAACAGAAGAAGCTTGATAGCTTCGTGTGGGACATTCTTGTACTTGATGGTTGATGCAATCTTATTGAACCATCGAATGTGTGCATGAGGATCATCCCGCTCAAAACCATAGAATTGGCTTTGGGTTACAAGATTAAGTAACCCGGTTTTGAGTTCGAAGGTATCAGCCACAATGGCTGGGACAACAATGGCATCTCCGTAACCCTCGATGGGTGCTTGGAGAAGCTCATTCATAGGTTTGTCTTCTGCCATTTCGACAGGTGGTGGAGGTGGTAGACGTTCCTCAGTCACGGCTGAAGGAGCTGAACGTCCTCTACGTCTGCGAGGAATGTTTCCAAGTTCGGAAAGTGGACTTGTAGAACTGGAAGAACGAGTGCGCATGCACTAAGTATAAAAATCAATTTCCAAAACAAATGAGGCAAAACACAAGTGAACTTAACCAATAATCACAAATGAAATGGCTTCTTTGAAAAAGGTACACCAAATCACAAGTGACACAAAGGCAAGTTTTAAATCTGATGTTCGGGAACTTATTAATGGTCGCACCCCCAGTTAGGTAGTGCACTGCCTTGATTTGCGGTGGTTGATTTTTATGTATAATTTAAGTACCACTGAAAAGACGTAGGTATGATTTGTGCAAAGGGGTTTAAAAACTTTTGGAAAATATTTTTGGTATCGTCCCGTTTAACCAAATCGTATCTCTTTAAGAATCACCTTAAAAGAAACACAAACTAGAAAACGTTACGATTGTTTTGTTGTTTTATATTGTTTTTGGGTTTTTAACACTTTAGGAAAAGCATTAATGAACTTTTTGATTTATATTAACTTTACAGAAAACTTTTTACAAACTGTGGTATATGTGCAAGTACGGGTCTGAAAATGCTAGAAACACGCTTACAGCCTCCCCGGCAGCGGCGCCAAAATTTGATCTGTGCTAAACCGTCAAGTCAAATAGACTTAAAACAGCTTAAACACAAATGCAATTAAGATCAGAGGAATATAGGGGATTCCTGGGTCGTTAAGTCCCACGAAGGATGAATTGGTGTAAAAACACTTGATCAGATAGTAGAATGATCACTAAGGATAGTAATCAGTAAGGTTTTGGATGGAAAATTATACTAAAAGAAAAGATTTACAAATTAAAGCGACTTAAATGCAAATTAAAAGAAATAAAAGATAAAACCTATTAAATAAACGCTATCACTATTTTTAAAGGCGATGAACGTTTAAAACCTACAACTTAAAACTTACGTTTAAAATAAAATTACGTAAACGTATAAAATAAAACGTGAATTTTAAAGAAATAAAAGACCTACAAATATGAAAATGGTATTTTTACAATCCTAATAATAAAAGAAAATTATTAGAAAAAGAAAATTATTTTTACAACTATTTATTTAATTATTATTAATTAAAAACTATTTATTAAGTATTTAAAATGCACTAAAATACAAGAAAATACAAAATTAACCTAGAAAAATGAAATTATAACTTGGAAAAATCTAAAATATGATAAAACTTATTTTAAAACTGAAAATATATTTTTAAGACTTTTTATGTATTTATTATTAATTTAAAACTATTTAAAACTAATTAAAATGCTAAAAAATACTTTTTAAACTAAGAAAATTATGGAAAAATACTTTTTATGACTTTTATATTTATCTCAACCTAATAAAATTGAAAAATCATTTTTTTGGACTTTTTATAATTTATTAGTATTAAAAGCTATTTAAAAATGCCTAAAAACTGTTTTTAATTAAGAAAAATAGCAAACAGTTATGAAAAATTATGAAAATTTCAGGAAAAGTCTATTTTAATATGTAGAATCTAGGAAAAATAGAAAAACATGGGCTTGTTTGGAGAAATAAGCAACTGTAATGGCAACTGCTTATTTATAAGCACTTGAAAAAGCCAAATGATAACCAAAAGCTACCAACTTGATACAGAAGCTAAAATATGCTATAATGACTCAAATGCAACCAAAATTAACAAGCTTGAACCTCTGGATTACAAGTTAACACAGATTTGAGGTTTGAGCTTGATAAGCAAAACAGATTTAGGTAAGCTACTTTGAGCTTATGCACAGATCACCAAATAAGCTAGAACTAAAAAGCAATGAATGGAACTTGTACTAGACCTGGGTGAGACCAATTATACCAAAACTCAGACCATGATAAGCTCTTATGAGCTTGGGAGAAGCTTTTTCAAAACCTAACAATCCACTGAGTTAAACTCAGTTAATACTGAGTTAGTTGGGACAAAATGATAAGCACTTGCAGCCCTGGTGAATAAGCTCCAAATGGAAATTTTAAACTTGTAACTTGAAAAGGACCAGGTTAGCTATCCAAAGAAACAAAAATCAGTGTGTTTGGATCTGCTTATTACACTGTATCTAAGGTTGTTTGAAGCATTGTTTTTATTTGTTACATGTTATATTACTTTTGTATAAGTCAAAGAAACCATAAAGTTATGTGCTTAGTAGTAAATAAGTCAAAATCTCATGTAAATGCCCTTCACAGTCCACTGTTGGGAATTTGAGTAGCCAAAATCATCATACATGTTTAAAAGCTGTTAGTTTAGTTCTAGTTCATCTCATAATAGCTTTTTATAACACAATAAGTTCATAGAATCAGTTATAATCTCAAAAAAGTCAACTTTTCATTTTCTTATAAAAAGTTAAAAAGTGCAATTTCTCAGTTTTTGGCCAAAAAGAAGGAATTTTCATTCACTCATTTCTGAGCCAAGTTCAATGAAAATTGTAGGTTTAGAAAGCCCTACTGGTCTATTTCCTTATATCTATTTTAGTATAATTTTGTGATTTTTGTATAAGCTTCAAAATGCTTCTCAATAAGCTCCTAAATGCCCTGTGCCAAAACTCAGCTTATGCTGAGTTTTTCTCAGTTCTTGCAGCTGGTGCACAGGGCTCATTTGAGCTTGTCCAAGTCTCCTTTTTGGTTTACATGTTCCCACCCAGGTCTAGTGTAAGTTACAAGAGTTGGTTTTTAGTTGCTAGCTTATTTGAGTGCTATTTCTTGGGCTTAAAGTAGTGTCCCAAAATCTGTTCTAGCTCATTTACATCAAAATATCAAATCTGTTAATTTGGCATCTCAGAGGCTACAGCTTGTTATTTTTAGTTGCATTTGGTGTATTTTAGCAGTTTAGAACTTCTGTAATCAGTTGGTGGTTTATTTTGTTTATTTGGCTTATTCAAGAGCTT
>BPTQ01000007.1:74959228-75174001 GCA_019973895.1 Chrysanthemum seticuspe | reverse complement strand
ACAGATTAGTGTTTTTGAAGTTGTGAAATCCAAAGATGGAGATTATATGATTTTTCATAAAGAAGATGAAAGCTTCAAAGTTTTCAAAAGGCTATGGGATTTACTGCATATTATAGATAGAATAGACCTATTCTATTTATATCATGTGGTGAAAGCTTACTTTGAACATAATCCATTAGAAGGGATTGGTTTGGTTTTACATGTGATCTAATAACTGCATGGGAAACTGAAGAAGAGAGCACTGATGATGGTTGGAAGAATCAAGAAAGCTGGGAAATTGTTTGCTGGAGATTCTTTGAAGAGTCTGGAGTTCATGTTTTAGAGCTGGAAAATGGAACAATGATACACATGTTTGCAGAAAGAAGATATCCTCTCACAGTTGAGCTCATGAGAAGAATGCTAGAGCATGGATTAGAAGTAGAAGAGGATAATGAAACTGCTTGCATGGTTATTAACTTGTTTATCAACTGGACTACTATTGCTGAGAATGATCAATAACTGGTATGAATTTTATTTGAATAAATACTTTTTGATATATCAGTACTTTTATTCAAAGTACTGCTGATCAGACAGTACTTTCATCAAAGTACTGTTTGCAGAAATAAACCAGTTAAAAGAATTTTAAAAGAAACCTTTTGCTAATTAATACATATTTTGAAATAAAGGTTGAATAAATGGTTTTTGTGATGATAACATCAATAGGTTATCAATCCACCATGGTTACAAAACGATTGACTAATCCATGAGCAAACGGCTCTGGTAAAGATATATCAAATCCGTTTTTAGTTGACAACTTGCTAATAAGTTGGATGGTAATCAACTCACCATATCAGTAATTTGAAGAGTTGGCTAGCCCATAAGAAAATGGCTTGTGGTAAAGGCTGTGGAAAAACCATTATATGGTAATTAGTTCACCATTAGATAGAAGAACTGACTAGTCCAGAAGGGTACAGCTTTTGGTAAAGACAAATCAAATCTGTTGATAGCTGGTGGTTTGCTAAAAATCATATGGTTATCAATGTACCATGGTCTTACACACCAAAACATTTGGCTACTCCAGAGATAATGGCTTTGGTAAAGAGATCTAAATCCATTAAGTTTTCAATGATTCACCTCTCACAGGAGTTAACACACCTGGAAGTGATGAGAATAGTATGCAACTTAAACTGAATTAATGTACAAAATTGTCATATGTTGCTGTATTGCTGAAAAGATGAAGTTTTCTGGATGCTACTGTAAAAGAATAATTCTAAGAGATACTTTGAAAAGCACAGACATTACAGAGATACAATCCAAAGACTAAGAAACAATCTGTCCTTAAAGATGAAGTTGTAAAAGATATATTCACAAAAGGAAACTTGAAGTCAAACAAGTAGAATTCAAGTTAGGGGAGGATTGTTGGGATATGAAAGTGCTGAAGATATGAAAGTACTGAAGATATGAAAGTACTGAAGATATGAAAGTACTGTAAGCTGCAAAGTACTGGAAAGAGTCAAAGAGTCAAAGTACTGCTAAAGACAAAGTCAAAGTACTGCACTACGAAGTCAAAGTACTGCAAGAACAAAGAACTGTTATATTCGTTTATGGAAAGTATTGTATTCTATGTTTAGATTACTTGTCGTACAAGAATACAAATTGTAAACCGACTAGGATATCCTTGAGCCTATAAAAGGACTCCTAGATTGGCATTAGAGTTAACGAGTTTATGATTTTAGAGTTTACGAATTCACAAGTTATTTAGTGTTTTAGAGAGAAGTTCGATAATCTTAGAGTTGTTTAGAGTATCTGCATAATAAGCAGATTTAGAGTTTTATAATAAAAGTTATTCTTCTTAGCTTTGTTAAGTAAATTCCACGTACTTAATAAAGATTGCTCAGTGTTTCTTTGTATAACTTAGGATTTATCTGAGGTTGTTAAACCTTAACAAGCTAGTTAAAGTTAGTTTGATTAAAGTATATCGATCCAACATAAAGAAAACCCTTTACGGTCTTAAACAAGCTCCAAAAACTTGGTATGATAGACTCAAGTCATTTTTAATTAAACACAACTATACCATGGGGTTAGTTGACAACACACTTTTTACTAAGAAAAGAGAGTCACATATAATCATAGTTCAAATATATCTAGACGATATTATATTCGGATCTACTTGTCAAGACATGTGTGATGATTTCTCTAAAATCATGCATGACGAGTTCGAGATGAGTATGATGGGAGAACTTAGTTTCTTTCTTGGTCTACAAATCAAACAAGTAGAAGATGGTATCTTCTTTAATCAATCTAAATACATAAAAGAGATGTTAAAGAAATTCGGATTAGAAGAGTCTAAACCAATTAGGACACCAATGTCATCCGACACCAAACTCACTAAAGATGAAGACGGAGAATCCGTAGATAATACTAAATATCGTGGCATGATTGGTAGTCTTCTCTACCTCACGGCTAGTAGGCCGGATATCATGTTTAGTGTTTGCTTATGTGCTAGGTTTCAAGAAGACCCTAAAACATCACACCTAGAAGCCGTAAAAAGAATATTTAGATATATTAAGGGTACAACACAATTAGGATTATGGTATCCTAAGGGCACGGGAGTAGAAACAATTGTATATGCATATTCTGACCATGCAGGTGATTATGTTGACCGAAAAAGTACAAGTGGAGTATGTACTTTTATGGGATGTTGTTTAACATCTTGGTTTTCAAAGAAACAAACGGCATTAGCAGTATCAACAACCGAAGCCGAATACGTCTCCGCCGGCAAAGCATGCCAACAAGCACTATGGATGAAACAAGCGTTAGTTGACTATGACATTCATCTAAGCGACATAGCCATACTATGTGACAACAAGGGTGCCATAGATTTAAGCAAGAATCCGGTATTACATTCTCGCACAAAGCATATAGAGATTCGTCATCACTTCTTAAGAGACAATGTTCAAAAGGGGAACATCTCTATTGAGAAGGTAGCGTCCGAAGACAACATAGCCGACGTCCTCACTAAACCGTTGAAGCGGGAACAATTCAACCTACTTCGTCTTGGTCTTGGTCTCATGGAACAAACATCGTAATTTATTTTTTACTCTGCAAGGTACGTGAACACTAGCCTTCTTCTTTCTGAGTCTAGGATCTCTATTTCACGCACAACTCACAAACAATACGAGAATTTTCAAAACCCAAGATAAGTTTTTCACTTATAACTCATAGTTTTTCTTATTTTATTTTAAAAATAAAGTGCAAGTTGCAAACACATAATTACATATACATCTTTCTTTTCAAAGAATAAAATGATTCTTATTCACAAATGGAAACCTCTTTTCAAAATGTTTTCTAAAATGATACCTCTTCCCATATCAATTTCACAAAATCAATTTCTCACGTCTAGGACAAATCGTTTTTTCATTATTAATACAAAGTTGTTAATACAAATATCGTCATTAAACGTTATTTATAATTTTGATCTTTACCTAAGTTTTGTTAACGACAAAAGTAAATTTAATTTTTATAAAGCTTAAAGCTTGTCAAGTTTAATAGATATTAAAACAAGCTTTTTCAAACAATATCTTCATCATTTAAGCATTTACATTGTGACTAATCATATCTTAATATGAGTCTAAGCATAATGTATGATAGTAGTTTTTAGAATGCTTTAGTTTCTTAAAAACTAAACATTACTTATGTATTTGCATATTTCTAAAAATAGAAAAATGATAAGGTTTTAAAAGGTACCATTTTGAGGGGTCGTTTTAGCCCTTATTTGATCACTTTTGTATCCGTTATTGCTAAATATCGTTCCTTTTCACTTTTTAGGTCTCTTGAAGGCAAAATGCTGGAATGGCACTTATTTGGACGAAAAGACGCGAATATACGAAGAAAATGGCCAAAGTCAGAATCGAGACACTCAAAGCTGCTGAAAATAGAAGGCGATAGCGTCACTGCTTAACTGCGACGCCGTCGTAGGATTTTTGTGACGGGTCAAAAGACAAAACTCGTATTTTCAAGAGACGGCGTCGGGTTTTAAAGGAGTAGACCGTCGCAACTCAGACGGCCTAGATGCAACCCAGACGGCGTCAGAAGCTGAAGAGGACGGCGTCACAGGCATAAGGTGACGCCATCGCAAGGTTAACGTGGCCAAGACGATACCCTAATGACGGCGACACGACGGCGTCACGAAACATAAGGTGACGCCGTCGCATATGTAATCTTATATATAGAATCCGAATTTTTCAGTTTGAGGAGAGTCTTTTTGGAGTAAAAACCTAAAACCGAACCAGGGGTATCTTGTACAGTATTTTAGGGTTCTAAACCCTATTTTACATCAAGATAAGTCTTTACTTCATCAATTCAATTATGTCTTTGATTATTTGTGTGTATGCTTGCATGTTCTCCATGTCCAGCTAATTTACTTGTGTGTTTGCTTAGGGAATACGAAACTTAATTATTAAATATTGATTGGTTGTTTCTTATCTTAGTTGACTAATGATCTAGTAATGCGATAGGTCATTCGTTGTGTACTTAATGCTTGATTCATCTTTGTGAACCTTAGAATATGATTACCTGAGTAGTTGTAGGCTAAACCATCCAAAGAGTGCCTTAGAGTAAGAGTTTATCATCCCTAGTGGGTTTTGTAGACGAGACCCTTTGGTAAGTTCAAAGAGTTAGGGAGAAACGCATACCCTACAACTTTAGACACACAACGCAACTAAGAATAAGGACGTGACAACTCAACCATCAATAGGAGATAATTAAGGAGTAGTAAAACCTAAGTAAACACATCTTTAAACTATCATACGAGCACACATTAATTAGACATAGACTCCCACAACCTTAGTTTAGATAGATAGATAATAGTAGAGTAATCGGTAGAAATACCAACCCCCTAAATCCAATACCCGAGATTCGTACCTTTCAATTTCATAAAATATAAAAATACAAAAATAATCATCTTCAACCTCAACCTTAGCGTAGTAACTCCTTACTAGCATTCCTATTCCCCTAGAGAACGATATCAATACCCGTGGCTTACCCTAATTACTACACTACAACAATTAGGTTCACTGCCTAGGGTGTTATAAAACTTGCTCGAAGAAAAGGAAGTATCCTTGACCCCGAACGACGCGTGTAGCGTTATCAAGTTTTTGGCACCGTTTCCGGGGAATAGAATAGCTAGTTAGTAGTCCACCTCGTTTAGGTTCTTTGCTTGATTCCTATCAAGTAAATTTTTCTCATTTTTTAGCTTTCTCTTAGTCTATCCCCCTTCTTTGTGACCTTTGTTCGTAATACCCATCACTTTTCATCATGGAGGATGATAACCAACCACCACTCATCAACCCACCACCAAATGACCCGCCAAGAGCCCGTACTCTTGGTGAATTCTCAAGACCAAGCCACCTAGGCTATAGGAACACCATTGAGCTTCCCGACCAAGCCCAAACTACGGCCCTGCGATCCGACACCATCCGGTTGGTGCAAAACGGATGTGCATTCCATGGACTTCATTCCGAAGATCCAAATCAGCATCTGAGGGATTTCCTCAAAATTGTCGATTCCATCGACCTTGATGCTACTACTCAGGAGACCACGCGCCTGCGTCTCTTCCAATTCTCTCTACGGGACCAAGCTAGTAATTGGCTTGAGCGACTTCCCGCCGGCTCCATCTCAAGTTGGGATGATCTTACATCTCGCTTCTTTGCTCAATTTTTCCCACCGGGGAGAACCACCAAACTTAGGCGAGACATCTTGACATTTCAGCAACGTCAAGGTGAATCTCTCTACGAAGCATGGACCCGATTCAAGGACTTACTTCATAAAGTCCCTCATCACGGCATTGATCTTTGGCTCCAAGTCCAAATCTTTTATGATCATGTCAATTTCCCCACTAAGCGATCCATTGACCAAGCGGCCAGTGGAAAACTTAGTGATCTCACCGCGGAAGAATCATGGGGTATAATAGAGGACCTTGCCCTCTACGACAACGAAAGTTGGGACGACCCCCGTGAGCTACCTCAAACCGTCAAGGCAATCTCCTTACCTTCCATCGACTCACAACCTTCCGACCGTAGGATGATCGAACTTGAAGATCAAGTTAACTTCCTCATGAGTTCTTACGAAAATCCTAAGTCTTCACACCATGTGAACAAAGTTTCTTCCTCGTGCGAGCCGTTTTGTGATCCTCATAACACGCGCACTAGCACCCGATCCCCCGAACATGCTTCCGTTGACTACGCATCCTCGCGTATTAATAGAACGGGAGGAAGATTCCCTACAATACCCGGACCTAGGAATTTCAATGAAACCCGTGAGGCATGGAAAAGAAAACCCGACTTCTACTGGGAACAAACCAAAGAATTCACCTCCAATGATTTTTCATGGCCCCCACCTAACGGTCCTAACCAACAAAACATCGAAGGGATGTTGCAAAACCTAGTTGCATCTCAAGAAACCCAAATGGCTAAGCTCTCGGAACGCTTTAACCATCAACAAGCCGAGATGGATAGGAAGATAGACAACCTTTTGAAAGCCATAACTAATAGTGATAAGATGGTTAGTGCTATCTCAACTCCCGAGCCTTCAGGTAATGAGATTAAGGATCCAAGCAAGCTAACTAAGCACGTTCAATTTGTCAATACCATCGCCTTAGTGAAACCGGATAGAACAGACGACGAAGAGGACCATACGCTTGTGGATGATGAAACACCCGAGGAAGTAGATGAAGTAGACATTGACTATTTCAACAAATTTCCTACGGAAGAAGAACTATCCCGCCACCCTCACTTAGTGCGTGACCTCCATCACATGTATGTTAGGAAAAGCCCTAGAATCAAGTTTGGGAACCCTTGGAATCTTAACATACCATGTTGCATAGGACACCTTTTTGTGGCAAAGGCCTACATTGATCGCAAATCCCCAATCAACATAATGACTAGCACCTACTACAACTGGATAATGAAGAAGCCTATCCCAACTAGGCAAGACCCCGATAATCCTAGTGATAAGTGCAATTTTCTTGGTAGAGTTAAGGGATTGCCCGTCTATGTAGGTAGTTTCACGTTCCCTACGGACTTCATAATTGTGGATGATATTAGCACAGCCATAGACCCTAGCTTGTCCCACGTTATTCTAGGAAAACCATTCATAGAAAGCACCGGGATGACCTATGACCCCTCGTTAAGAGTAGTGCGATTCAAGGATGAGACCGACGACATAGCTTACCAAATGCCGTTTAAGATTGAGAAGTTTTCATCACTCTCTAATGATGAAAAGGAACTTAAGCTGTCGGTCTATTATAGGAATGATAAGGATAGAGAAAAGGGAGTAGATTATGTTATGGCTAAGATTTCGGGTTCTATAAGGATTGTTTGAACTTAGGACCGAAATATAGGACCGATTGGGGAGAGGATGAACTCTTAGAGAGGTGCATCATAGGACACTTCTACAACATGGAATCCCCCGGTAGAGACCGTCAAGAGGGCGGTAATGAGAAAACGTAGGAGCACGACTTCGAGTCTAGCTACAAGACTCTTAAATAAAGAAAAGCGCTTCATGGGAGGCAACCCATGCTTAATTGTTTGCTTGTTAGTGTCATATGTCTTTTAATTAATTGTTTATCCTCATGTTTAAATTTGTAAAAATGCTTTATTTTGTTTTTAACCTCGTCTTAATTGCATATAAAGGTATTTTACATAAGGGATAAGTGTAGGGAGGATTACACACGTTTTCAAAAGAAACGTAAACATGAGAATACCAGGTTGTTGTTTTATTGATTTATGTTGGTTTATACATGTTTCTTTGACTGTTTTGCGCTTATTCTGTGGGTCGGAAATTTTTTTTTCCGTATTTTTGTGGTTAACAGTTTTAATACATGTTTTTTTTATCCTTATCTTTGGTCTACACAAAAAGTTACAATCTTTCTTTAAAGCTGTCTTGGTCTATCATCTTATCCAAACAGTTACCTTTATGTCTTTTTTTTGTACCAATATTTCTGTGAAACAAAGTGGTCATCTGTTCATCTTCTCATGGTCAAACAGTAAAATGGAAGCATTTTTATGCCTTTTCTGGGTTTATTATGAAGACTGGACGGAAAACATGGTCAGAAAACCTCACCGGAAAAAGTCAAAGGGTCAAAACCCTAAACTTACGCATAAGGGGAATCTACAGAGATGTTACGCGTAGCTGTGAAGTTACGCGTATGAAATGTTACGCGTATGCGTTTACGCCTAAGCCAAGGCTTACACCTAACTCTGGCTTACGCTTAAGCAGACTTACGCATAACTTGCATTACGCATAAGAATATGCTTACGCATAACGGGTTGATAAAACGTTACGCGTAGGCTTACGTATAAGCTGTAAAGAAAAAAGTTACGCGTAAATTAGACCAAAAGCACTTCGACCACAAAGACCATATACTATTTACAACATCTTCGACCTCAGCCATAACCTCTTCAATCCGAAAAACCAAAACCAACTAACCTTAACTAGACTCAACCCAAAGGACCCTCTCAAATCTCTCTTCAACTCCACTCATTCGAAACACAAAATATTTCATCATATCTCAGTTTTGATTCGTTTTTTTTAATCTCCTCAAAGATTATTTAAAATGAATCAAATTCTTCATCGATCTTATTGTGATATTTTTCGAAGACAAAGAAAGAGTATAACAACTATGTTATCTCGTTTCTTTATTTCGTTCATCTAAGGAAAAATAAAACGTAAACAATATCACATTAAAACCTACCCGAGACCCTTTTTCAAGGATCTTTTAAGCCGATTATCACATGTTCTTGATTCAATTTGATCGTCTATTGGGTTTATTGTTTCAGTCATGGATTAACAAGAGAGGGTATTTGTTTGATTGATGATGTGAGATGAGATTGAGATGATTGGTGTTTGATGCGATTGGTGTTTGATGCGTTTTTATTCCAGATCTGTTTTTGTGATTTAAAACGTTAGGTTGGAGAAAATATTGGGTGGTAGGCGTTGTTTTAAGTGAGGAGTGATTAGGGTAAAGTTGTTTTTTTAGGTTATGTGAAGTATCCATTTGTGTGAGACGTTTTTATTCCAACCGGATATAAAGATATCAGATATGGATCGTGGATGGTTTATCACATTCATGGACTTGGGCCTTGGATAGGGTTTAATTTCTATTGGGCACGGTATTCATTTCAAATGGAGTGGACTACCATGGTGTTAGTTGGGTTGAGATGCTGTTACTCACGCTATATCTTCTAAAGGGTCATCCGAATTTTTGTAAAATTTTGGATACATTGCTTATGTATGGTATTTCTTGGTATGGTATAATTTCACAGAGGGATACAAAATTCACGGCTTGAACGGTAATTGAAAGAATGGCTACGGATTTTTTGTACGGTATTATTGACGAGAAATTAAAGTGACATTTCACGGGTGGACTTCTTTATCTTTGAGACGTTGGTTGGTTGGATGCATGTCTCAAGATAACTTGTTGGAGCACATTATGAAATTTGAAAATCTGGTTATAACTGGTAAGGAGTTACGTTGTAGTGCTCACAGTGTGTAACCATCACTTTAAGGAGTTACGTTGTTGTGCTCAGTGTCACACTGCGTTGTGGATTGTTCAAAACTTTAGAACAAGCAGCAAGTCACAAGTTGGGATGCTTACTTCCTTTTCAAGTTAGTCGTACCGGGCTATCTCCATATGTGGTCATTACATTTAGCCGGTGAAATCAAAGGAGGTTTGTTTTAAAGGTTGGTTTGAGAGAAGTTTATTGAGAGTATTTCTGCGACATATTCTCACGGAAATTATGATCAAGCTATGATGTTTGAAAATTGCATCAAGAAGGTAATACGGTATGTACGCAACAGTATGATGATTCCGATAGCTCGCAACCATCAGGAGGGAGAAGTTGGTATTTCATCTTCCGTGATTGGATTACGAAGGGATTTTTGCTTAAGACTGAAGAAGGAGAAGTATTGTGGTGTACATCGGGGTTTTTTACCAACTTGGATGCAATACTAAGTGAGTTATGTTGTTATGATGTTCCCAGAACGACAACCATTGTGCTTCAAGAGTTTACTTTCTCCGCTGCGTGTCTGAAGATTAAAGACGTGTTGGAAGAGTGTTGTCGGTTCAGGAGGGAGCAAAGAAAGAAAAAGGCTCACTAGTTAGGAGGGAGTAATAACCTAACTAGACCGTTACAGTTGAAGTTCAGAGCTACAAGAAGATCATTTGCCGAGGTCATCGGAAGGGAGAACTTCAAGTTTGCCTCAGTATCTAGACTACAGAGACTCTGCGCTTCAAGAAAGTCAACATTGTTCATTACTATTGTAATTTACTTTGTTTTGTATTTATAGGTCTCATTGTAACCATTCACGTGTGACGCTATCTTGGAGGGAGATTGTTAGCCTCGCTTTTTCTAAAGATAACGTCATATACGTGAATTGGACTAGATGCGTAGTATACTTTGCCCTTAGGGACTAGTATCGTTTAAGTGGCAAAGATATGGCCTATATATACCCCTCATGACTCTCCATGAGGGGTGAGGTGAAGTATTTGGTCATTGTATTCTTTTGTTCTTATCTTAATAAAACCTTGTTTTCTCCTCCCTCTCTCTAACTTTCTCTCACTAAAAAGGATGAAGATCTTCATCTTCTTCCACCAACCAAGACCTCCAAACCACATAAATCTTATAGTAATCGGTCCTGACAGAGTCATAATGGATGTTTTTGCAGAAATTTTTCCAGATTCTAAAGATGTAAATTTTCCAGAATTTTTTCCAGAAAATCGCAGACCAGTTTTTGTCAGGATAACCTGACGGCGTCAGGAAGGAGTAAAAACATCAGATTACTTTTTCTCGTTTTCTGAGCTACTTATAAATTTTTGGAATTTTCCAGGTCTTAATTTTCTTAGAAATTCTGTAAACATCCATTCCACAAGCATTATATCCTAGTTTAAATCGAGTCTTATTTATATTATTACCGCCGATTTTGCGCGAAGGTTTCATTTGTTTTCTTCAAGTGTGCAGGTTTAGTTGGTCAAGAAGAAGTTACATAAGATTGGAAGGAGCTTTTCACGCAATAATTCTTCTTGGAAAGGACTTAACCACCACTTTACACGGATCCTACCGAGCTAATCAGGGGAGTATTAGTTTCTTTCGTTTTTAATTACCTTCCATTATCATAACTTTGATACTTTCGGGGAACATTGGGGACAATGTTCAGTTTAAGTGTAGGGAGGGAAAATAAAACGGGAACTTTGAAACTATGCTTATCCTTGATTATTTGCTTTGTCCAAGTGCATTTGTGTAATAAACCATGAGAAAATGTTGGTTATGGTAATTTTGGCACCAAATTTAAAATTTTTCATGACATATAGGAGTGGGCCATTAGTCTTAACAAAAGCGTCTCACGGATAGGAAGTTGCATGACTAGCACAAAAAACCCTTTACCACCCAAATTCCACCCAAAATGTGAGGATCACCCTTAGATTAGTAGGAATTAAAAGCATTCATCTTTAATGCTTAGAGTGTGAACCGGTAGTATATTAGATTCTAGAACTTGTTTTGTGATGCATTCCGAGATCGCAAGTGAGGCTACACTTGTGTAGTTAGGAATAACTAAATGATAAGAGGCATTAGGATAACCCTTGTTTGATACCCGTAATATAATTACTTCTTCCCCAACGGTTGAGTAATTCCCCCACACCCTTTGCGTTGTACTCATCTTTAGTACACGATACCCCTAGTTAACCCCTCAGAGCCTATCCTTTTCGCGGTTCTCGTGATGTTTCGGTTTTTCCGGAATATCAATGAAGAACATTGTTTACACCCCACCCCCAAATATACACCCAAATCGCCTTAGCCTACCCCTTATGCACTCACTTTTAGTGCAAATTATTGTTATCACCCCAAACCCTTAGTTCAATTATCTGGTTGCTTGCATAAGTTGCTAAGTCGAGTCATATCCTTTGTATTCAGTTTTGGGACGATTGGGATTCATGGGAAAAAGTTAAAGTTTATGAAATAACGGTAAGGGAATGTTAAATTCAAATTCCCTTTGTTTGCATAATAATGTACCCCAAGTGTTTTGATCTTTTCAATTCGGGTCAAATTAGTGTTAGAGTAATAAAAACTCAAGTGTAGGGATGTGCCTATAAATCCCTATCATTTTGATGTCACTGTAGAGGATGGTAGAGTAAAAGTGTATTAAAAAAAAAATACGGGCTACCATCCTACATCTATCTTTTAAATTTATGTTTGTTTATTTCCGTTACATAGAGTTTTAGAGTATCGAGTCTTGGCTTAGCAACGCCATTCTTCGTATTCATTTAACATAGAGATTTTTGACTTACCACCACTAAATAGCCTATCCCACCAAACCCTTGTTTCCCTACCGTAAGCCTAACATTACAACCCTTTAAAAGACCTCTTTGATAGTCTTTCCTAGGTGCTTACGCCAAAGCGATGGAGGTTTGATCTATTCTCAAGCCTATGGTAATCTATGTACTAGGACCGGTTAATGAGTGTTTATCTTCCATTTCCTATTTTTTATATTTCATATATACACCCGAGAGATATGTGAGTATCCAAACACCCCATGTGAGGTGCTAGTATGTAATTTCCGTGCTTGTTATGACTTTTTCGGGGCTTATATGTGTTGTGGACCGTTTTGAATTAATGCTTCATGACCCCTAACTTATAAATTAATTGGCTAAAAGCACATTTGCTTGAGAACAAGCAAATATCAAGTGTATGGATATTTGATAAGGTTTTAAAAGGTACCATTTTGAGGGGTCGTTTTAGCCCTTATTTGATCACTTTTGTATCCGTTATTGCTTAATATCGTTCCTTTTCACTTTTTAGGTCTCTTGAAGGCAAAATGCTGGAATGGCTCTTATTTGGACGAAAAGACGCGAATATACAAAGAAAATGGCCAAAGTCAGAATCGAGACACTCAAAGCTGCTGAAAATAGAAGGCGACGGCGTCACTGCTTAACTGCGACGCCGTCGTAGGATTTTTGTGACGGGTCAGAAGACAAAACTCGTATTTTCAAGAGACGGCGTCGGGTTTTAAAGGAGTAGACCGTCGCAACTCAGACGACCTAGATGCAACCCAGACGGCGTCAGAAGCTGAAGAGGACGGCGTCACAGGAATAAGGTGACGCCGTCGCAAGGTTAACGTGGCCAAGACGAAACCCTAATGACGGCGACACGACGGCGTCACAAAACATAAGGTGACGCCGTCGCATATGTAATCTTATATATAGAATCCGAATTTTTCAGTTTGAGGAGAGTCATTTTGGAGTAAAAACCTAAAACCGAACCAGGGGTATCTTGTACAGTATTTTAGGGTTCTAAACCCTATTTTACATCAAGATAAGTCTTTACTTCATCAATTCAATTATGTCTTTGATTATTTGTGTGTATGCTTGCATGTTCTCCATGTCCGGCTAATTTACTTGTGTGTTTGCTTAGGGAATACGAAACTTAATTATTAATTATTGATTGGTTGTTTCTTATCTTAGTTGACTAATGATCTAGTAATGCGATAGGTCATTCGTTGTGTACTTAATGCTTGATTCATCTTTGTGAACCTTAGAATATGATTACCTGAGTAGTTGTAGGCTAAACCATCCAAAGAGTGCCTTAGAGTAAGAGTTTATCATCCCTAGTGGGTTTTGTAGACGAGACCCTTTGGTAAGTTCGAAGAGTTAGGGAGAAACGCATACCCTAAAACTTTAGACACACAACGCAACTAAGAATAAGGACGTGACAACTCAACCATCAATAGGAGATAATTAAGGAGTAGTAAAACCTAAGTAAACACATCTTTAAACTATCATACGAGCACACATTAATTAGACATAGACTCCCACAACCTTAGTTTAGATAATTAGATAATAGTAGAGTAATCGGTAGAAATACCAACCCCCCAAATCCAATACCCGAGATTCGTACCTTTCAATTTCATAAAATATAAAAATACAAAAATAATCATCTTCAACCTCAACCTTAGCGTAGTAACTCCTTACTAGCATTTCTATTCCCCTAGAGAACGATATCAATACCCGTGGCTTACCCTAATTACTACACTACAACGATTAGGTTCACTGCCTAGGGTGTTATAAAACTTGCTCGAAGAAAAGGAAGTTTCCTTGACCCCGAACGACGCGTGTAGCGTTATCAAAAAACAACACATGACATCATGTGATGCATCATGGAAATCATTGGAAGATTTCATTAGATATTTTGTGTAGATTTGTACTCTTCATATCTTACACAATCTTGCATAGATATGGTTGACTTTGGCAAGATCTTGATATCTTGTTGTCAGACCCTGGCGGCACCAAAATGTATAACGGACGGAACCCTTTTAAGGGGTCCGCCGTCCGTGGTGCCTGCTGATGGGTTTGGCTATAAATAGCAAAGCCAAACCAAGTAGTTTTTCATCCCTTTCTATCATACTCTCATACATATCTTCTCTCTAATCTTTCTAACTCAGTTTCATATCATATTAGTGATCTCTTTTGTAGCAAAGAAGATCAAGTCACATTCAAGCTTCAACGAGAAGTTGGAAGTCTTGTTTGTTTAGTGTTGTATGATCTTGTGTTGATTCATACTTCATTGTTGTACTAAACTATCATAATCTTGTGAGTGTGAATGGTTAGTATTTTAGTCCTTAAAATACATTGTGTGTGGGAGTGGTTGTACCCTTGGAAAGAACTCGACATTTAGCTTAGTGTCGGAAATAGTGTAAGCGAAGTGTAAAGGTTTCTCCACCGGTGAAAGGATCTTGTTGACTAGTGAAGTTAAACTCTCGAGTGTGAGACTCGGGGAGTGGCGTAGGGCAAGGAGAAAGAGTTCTTGTAGACCGAACCACTATAAACAACTTGTTGTGGTTTGATCATTTCTTTCCTTATTTACTCTTTACATATTGCTTACATATTTCATCAACATATCTAAGATCAATATCAATTGATCTTTCAATAAGTTTCAAAACAAAGTTTTTAAGTGGTAAACTATTCAACCCCCCTTCTAGTTTTCTACAATTGGTACCAGAGCCTCGTTGCTCAAGAATTTCTAAAATAATTTGTATTTTATAAACTTGAAACGATCCATGGATTCTGAAAACTTTAAAGAAGGACAATCTATGAAAAGACCATCACTCTTTGAAACCAATGGATTTATCTATTGGAAAAATCATTTTGAAACATATGTAAAATCAAAAGATATAGATCTTTGGTTTGTTATTGTTAAAGGGGATTTTAGTTCTACAACATAGGATATTTCTATTGATGAACAAAAGAAATTAATTGCTAAAAATAATGAAGCTAAAATGATGCTTTATAATGCTTTGCCAAGAAAAGAATATGAAATAATTTTTATGTGTGAAACCGCCAAAGATATTTGGGAATCTTTGATTGTTACACATCAAGGTAATTCACAAGTCAAGGATAACAAAATTGATCTTCTTGTTCAACAATATGAACAATTTGTTATCCCTGAAGATGAAACCATTGATTGTGGCTTTGCTCGCTTTAATACTATTATTACATCACTTAAAGCACTTGATGAATCTTTTCGTAGTAAGAACTTTGTCAGGAAATTTCTCAGAGCACTTCATCCGAAATGGAGAGCTAAAGTGACCGCTATTGAAGAATCAAAAGATCTCTCAAAAATGTCACTAGACGAGCTAATCGGTAACCTCAAAGTACACGAAATGGTGATGGAGAAAGATTCAGAGATCATCAAAGGAAGAAGGGAAAAGATTAAATCCGTTGCTCTAAAAGCAAAGGCGGAATCAAGTGATGATGACGAATCTTGCTCCGGTAGTGAAGATGAGGAGTATGCCATGGCCGTTAGAGACTTTAAGAAGTTCTTTAGAAGAAGAGGAAAGTTTGTAAGACAACCTCGAGAAGAAAAGAAGCCATTCCAAAAAGATAGGGATGACAAAAAGGGTAAAGGTGAAAGAAAGTGTTTTAGATGTGGTGATGCAAGTCATCTCATCGGAGAATGTCCCAAGCCACCTAAAAGCAAAACTCAACGAGCTTTTGTAAGTGGTGCTTGGAGTGATAGTGAAGATGATGAAGAGTCAAGCAAGGAAGAGATCGCTCTAATGGCACATGAGTCAAACGAGGTACATTCCGACTCTTCTTATTCTTCTATTGATGATGACACTTTGCAAAAACAATAAAATCAATTGTGTGAGCTAAGTCTAAAAATCATAACTAAAAATAAATTTTTAAAACCCAAAAAGGAATTTTTGGAAAATGAAGTCTATGAGTTAAAAGAAAAAGCAAAACGACTAGAAAAGGGGAAAGCAAATGACGATGGTTGTAAATCATGTCAAGAGCTTAATCTTGAAATAGAAAAACTAAAGCTCACACAACATGTTCTAATCGAACATAATTCTAAATTTAAAAGGTTTAACAAAAACATCGCTCTTGCCGATGAAATACTTAAAATCCATAAAACACCAGGAGACATGAATGGGATAGGATTTAATGAGGTATTAATTCCAAAGAGTCAAAACAAAACGGCTGAAAAGGACGAACAATCTGTCAAAACTGCTGCAGTACAACACGGACCAGACGGACCCAAAATAAGGGTTCCGTCCGTTGAACAAAATGGTGTCGTGGGTATTTCAGCAGGACAGAACGTTTGTAATACGGACCGTAATGAATTTGTCAAAGTAACAAAGAAAACCAAGGATAGTGTTAAACTAAAACCAGCTATTACATCAGGAGTAGGACTTGCTAAAAATAAATTTAGATCAAAAACTACTCAACAACGATATAAAACACCTTTTCCCAAACGCCCCTTTCCTAAGAGCAACCACAACATACAACCCAACTACCAACACAACGGTTGGAATCAAAACTTTCTTAGACCATATCAAACTCCAGATTACATGTCATGGAACTCTTACCCATCGTTTCCATACATGAATCAAATAAATGGTATGTTTAACCCAAACGGACCAATGAGATATTGGGGACCAAATGCTTGAGTTATTTGCTTCTTAGGTATGCTTGAAAGTTGGATTGGAACCTGATGAATGGATAAAAGATAGTGGATGCTCACGGCACATGACGGGCAACAAAATTCTCTTCTCATCATACCAAGAGTATGACGGAGGTAATGTCACATTTGGTAGCAATCTCAAAAGCAAAATCATTGGCAAAGGTATGATCGCTCATAACTCCCTAACTATTGAAAATGTTGCTCATGTAGATAGGTTAGGATTTAATCTACTTAGTATTAGCCAATTATGTGATAAAAAGTATAAAGTACTATTTGATGAAAATGGTAGTAAAATACTAAAAGATGGTATCACCATAGCTAAAGGAGTTAGGAAAAATAACATATACGTCATGAAAATAGATAAAACATCTAATGACAAACTTTGCCTAACAACATTAGATGATAGCTCATCTCTTTGGCATAGACGCTTAGGTCACGCTAATATGAGAATTATACAAAACCTATCTTTAAAAGAGCTAGTTAGGAATTTACCAAAACTAAAATATGACCAACACTTTTGCGACGCTTGCAAAATTGGTAAACAAACCCATAGTAGTCATAAATCTAAAAATATGGTGTCCACATCTAAGTGTAGAATTATTGCATATGGACTTGTTTGGTCCATCCGCTATAAGAAGCTACGGAGGCAACTTATACACTTTGGTCATAGTAGATGATTACTCAAGGTTTACTTGGACGTTGTTTTTGAAAACTAAAAATGAAGCTTTTGATAAATTTGAAATTCTTAGCAAGAAAATTCAAAATCAACTAGGCGTTAAAATTGTGTTGATCCGAACGGATCATGGTCGTGAATTTGACAACGAAACTCAATTTGGAAACTTTTGTGATACAAATGGTATAACACATAACTTTTCGGCTCCACGAACACCTCAATTAAATGGAGTAGTAGAACGTAAAAATAGAACAATTCAAGAAATGAGTAGAACAATGCTTAATGAACAAAACATTCCTCAAAAGTTTTGGTGTAACGCGGTTGACACTTTTACATATATTTTAAATAGAGTCTTAATCCGTCCTTTCCTAAACAAAACACCATATGAGCTTTATAAAGGTAAAAAGCCAACTTTAGGATATTTTAGAATTTTTGGATGCAAATGCTTCATTCTTAATACTAAAGATTATCTCACCAAGTTTGACCCAAAGTCTTATGAAGGTGTATTTCTTGGTTATTCTCAAACTAGTAAAGCTTACATTGTCCTAAACAAAGAAACAATGATAGTCGAGGAATCGTTGAACATAACATTCGACGAAAGTCCACCTCCCTCTAAGACATCACCTTTGGTAGATGATGACTTAGTTGAAAGTCAAATGATAGAAAGTCAAGAAATAATTAAAAATAACAAGGAAGATGAACCATTAAATAAAGAGATTGTAAACATCAAAGAATCTAAAAGTCATCCTTTAGAAAAGGTCATAGGACAACTTAATCAAAGAACCTTAAGGTCACAAGCCCAAAATCAAAGTAATTATTTTTGCTTTGTATCCACCATTGAACCGAAAAACATAAATGAAACAATAAAAGATGAATCATGGGTAATTGCCATGCAAGAAGAGTTAAACCAATTCGTTAGAAATGATGTTTGGAAATTAGTTCCAAAACCCAAAGATCAAACTATAATTGGAACGAAATGGGTTTTTCAAAATAAAATGGATGAAAATGGTGTAGTATCTAGAAACAAAACTAGGCTTGTCGCACAAGGTTATAATCAACAAGAAGGGATTGATTATGATGAAACTTATGCACCGGTAGCTAGACTCGAATCTATTAGAATATTACTTGCTTATGCATGTGCTTATGACTTTAAATTATTTCAAATGGATGTTAAAAGTGCATTTCTTAATGGGTTTATTAACGAAGAAGTGTATGTTACTCAACCTCCCGGTTTTACCGACTTTGAGAAACCACATCATGTCTTCAAACTCAAGAAAGCATTATACAGTCTTAAGCAAGCACCAAAAGCTTGGTACGACCGACTTAAGACTTTTCTTATTGATAACAAATACACTATGGGATTAGTAGATAATACTCTTTTTACCAAGAAAAAGGAGTCACATAGTATTGTTCATATATACGTTGATGACATCATATTCGGATCAACTTGTCAAGAGCTATGTGATGATTTCTCTAAAATCATGCACGATGAGTTTGAAATGAGTATGATGGGTGAATTAAATTTCTTTCTAGGAATTCAAATTAAAAAACTAGAAGATGGCATATTTTTTAACCAATCTAAATATATAAAAGACATGCTTAAGAAATTTGGTCTTGAAGATTCCAAACCAACTAAGACACCCATGTCCTCGGACAATAAACTCACCAAGGATGAGGAAGGTGAATCCGTAGATAACACTAAATATAGAGGAATGATTGGTAGCCTACTCTATCTTATGGCTAGTAGACCCGACATTATGTTTAGTGTTTGTCTATGTGCTCGCTTTCAAGAAAACCCAAAGGCATCACACTTAGAAGCCTTAAAAAGGATATTTAGATACATTAAGGGAACAACGTGTTTAGGATTATGGTATCCCAAAGGAACGGGTGTAGAAACCATAGTGTATGCCAACTCGGATCATGCCGGTGACTATGTCGATAGAAAAAGTACAAGTGGTATTTGCACTTTTGTTGGACATTGTCTCACCTCATGGTTTGCAAAGAAGCAAACGGCTTTAGCCATCTCAACTACTGAAGCCGAGTACGTCTCAGCCGGAAAAGCATGTCAACAAGCTCTTTGGATGAAGCAAGCTCTCGTAGATTACGGAATTCATCTCAACGATATTGTTATACTTTGCGACAACAAAGGAGCCATCGATCTCAGTAAGAATCCCGTTCAACATGCTCGTACAAAGCATATTGAAAGCTGTCATCACTTTCTTTGCGACAATGTTCAAAAAGGAAACATCTCAATAGAGAAAGTATCCTCCGAAGACAACATTGCCGACATCTTAACTAAGCCTCTTAAACGAGAACCTTTTAATCTTCTTAGACTTGATTTAGGGTTAATGGAACCAAACATGTAGGATAAACATAGCCTAAAACATTAGAATAGTCAAAACAAAACAATTTTGCTTTGTATATGCTACTGTAGCCACGGCACCAAACGACAACACAGACGGAACCAAAAATTTGGTACCGTCTGGTCCGTGGTGACTACAGAAGCAAAACTACTACCTACAAAACATCTTCTTCCTCAAAACCCACTTTACCAAAACGTGTAAACATTAAACCAAGCTCATTATTGACACCTTCCCACTCACTAATCACTGGAGATAACATCATTGTAAGTATCCTAACTACATTTTATCTCTTAATTCTGAGTCTAGGATTCTTATTTGTGCACAAAATCATTACAAATCATTACATGGGGCTTATGTATGCTTTTGTACTAAATATGAATTCAATTGGCAAATTGCATAACTAGTCATTGAAATTAGGTACTACATTATCATATTGCATAAACAAATCATGCTTCCCACTAATCAATAGATAATGACTATAAGGCCTTATTCAAATAACCAAACACCCCATGTCAAAAAATTTAAAAAGCTTCTCACTTGTAGGAAAACAATTTTTCATTGTTAATACAAATAGAAACGTTAGATTTTCATCACTTGCATGCTCTTGAATACTAAAGGTATTGCATAACTAATATGCATTCCTGGGTATATTCAAATGAAGCCACATTGAATTAGGAGCATTTGGGTTATCTCATGGTATTTGCAAACACCCAACTAAAACCATTTTTGTGCATAAAATGAGTCGAGATAACCGCAACTCCAAATCATTTTCATATAGGCACACACTAGAACCAAAACGTTAAAGTTTATTCTCATTTTTAACATATTAATTCTTGCTCCTAGGAATAACCATGGTAGCCGCAAGATTCTATGATCACAAGGACACCCTTGGCTACATTCCCAAACATCACAAAACCAAAGGACTTTCCAAGGAACAAGTAGAAATCTTTAAGAGTCTAGAATCAAGGTATTTCCATGAGGGTAGAACCATTCACTCATCTTTCATTGAAAATACCAATCTCCGTGAAGAACTAGCCGCCATTCAATTCGATTGTCTTCTTGACATCGATGAACCAATTTGTCCTAGGTTTGTGTTAGAGTTCTATGCTAGTGTGACCGGCTTTAGTGATGAAGATGATGATGAGTTTAGTCTTAGGTTTAAAATCAATCAAAACGACTACACCATCACCTTAACCAACTTTGCTCAATTGCTAGGAATTCCCAACCAAGGGACATGTGTCTACTCGGATAAGTGGTCACTCACCATTCTTGATGTAATCAATGACCGCTCTCCTCCCTACCGAACACCTCTAGCAAATAAGGATGTCATCCGTGAGCACCTATTTATCCCAAGGGGAGATACAACCCGAGTCACCCGAAAAGGAAAAGAAGTGAACCGAGATCCATATGGAATGGAGCTAAATGAACTTAAGCCCGAATTTAGGAAATGGGAAGAACTACTTAGAGCCAACGTCATTAGCACAATAGGAAATAGGAATCACATCAATGCTTGTCTTTACCATATGCTCTACAACTTGTCCACCCGTCAACCATTCAATTTAGCCTACTACATTGCTAGGAGAATGATTGATATTCCAACACAAGGATCGGTTGCTCTTCCATACGGGATGCTTCTCACCCGTCTCTATAGAGCCTTTGCACCAATTCCACCAAGCCCAAAAGGGATGAACCTTCACTATGAGCTCATCCCTCACATCTTTGTACCTTTGAGTGATGCACGAGTTGCTAAGACAAAATCCAAGAGAGCAAAACCTCCAACTCCATCATCATCATCATCAAATAGCTCCGATGATGGTCTTCCAAACTCTCGCCTTCCACCTCATGAGTATTATGAATCTCTTCCCGAGATTGAGAATGAATCAGCGGAGTTCAAGCAAACCAAGGGGATGTTCAAGTGCCTTGGTATAATAATGACCAAGATCTACAAGAAGTTGGATAAGTGAGAATCGTTTTAAGGAGCGTTTGGAACAATACATTATCTCTAATGTTTGATACAATTTGGTTGTTTTTATCTTGTAGGATGATAATATAACTCGAAACAATGATGTATGCTAACAATCTTATGCAGGGAGATAGCACAAGTATGCTATCAAATTTTACCCATTTTCACTATAATGTGAAAATCACTTGGCCTTGCTCAAAATCTATGCTCCATTATGTTTGTGCATGTGTTATTTACTTTTCCTAACTAGAAATGTTTAATGTCACATGTTTTGAGCAAACTTTCAGGTTTCGGAAATGTCCCCGACACTTGAAAATATACTCTGTGAACTTTTCTGCTCTGTACGGATCAGACGACACCAACGTTTTGGTTCCGTCTGTTATAAGAAATGGTACCGCCGTACCTGTACAGGCGGACCAGACGGCACCCTTTTTAGGGGTCTGTCCGTGTAAAATTTTGGTGCCGTGGATCCTCCAGGTAACTTTCTGAATTTCGGTTCTTTCGACATTCCAAATTACCATATATTTCTTTTAAGTCAATCTTAACTAGTTTGTACCCTTATTAGAACTAGTATAATACACTTAGGCATATAAGAAATCCACTTCCCACCAAAATTCAAAAATTTGAAAAATTCACCCAAGGAGCCCTTTTGCATAAAGGAATGAACCAAAATTTTGGTACGTTGAAATCCGTGGGTAATCTGATTTTTAGGATTTTACAATCATTAGAACACATTTATTGCATATCTTTACTTCTTCACTCCATCCCTCTTGTATGGCTTGACTTGGGTGATATGACTAGCATTTAACCCACTTCCAAATCATTAGGAACCTCATCCCTTCTATGGTTTAACATCAAATCAAACACATTTCTCCATAATTTTTCACTTCTATAAATTAAGAGGTTTTACCATGATCATCTTCACACCTTCTTCATTCTTACCATCAACTAGCAAAAACACAAGTCAAAATGACAAAATCTTCACCTTCCACCAAGCCTTGCAAGAAAACCGCTAGGATAAGCGTAAGGCCTTGTTGTTTCGTCAACTTGAGCTCTTCATCCAAATCCTCCCCACTCACCATCTCATCTCCCATAAGGGATGACACAAGCCTAACCTTGGCTACTCCTACTCAATCACCCATTATCATCACCACTCCACCACCTACAAAAACACCAACCTCACCACCACCGGCACCTCTCCAAACATCCAAAACACCATCACCACCAAAGTCTCCAACCCTTATTCCTTTGGAGTTATTCTCCACACCTCCCACTTCTCCAAATCCTTTCTTAGAGGACTTGGAAGATTTGCCTCCTAGGCCCAATCATCCACCACCATTGCCATCATTTGGCACCATTGAGCGGATCGCTCATGAGTCCCCTAGACCCTCGTTTGATCCAAACGCCCCGTTAGGGCCAAGACCTCTTCTCTTCCACCCTATTCACAAAGACATCCATGGTCCTTTGTATGGGATCAACCACTCCCTACATCAATGTCCCCTCACATTGAGGACATTGAGGAGTCCATGTGGGATGATAATCCCACAAGAGAGGAGATTCAAGCGGAACTCCAACATCTCCACCAATTCAAAAATATGGTGGATTATCAACTAAGTGAGACTATGTAAATGCAAAATGCTTTGCTAGCTTCCATAATCACCAACCCAAACACCACCACCAACATCAACACATATACCATTCCACCACCACAACCTCATCAACCATACTACCCAGCTAGGCATGGTTGCTCCACTTGTGAGCAAACCGCCCAAACCATTGATCGGACCCGGGTGATGGTCCATGAATTCCAAGAAGAAATGAGGTTCATTCTCAATCACATCCTTGAGCGACTCAACGCTCTTTCTCATCCACCATCTCATTAGAATGGTCCTAGATTAGCTTTTCTACGCATTTTTTATTTTTATTTTATTTTTCTATTTTTCTAGGATTTTTTTATTGTACTAAAACACTTCATTGTGTTCTCTTTTCATGGTTTTTAAATCATGAAAAATTTTAACTAATGAATGGTGTTTTCTATGTTGTTGGTGCTTATTACATAGTGTTTGGAAATGCTTGTGAATGATGATTATTACTAACAAATCTTTTTGTACGTTTTTCACAATCCATGTATCTTCCCATTGGCACCCAATTTAGGGGGAGCCTTGATCAAGGGGGAGATAATGGCTCGGGCTCATTATACATTCTGCATCGCATCTTCTTTTTGTTGAGACAAAAAGGGGGAGAAATATATAGAACTTGGTTATATTTGACTTTTCTAAAAAAGTCAAACTGCATACATTGACTTTCTGAAAAAGTCAACATGATACTTCATTGGTAATACTTGACTTTCTGAAAAAGTCAACTGCATACTTTGACTTTCTAAAAAAGTCAACATCATGCCTCAACTAATGAAGACTTTGACTTTCTGAAAAAGTCAAACATCATACACTTGCATTATCATTTCTTTTTCAAGTTCTAAAACTAATATTTTTATAACTCTTGCACAATCTTTGCATCTTTTATAAAAATAAAATTTATATTTTGTCCTCAACAAAAAGGGGGAGATTGTTAATACAAATATCGTTATTAAACGTTATTTATATTTTTGATCTTTACCTAAGTTTTGTTAACGACAAAAGTAAATTTAATTTTTATAAAGCTTAAAGCTTGTCAAGTTTAATAGATATTAAAACAAGCTTTTTCAAACAATATCTTCATCATTTAAGCATTTACATTGTGACTAATCATATCTTAATATGAGTCTAAGCATAATATATGATAGTAGTTTTTAGAATGCTTTAGTTTCTTAAAAACTAAACATTACTTATGTATTTGCATATTTCTAAAAATAGAAAAACAACACATGACATCATGTGATGCATCATGAAAATCATTGGAAGATTTCATTAGATATTTTGTGTAGATTTGTACTCTTCATATCTTACACAATCTTGCATAGATATGGTTGACTTTGGCAAGATCTTGATATCTTGCTGTCAGACCCCGACGGCACCAAGATGTATAACGGACGGAACCCTTTTAAGGGGTCCGCCGTCCGTGGTGCCTGCTGATGGTTTTTGCTATAAATAGCAAAGCCAAACCAAGTAGTATTTCATCCCTTTCTATCATACTCTCATACATATCTTCTCTCTAATCTTTCTAACTCAGTTTCATATCATATTAGTGATCTCTTTTGTAGCAAAGAAGATCAAGTCACATTCAAGCTTCAACGAGAAGTTGGAAGTCTTGTTTGTTTAGTGTTGTATGATCTTGTGTTGATTCATACTTCATTGTTGTACTAAACTATCATAATCTTGTGAGTGTGAGTGGTTAGTATTTTAGTCCTCAAAATACATTGTGTGTTGGAGTGGTTGTACCCTTAGAAAGAACTCGACATTTAGCTTAGTGTCGGAAATAGTGTAAGCGAAGTGTAAAGGTTTCTCCACCGGTGAAAGGAGCTTGTTGACTAGTGAAGTTAAACTCTCGAGTGTGAGACTCGGGGAGTGGAGTAGGGCAAGGAGAAAGAGTCCTTGTAGACCGAACCACTATAAACAACTTGTTGTGGTTTGATCATTTCTTTCCTTATTTACTCTTTACATATTGCTTACATATTTCATCAACATATCTAAGATCAATATCAATTGATCTTTCAATAAGTTTCAAAACAAAGTTTTTAAGTGGTAAACTATTCAACCCCCCTTCTAGTTTTCTACAAAAGTAAAAACCCATTTTCATTGCATCTCATGTCTTTTGAATGCTAAAGGAGATACATAACTAATATGTAATTTCAGGTACATTCATTTAAGCAACAATGAATTAGGAGCACTCGGGTTATCTCACATATTAGTATGCTTTTTCAATTCTATTTTATTTTTCCTTTCTTCTTAGGAGTCGAGATAACCGCAACTCCAAATAGTTTGCATATAGGCACACACTAGGCAAAAATGTTTCCAAAAGGAAAATTTTGTGCTGCCTGGATCACCAGACCCACGGATCCCAGCCTTCATGCTGGACAGATCCCTCAAGGGAAGGATCCGTGGGATCCATGAGACAGAAGCTATTTTTATATTCTATTTTTCTCACTTTGGATGAAAACTCCAACATTTTTTCATTTTTTGGAGTATGTTCTTTAATGCTTGTGTTCTCATGATCACATGCCTTAAATTCATATCTAATCATTAGATTTTGATCCATCTTTTGGGTCAAGCATTCATTACAATGCTTTGTTTTTTTATAGAGCTCCCAAAATGCTTGCATAATTCATCTCAACTTCACAAACAAACAACACCATGTCATTCACAAGCTCTTACAACTTAGATGAATCACCTAATCATCTTCATGAAACCCAAACCTTTTTACTTCCACCTTCCAAAATACCAAAATCAAACTCTAGGATATCCGCACGGATTAGCATCCGGCCTTGTTGCTTAGCAAAACCATCATCAAATGGTTCATCACCATCAAATAACTCACCACAAGATGCTTCCATTATTGCACCTCCCTCATCACCAACAAGTACACCATCTTCATCACCTAAAGTCACTCTTTTGGAACTCCTTACGACTCCAACAAGATCTCAACAACCAAAATAAAAAGAAATAGCCTTTTTGACACCTCCAACTTCTCCAAACACAATATTCAATGATCTTGAAACATCACCACCCTTAGCTCCCATTAAACTACAAGAACATCTAGGTTCTTTTCCACCACCACTTCCAACCATTCCGGACTTTGATCCGTACTTTCCTATTTTTCCACCACATATTCCGCAACTCACAAATCAAAACAACCCGGAAAACCTCCGCACTTATTACCCACATCATTTACATTGTGAACATTGCCAATCTACTAGGGAAATTGCAATAGAAGTTAGGGAAGAAATGCGATTCATACTCAACCTCATCCTTGATCGCATCAATACCATTACTCATCAAAACCTCCATCCATAACCTTATGCAAGCATGGAAGGAATCATTATTACTATTTTCTATTCTTAGTACTTTTTCTTTTGGGTCATTTTCAAGAACAAGTCTTGTTCTTATTTTTACATGCTTGTATGTGGCATAAATACCACTACACTTTGTTGTTTTATTACAAGGCCTTGTTTACATACCTTGGCTCCCAATCTTGATTCTCTTCAATCACAAGATTACCTAAGCATGTTACTAACATTTCTCTTTGTAGGATTTTTATTTTTTCTTCACTTGACGCCCCAAACTAGGGGGAGCTACCGTCAAGGGGGAGTAAGCGATACGTGGACTTAATTTCCACATTTTATTTCTTCGATGGGTTAACTTTTTGTTTCGACAAAAAGGGGGAGAAGAAGTAAAACTTAAGGGCTTTCAAAACATACATCTATTCTTAAGTTTTACTCATCATAACATTATGTTTTGTCATCAACAAAAAAGGGGAGATTGTTAATACAAATAAACCGTAAAAACGTTTATTAATATTTTGCGATCTCTTTGTGTTTTGTTGATAACAAATATAATGTTATCTTAAGTACAATTATAAAGATACATGTTATTTTTGTAAAGCATTTACATATAGCCATTTAATACAAAAATGTTGTAATTAATCATTTGTTGTAATAGTTTATTAGGATGGGTAAAAACCACAACCCATGGATCATATTCATAACCCATTGACCCATACCCATTTGACTAGATACAATGTATTCATTAGATACATTGAATCTAAAGGAATACCCATGGACCAACCCATAACCCATGACCCATAACCAAAAAACCAATGGGCAAAGAGGAGCGTCCCACGGATCCCTAGGATTACACTAGACGGATCCCAAGTGGGAGGGATCTGTGGGATTCGGGGAACAGTGGCAGAATTTTCCTATAAATAGAGAGCCATTTATTCACTCTAACTCACCCCTCTTCTTACTAATTCTCTCATATACTCTCATTCTCTTCTAACAAAAGATCACTTGATCTAGAGAGTACTTCCTTCTTTCTTTCTTTAGTGATTCTCATATAGGTCCTTCTCTAAGGCGAGATCACGAGCATTCTACAACTCATCCAAGCAAGGGGTCCTTGATTGATTTGTTCCTCCACAAGATTTCTGTAGCGAAGATCTTGTATTTGAGATTTCACATATTTGTTGTGTAATAGTCGTGTTGGTTTGGTCCACCGTGTTACGGACTCGGTATTTTAGCTTTGTACCAGAAAAAGGTGTAAGCAACGTTGTGAAGGCTTCTCCGCCAAGTGAAGGAGTTTGTTGACATAGTGCTTGAACTCTCGAGTAGGTAACTCGGGGAGTGGAGTAGGGCAAAGAAGGTGTCCTTGTAGCCGAACCACTATAAATCGGTTGTGTCATTTCTATCCATTTGCTTTACTTTATTTACTTGCTTTATCATTAGATCTATACTTTCTCTACATCCATAAGATCTCACATATTATTGAATCTAAAGTTTTTGAAACTAACTTAAAATCGGCAAAACTATTCAACCCCCCCCCTTCTAGTTTCCCACATTTTGTTTCATTATCATACGTTTTGTTTGAACCGTTAGTCCTTTTGACTAACGAACATTTGTAATTAACTTAAAATATGTTTTTCTTACATTTTCATACGTTTCTATCTGTTTTTATATGTTTTCGCTCGTTTTCTTTATGTTTTTGTTTGCACCGTTAGTCATTTTGATTAACCACCATTTGTAATTAACTCAAAAAATATGTTTTCTTACGTTTTCTTATATTTTCATACGTTTCTATCCGTTTTTATACGTTTTCGGCCGTTTTCTTACATATTCATACGTTTTTGTTCGTTTTTAAACGTTTTTGTCCGTTTTTATGATAACACATAAAAACGGACGAAAGCATATAAAAACGTAAGAAAATATATTTTTGAGTTAATTACAAAAGGTCGTTAGTCAAAAGGACTAATGGTGCAAACAAAAACGTAAAGAAAACAGGGGAAAACATATACAAAAGGATAGAAACGTATGAAAACATAAGAAAACGTATGAAAACGTAAAAAAAACATAATTTTGAGTTAATTACAAACGGTCGTTAGTCAAAAGGAATAATGGTGCAAACAAAACGTATGATAATGAAACAAAATTTGAAAGTTGTATGGGTATTGTTGTATTATTTTGGGTTCGTATCTGATAATGGTACAAATGAGAATGTATGTTGCTTTTACATGCCATTAACCCTTTCACATTCTATCTCATTGGTCCTATAGCATCTCCAATGCATAGTGTAATATAAGGTTCAATAATTTTCATACAAAATCTCTACAATGCATTGAACTTAACACAGTTTAATACATAGTTTAATAGATGATATGCAATGAATATTTTAAATATTAAAGATAAAGCAATGAAAGGAGTTTCAAAAGTAACAAAATGCATGTGGCCCACTTTCATCGTATAAAACTCGGTTGTTCAAAGACAAACACCTATTAAATGTATGGTGAGGTGGAAGTAGCTACAATGGATTGTACTGTATAAGTAGGCTATTATCCATATGCCATGTAACTTCAGTGTGGATGCTCTTAAGTCTTAACCACTCTATCTCTCTAATGTCTTTTAATAAACTATCATTTATATTTCCAATTTTGATAATATAAATTATAAAATACATTTAATCAAATTAAATTTCACATCTTCATCCAAATCCAAATCTTAAATCTATCTACAAACCAAACGAGCTTTTATACATAATCGTTTGAAATAATTTGTTACACTTAATTGGTTCATACATAAGGTAAGTATGAACTTTTTGATTTTACACGCTTTAGAATATGAAATATGCTTTAAGAAGTGTGGATATTTAGCTATTCTTTTGTAGTGTAACTAAGGAACACGTATTAGCGAAACGTTTTCTGGATGGATTCCATGGAATCACAATCTCAATTAGATATGTACCTTTTTAGTTTTATCTTTTTTTGAGTGATGATAAACAATGTGAATGAATGGTCGTAAAACCTTCCTTGATACAGTTGAATAACATAGTACTCCGTATTTGATAATCTCATGAGTCTTTCGTAACATCTTCTTCTGAAAATATAACGATAAATTCATTGAAAAACATGGAAAATAAAAGAAAATAATTAAATGTTGAGGGACCCTTCTCTACGCGTTTTATTAAACGAGACGCTTTAATTTGTACGCATAAAAGAAATTCATGAGATGTTGACATATCTAAATATATGAGTATTTCTGAGCCAATCATTCTTTTTCACCTTTTATCCCTAAAAATATTAAAAAGGAGCAGCGTATCAGTACTTGTTACCACATTATCGTTCATTTTCCTTCAAAACTGAAATAAAAAATGTATTCAACATCATCATCTTCTTCTTCTTTTGAGATGAAAATGGATTCAAATTCCTATGATGATGATGATTTTGATTGTAAAAGGCCGAAAAATGACGTTTTCATGAATTATTCTTACGAAGACATCGGCAAACAATTCATAAGTCACCTTCAGGGAGCACTCGGCCGCAGAGGTTTTACGATATTTGACCACACCATGCTCCCTGTTGGTCAAGACATGCGTTTACAAGTGTTGAAAGCTATCGAGGAATCCGAGATCTATGTTGTTGTATTCTCTAACAACTATGCTTATTCTGTAAGGTCACTCGATGAGTTGGTCGACATAATGGACTGCCTTGGCAAGTTTGATCAAAGGAAAGTGCTTCCTGTATTTTATAAAGTCGAACCATCGGATGTTAGAAGTCAAGAAGGTTCTTTTAAGGAAGCTTTCCAAGCTCACGAGGCCAACAGCGACATTGATCCGAAGAGAATTGAGAAATGGAAGCAAGCGCTAAAAGATGCAGGTCAACTGTGTGGTCTAACCTTGCAAAAAGGGTAACTTTTAACTCTCATCTTTGTTAAATGTCTTTTGAAAAAAACTTACAAGAGATATTACATATATACGTGTACGATGTATTGAATTTCTCATTTCAATTTGGCAGGGACGAGGGGAGGTTCGTATCGAAAATTGTTAAGCAACTTGAAAAGATGCAAAGTCCGCAAGAGCTGCATGTCGCAGATCACCCAGTCGTGGTAGGATCTCGGGTTAAAGAACTTATTTCAACTCTGAGGTTAGATTGCGAAGATGTTTTGGTTGTTGCAGTTTTTGGAATTAGTGGGATAGGTAAAACCACTATTGTCAAAGCAACGTACAATAAAATTTCTTCCTATTTCGATGTTAGTTGTTTTCTTGGAGATATCCATTACCGTGGTGGTGGTCTCAATTGGAAGATTGAATTGCAAAACCTGCTCATATCTTGCTTAACTCAAAATTGTAAGTTTCCAAGCGTGCATCATCATACTGAAGGAGTTACAAAGATAAAAAAGTTGATAAGAGGTCGAAAGATTCTGTTGGTTCTTGACGATGTTGACAATTTTGAGCAATTGAAATCATTGGGTATTAATCCTGCATGGTTCTATAAAGGAAGTAGAATAATCGTGATCACAAGAGACAAACAGGCCCTTGGTATCATTCCGTATACTTCCTACCAAACAACGGAGTTGAATAGACGGGAGTCTCTTAATCTCTTTAATCGGCTTATGTTTTCAAGAGACAATAATCTCGTCAACATGAAGTTTATAGAAGAAGTCGCAGATCTTGCCGGAGGGCTTCCATTGGTTCTTGAGGTCTGGAGTCGATATTTTATTGGTCATGAAAGGAAACAATGGCCGAGCTTACTGGAGAAGTTAAAAAGAATTCCTCATGGGGATGTTCAAAAGCAACTTCAGATGAGCTACGATTCACTTAGTGTCACTGCAAAGAATTTATTTCTAGATATTGCTTGTTTCTTTGATGGAATGGATAAAGAATTGGTTGTCAAAGTACTGCAAGATGAAGAATCGGCATTCTTCCCAGATATTGAAATTCAACATCTAGTTGATAAATTTCTAGTCAAATACATAGATGAGTACAGGTTCGTAAAGGTGGGTATGAATCAAGTGATTAGGGAAATGGGCCAAGAAGTGATCCGCCAAGAAAATGTGGATGAACCTGGAAAACGTACTAGATTGATAAGTGATCATAGGGACATTGTTCGCTTGTTTAGAGATTGCTTAGTACGATATCTCTGATATTTTTAGTTATTAATTTACACAACACCAACGTAGTTTATTGAAACTAACTACTATAATTCTCTCCTATGTTGTTCACCAGGGATCGGATACAGTTAGAAGCATTAATTTGAAAAGCGCTTATGTAGAAGAAGAACCTGGAACTGTACAACTAGAGGCCTTTATAAAGATGAGTAATCTAAGGTTCATTAAGTTAAATGATAATAACCGAAGACTACAATGGTCTTTTTCTTCCAAAGATGTCATCGATAAGGCAAGGTCTAGCTTCTCTTTCAAACATTTGCGGAAACGGAACAAGGTCCCTTGCAAAAGCATGTCTAATTGCTTCTCTTTCAAACATTTGAAATACTTGGAATGGCTTTACTTCCCTTGCAAAAGTCTTGACAACATTGATATGGGCAACGTGGTGGTTATTAAATTGAAATTTAGCAAATTGACAAAACTTTGGGATGGAGCAAAGGTATGATATTTTTTCTTTTTTTCCTTTTTTTAAAAACTTTATTTATGTCAATGAGATTACTTGGATATGTGGCCTATATATGTTTCATTGGGGACTTGGGGTGTATAGAAATAGAGCCAGGCCACTTACTATATCTAGTGACCAAATAGTTAATAGTAGAGTAAATTACACCGTTCGTTCTTGTGGTTTGCGTTGACCGCAATCTATCGTCCTTTGACAAAAAAAAATGCACCGTCTGTCCTTAAGTGGCAAACGTTATGCGCTATTAGTCCCTCCCTCTAACGAAGCCCACTAACGGTCGTTAAGTCTTGTTAACCTGAGGGTATAATCGTCATTTCAACACCATAAGGACGAACGGTGCAAGGACGAACGGTGTAGTTTACACTTTTTCTCTGTTTTTTTACGTTTTCGTCCGTTTTATTACGTTTACGTCCGTTTTCTTACGTTTTCTTTTTAACTCAGGTTTTTTACGTTTTACTCCGTTTTTTTACGTTTTCGTCTGTTTTCTTATGTTTTCGTCTATTTTTTTATGTTTTCATCCGTTTTTTTTGCTTTACTCCGTTATTTTACATTATCGTCCGTTTTCTTACGTTTTACTCCGGTTTTCTACGTTTTACTTCGTTTTTTTACGTTTTCGTCTGTTTTTTTACGTTTTCGTCCGTTTTCTTACGTTTTCATCCGTTTTATCTGTTTTTCATTCGTTTTTGTCCGTTTTAATGCGTTTTCTTCCCTTTTTCTTACGTTTTACTCTGTTTTTTTACGTTTTCGTCTTTTTTTTACGTTTTCATCCATTTTCTTACGTTTTCGTCCATTTTCTTACGTTTTTGTCTGTTTTTCTTACGTTTTACTCTGTTTTTTTACGTTTTCGTCAGTTTTTTTTTACATTTTCGTTCATTTTCTTACGTTTTCGTCTGCTTTTTTACGTTTTCGTCCGTTTTCTTATGTTTTCGTCCGTTTTCTTACGTTTTCGTTTGTTTTTCTTACGTAAAAACAGAGTAAAACGTAAGAAAAAAGGAAGAAAACATAAAAAGACGGATGAAAACGTAAGAAAACGTAAAAAAACCGATGAAAACGTAAAAAACAGAGTAAAATGTAAGAAAAACAGAGTAAAATGTAAGAAAAACAGACGAAAACGTAGGAAAACGGACGAAAAACGTAAGAAAGTGGACGAAAACGTAAAAAAACAGACGAAAACGTAAGGAAATGAACGAAAATGTAAAAAAACTGACGAAAACGCAAAAAAACAGAGTAAAACGTAAGAAAAAACGACAAAAACGTAAGAAAATGGACGAAAAAGTAAGAAAATGGATGAAAACGTAAAAAAAGACAAAAACGTAAAAAAAACAGAGTAAAACGTAAGAAAAACGGAAGAAAACGCATTAAAACGGACAAAAACGGATGAAAAACAGATAAAAACATAAGAAAACGTAAGAAAACAAACGAAAACGTAAAAAAACGTACGAAAACGTAAAAAAACGAAGTAAAACGTAGAAAACCGGAGTAAAACGTAAGAAAACGGACGAAAATGTAAAAAAACGGAGTAAAGCGAAAAAAAAACAGACGAAAACATAAAAAAAAAAAAAAAAAAAAAAAAAAAAAAAAAAAAAAAAGATGACGAAAACGTAAGAAAATTGACGAAAACGTAAAAAAACGGAGTAAAACGTAAAAAACCTGAGTTAAAAGTAAGAAAACGTAAGAAAACAGACGAAAACGTAAAAAAACAGACAAAAAGTGTAAACTACACTGTTGGGAATTATGTGAAGTAGGATTTCTGCTGTCATTACTCATTACTGCCGAAGGATTCCGCTGAAGTAGAAGCAGAATCTGCTGAAGAAGAGATTCTGCTGAAGTATAAAAGCCATTCGTCCTTGCACCGTTCGTCCTTATGGTGTTGAAATGACGATTATACCCTCAGGTTAACAAGACTTAACGACCGTTAGTGGGCTCCGTTAAAGGGAGGGACTAATGGCGCATAACGTTTTCCACTTAAGGATAGACGGTGCATTTTTTTTTGGTCAAAGGACGATAGGCTGCGGTCAACCCAAACCACAAGGACGAACAGTGTAATTTACTCTTAATAGTATATACTATATACACGAGACATGATTCTTTACTATCCATTAAGTTTTTATAAGTCTAAATTCTAACATCATGGCACTTTTTGTGATCATTATCATTCAATTCATAAAACAATTACGCAAAATGAAAATTAAATAATAAAAGATATTGTGTATTAGATAATTGACATGTGTCATCAATAAAAGTTCAATTTATTCAAAGAAAATTAATATTTCTTCCTACTTATCATTTTACTTTTATGATTGTGACAAATCGAAATTTAATAAATTAAATTAAAATAAAGAATTTGTGCATAACACATGTTATATGGTTGTGTGTAGGGCTGTCATTCGGGTTGATTTGGTCGGGTTCGGGTCAAGTCTTCAAAAAACATACCCGAACCCGACCTTATTTAGAACTCGGTTCACTCGGGTTGGGTCAATTCGGGTTCGGGTCAATTCAGGTCGGGTCAATTCGTGTCAGGTCAACTCGGGTTCGGGTCTAGTTCCATTTTACTTCACTACGTTGAGTGTTAATTGATTCGGTTGGTCAGGTTGGCTGGGTTCGGGTCAATTCGAGTCGGGTCAATTTGGGTCAAGGCTATAACAACATACTCGAACCCGACCTTGTTGAAAACTCGGGTCAATTCGGGTTGACCCAATTGACTCGAATATAATTTTGAACCCGATTGACCCGACCCAAATTAACTCGGGTCGGATTCAGGTTGGGTCGAGTTTGGGTCGGGTCGGCCCGCCCAAATGACACCCCGTGAGTAGGAGTATGGTTAAGAAAAAAAAATGGTAGGAAGATATACAATCCTCTTATTCAAAGCATAAATTAGTTTTACTTTAGAAAATCAAATCATATAAGGAAATTTGTAAATATTATTCAAAACATAAAATACATCATAAAACATCTGAAGATATTTAGGCGATGACTTTCTTGAGATGATAATTAAAAAAACAAATATCAAAGAATATAAAAAAAATACAAGAACTGGTAAAAAAAAGAGAAATATTAGTCAACATTATTTCATAAAGTGAGATTTGACACATTTTAAAAATAGAAATATTTAATGTAAGTTGGTAGCAGTGTATTACACAGTAAATTAATGCTCGACACGTCTCTATTACCTTACGAGTATCCACCTTGATCTTTGCCTTTAAAAGAGAATGTTTCAAAGAGTAAATACACATCTCTTGCAATTAATGTGAAACACATTAAAGAGAGCACTCGTCCTCGATGAAACCTTGTAACATCCCGCCTACTCAGACCACAATATTGTCCGCTTTGCCCGCAGGCTCACGGCTTTGTTTTTGTGGCCTCATTTGAAGACTTCCCGGCAGGTCACCCAAGCCAGTACTACTCTCACACGAGCACGCTTAACTGCCAGTTCCTAAGAACTCCACCCGCAGTAGACCACAAAACGCGTTGTGTCATTGTAAGGCGAATGTTATCTTATGAGCCCAGCATCTCTCCAGGCCACAACCGATGTAGGATTTGCCTAAGGTGTTACAGTTACAAGCAGTTAAAACTGGTTAAATCTCAAGAGACACAACTCTTCACCAACAGACATGTTGGTTGGATTTTTGGTGGGAACAATCTGCCCCTTGACACCGCAAGGGGCGTTACCCCTTGACCCTTGCATCTTTATCGTGGTAGAAACCGTATTAGTTCAACGAGTGTACACTCCACACTTCACTAACTTGTATCCTGGCATAATATGATATTTTATTGATCTCTAGTAAATTACAATTATTTGAAATAGTTGATGACATTAAAATCATCAACAATGACCAATAGAATTTTAAAATATGTTTTATTATTGATATGTAAAATACTAAATCAAACAAAAAATAGTAGATTGCCTAATCTTTTTATAATTACTTTTATTATGTAAAAAATGTATGAGAAAACTAATCATAAAGAAAACATATTTAATTACTTACTCTGTCACAAATTAGTGTTAATATTATTGTAGTGGGAGATAGGGCTGTAATCAAGTCAAGCTTTTATCAAGCAACTCGAGCTCGAGCTCGGGCTTGACTCGATCGAGTCAAGCTTTTATCAAGCTCAAGTCCAAGCTCAAGCCCAAAAATTAGCTCGAAACATATAACAAGCCAAGCTCAAGCTTTTGATAGCTCGGCTCGATCTCCTATCAAGCTTTAATATAAATATATTTCCATTATAAATTCATATAACTAACTAGAGATAATTTGATTATTAACATAATTATAAGGACTTACTTTGTAAATAATTAAACATGTATTCTAGATTAACCCTAATTAATCAAAAAGTTTTGTGTTTTTTGAATTTGTCCATTGGTCTTTAGATGTGGGATTGAATGTTTAACGTATCCAAATTTTGAATTGTTAAGTATTTATATGTAAAATGGCTCTAAAATGACGATGTATCTGAATAATCAGTTCTGTTGTAGACTTGTAGTTACTCTTATATTATCAAATAATCATATCAGGTTCATTATACCCAAACGTGTAGAAACAAATTTCATTCTACATGAAAACACAATTATTAGATATTTGGATATCACTTTAAAGAATACAATATTTTTATATGGTTAAAAAGTTGTATTTTAGTTGAATACAATATTTTTATACATATATTTTTATATGGTTTAAGTTTGTTTTATTTTATACATATATTTATTGACGAGTTTGGCTATTTGATACAATATTTTTATATACATTCAAGCTTTTCAAGCCAAGCTCAAGCTTTAATAGAATTTTTCAAGCCAAGCTCAAGCCTGGATGATTAAAGCTCGTCAAGCTATCAAGCCAATCTCAAGCCTAACTTATAAATTTCAAGCCAAACTCAAGCCCTGTTAAGCTCGAGCTCGGCTCGACTCGATTACACCCCTAGTGGGAGATGTGATATTTGATTGATGGAGAATATAATTAGTGGAATTTTTTAAAACTTTGTGTATTTTTTAAGTGAACATTTATTTTGAGACGAATGAAATATAAGGTATTTTGCAACGCCTTTTGTCTAGTGGTATGTGAGTTGCCCATCAAACTAGAGGTTATGGGTTCAAACCTCGTTATAGGCATTTGTAAGATATATTTTGAGATATATGGTATAAGGTGTGTAAAAAATTGCCGTGAAAAAAGAATAAAAAATTAAAATAAGGTATTTTGATGAAGCTGTAATGCACTGTAGAGAAATGTTATGTCATTTTGAAATAATAAGAAAAATAATGTTGTCACTAAAATAAAAATTGAGGTTAAAAAAAAATTAGAAATTGAGGCTATTACAAATAAAAATTTACAAATTGGTGAATGTGGACTCTGGTGGAGGGTCCGAAAATCCAATCCCATTTCTTACTATTGCTAAAATTGATTATAGCTTATTATATTTGTGTTTTTAGAGTTTAAAAAAGCTGAAGCATCTGGACGTGAGTGGGTCATACTTATTAACCAAGACCGGAAATTTCAGTGGTCTCGAGAATCTTGAGGAACTTAACTTAAGAGAATGTTATAATTTGGAAGAGTTGGATAGCTCTATTGGTTGCCTCCAAAAACTTGTTATATTAGAATTACGTTATTGCAGACGGTTGAAGAGGCTCCCATGGGAAATGATAGGCAAGTTAACGTCTCTTCAAAAACTAGACCTTGAGGAGTGTTCCAACCTAAAACACTTTAGTTTATGGAACACCGGATTCCCGATCTTCCGCGATCATCTGACCGAAATACAATTATCTCATTGCACCAACTTAAAATCGATTCCAGATCTTCCGAGAAGCGTTAAAAAGTTATATATGAGTTATTGTAGAAACCTAGTCAATCTTCCTTCAAATTGTTCTGAGTTACAATTTCTAACGGAGCTTACTTTGAATCATTGTTGTAAACTTGGATCAGAAGGTTTCACACAAGTTACGGGACTAAGAAATCTACTTTATTTAAGAATGAAAAATTGCAATGTTTCGCAAGTATCCAGTAGAATTGGGAATTTAGTGTCATTATGGTATCTCGAACTTTCACAAAACACATTTTCTAGTCTACCGGAAAGCTTCATCAACCTTTCGAAACTGAAGACACTTGATATATATAGTTGTTCTGAATTACAGTTACTTCCACCTCTTCCATCGCAGTTGACAAAAATAAATGCAAGATATTGTGGGTCATTAGATGTGATGCCATTTGATGCAATGCAAAAGGCATATATTTTTCCTTCCAAAGTTTTCAAGGTGAGCAACCTCTCCATCCCTCCTCTCCCCACTTTCTAGTGTATATATATTTTGAAATGAAGAAGCTTTTTTCATTTATTATTAAATAATAGGCTAATAACATTAAAAAATATCATACTTGTTCAAAAATACTCTTCTATGTAGCAAATTAAAACAAACACTCTTGTGACAATGTTGACATTTTTATCTTTATGTGAGTAGTATGACAATTTTACGCTTCCAAATTACATAAATGATCCCTATGGGTTTGCGAAAATTGCATCCGACGTCCCTAGGGTAAATTACATAAATAGTCCCTGTCGTTTGGAGAAAATTGCATCCACCGTCCCTACTTTTTTTCGACTTTTTTACTAAAATTTTTATTTTCATTTTTTACTGAATTTTTCTTCCAATTTCTTTTTTTTTTAAATTCTATTTCAAAAAAAAATTCGGAATTTTTAAATTCACATGTGACGAAAAAAAAATTTCACATGCACCAAAAGAAAATTTTAAAAAATAATTAGAAAAAAAGTTTTTTGAAAATAAAAACGGGCGAAAACGTATAAAATAGGACGAAAAAAGTTTTTCGACAAAAATTTTTCGAAAAAAAAATTGAAAATAATTCAAAAAACCAAGTCTGGAAAAAAAAATTCGAAACAAAGTTTAAGGATGGTGGATGCAATTTTCTCCAAATGACATGGACCATTTATGTAATTTACTTTAAGGATGGTGGATGCAGTTTTCAAAAATCCAAAGGGTAAAATGGTCATCACCAGTTTTTACTGCTCACTTAAAGACAAAAATGTCATGGTATTTATAAAAGCATTTTTTTTAAGTTCACTAGACAAGTATGATGTTACCCTTAAATAATATGCAATGAATTCTATACAGGAATCACTCATTAATACTGAAGGATTATTCATCGGTCTCTCAAGGAAGGAGTTACCTGAGTGGTGTACTTATCGAAACATTGGAAATAATGTTTCATCTTTTGTGTTACCTATCCAATTTGATAGCAAAATATGTGGTCTCATCTTATGTGCTACCACAGACAAAGATGATGAACGTCACGACTGGGTTTGGCCAGTAATTTATAATAAAACAAAAGGAACAAGTCATCAATTCCTTGATGGCGTGGATGGTAACGTTTCCATGTTGGTCATGTTTTATCCAATTAATGATACAACACTTGTGGTGGAAGCGGGTGATACTGTGGAACTTCAATTTAATCATAAAGAATGCCCACACCGCGTTAAAAATGGTGGGTTGCGTTATACAAAATGCCCACACTTCGCTAAAAGTGGTGGGTTGCGTTTGGTATACGAGGATGAAGTGGTAGATTCGAGATTAGTTTTTAAAAGAAGTTAGGAAGCCCACACTCTCTCTGTTTCCATTAACATCAGAGTCAGAGATAAAAGAACTATCTCGTGTTAATTTGATTAACAGGTGTTTGATGAATATCCAATGACTCTTTTTCTTATTGTGTCTTTGTTTAAAAATTAAAGCCCTGTTGTTGTTTGTCTGTGCCATCCTGTCAGCTTGAGCCACAAGTGTTGTTTACAGGGTAATTCGGTTATATATTTTACCATCGTGATGAAATCTGTTGATTGCTATCGTTGTTTGAACCTGTGAATGCACTGTGTATCAGTATAATGCTAGTTGCTCAAACAGGTGGTGTATTCTACATTCTTGTTATTTACTTGGTCGATATAACAATAATTTCTTAGGTTGATGTATTTTATACGCTGGTGTGAGCAGTTTTACTAAGTGTTTAATTAGACGAAAATGTTTTCAGTTGGGATTAACTACGTGATCTAGTCTGATAAACTAAATGTCACAAACCAATTTTAGTCAACACCCTTGTATCTTACACCAATTTGATTAACTGATCAAGTTTGCCTAACTGCTTGATCTAGTTTGAGTAACTGATGTAATTTACACCAATTTTTTTCATTTGGGATTTCAATGCCACAATGTGTATTGTTGTTGCAATGTTTTATAAACGTAGCATACTAGCATTTAACAGATTATATTTCAACACTTTATACTAGTTTATCAGCAGCTGTTTTGTTTTTGCCCATGTCTATGTTACTTCCGTTTGATTTCTAGCATGTATGTGTATCGAGCTCTCATTTCTGTACTCAAATTCAGCTGAGTTGTGTCGTGAGAAATTTTGATATCGATATGACGAAAAAAGCTATTTACTTTTGTTATACTTTATGTAGTGCTGATGCAATTATGTGTTATAAAAACATAGCAACAACATAACCGGGTTGATTTGAATAAAAGCTATTGTATTAAGCTATGGGATCAAACTGATCCTGGACGGGTTAGATTTAACTGTCAGTGATACCTTTATTGTTGAATTTACTTATACTTGGATCTATCAGACACTCTAATTAGTGGTATTATCACTGCTAATATTTCCAATCTGACCTTCTATAACAAAAATTTGAAGTCGTAGTTGTCGAACTCAATTTGTAATTATCTGTCTCATGAAATTCACGAAGTACGTAGTACTACTTTAAAGACACTAAGTTATTGCTTTATTTAATAATTACCATTTGATATTTACTTTTTCTTAAGAAAAAATAAAAATAAACATTCTGCATATGTTATGTTACTGTATGTTGTTATTCAGTTGAGCACCATAGTCTGCAATCAGCACAATCCACAATGTTAAGATAGAAGGATTACACACTGCTACGCATTTGCTATAATTTTCAAAGATCAACAAGAAAGTCCATAGTTTCAGTTAGGGATGATGACCAGCTAGTTGGTATGCTTTCTTTGTATCGATACATCTGGTATCACTTATTTAGTAAGTAACTGGGTCATATATTTAGCACTACACATCAGTAAAGGTGTTGTTGCCTAACATATGCAGTACAGATAGTCACTGGAACATGTTCACTCCTTGTTTTAACTCGTTAAAACAGATTGTCAATCTAGTTCAAAATCAAAACAACTAAACCCATTAATATTTATTAAAAACCAACAAATAATTGAATTAAATCAAATTGTCACTGGAACAGTCTCAAACAATTAATTGCCGCCAAAGATAATAATGTTTATCTGTCACGAAGAAGAATTCTATTCTCAGAAGATCAACAAAAAGTACAAACACATCCTTACATTTTTCTTGAAATGGATACAAAACTATGAAACCATTTTGTCGTCTATAAAAAGCATTGCTTCTCGTGTACAATGACAGCTTTTGAACAGCAAGCGACCTATGCAGCTTGTAGTTGTAGCATATCTGCAAACTATGATAATCTGATCTTTCGGAAGAAAAAGCTCTGTTATCTATTAAAGTTAGTTCGAAAACATGAACTTGTGTTGTTAGATATATACAAGCGAGCTCCTATCCTGATCAGGCTGGGGCCGGCCCCGTGCAGGAGTAGGCGGTCGTTGATTTTTTAGCTCCTACATACATCAATCATGATCATATAACAGTCACAACAGACGACTAAGTATCGTTAGCAGAGATTAAAATGGGCCGCGCAGGTTCTCCTACCAGCTCTTTTTTTGTTTATTTTCAAACTTCTATTATAGATTTAAAAGTGCTATTATGAGTACCAGCATCCAGTGGCGTTCTTCGACATATTCTGGAGATGTTTCTGGTTCAAGCGGTGGGGGCAACGGGTGAATAAGTTTTGGAACAACTACTAATCCTCTTCCAGTTACTAGTATAGCTCCGGCATTGTTGGCAGTTCCTATACACAATTACCCCAATTTAAAAAGTCATCTGGCCAGAAACAACCGAAGCAGTCTTAAGAATCCAAGAATAGCTAATAGTTACCACAATAGTTTGTTGCTGAGAAAAGGGAAGCCCTTGAGCAAATCTCTCAAATCCATCCATTACGCATTCGTGTGCTCTTATAATCAGCTGGAGTTTGTTTCGTTTACAGAAGTCTGTAACCCTGTCAGGCTGCATATAATTACAATTCATTATGGTGTATTAAAGGTGTGAGTCAGAATAGGCGAGTAGGATAATCAAAACGGGTATTTTTTTAATACATGTCAAAATGGGTCGGGTTGACCCACGAATGTTGTCATTTCTTACTTTATGAGAAAACCTAACCATAGTTTGTTTGATTTTGATATACTTATTGGGCTTTTAATAGTATATGTGATTTGTGAATGACCAAAACGTATATATGCCACAACTTACCATAGCCATAGTTCTTGCTTATATACGTTTTGGGTTTTGCTGCAAGGGTTGCTGTAAAATTTTATAACAAAACTGTGAATATAAACTTGAATCTCAATTCAAGTAACTTTTATTATCAACCAAATCAATCACAAGATCAGAAAGACACTGATCTTAATCAGTACAACAACCCAATATCTAAGAACACCCACAAATCTGCCACTGCTACTCAGGTACAGATCTATTGACTAATCTTGCCAATAGTATCAATACAAACTCTCAACTCTCAATGAAATATAACAAGAATGATCAAGAAACACAATGATCAGAACTATCTAACTTGGTTGATAATCAACAACTCTTTTATCTCTGTGAATGATATGTGTAAAGGAAGAATAATCAAACCCTAAACCGATTATGAGCTTATATAGCCTCCAGATAGAATTTCCAGCTACTTGTCAACTTCAGTCCTCAGAGTTTCAACCTCTTGTCAACTTGAGCCAAAACCTATCCTTAAGCTACAACTGTAAAACCAGAAATGTCAACATTAGTCCCTATACATATTTATTCAAGGTTGAGTTAATAACTTCAACAGTTGCTTCATTCCTTAAAGATAGATTTCATTAAGTGTTAACATTTTATATTGAATGAAGCTTACATGAATACATAAGAGCAAGTTAACATTTTATTTCGTTGGGAGCTTGCCACAATCAATGAGCAGCATCAACTTATTTTTCCACACTGCAAATACAGATATGTGTTTCTTTATTGACTTGTGTCGAGTGGGCAACTGTTATATACTTCATCACATTGACCTTCCTATTGCACAAGAAAACAGTATAAGGTTTTATCCGTTTAGCTATTGTGACAAAGTAGAAAACTAAAGCAGAAGAGCTCTTGTTTCTGCTTATGAGCTGCACTCCCGATCATCTCTTCCAGTCTTATAAAGGAAATAAAGCAGGATGAACAGGCTTGAGTGTCGATAGGTGACTTTAAGGTAGGCGCCTATCTCTTATTATACTATAGCAATGGGATAAGTTAGGATTGGTGCCCTAAATGAAGGAAAATCTATAAAAAAGCAGCATTTTGCCCAGATAGAACTTTTCAATTCATGATCTAAACTATAACAACGTGTGCTCCTTCCCCATCCAAAATGAAGAATACATCTTAATTTCAAATATTTTCGGATTTAAATGATTGTTATTGTTATTTAATTTGTAAGGATGAACAGGCTTGACGTGTTTTTTGAATTTTTACTTGTGGTGTTGTTATAAGATCTACTCATTCATTTTTGCGTTGGTTGTCTTTTTATGAATACTAAGTGAACGATGTTTTAGAGATTTATGAGTTTTTTGCTGTTATAATTAAATATAACTATTTACTAATTAATAGCAGCATGTTAGCCATTTTATTCCACTATATGAAGAAAAGACCAACTGTATATCAATTTCATGTGTAACAGACTACGTTGTTATGGTCTGCTATAAGCTGTGAGTGGCGATTTGCAAAGAAGATGTCATGATTTCTGGGATTGTAGTCTCATAACTTTTCTTTTCTTCCAGATTGTGGACGTATGGTCCGGACTGGGCCAGGAATGGGTCAGGCCCGGCAGATGCGGTCCACTCTACACATAAACCCTAATCCATGCCTATATATACATGACAGGTTATCTCTAACCCTAAGATATATTGGCTACATTACGCCGATACTAACTTGACCGTCGGAGGTGGACCCCGGGGCTACGGCTCCGGGTCCACTCCTAACGGGTTCTCTTTGTTGACAGGTCTACTAGGGCTCGAGAAGACGACTAACGGCCAAGGAGAGTCGTTGAATCCAGTCCGCGCCAGATTATGCTTCAACAAGTTGGCGCCATCCGTGGGACACGAATAAACTATGTTTCGTGTTCTCATATTACCGAAAAGCAAAGATAAATTCCTAAAGTCGGTAACTCTAAAACCTTTGCATTCTGCCACGCGTAAAACCTGCTTTACCATGCTCGGTTTGATTTTAAGTATTCGACAAAAAACAACGTTTGCTTTTAAAAGTCGATATATTATTTTTCAATTCACATGCTCGGTTCCAGTTCACATAAATCTATGTTTGACTATTAAACATCTCTAATATGTCACACACATGCATGGTTTTACACTGTACTAAGTTGAAAAATCTCAATTTGCAATTAATACTTCATGCATTATATTCTCATGATCATACAAATATAAGGATCATGATACTTCTTTTACATATAAAAGAAAACGTCCGCACGATCGGACCAATTTTATCTTTTAGTCCGCACGATCGGACCTAAGCAAATATCCGCACGATCGGAGCTATTTTATTTTTTAGCCGCGACAAATTCGCGCAGACACTGTTTTTACGGTTGGTACTCTTGTTCGCGCTCGAACAACGCAGTCGCGATAAATCTACCCGCATTAGGCCGTGCGTTCAGACATTTTCGCAGAGAACGCGTACGCGCAAAAACCACGATGCTAGTCAATCGCCATGATGCGCACTGGACCAAAAGCCGTGGTATAAACATCTGCGATCATCCAGAAACGTTCGAGTCTATGCGGTTAAGATAAATCCATCTGTGTCTATTTGTCGCGGTCACGGTACGTCCATCTGTTAAAGAAAAGAAAAAAAACACAATTAATTATTTCGTCGGTACGCATCCCACGACGGGTGCGCACTGCCAATTTTCTTATAAGCTATGTGCTATATATTTTTTATGCTATGTGCTATATATTGCTTAATTTTATTAGGTTTTATATGTTGCGATTCGCGGCATATACTTTTAATCTTTGCATTCAGTGTTTTTCGCAGATTAAATAAGTTTAATGCTCCTACACGAGTAGCACCATCAAACTTGGGGGGCTACCAGGGTATATACTACTACTGTTTCCGTACGCGTCACGCAGATTATTTGGAAGCGGTACAAAGACGGATTTAAATATTCGCACTATTTTGCCGCAGGGGAGACGTCCTCTGTCGGTTGTAAAGACAGATGTAATGCGCAGAAGCACGTCTTATATCGCGCACTGCGCGCACTTCTGCCACAGAAGCACGTCTTTTGTCGCACCTCTTTGTCGCGCACAGCGCGCACTTATGCAACAGAAGCATGTCTTCTGTCGCACCTCTTTGTCGCGCACAGCGCGCACTTCTGTTACAGAAGCACGTCTTCTGTCGCACCTCTTTGTCGCGCACAGAGCGCACTTATGCGCAGAAGCACGTCTTCTGTCGCACCTCTTTGTTGCGCACAGCGCGCACTTACGCGCAGAAGCACGTCTTCTGTCGCACCCTTTTGTCGCGCACAGCGCGCACTTATGCTACAGAAGCACGTCTTCTGTCGCACCTCTTTGTCGCGCACAGCGCGCACTTCTGTTACAGAAGTGCGTCTTCTGTCGCACCATGTTGCGTCGCTACTGGTACAAAAGGTACGCCCTTACCCAGGATGCAGCATGCGGGTTCCACTTTCACCTACGCGGCCATCAGAACTTAAGTCTAGCATAACATAGCCATGCGCTATCTCATACTAGACTTGGGGGGCTTGTGGACGTATGGTCCGGACTGGGCCAGGAATGGGTCAGGCCCGGCAGATGCGGTCCACTCTACACATAAACCCTAATCCATGCCTATATATACATGACAGGTTATCTCTAACCCTAAGATATATTGGCTACATTACGCCGATACTAACTTGACCGTCGGAGGTGGACCCCGGGGCTACGGCTCCGGGTCCACTCCTAACGGGTTCTCTTTGTTGACAGGTCTACTAGGGCTCGAGAAGACGACTAACGGCCAAGGAGAGTCGTTGAATCCAGTCCGCGCCAGATTATGCTTCAACACAGATAATGTGATTGGTAATAATAAGTGTTTATTTGTTGTTAGTCTGTGCCTTTTTATCAGTTTGAGGCATCAGTTGTTCAGTGGGTAATTGGGTCGTATATTTCATTATTGTAGTGCAATATGTTCATTTGCTATCATTGTTTAAATGTGTGAATGCATGCACTGCATATCAGCTCAAGGTGTTATTTATTTATTTTTATTGAAAATTAAGAAAAAAGGTTTGCTAATCAAACCGACCCGACCTGTTTTGACCCATGATAAAACTTATGATTTTTTATAAGCCCTCCATCAGCCTCAACAAGACCTCATTCATGACTGGTATGGACTTACAACATTATATTATAGAGATTTTGGTCATTTAGCCAATCCGAACAACCAATATTACTCCTTAACTAGTTTGGTGTTATGAGTCTGAGGGGTATGTAGATGAAGTTGGTGATATGGGGGTAGCCACTGAAGATAATTCTTAGCAAACTTTTAACGATTCTTAACATTGTTTGTTCAAGTCCTTGGAAATAATGATTAAGTTAGATAAAGTAGAAAGATCTCCATGCTCAATTATCGCTAATTTGTGGAGCACGCCAACAGAATGGACGCCAAGTGTTTGATGAAATTCCAATGATAATAACCATTTAACAGTAACATCTGATGAGTAAGTTTCTTAGGTTACAGCCTTACAGGCATCACTTGTTTAGTGGGTGATTGGATAACATATATTCTGTCATTGTGATGGAATCTGTTTGTGATATAATCACTGTCGTTTTTTGAATTTGCAATGGCAATGCAGTTCAGTATAAGGTGTTATTCTTATAGCTACAACATAGTTGAAAAGCTCTTGTTTCTGTAAATGAGCCATATTACTATATAAGATTAGTAAAATAAGTTATAATTATACGAGTCTTTTATTTGGGAATCATGATAAGATTAGATGTACACATACATGTAAGGGATTTTGGTTGATTTGGGATAGTTTGATGTTATTGACTTTCTTGCATTAAAGTCAAATTTTGACCCATGTGTAGTGGGTCAAGTGTGTCTAACAACCATAGCATCACAGATTTATACAGATTCTTAGATAATAAAAAGTGACAATGAATATTGTTGCTGCAATATTTTATTACCGTAGCATCAGATTTTAATGGATCATTTCAACACTGTAACTTAAATATATATGGCAGCTATGATATGTATGCCTTGTGTGCAGAGCAAATGGAGTATCATCAGGATGTTGTGTTTTGCAGCTGCTGTCTCTTATCGATGGCGAGAAAGGATCAACAAGCAGTTTATAAATGAGACCAGAGGTTATGAAGTGTTACATAATGTGATCCTCGATACTGTGAGACTGAAGCTCATGAGATTAAAGGTAAAACCTTCGGTTGCAGTCAACAATGCTTAATAAAACATAAGAAATGTCATCTTTTCAAAATGTAGCATTTCAAGGCTTGTTCCATGTTCGTTTATGTTTAATCCAGTTGGTGATACAGCACTTACGGTGGAAGCAAGTGTTGACACTGTGGGTACTTCAGTTTAATGATAAAGACCTTGTTCCGCGGAATGTTATTGACCCACATTCCCTGTCCCATTGGAGATGCATGCTGCAATTAGTCTGTTAAAGTGTATGAGAATTCTCCACCATCGAAGATGATGAAAACCATAGTTATAATTGCCGAGTTTTTGACTTACTTTATTCTGTGATAATTTGTCTATCGATCATATTAGAAAGTTAAAGCCAATTGAATACCCGCCTATTTGATGGAAGTCCGGTGATACTAACTATTTAACACTAACATCTGATGAGTAAGTTCTTAGATGAAATTTGAATGATCCGAGTTTCGTGGAGTGGGTAACTTAACGAAAACATTATGATCATATAGAAATGACTAATCGTGTGTGAACATTAAGGATTAAGTACTTAGAACCTAATTTATCAGGGTATTATCCATAATCGCTGATTAACTAAGAGTAAGGCTTTATATATACTTTATATATTTTGGCAAAAATTGGAGAGGGTGCGGTTATTTCAAAGGAGTGTTCAATCACTCATTCACCCCCCGTATGTAAGATTAGTTAAGCAAGGGGTAAAGTCTATTTATACTTCATATACTTTTTCTCCGGTCTTATACAGTTCATATCGATAAAAAACTCATTAGAAATATTATATATTTTTTCATGTATACTCATTCTGCATAACTAAAAAATTTAAAATATTATGCATAATGAATATGCATAGAAAAAACTCATCGATACTGTATAATGAAACTAGAGAAAAAGTACATGAAGCATAAATGAACTTTATCTTAAAATAAGTTAAAATTATAGGAATGTTACATACATGTTAAGTGTGACAACCCTTAATTTTTTAGACTATTAGGGAGGAGGGAGTGGTACCCTAATACCCTGGGTGCCACATCACCTTTATCCAATAAAAACCCTCAAACTCAAAACTACCCAATTCTACCCTAACACTGCCCTAAGTGGAGGGAGTGGTACCCTGGTACCCGATTTTTTTTTTAATACATAAAATCACATACAATATTAAAATAAAAACATACCATTTCATTAAAAAAATACATATTATTAAAAATAAAAACAAATTAGAAAAAGTAAAATATAAATATGTATATACTATAAGGTTTGAAATGTAAACATGTATATACTATAAGGTATAATATATAAATTACTTATATATATTAAAAAGTTAAATCTAAAATACCATTGTCTTCTACTCTTCTCCATCTCCATGTTTAGCAACCTGCAAGAAAAAAAAAATGGAACCCAAAAAATATGTATTCCGATCCCTCAACGTTCGACTTTTTTGAAATCTTTCTCATTTCACCGAGCGGGCTTGGAACTCGATTTGCTTCACCGATTGCCCTACCTGATCAAGGCGGAATGGTGTAGCCGCTCGGCTTCAGCTACTCGATGGCCTTACCCGAACCCACTCCCTCCTCCCTTATGTAGTAAGTCATTTTTGTCTGAAAATGAAAATATTTATTTTAGAAATTATTATGACTCAAAAACGAGAGGCCATCTCGTTATTCTTGGCTAGTGGCACCACACACATACCGACACTACGATAAGAGCAAAATTAGATTAAATAAAATTCCCGGTATGTGAAGCTAGAATGTATAACACGTGCTCAAAAACATGTTCATAAAACATCAACTAATAAAAATTTAACAAACCTTAGTACCGTGATCAAAATATAACTCAGCGGGATACGAAAATACCAAACACAACATAACACTACTTATACACTTAACAAATAAAACACCATTTAACATTTTTTAACTAATAATATATATACCCTTAATAATTATATAAAAACTCATTCCTTCTTGTGTATCTCCACTCACGGCAAAAATAAAAAGGGAAGGGAAAACCAGATTCTTTCTTTTTTCCCCTTTTCCTGTAAATCGACTAGGTCAAAATCCCCAAAGGAGATATCCAACATCTACCTTTCCATCTCTTCATACTCTCCCTCACCATATCCATGAATCAAATTGTCTCAAAACACTTTTTCCTTGATGTTTTACTACTGCCATGCGCATGGGTACAAACCAAGTCAAAAGAAAAAGCAATGGTAGAAGCATACATCACTATCTTCTCTTCTAGGGTCAAATTTTCGAGACCTCCTAGGTGAATAGATTGGAATGGGAGCCTTAGCTTAAATTGGCTTCACCCCAAGACTCAAGAAGAAAAGGAGAGTCAAGGCTTTAACGGTAACAACTCGGACTACAATTTACTGAATGATAAATTAAGGCTATGTGGGTTGCTACACCAGTGTTTTAGTAACGCCACACCATTTCAAAAAGCTGAGAGGATAATTGCCTTGAAAAGATACTAAACTACAACTCCACAAAGAGTTAAAATCATAGTAAACTACAAGTTCACAAAAATACAAAAATCACTTTGAATTGTCTTCTTCAATTTTTTTTCTCTCTCTTTATATACCAGATTCATCTTCTTTTACTACCATGGCAACCTTTGAATAACAAGCCTGCCTAAAACCTCGGTCTTGCATCACGTCACCAGAAACAGCAGAAGGAACCACCATCGTAGTTCACCATGTTGCCGGAAAAGAATTGAACCGTTTTTCCAACGTGGATCTGGGAAACAAATATAACACTTTTGTTACAAATCTAACACTTCACATAATACTCTTCACCCACACATAATAATCTAACGTGGATCTGGTTAGCCGTTTCCGGCGCCTGGTGTTCCAAACGTTGTCAAGATCGCCGGTATCTGGTGGTTTGGTAAGTGGGGTTTTGGTCGGAGTTGAGTGGCAAAGCTGATGGTGGTATTTGGTTGTTTGGGTAACGCCTCCGGTGATGGTCCGTTTGGTCGGGCTTGGTGGGGAAGACAATGGAGGTGAGAGGAAAAGTAGAGAGAAGATAATTAAAAGAAAGAAAATGAGGTATCGAGTATGAAAAAGACATTTATCAAAACATGTGAAAAGGTTTTAATAAGTTAAAAAGAAAGAAAAAAAAAGCATGCGAAACTGTAAAAAAAATGTTTGCATTTGAGAGTGGTCCTAGTGGTGTTTATACCACATGACCCTAAATTAAATAACACAACTGAAATTCATTGATTCTTCATTGAAATTAAAGACACAATTTAACAAGATTAATAACAAAATAAACTTTGAGATGACAGACACGTAACTCCCTCCCTCTGTTCTCTAAGATGTTAACCTTGTTTTGCAACAACTGCTAACCCATGTCCCTGAATTCTAGGAGCATTTTTTACTAGAGAAAGATATTATTTAAATTACCAAACGACCCCTTACTTAACTATCAGATTACCTAATTACCCCAACTTTATGACTGTGACATCCTAAATACCCATCTATTTACTATTCGAAGGTGGAAGAAGCACCCCAATCAATTTCACCAACACTCTTGCAAAAATTAGGGTTTTGTGAAAGTTGGGATTTTCAAAAATTAGGTTAGGGCTTTTGAAATTGAAGGTATATATAGTCCAAGTCTAGTTTCAATTTGGTGGTACTCAAGAAAGTCGCGTTCTAATTGGAGTTGTTGCTCAGTCCATCCACTCGAATCATCTGTTTTGTAAGAAAGATTATTCTTGTGTTTTCTTTATATTTTGACAATAGAATTATTACTTCCTTGTCCTCAAGGCAAGAATTCTGGAAATTGTGAATCGATCATTGCAGCATCTTCCCATGTAGCTTCTTCAAGCCCTGAACTCTTCCATTGAATAAGCATCTGTGGCACAGCTTTGTTTCCTCGCTTTATCATCCTCCTTTCAAGTATTAGCTCGGGTTGAAACAAGAATTGGCCCTCCTTTCCAACTTTTGGCAGGTTGGTGATGACCCGCTTACCCTCCCCGATCTTCATTTTAAGTAACGATACATGAAACACGGGGTGAATTTGTGACCCACTAGGCAGCTCAAGTTTATAAGCTACTTTTCCAATTCGTTTGAGCACTTGATATGGGCCAAAATACTTACAAGATAACTTCAGATTCCTTCTAACTTCCACCGAGCTTTGTCTATACGGTTGCAACTTCAGATAGACCCAGTCACCTACTTCAAATTCTCTTTCCGTTCTATTCTTATCTGCATACATTTTGTATCTGTTTTGAGCATGAGTTAGAGCTTCTTTAACTATCTTATTCATAATGTTTCATTTTGTAATGAACTCTCCAACTGTAGCCACTGAAGTACCCTCTCCGTCATCAGGGAAGTTGAACTGTCTAGGAGTTATTCCATATAGTGCTTCAAATGGTGACATTCCAATGGCCGAATGTGGTGTGGTGTTATACCACCATTCTACCAGGGGTAACCAATTCGACCATTGATGAGGTCTTTGCCCAGTCATGACCCTTAAATAGGTTTCAATACACCTATTCACTCTTTCTGTTTGGCCATCTGTTTGCGGATGGTAAGCGCTACTGAAATTTAGTTGTGTACCCATAACCTTGAATAACTCCTGCCAAAACCGACTCAGAAACAATCGATCCCGATCACTTACTATCGTTTTAGGTAACCCATGAAGCTTGTAAATATTATCCAAGAAATCTTGAGGCACATCCATTGATGAGAAAGGATGTGTCAAGGCGATAAAGTGGCTATACTTTGAGAAACGGTCCAACACTACAAAGATAGTGTCCTTCCTGCGAGATCGAGGCAATCCTTCTATGAAGTCCATGGAAATGTCTTCCCACACTTGGTTAGGTATGGGTAGAGGTTGAAGTAAACCGGGATAAGACACATTCTCACTTTTATTCATGTGACAAATGTCACATTCTTTCACATGCTTCTTGATTTCAGTCTGCATAGATGGCCAATAGAAAAATTGTGATACCCTTTTAAGGGTTACATCTCTGCCAGAGTGACCCCCAAAACTACTTCCATGCATCTCGGTAATTATTTGTTTTCTTAAGCCACCACTTGACCCCACGAAAATTTTACCATCTTTTTTTAACAACCATTGTTGTAATGACCAGCCCCCATTGTTTTCTTTATCTGTAGCAAGCATTAAAAATTACATGGTTGCACCATCACCTTCATAACTCAACCCAATCTCTGTTATCCAAGTAGGAGTTGTTGTAGTGATCATGTTGCACTCACCCTCTGTTGAAACCCATATCCGGACTCAACTAGGGTATAATAACAATGATTGAATAGATGCACAGCGGATAATAATTGACACAATCAAAGTTACCAACAAGGTTTTTCTCATAAAACAATGATCCTCTATGGATCTTTTTCTCTCTCTCTAATGATGTTTTCTTGGAATGTTTTTCTCAAGAGTTATTGAATACAAAAGCTACCAGTTCCTTTTATACACAAGGAACCCTAAATAAACAATAATATAAAATAAATGCATATCACTACCTAAAATAGCTCATGCAAATCCTAACAAACTAATACTGATTAACTATATCAGTAGAAATATAATATCAGCTGAAACCATCTACATGTTTTACTGCTTCAGCAGACTTGCTTCTTCAGCAGAATCATATTGCACTCCAGCAGATTCTTCAGCATTATTTTCAGCAGAATTCCTACTTTGCAGAATTCCCAACAATCCTCCCCTAAACTGGAATTTGACTTGGTTATGTTCCAGTTTCTTGATAGATCTTTAACCTTGCAGCACTAGAGGATTGGACACGAACATCAGCAGCAAAGAACCATAACAAATACATCTCTAGGATGACAAAACTCTGAAACACTAGATCTTTGCAGCAACAAAAGACAAAAGGTACATCAAAACAGATTAGTTGCATACTATTCTCATCACATCCAGGAGTGTTAAATCCTGTGAGAGGTGAATCATTGAAAATAATGGATTTGATGTCTCTTTACCAATAGCCATTACTACTGGAGTAGCCAAATGTTTAAGTTCGAAAACTATGGTACACTGATAACCATCTGATTTATTAGCAAATCAACAACTATATAACGGATTTGATATGTCTTTACCTGTAGCCGTTTGCTCAGGACTAGCCAATCCTTTGGTCACCCAATAGGGCAGCAACCAAGGTGAATTGATGACCATTTCAACTCTCAGCAATGAAGCATGGGTGAGTTGAGTACCCTATGATTTTGAGCAAACCATTACAGCTATTAACGGAATTGAGATGTCTTTACCAAAAACCGTTTGCTTTTGGACTAGCCAACTCTTTGATGGAATGCCGTCATCATCATGGTGAGTTGATTACCATTTATGGATTTCCGCAGCCTTTACCACAAGCCATAATCATGTGGGCTAGTCAACTCTTGTGTCAGTAAGACATGGTGAGATGAAAACCATTAGTTGTGTGGTAATTAACCAACACCAAAACCTGCAAGCAAGAAATTTTTCTCATGAAACTACACACAGACAGGTTACAGATTTTTTTTTTTCACTAAATAAAAACAATACAATTTTTTATTTTATTTTTTTTTAAATAAAATAAAATAAAGAAAGAATAAAAATAACCAAAACATGTAAAATAAACCATCAAGCAGCAGCAGAAACCAAAGACAGTTGTAGTGTCAGCAGAAACACTAAGCCTCCCCTTAGGCGTATGAGGATCCAACAGCTGCAAAAATGGTTAGAATACAAAAAAATACAACAATAAGCCTCCCCTCAATCAATGCACCTGACAAAGACTATTTTTCTTGGGTACCCAGAATAAACCTTTCCTTTGAGTTTTCCAAGAATAACCTGTTGAGGGCTTAACAGCAGTTGCCACTCTAACTCCACCATGTGCCATATTCATATGAGATACATAAGGTGTATATGACTGAAAATAAGAACTTGTAGGTCTATAGGGCCTAAGTCTAGCATTACTGTTCCACCAACCAGTGGTAACTGGTGAAGAAGATCCTCCACCAGAGGGAACTGGAAAAGGCCTATTAAGCCTGTCAGCAGAAACAGATGCATACACCTTTGGTTTACCAGTAGGAACTGGTTTACCTGCTCTCACATGTGCAGCTTTGGGAACAAATGGAGGAATACTATCAACATTAGTCCATGTGGGTCTAGATCTAGTGGTCTGTTGGCCATAGGAAACACCCATCCTTTTCTCATGATAATCACAGTCTTTAATAAGATGGAGTTTACTACCACACAAAAAACAAGATTTCTTCTTAAAAGACTTATTCTTAACACAACTGTGTTTATTACATTTAAACTTATCAGAAACAGAATTAGAAACAAAATTTTGTTTAACAGAATAATTAACTGGCTTTGTTTTGGGCTCATCTTCAGCTACTTTGGACTTAGGTGTGGTCTTGGGTGTGTGCCTAGGAGAGTCAGACTTTTCACTGGAATCACATGAGGCATAGTCAGTGGACTTTAGGTCTAATGACTTGTCACTTTTAGAACAAGAGACAGAGTCATTAGTTTTGCTACTAAGGTCTGGCAAGTCACTTGACTTTTTGCCATACAAATGATGTGATCCATCAAAGTCGACTGTAATGGACAGGTCAATGGGCATGTGCTCACCTCTAATAGGTCCACGAACAGTATGTAGGTCACCTGTTTCACAAAATTAGCTAGGCCTGCTGGTGTAGATTTGCGTGTGTCATTCCTAGCTTCTAATCCTACATACTTCTTAAAGCCTAAACCTATAGAAGTATTCGGAGTTTGACTAGCATAGATGTGACTAGCTAACTTGTTTCCATTTAATAACCATTCTTTATGCCTAGCAATTTCCTCATCTAGTTTCTCTTTTAGCTCTAGATTTTCTGACACTACATCTTCTCTTAATTTCTCAGACCTTTTTAACTTATTTTTAGCACATTCGAGATCCCTTTCTAACACACTTAACTTCTCATCATAAGCTATTTGATTCTTCTGAAACCAAACCTTTTGTCTTTCTAGTGTTTTTAAAGCCTGTTTATAAGCTTCAACTTCTACAAAGCATTCATTATATTTAGGTTTCAAAATATCATAAGCTTCTTTGAGTTCATTATAACGCTCACTACAACCAAACACACAATTATGTACCTGAGAGATTCCCATGAATGCAAAGTGTGGACTGGCAAGTTCTTCAGCATAACCTTCAGCATCAACTTCCTTGCTCATCTTCTTGAACTCAGCCTTTCCACCATACCTTTCTTTGAGTGCATTCCATATACGACTTGCATCATCCGTATAACGAAAATCTGCTACATGATCAGCAGGAATAGATTTAAGCAAGATAGTTCTGGCCTTTGACTCTCTTTGTACAGCAATGTGTTCATCTGCAGTCGTTGGAGGATGAAAAAAGAGGTTTCCATCACGATCACATCCAGTCCTTTTCAAGCTGTTGCCATTTTGGATCACCTTCCAGATATTCATATCATTATTCATGATCCAGTGTTCCATCTTCTTAGCCCAAACCTCGTACTCATCATTCATCAAATAAGGAAACACAACATCATCCCTATTATTATCAAATTCTGCCATTTTATGTGGTAACAGCAGTAAAGTTATGTGATAGTAGCAGTCTCAAAAATATGTCGAACAGTAAAACAAACTTGAGTGGACCAATCAAACCAATTCAACAATATCAGTGGGAACACTTGATGTGTTCGGTAGGAATAAAGTAAGACCGAGGGACCAATCAGCAGTAATAACCCACGTGAGCCAACAAGTCAAACGAGTATGATCAATATCAATAACGTTGTCCAATGTAACATATATAATGATCCACCAATTAAAATGCGCTGCAACCCCAATACTATCACCAGCAATCCACGTGAACTCTTTAAAAACCCTTGAATGACCAAACAAACATGGGACACACGATCACCACTTTAAATACGGCAGTCCATGTGACTTGACAGTTGACCCCATTCGACTATAATATTAACCAATGATGAAACATAAATCAATTTCCCATATGCACCATCACGTGGTTATATATAAATGTGGGACCGGCCTTTGAAAACTCAAACAGTACGAACTATCACGTGATGTCTGATAGCAGTACCAACACTTTATCCCACGTTAGCCAATCAACTCTTCAGCAGTAATGAAATATCATAAACCGAGACCCACGTTAGTATCTTATTGACCAATCACAATTCGAGATCCACTATAACATCTATACCATACCTCAGCAGATCAACAATTAGAATGGCCAACAAAGGTGGGACCCACGATCAAAACAACACACGATGTGGATGAACAAGTGGGACCAGCGATTAAATAAATACTCCTAACCAGTAATTAACCTTGACTATTCTCAAAAATTAATATTAGCTACGTGTAGGACATGCGCCGTCAATAATCATGAAAGATGTCATTGGACCAATCGACAGTAATATGGACAACAAGTGGGACCACCGATTATTCTTCACACAAAACCAGATCCACAAATTTAAAGCCAGTCAGTACGAGAATAAAATACCTTCAAGTTATCCTTTTAAATGATGAATGTGCAGCGGCAACAATATAACATCAGATCTGCCCACACGAATCTACTCTTCTTCTCTTTTCTCATATGCTACTATAGAAAAACCATATAAACCCTAGATCGAGAGCCACGAGGCTCTGATACCAATTGTTGAAACCCAGATCCGGACTCAACTAGGGTATAATAACAATGATTGAATAGATGCACAACGGATAATAATTGACACAATCAAAGTTACCAACAAGGTTTTTCTCATAAAACAATGATCATCTATGGATCTTTTTCTCTCTCTCTAATGATGTTTTCCTGGAATGTTTTTCTCAAGAGTTATTGAATACAAAAGCTATCAGTTCCTTTTATACACAAGGAACCCTAAATAAACAATAATATAAAATAAATGCATATCACTACCTAAAATAGCTCATGCAAATCCTAACAAACTAATACTGATTAACTATATCAGTAGAAATATAATATCAGCTGAAACCATCTACACGTTTTACTGCTTCAGCAGAATCATATTGCACTCGAGCAGATTCTTCAGCATTATTTTCAGCAGAATTCCTACTTTGCAGAATTCCCAACACCCTCCGTTAATGACAATCTGGAAAGCGCATCATCAACCTTATTTTCAGTCACCTTCTTGTAAACTATCTCATAGTCTAGTCCCATCAATTTAGCCAACCCTTTTTTTGTAAGAGACTAGTGACTCTCTGTTCAAGGAAGTACTTGAGACTCTGCTAGTCAGTTTTAATAATAAAAAGGTGACCTTGGAGGTAAGGTCTCCACTTATTGATCGCCATCACTACAGCTAGCAACTCTTTTTCGTATGTAGACAACAATTTATTCTTTTTACTCAGCCCTTTACTAAGGAACGCTATTGGTTGCCCTTGTTGCATCAAAACAGCCCCAACTTCTATGTTACAAGCATCCGTTTCCACAATAAATGGCAATGTAAAATCGGGTAACCTTAGAACCGGGGTGCTGATCATCGCTTCTTTAAGTTGGTTAAATGATGTTTCGGCTTCATTAGACCATTTAAACCCATGTTGTTAATACAAATAAGCCGTAAAAACGTTTATTTATATTTTACGATCTTCTAATGTTTTGTCGATAACAAAAGTAAAATCATATTAACGAAACAAATAAAATACGTAAATGGTTTGAACTAATAGTTTTCTAACATATTCACATTTTCACATAAAACACTAAAATAAGTACAAGTGATTTTATGATCTAGATATATATGTACAACAACTAGTGTTTACATATTGGCTTAACAAGTATAAGTGATTTTATGATTTAGATATATATGTACAGCAACTAGTGTTTACATATTGAGTTAACACATACTTAAGCTAAGTATAATAAAATGGGTAAAAACAAGTATATACTAAAATGGGTAAAAACAAGTATATACTAAATAGATAAAAACTAGCAAATGGTTTTGACCCATAACCCATGGTTTTATATATACCACTTACACAAGTTCAATGTATCCTTAAGGTACATTGTATCTAGAAAGAAAACCATGGATCAACCCATAACCCATGACCCATGACCCATAACCAAAAATACCCATGGGTAAAGAGGAGCGTTCCACGGATCCCTAGCTTTGTGCTAGCCGGATCCCAAGTGGAAGGGATCCGTGGGATCTGGGGAAACAGTAGAGAATTTTCTCTATAAATAGAGAGCCATTTCTTCCTTTCTATTCATGCTTTTACACACATACTTCCCCCAAGTATTCTAACCCTCTAACCTCAGATCCAAGAGATCTATGTAGTTTTTGTATTTTGTTTTTGTGTGATCTTCTAGGTTCCTCTTAAAGGAAAGATCACCACTTCTTGAAGACGTGCAAGCTCAAGTCCATGAGTTGCCATGCCTCGTCATCATCAAGACAACGAAGGTTCTCTTGTTGATAGATCTACCTTTCTCCATAGATGTTGGGTTGAAGGCATTAGTAAAGAATGCCGAAAGTGTCAAGATGAAAGCATTAGTGAAAGGTGCTCATCATCCATGTCAAAGCATTAGTGAAGAATGCTAAAGGTGTCAAGACGAAGGCATTAGTGAAGGGTGTCAAGCGTTGTGTCAAAGGCATTAGTGAAGGATGCCGAAGAATCAAATCAAGTAGCATTTGGGAAGAATGCTTAGGTCGTATAATCGATGAGGTGCATCGTTATACATATTAGTATTTGTTTATTTACAAGGATGGTGATATCCTTGATGGTGTTGTAACAAGGAGTAGATCTCCTTGATAATAGGTGTTGTGTCGTGAAGGGTAGTAGTTCCTCCATAGTAATGGAACTAGGTGCTTAGCCTAGTACCTAATAAAGGGTAGGCGACGTTGTGATAGGATTAGTTCTCCTAAGGTGTGAAAGAACTCGGTGGTTAGCCTAGCACCGTATAAAGGGTAGGCGACGTTGTGTTAGGTGTGGTTCGCCTTGGTGTGAAGGAACTCGGTATTTAGCTTTGTACTGGAAAAAGGTTAAGCGACGTTGTGAAGGCTTCTCCGCCATAAGGAATTGGTGTAGTGCTTACGAACTCTCGAGTAGGTGACTCGGGGAGTGGAGTAGGGCAAGGAAGGTGTCCTTGTAGCCGAACCACTATAAATAACTTGTGTCGTGGTGATGTGCTTCTTATTCTTTATATTTCATTACACGTTTATATATCTATCTATCAACGTCCAACATAAACAACCAAATAGATTGACATAAGTCGATCTAATTATTTAAAAGGAAGTTTTAAATTGGTAAAACTATTCAACCCCCCCCCCTTCTAGTTTTCCACACATGTTTCTTCAGCAATTGTGTAAGGGGTTTTGCAATCACACCATAACCCTTTACAAATCTTCGATAGTACCCGGTAAGTCCTAAAAAGCCTCTTAGTTGTTTTATATTCACAAGAGTAGGCCACAACTTCATAACTTCAATCTTTTTTCGATCGGCAGCAACCCCTTTCTTCGAGATAATGTGGCCAAGATATTCCAATTCTCTTTGAGCAAAAGAGCACTTACTCATTTTAGCAAATAATTGGTGTTTCGTCATCACCTGTAACACCTCCTCCAAATGTTTAACATGCTCTTCCAAACTACGACTAAAAACAAGAATGTCGTCAAAGAAAACCAACACTCATTTTCTTAAATACGGCTCAAACACTTCTTTCATTAATGATTGAAATGATGCTAGTGCATTTGTTAATCCAAACGGCATCACCTTAAATTCAAAATGGCCATGATGCGTTCTAAAAGCCGTTTTAGGGATGTCTTCCTCAGCAACTCTAATTTGATGATAACCGGATCGAAGATCCAATTTAGTGAACCATTTTGCACCATTAAGTTCATCTAACAGCTCCTCTATAACAGGTATTGGAAATCTATCTTTAATGGTGATATCATTCAATCTTCTATAATCCACACACAACCTCCAAGTTCTATCTTTTTTAAGTACTAACAACACAGGAGAAGCAAAAGGGCTGTTGCTGTATTGTATGATTCCAGAAGATAACATTTCTTTGACTTGTTTCTCAGTTTCACTCTTTTGAATATAAGGAATTCTGTATGGTCTTTGGCTTATGGGTTGACTTCCTTCTTTAAGAGGGATTTTGTGATCATGTCTTCTAACATGCGGTAATCCTTTTGGTTCATCAAACACGTTCTTGTATTGTTGTATTGTTCCCTGGATGCACGAGGGAATTTTTTCAAAGGAGTCACAAATCATGTACAACAGATAACCCACTAGCCCATGCTTCGTTTTCTTTAATAGGTTGTTGAATCCTTCCCCACTAATCATACTTAGAGACCCCTCTTCAGTGGCACCCTTCAAGACAATCTTCTTTTCTCTGTCACTTAAAGTTACTTCAGTCAAGTCATAATCGAACGTAACAGGGTTGTACCTTCTCAACCATTCCACTCCAAGTACCATGTCACAACCACCCAATGTTAATACTCGTAAATCAGCCTCAAAAGTTTGCCCCTGCGTGATCCACTTAAACTTACTACACTTGGAATCGCTCGACAATTTGTTACCATTACCCACCTTCACAATTAATGGTGTAGAATATTCTTCTACACAACCTAACTTTCTCAATGTAGTTGGGTCAATAAAGTTGTGTGTCGCACCACTATCAACTAGAATGGTCAATGTATGTTTATTCACTAAGCCCTTTAACTTGATAGTTTTGTAGGTTGCAACCCCTGTTAATGCATGTAATGAAATGTGACAATCCTCCCCCATTACTGCTGCTTCATCCATGTTTCTCTGTGAGATAACGCCACCATCGTCTTCACTTGAATCATCTTCTTCGCCATACATATGATACAAACGAGCTTTGCATACATGACCAGGAGAAAACTTGTCATCACAGTTGAAACAAAGTCCTTTCCTTCTTCTCTCATGGACTTCAACACTACTTAACATTTTTTTTGACTGATTTGTTAGTGGTTGGGTTATGGAGAGTTAATTTAGGACTTAAACTGGAATTTTGTTCGGTGTAAGAACGGGTATAGGATTTGGGTTGTGAGTTGGTGGTTTGTGAAAAGTTTTGAGAATACTTTGAGATTCTAAAGGTTAGCTTAGTTCGAGCTTTCTGAGTGTTGATATCAGCTTGCTTAGCTAGCATTAATACCTCTTCGAACGTACTAGGTGTGGCCATAATCACTGCTCCTTTAAGTCATCCGTTAATACCTCTTTGGACATGAAATATCCATCCGTTAATCCTGGTTGTTTTGCCACAACATACGCCTTTAATTCTTCAAATTCATCCAGATAAACATCAAGAGTAGTTATTTGCCTAAGTTTATTAAACTTAGCTTGGGGATTCGTATGCTCAGAAGAGGTGAATCTCCTTACCACATCTTGAGTAAAATCCCCCATGTAATTCATTCCCTACCAATATGATAAAATTGATACCACATGCTAGCTCTCCCTTCGAAATATGTAGAAGCATATTTGGCCTTTCTTATCTCATCCATTGGGTGAAATTCAAAGTATTGATTACTTCTAATAACCCATCCCCTGGGATCACTACCCTCAAACTTTGGAAAATCCATTTTAGGAGGTGTATTATTATGCCACTGATTCATGTGAAATTGGTTGGGTGGATATTGACCTTGATAAGGCTGAAATTGTTGAGGCGGGCGGTTGAGATATGTGGTATTGGGTGTCACATAAACGGGTGGTCTCAACGGGTTTTGGTAGTCGTGGGATGATGGTTTGTGGTTGTAAAATAGACTTGGATTTGGTTGAGGAGAACTGAAAATTGGAAAAGTAGAAAAAGGAGAAGAAAGGTTCATGCTTGTAGTATAGGTGTAATTGTGAGGGGAACTGATGTGTGTATTAATAAATGGTGAGTTCACTCTTGTTATAGATGGATTAGAATTTGAATACCTGGTTTGATGTTCATTTGTGGTTCTTTCTAGTCTTTCCCTTGAATGATGAGAGCTTGATCCAATATCCCCTTGACTAGGACTTGGAAATGAGTTATTTTTTTCTTTTGAAGTTTCTGTTACCTTAGAGCCCAACTCCATGATCATCTTTTTAATTTCCTCCATGGATCTATCCAACCCCTCCATTTTTATGTTACCCCCCTTAATCAGTTATGTCATTTCTCCCATCTTTTTGTCATGCCCATCTAACCTACGATCAACCTCCTTTAAATGAGTACCCTTCGCCATTGGCCAAGGATTCGATAGCTCTGAAACCACTGTAACGCTAACAACTCGGACTATAATTTACTGAATGATAAATTAAACAACACAACTGAAATTCATTGATTCTTCACTGAAATTAAAGACACAATTTAACAAGACTAATAACAAAATAAACTTTGAGATGACAGACACATAACTCCCTCCCTCTGGTTCTCTAAGATGTTAACCTTGTTTTGCAACAACTGGTAACCCATGTCCCTGAATTCTAGGAGCATTTTTTACTAGAGAAAGATATTATTTAAATTACCAAACGACCCTTACTTAACTATCAGGTTACCTAATTATCCCAACTTTATGACTGTGACATCCTAAATACCCATCTATTTACTATTCGAAGGTGGAGGAAGCACCCCAATCAGTTTCACCAACACTCTTGCAAAAATTAGGGTTTTGTGAAAGTTGGGATTTTCAAAAATTAAGTTAGGGCTTTTGAAATTGAAGGTATATATAGTCCAAGTCTAGTTTCAATTTGGTGTTACTCAAGAAAGTCGTGTTCTAACTGGAGTTGTTGCTCAGTCCATCCACTCGATTCATCTGTTTTGTAAGAAAGATTATTCTTGTGTTTTCTTTATATTTTGACAATAGAATTATTACTTCCTTTTACTCGGTTTAATTATGAACAATTAAAGAAAATGTTAAGTTGTTGTTGTTGCCACGGTTGTGGATCGAGAAAAAAAAACATAAAAATCTCTTAGAAGTTCTCATTTGATTTCGACTTAGTATTTGGCTAAATTTTTGTCTTGCGTAAATCGGCTCAACCATGTCACCCACGAAGGGCGTCCTCGTTTATGTTGTAATATGCTAGTCATGTCTTGTTCTCGCCTCACTAGTGTCAGACAATATAAAAAAATGGTTGTGTGGGTCTTGGACGCGACAAGGGATACACGAAAGGTATCCCCTTGCTTGATTGTTCGGATTAAGTAATAAGGGCTTTAGATATACATTGTTGTGTTTCGGTTTAGATCCTCTAGCGTGAAAATAGTCACACCTCAATGAACCATAAATTTATTCCTGTCATTGTATTATCCTTGGTATCGGGCCTCCAAGGCCAGTCCGATTTAAGTTTGGAGTTTGTGTGTTTGTTATGTGGGTTGAGAAGCCCACTTTCCATAAGGGTACGTTGGGTGTAAGAATGGGCCGAAGCCCACTCCAAGGTCCACAACAGTCCGTTGACTGTTGGTCCGGGCCACAGCCCGAGCACGACGTCCCACTCGCTCGCCTTCTTAAAAGTTCTCGTCGATTATTATTTTTACTTACGTCGTCACCGTAAATTACATATAAACACGTAAATTGATAAATGAATTTTATAAACAAGATTTGTAATCCTGTAAAATAATTAAACCAAATATGACTAAAATAACGAAAATGTTTTTATGAAGATTCTTCAAAAACTAATATTTCATTTTCTTTCAGACCCGACACTTTTATACATAAAGCAAGTCAAACTATACGGACTCATCAGGAAATAATCTATAAACCTCGGTTCAAATATTTTATAAACATATTATTTTATTTTCAAAGGCGACAATAAAAATGTTATATATACTTGTAGATATATAAATATACATACACTGTACACATATCGATAAAACATATACATATAATTTCATAAATAAATATCCACTATACTTATAACATTATTTAAGCCAAACTTCCTTTACCGGTCAAAAGTTATATTTTCTATAAAGCTTTCGTTAAAACACTATATGTAACTCATTTCTAGCTGAAATATATACTTTTCAACATAGTTTTCAAAACAAGTTCTATTAGCCGAAATATACGCATTATTTTGAAAATGAAAATTTTAAAACCTAACGTCAACAACAACAACAACAACAACAAAAACAACAACAACAACAACAACAACAACAACAACAACAACAACAACAACAACAACAACAATGCTTGTGAAGATAAATAAAGTTAGATAAACTTTACTTGGGGTCAAAAACTGAGACTTGTCATACTAATCTAGGTCGCGTGTCCGTGCCATCCAATAATTCTAATTGACTGTTGCTTTAGACTACTTTTTGCCACGGTGAGTATTCACAGACCCCTTTTTACTGCTTTACTTATTTGGGGTGAAATGCATGAATATAAACTTAAATTATTTTTATCTGAAATAAAACCTTTAATATATTTGAACCTTTTGACTTATATTGACCCCTCTTTGACTTAATTTGAAACTTTTAATATATTTGAACATTTTAATATATTTGAAACCCTTGACTTATATTGAACTCTATTTTGACTTGATTTAGATTATTTAACATATTTTGAGCCCTTAGACTCTTGGGCTTAATTATGAGCTTATGACTTGTTTGGACCTAATGGACCGTACGTCCTTGACCTAAAGTCTCCCCTGTTCGGAGCAACGCAAAGTCTCTCTTGTTCAGAGCACTGTCGAGTCTCCCATGTTCGGAGCAGTCATTAATTGATAGTATATAATAGTTGTTATGATGTACTGTTCGTACATTTGCATTGTTAGTCCCCTATTGGTTTGCCGTTCGCACTCCAATTATACGTACCGTTCGTACGGCTCCCTTGTGCGGAGCAGTAGGTAGTATGGATAGTGCTATTAGAGGTCGGCCAACCTCTCGTTCCCCTATCTACGGAACGCATATTATTTATTTTGTGGGGCTTTGTCGCATAACTTTATTATATATGAGGCGTTATTATGACCATAGGTGTATTGACTACCAAACTTACCACTTGAAATATGCAAATGTATGTCAACTTATATGTTACAAGTCTTGTATGGGCGGGACTTGTAACATGATGAGTTGACAAGACATTTGCAAGGCATATATACTCAAAAATGTTTTCGTACTATTTAAAGACTTTCTTAAAATTGCATTTTATAATATGTAAAAGGACTTTTATTAAAATGGCTTTTTGTAATACATAAAATGTAACACCCCAACCCGGCAAGGGTAGAAGTGTCACATTCTGGTGTCATATCAGAACATACAAATGAAATCATTACAAACAGAAACCTTAAAAATGAAGTATCAAAACATATGCACAATTGACTGACAAGAAAATACAATATCCAGAATGAATTAAAATCCCAAAACAAAAGTTCTTCAAAATAAGTCCCAAAGTAATAAGGTGCTAGGGTTAGTCCACTCAGATACTCTAACTCTCAGCCCATCGAAGACCATCTTCCAACCTAAAACCTGCCTCAGGAAAAGAAATGCGGCTGAGCTTAAAAAGCCCAGTGAACAGATATAACAAAACGAAAGCTAAATAAAATCAGAAATGCGAAATGGAATAATGAAACTGATAACAAAGTCGCAGCGAAATGAGAACAATGAGTCAAAGAGTATCCTGCAGAACACAATTATACAGATATCCAAAGCACAAATAACAAGGAACGAAGCAAAGCAAAGCATCATTGACATAAATACAAGCACATACAAAAATCTAAAAGCAAGCGGAAGCAGTTAATTAGTAAGTGAGCATGGCAATCAAACAGGACAGAAACCCTTAGTTGAAAACATAACCAGTATCATAACAGCAATCAAAACATGGCAGTCACACATAACAAGTAGGAATACAGTATGAACACTATAATTAAATGAACTGGGGACATAGCAGGGCAATTAAACAAGTTAACAAGCTAGACGTCATAAGTTGAACCATTTACCCAATCAACAATAGTATAAGCAGAAATTTAAATATGGCAGGTCAACCATAGGCAGATATGGATACTAACGGATAGCCAAAGTTCACGAGATTAACTGAACGAAGTATACATAATAAACATACAAGACAATCGATTACACACTAGCATAGTCACCACACAGATCAAAGAGGTCACATAACGGTAAGATAACATATAATCATATGACAATATGTGAATCACATATAAACATATTAATCATATCGTAGCATGGTAACCGGTAGTCGCATAAACATGTAAAAGCATAAACAAATTCAATAATCATGTAATAACCCGGTACGTGAATGGAACCATAGTCTAAAGTAACGGAATGAAAGTGTGACGGATCAATGCAATGTAATGTATATATCTTGGTAGTAGAGTGAGTCATATAAGGGATTGAGTAATGAACAATTAACACAGAATATGGTGCGTTGGGGAAATACAGAAAGTACGGTATAGGCATATCAAAAGTGTAAGGGTTGTTAGAAATCTACCACGAGCCCGGAAACATATCATATCATATCATATCATAAGTAGCCATTGTATTCGAAGGGGTGACCTCGGAATACCATATATAATAGGAGGGGAGACCTCAGTAACCAATGGAGTAGCTAGCTCCCAGACTGTGAAGACGCGTATTGCACACGACATCATTCACCAGACAAATCATATCATATCAGATAACAGAACAAATCTAGGATGCATCCATAAGCCCCTGCAGACAAATAGTGACCATACAATATATATCGAGCTCATAATCAGATAACGGAAAGGGACGGTGTGTAACATCACTCGTACACACTAGAGTCATGCCATTGGTGCATCAATGACACGGCCATGTTACCTTCATGGCTAGGGAAACATATTTGGCTCGGGTATCAAAATGAAGGGTCAAAGCATAATCATATCATAAGGATTCATATCAAAGTTCCATAACATAAGTTCATAATCAAAAGTTCATATCAATGGCTCATAATCAGAAAGGTTCGTAGTCATAAGGTTCACAATCAGAAGGTTCATAATCAGAAAGGTTCATAATCAGAGTTCATAACAAAAGGGTGCATAGCAGAGTCATATGGAAGCCCTAAATAGAAGGCTCAGAGCAAAGTATAATAGTTCAAAGCTAATATCGAAAGATGTAAACGAATCATGAGAAACCTTAAGAGATAAGGTCAGAATATCTGTACCTTAGCAACGAAATGAAAACAAACGGAAAAGTAACACCAGGAAGCAACGTCGTATCTTCTTCAACGAATCTACACGAATTGATATCATATATTACTTATATACTCATTTTATAAGCTTCTTATGCATGTGTAAGTGTTTTACTTATTGATATCCTCTTTTTATCTTTCATTTTCTTAAATTCACATCTGGACCAGAATTTAGCGATTTTTATAAAATATTTACTTAGCTCAAATAAAATCAAGTAAAATCCCCTGGGTTCCCATATGAGTTAAAAGACTCTCCAAAAATTGGTGGGTTCTATTTCCATGCCAAATGGCCTATGGAAAATCACAAGTCCAGACCTGTCCAGAAAGTGATCAGAAAATACACCTTAAAAGTTTACGCTTATTGGGCCTGTTTAGACACCTTGTAAAAATCCCCAAAACTCCCAGAAATTCAATTATATCCTAAATGGCACTCTTGTAAAAGGAGAGCTCCCAATTCCTTATGGTTTGAAAATGAAAAATCAAACAATCCAACCAAATTTCAGACCCGTTTTCTCAGCTTTGACACTTGATCTTGTAAAATTTAAAAATACGACTTAGACAACTCTAAATTCGACCAAACCACTTGGAAAAGTTAAGTAAGACATAAAATAAACTTTTTCAACAAAAACCCAGATTATTGAACTTATAAATTTCGATCTATACCCCACACAAATTTGACATATGATGCTGTCCAGTTTTAGGGTCCATTAAAGACCACTATAATCACATGATTAGGCTATTAATTCGCTTTAGGGTTCCTTTCCAATTAGGGTTTTGAATTTATTAGGCATGATAACATTTAGATTCGCTTGTATTAACATATGTGTGTCGTGTATATGAATTTATCAAGGACAAAACGCAAGAGATACCTTGGGGATCGAATGGAATGAAACAAAAACCAAGAGCGCCAAGAACCCACGATCTCAATACCACCATCGATCTAGTAACCCACGACCATTCTCCCTTCGAAACAGCACCCATGCCTAAGAATCAAGCATGATAACAGCCTCCTAGTCCCTCTTGATGTCGACATAAGTGGAGAAGAAAAGATGAACCGCCATTTTATTTCCTAGGGTTTTTGGTTGTGCATTTTGTGAAACGTATTGTAAAAAAAAGAAGGAATGGAAAGTGTATGGGGGATTTCGGTTTTGGATGAGCCAAGGGAAGCAATGGGCTAAGCCCAAGTCCAAATTTAATTTACAAGTTAAATGGGCTCTTATTATTATGTATTTATGTCCGCTAAAATTTCGGTTCGTGCAAAACTAAGAAGAAAAACGTGTGATGAAATTTTAAACGTAAATCAATTCATACATTTGGCTTGGCAAACAAGTTATAAGTTAGGTTAAATTTTACATTTACTGAGCTTGACGGATTTTACGTATTTTATAAATATTAAATAGAGAGGCAAAATAGTCTTTTCACGCGTTTACGATTTTTAGGGTTTTACAACTCTTCCCCTCTAAAAGAAAATTTTTGTCCTCGAAAATTGAAGTCGCAGAGGTACACGGAGACGTACAAGTTTAGGGCAGACGTAGCAATCCATAGTTTTGCACAGATCAAAACGATTTCGGGTCCAAAGCGTACAAAACTTATAAGTAATAGATGTCGGTGAGAATCTCGTACAGAGGTACATAATTTCAAACGAATATGAGGATCAAAGGATAACGAATATAAGCCTAGTCCATTCACGTACCTACCCCAGGCATTTCCCAAGACGTCGTACGATTTCAATAAGTTCAGATTATATGATCTCGGTATTATCACGTTGATCAGGCGTCATAATACTTGCATCACATAACAAGTTCTTATTGTCATCATATTTTGCCTCGGTTCATGACAAACCACATAACCAATATCACAACAAAACATATCACATACAGATATCAAGTAACATACCAAAGCATACCAGATTCATATACACACAGCATAAACTACATCAAGCAACTTACCATATCATAATGAAAGAAGGCCATCAACTTGCACAAAACGGCTCCTCATGACTCATTACTGACTATCCAAAATAAAGCTGAGATATCACCAAAATGCTAAATAATAAAACTTCACGATTCAAGCCGAGTTCTGAACGAATCAAGGAAAAGCAATACCGATCAAAATCACTTAACAAAATATCAAACCGTCTCAAAACGCATGACAAACGAATCGGAGTAACATAAGTCGCGCCCAATCATGTGAAGTAGATGAATCTCCTCAGCCACCAGTTGAATCTTGTCTCCGTCTTTGCGCCTTTGATTGATCCGTCCAGCTCCCTCCAGCAGCATCTTGATGTCTCCGGCAGCCTCACGATCGGGTGCGGCTTCTGCTTCACGAACCTCTCCAGAAATTGTTGCAGCAGTGCAGGGTCGGCACCATCATCTTCGGTTCCACGAGTAGTCTTCATCTAAACGATCGACAAAAGAATGCGCGAAGGTAAACAAACAAAATCAAATGCGAAAGGAGATGGTCAAATCGGCAAAGACAAAAGAATATCGGAGCCATATCTGACCGACAATCAAAAGGAATCGAAAGAGATCAGAACAGACGAAAGCCTAGTGTCTACCCAAGTCCTCACAGGTCAATCCTAAGGTCAACAAGACGAAACCTTTGCTCTGATACCATAATTGTAACACCCCAACCCGGCAAGGGTAGAAGTGTCACATTCTGGTGTCATATCAGAACATACAAATGAAATCTTTACAAACAGAAACCTCAAAAATGAAGTATCAAAACATATGCACAATTGACTGACAAGAAAATACAATATCCAGAATGAATTAAAATCCCAAAACAAAAGTTCTTCAAAATAAGTCCTAAAGTAATAAGGTGCTAGGGTTAGTCCACTCAGATACTCTAACTCTCAGCCCATCGAAGCCCATCTTCCAACCTAAAACCTGCCGCAGGAAAAGAAATGCGGCTGAGCTTAAAAAGCCCAGTGAACAGATATAACAAAATGAAAGCTAAATAAAATCAGAAATGCGAAATGGAATAATGAAACTGATAACAAAGTCGCAGCGAAATGAGAACAATGAGTCAAGGAGGATCCTGCAGAACACAATTATACAGATATCCAAAGCGCAGATAACAAGGAACGAAGCAAAGCAAAGCATCATTGACATAAATACAAGCACATACAATAATCTATAAGGCAAGCGGAAGCAGTTAATTAGTAAGTGAGCATGGCAATCAAACAGGACAGAAACCCTTAGTTGAAAACATAACCAGTATCATAACAGCAGTCAAAACATGGCAGTCACACATAACAAGTAGGAATACAGTATGAACACTATAATTAAATGAACTGGGGACATAGCAGGGAAATTAAACAAGTTAACAAGCTAGACGTCATAAGTTGAACCATTTACCCAATCAACAATAGTATAAGCAGAAATTTAAATATGGCAGGTCAACCATAGGCAGATATGGATACTAACGGATAGCCAAAGTTCACGAGATTAACTGAACGAAGTATACATAATAAACATACAAGACAATCGATTACACACTAGCATAGTCACCACACAGATCAAAGAGGTCACATAACGGTAAGATAACATATAATCAGATGACAATATGTGAATCACATATAAACATATTAATCATATCGTAGCATGGTAACCGGTAGTCACATAAACATGTAAAAGCATAAACAAATTCAATAATCATGTAATAACCCGGTACGTGAATGGAACCATAGTCTGAAGTAACGGAATGAAAGTGTGACGGATCAATGCAATGGAATGTATATATCTTGGTAGTAGAGTGAGTCATATAAGGGATTGAGTAATGAACAATTAACACATAATATGGTGCGTTGGGGAAATACATAAAGTACGGTATAGGCATATCAAAAGTGTAAGGGTTGTCAGAAATCTACCACGAGCCCGGAAACATATCATATCATATCATAAGTAGCCATTGTATTCGAAGGGGTGACCTTGGAATACCATATATAATAGGAGGGGAGACCTCAGTAACCAATGGAGTAGCTAGCTCCCAGACTGTGAAGACGCGTATTGCACACGACATCATTCACCAGACAAATCATATCATATCAGATAATAGAACAAATCTAGGATGCATCCATACGCCCCTGCAGACAAATAGTGGCCATACAATATATATCGAGCTCATAATCAGATAACAGAAAGGGACGGTGTGTAACATCACTCGTACACACTAGAGTCATGCCATTGGTGCATCAATGACACGGCCATGTTACCTTCATGGCTAGGGAAACATATTTGGCTCGGGTATCAAAATGAAGGGTCAAAGCATAATCATATCATAAGGATTCATATCAAAGTTCCATAACATAAGTTCATAATCAAAAGTTCATATCAATGGCTCATAATCAGAAAGGTTCGTAGTCATAAGGTTCACAATCAGAAGGTTCATAATCAGAAAGGTTCATAATCAGAGTTCATAACAAAAGGGTGCATAGCAGACTCATATGGAAGCCCTAAATAGAAGGCTCAGAGCAAAGTATAATAGTTCAAAGCTGATAACGCTTCACGCGTCGTTCGGGGTCAAAGGAACTTCCTTTTCTTCGAGCAAGTTTTATAACACCCTAGGCAGTGAACCTAATCGTTGCAGTGTAGTAATTAGGGTAAGCCACGGGTATTGATATCGTTCTCTAGGGGAATAGGAATGCTAGTAGGGAGTTACTACGCTAAGGTTAAGGTTGAGGAAGATTATTTTTTTATCTTTTTATATTTTATGAAAAATAGAAAGGTACGAATCTCGGGTATTGGATTTGGGGGGGGGGGGGTTGGTATTTCTACCGATTACTCTAATATTATCTAATTATCTAAACTAAGGTTGTGGGAGTCTATGTCTAATTAATGTGTGCTCGTATGATAGTTTAAAGATGTGTTTACTTAGTTTGTATTACTCCTTAATTATCTCCTATTGATGGTTGAGTGTCACGTCTTATTCCTAGTTGCGTTGTGTGTCTAAAGTTGTAGGGTATGCGTTTCTCCCTAACTCTTTGAACTTACCAAAGGGTCTTGTCTACAAATCCACTTAGAGATTATAGACTCCTACTCTAAGGCGCTCTTCGGATGGTTTAGCCTACAATCACTCAGGTAATCATACTCTAAGGTTCACAAAGATGAATCAAGCATTAAGTACACAACGGATGACCTATCGCATTACTAGATCATTAATAAACTAAGATAAGAAACAACCAATCAATATTCAATAATTAAGTTTCATACTTCCTAAGCAAACACACAAATAAATTAGCCGGACATGGAGAACATGCAAGCATACACACAAATAATCAAAGACATAATTGAATTAATGAAGTAAAGACTTATCTTGGTGTAAGATAGGGTTAAAAACCCTAAAATACTGTACAAGACACCTTATGTTCGGTTTTAGGTTTTTACTCCAAAGACTCTCCACCCAAAGACTGAAAAATTCGGATTCTATATATAAGATTACAATTGCGACGGCGTCACCTTATGTTTAGTGACGCCGTCGTGTCGCCGCCATTAGGGTTTCGTCTTGGCCACGTTAACTTTGCGACGGCGTCACCTTATGTCCGTGACGCCGTCCTCTTCAGCTTCTGACGTCGTCTGGATCGCATCTAGGCCGTCTGAGTAGCGACGGCCTACTCTTTCACAACTAGACGCCGTCTCTTGAAAACACGAGTTTTGAGTTCTGTCCAGTCACAATAATTTTGGGACGGCGTCGCAAATAGCACCTGACGCCGTCGCCTTCTACATTCAGCAACTGTGAGTGTCTCGATTTCGACTTTGGCCATTTTCTTCATATATTCGCGCCTTTTCGTCCAAATAAGTGCCATTCCAGCATTTTGCCTTCACGAGACCTAAAAAGTGAAAAGGAACGATATTAAGCAATAACGGATACAAAAGTGATCAAATAAGGACTTAAATGACCCCTCAAAATGGTACCTTTTAAAACCTTATCAAATATCCCTACACTTGTTATTTGCTTGTCCTCAAGCAAATGTGCTTTTAGCCAATTATTTTATAAGTTAGGAGTCATTCAGCATTAATTCAAAACGGTCCACAACACATATAAGCCCCGCAAAAGTCATAACAAGCACGGAAATTACATACTAGCACCTCACATGGGGTGTTTGGATACTCACATCTCTCTCAGGTGTATAAATGAAATATAATAATATAGGAAATGGAAGATAAACACTCATTAACCGGTCCTAGTACATAGATTACCATAGGCTTGAGAATAGATCAAACCTCCATCGCTTTGGCGTAAGCACCTAGGAAAGACTATCAAAGAGGTCTTTAAAGGGTTGTAACGTTAGGCTTACGGTAGGGAAATAAGGGTTTGGTGGGATAGGCTATTTAGTGGTGGTAAGTCAAAAATCTTTATGTTAACTGCATATGAAGAATGGCGTTGCTAAGCCAAGACTCGACACTCTAAACTCTAGATAACTGAAATAAATAAACATAAATTTAAAGGATAGATGTAGGATGGTAGCCCGTATGTTTTTTTTTCACACTCTATTTTTTTCTTTTTTCTTTTTCTATCTTTTTTTCTCGATTTTTTTTTTTTTTTTTTCATACACTTTTACTCTACCATCCTCTAAGATAACATCAAAATACTAGGGATTTATAAGCACATCCCTACACTTGAGTTTTTATTACTCTAACACTAATTTGACCCGATTTGAAAAGATCAAAACACTTGGGGTACATTATTACGCAAACAAAGGGAATTTAAATCTAACGTTCCCTTCCCGTCATTTCATAAACTTTAACTTTTCCCATGAATCCCAATCGTCCCAAAACTGTATACAAAGGATATGACTCGACTTAGCAACTCATGCAAGCAACCAGATAATTGAACTAAGGGTTTAGGGTGATAACAAACATTTGCACTAAAAGTGAGTGCATAAGGGGTAGGCTAAGGCGATTTGGGTGTATATTTGGGGGTGGGGTGTAAACAATGCTCTTCATTGATATTCCGGAAAAACCGAAACATCACGAGAACCGCGAAAAGGATAGGCTCTGAGGGGTTAACTAGGGGTATCGTGTACTAAAAATGAGTACAACGCAAAGGGTGTGGGGGAATTACTCAACCGATGTGGAAGAAGTAATTATATTACAGGTATCAAACAAGGGTTATCCTAATGCCTCTTATCATTTAGTTATTCCTAACTACACAAGTGTAGCCTCACTTGCGATCTCGGAATGCATCACAAAACAAGTTCTAGAATCTAATATACTACCGATTCACACTCAAAGCATTAAAGATGAATGCTTTTATTCCTACTAATCTAAGGGCGATCCTCACATTTTGGGTGGAATTTGGGTGGTAAGGGTTTTTGTGCTAGTCATGCAACTTCCTATCCGTGAGACGCTTTTGTTAAGACTAATGGCCCACTCCTATATGTCATGAAAAATTTTAAATTTGGTGCCAAAATTACCCTAACCGATATTTTCTCATGGTTTATTACACAAATACAATTAGACAAAGCAAATAGTCAAGGATAAGCATAGTTTCAAAGTTCCCGTTTTATTTTCCCTCCCTACACTTAAACTGAACATTGTCCCCAATGTTCCCCGAAAGTATCAAAGTTATGATAATTGGAAGGTAATTAAAAACGAAAGAAACTAATACTCCCCTGATTAGCTCGGTAGGATCCGTGTAAAGTGGTGGTTAAATTCTTTTCAAGAAGAATTATTGCGTGAAAAGCTCCTTCCAATCTTATGTAACTTCTTCTTGACAAACTAAACCTGCACACTTGAAGAAAACAAACGAAACCTTCGCGTAAAATCGGCGGTAATAATATATATAAGACTCGATTTAAACTAGGATATAATGCTTGTGGAATGGATGTTTACAGAATTTCTAAGAAAATTAAGACCTGGAAAATTCCAAAAATTTATAAATAGCTCAGAAAACGAGAAAAAAGTAATCTGATGTTTTTACTCCTTCCTGACGCCGTCAGGTTGCAATCCTGACGCCGTCAGGTTATCCTGACAAAAACTGGTCTGCGATTTTCTGGAAAAAATTCTGGAAAATTTACATCTTTAGAATCTGGAAAAATTTCTGCAAAACATCCATTATGACTCGATACAAGTATTTGACTCGAACAAACAAACATATATATCTTTTAGTTAATTGTTATTCTCATGTTTACGTTTCTTTTGAAAACGTGTGTAATCCTCCCTACACTTATCCCTTATGTAAAATACCTTTATATGCAATTAAGACGAGGTTAAAAACAAAATAAAGCATTTTTACAAATTTAAACATGAGGATAAACAATTAATAAAAGATATATGACACTAACAAGCAAACAATTAAGCATGGGTTGCCTCCCACGAAGCGCTTTTCTTTATTTAAGAGTCTTGTAGCTAGACTCATAGTCGTGCTCCTACGTACCGATATACGTAAGTCTATCCTCAACAATGTCGTAAGGATCAAACTTATCATTCAAGTTCCTAGTAGTACGTTCGGTTAAATATGCCTTTTCAAACATCTCACCATCGGGATCATAGATTTGTATCCTAATGTGCCACCTTCCATTACCATCACTAGGCGGTCTATTCCAATTCCACATGTGTTCGGATTTCTCAACTATCCACTTATTCATGACAAGGTTAACGGGCAAGCTTCCTAGGAACTCGGTCATCTTCCTAAATACTAAGGTGTCCTCGAACGGGTTCACTTCTATATCCCTAGCCATTTCTTGTTCTTGGAAAGTTGCTGCACTAGCAAAGGCCTTATCTAGGTAAAAAGGTCTTTGGGGGCCTATGATTTTCTTATCAATCCAAGGTCCATATCGAGAAGGCTCTCTATCCAACCCTATCTCTTGTGGGATTTCCTCATCCTTATAGTATGTATGCTTTTTAACATCGTAAACAGATCTAGCACTCCCCTCTCCTACCACTATTTTGGACATCTTACAATCGATGATGGCACTAGCGGTAGCTAAAAATCCTCTTCCAACTAGTAATGGGCATGTCGGGTCCTTATTCATGTCGAGTACATGAAAGTCGGCCAAAAGAGTCAACTCTCCTACATGTACTATCATGTCCTTTATTATTCCTACCGGACGTGCTATACTACCGTCCGCTAATCCTAAGATAGTTTCCGTTGGTTCAATTTTACCTAGGTTGAGGCTTCTATGAAGGGACAACGGAACGAGATTGATGCATGATCCTAAATCGGCTAAAGCATCGAGTGGCTTGGAAGTTCCAAGTCTACACGGAAGAGTGAATAGCCCGGGATCATCTAACTTCTTAGGTAAGTTGTTTCGCACAAAGGCGGACCCATGTTTCCCAAGCCTAAGTTCTAACTCATATTTTTCTTTTAAAGCATTATAATAAGGTGCATGAGCTAAGACTTCAAGAATCGGTTTCTCTTGATAGAGTTCCTTGTACTCCTCCTCTAAACTAGGTTTGGATTCTTGGCTGACGGGTTTCTCAAGAGTAGGCTTTACCAAAGGTGCCTGGCCTTGGTATCTCTTGGATGACTTGGAACCCTTTTTGATAGCATTTACCGAGTGAACCGTTGGGTGAGAGGGACATGGATGTGCACTTTCCCATGGTGAACTGGAACGTGAAGTCGATGCAATCGAATTCACTTTTGGGTTCTTAATGGTATCACTTGGGAGTGCTCCAACTTCCCGCTCATTGAAGGCTTTTAAGAGGGCATCAAGCTTGGTTGTCATCTCGCTCTGTTTTTGCTTAAAATCGGCTTCAAGCTTATTCAATCGAGTTTCTTGGGATGACAAAAATCTAGATGCAATTGCCTCGAGATCAGTGGGGTTCCCAGTATTAGAAGAATTGAACCTATTAGGCGAACTAGATGAGCTTTGGGTTGTGCTTGAGTTTTGGTTCCACTTAAGATTAGGGTGATTTCTCCATGAGGGGTTGTATGAGTTTCCTAAGTTGTTTTGTTCGGGTTTGAAAGTGTACCACTTCTCTCCCGCTCCGTCGGTACGTATGGAGGAGTAGTCCGCAAAAGCTTGTTCGGAGAGCCTTGTGCAATCACGAGTGTCATGGGGACCACTGCATAACTCACAAGGTAGAGTGATTTGATTCACTTGTCGTGAGGACTTAGGATTTTTGTAGGAACTCATGAGGAATTTAACTTGATCTTCAAGTTCGATCATCCTACGGTCGGGAGGAGGCAAGGAGATTGCCTTGGCGGTTTTGGGCAGCTCACGGGGGTCATCCCAACTTTCGTTGTCATAGAGGGCGAGGTCCTCTATTATTTCCCATGATTCTTCTGCGGTGAGATCACTAAGTTTTCCACCGGCCGCTTGGTCAATGGATCGCTTAGTGGGAAAGTTGACATGATCATAAAAGATTTGGACTTGGAGCCAAAGATCAATGCCATGATGAGGGACTTTATGAAGTAAGTCCTTGAATCGGGTCCATGCTTCGTAGAGAGATTCACCTTGACGTTGTTGGAACATCAAGATGTCATTCCTAAGCTTAGTGGTTCTCCCCGGTGGGAAAAATTGAGCAAGGAAGCGAGAGGTAAGATCATCCCAACTTGAGATGGAGCCGGCGGGAAGTCGCTCAAGCCAATTACTAGCTTGGTCCCGTAGAGAGAATTGGAAGAGACGCAGGCGCGTGGTCTCCCGAGTAGTAGCATCAAGGTCGATGGAATCGACGATTTTGAGGAAATCCCTCAGATGCTGATTTGGATCTTCGGAACGAAGTCCATGGAATGCACATCCGTTTTGCACCAACCGGATGGTGTCGGATCGCAGGGCCGTAGTTTGGGCTTGGTCGGGAAGCTCAATGGTGTTCCTATAGCCTAGGTGGCTTGGTCTCGAGTATTCACCAAGAGTACGGGCTCTTGGCGGGTCATTTGGTGGTGGGTTGATGAAGGGTAGTGGGTTATCAACTTCCATGATGAAAAGTGATGGAATTACTAACAAAGGTCACGAAGAAGGGGGATAGACTAAGAGAAATCTAAAAATGAGAAAAAAAAAGTTTACTTGATAGGAATCAAGCAAAGAAACCTAAACGAGGTGGACTACTAACTAGCTATTCTATTCCCCGGCAGCGGCGCCAAAAACTTGATAACGCTACACGCGTCGTTCGGGGTCAAAGGAACTTCCTTTTCTTCGAGCAAGTTTTATAACACCCTAGGCAGTGAACCTAATCGTTGTAGTGTAGTAATTAGGGTAAGCCACGGGTATTGATATCGTTCTCTAGGGGAATAGGAATGCTAGTAGGGAGTTACTACGCTAAGGTTAAGGTTGAGGAAGATTATTTTTTTATCTTTTTATATTTTATGAAAAATAGAAAGGTACGAATCTCGGGTATTGGATTTGGGGGGGGGGGTTGGTATTTCTACCGATTACTCTACTATTATCTAATTATCTAAACTAAGGTTGTGGGAGTCTATGTCTAATTAATGTGTGCTCGTATGATAGTTTAAAGATGTGTTTACTTAGTTTGTATTACTCCTTAATTATCTCCTATTGATGGTTGAGTGTCACGTCTTATTCCTAGTTACGTTGTGTGTCTAAAGTTGTAGGGTATGCGTTTCTCCCTAACTCTTTGAACTTACCAAAGGGTCTTGTCTACAAATCCACTTAGAGATTATAGACTCCTACTCTAAGGCGCTCTTCGGATGGTTTAGCCTACAATCACTCAGGTAATCATACTCTAAGGTTCACAAAGATGAATCAAGCATTAAGTACACAACGGATGACCTATCGCATTACTAGATCATTAATCAACTAAGATAAGAAACAACCAATCAATATTCAATAATTAAGTTTCATACTTCCTAAGCAAACACACAAATAAATTAGCCGGACATGGAGAACATGCAAGCATACACACAAATAATCAAAGACATAATTGAATTAATGAAGTAAAGACTTATCTTGGTGTAAGATAGGGTTAAAAACCCTAAAATACTGTACAAGACACCTTATGTTCGGTTTTAGGTTTTTACTCCAAAGACTCTCCACCCAAAGACTGAAAAAATCGGATTCTATATATAAGATTACAATTGTGACGGCGTCACCTTATGTTTAGTGACGCCGTCGTGTCGCCGCCATTAGGGTTTCGTCTTGGCCACGTTAACTTTGCGACGGCGTCACCTTATGTCCGTGACGCCGTCCTCTTCAGCTTCTGACGTCGTCTGGATCGCATCTAGGCCGTCTGAGTAGCGACGGCCTACTCTTTCACAACTAGACGCCATCTCTTGAAAACACGAGTTTTGAGTTCTGTCCCGTCACAATAATTTTGGGACGGCGTCGCAAATAGCACCTGACTCCGTCGCCTTCTACATTCAGCAACTGTGAGTGTCTCGATTTCGACTTTGGCCATTTTCTTCATATATTCGCGCCTTTTCGTCCAAATAAGTGCCATTCCAGCATTTTGCCTTCACGAGACCTAAAAAGTGAAAAGGAACGATATTAAGCAATAACGGATACAAAAGTGATCAAATAAGGACTTAAATGACCCCTCAAAATGGTACCTTTTAAAACCTTATCAAAAGCTAATATCGAAAGATGTAAACGAATCATGAGAAACCTTAAGAGATAAGGTCAGAATATCTGTACCTTAGCAACGAAATGAAAACAAACGGAAAAGTAACACCGGGAAGCAACGTCGTATCTTCTTCAACGAATCTACACGAATTGATATCATATATTACTTATATACTCATTTTATAAGCTTCTTATGCATGTGTAAGTGTTTTACTTATTGATATCCTCTTTTTATCTTTCATTTTCTTAAATTCACATCTGGACCAGAATTTAGCGATTTTTATAAAATACTAACTTAACTCAAATAAAATCAAGTAAAATCCCCTGGGTTCCCATATGAGTTAAAAGACTCTCCAAAAATTGGTGGGTTCTATTTCCATGCCAAATGGCCTATGGAAAATCACAAGTCCAGACCTGTCCAGAAAGTGATCAGATAATACACCTTAAAAGTTTACGCTTATTGGACCTGTTTAGACACCTTGTAAAAATCCCCAAAACTCCCAGAAATTCAATTATATCCTAAATGGCACTCTTGTAAAAGGAGAGCTCCCAATTCCTTATGGTTTGAAAATGAAAAATCAAACAATCCAACCAAATTTCAGACCCGTTTTCTCAGCTTTGACACTTGATCTTGTAAAATTTAAAAATACGACTTAGACAACTCCAAATTCGACCAAACCACTTGGAAAAGTTAACTAAGACATAAAATAAACTTTTCCAACAAAAACCCAGATTATTGCACTTATAAATTTCGATCTATACCCCACACAAATTTGACATATGATGCTGTCCAGTTTTAGGGTCCATTAAAGACCATTATAATCACATGATTAGGCTATTAATTCGCTTTAGGGTTCCTTTCCAATTAGGGTTTTGAATTTATTAGGCATGATAACATTTAGATTCGCTTGTATTAATATATGTGTGTCGTGTATATGAATTTATCAAGGACAAAACGCAAGAGATACCTTGGGGATCGAATGGAATGAAACAAAAACCAAGAGCGCCAAGAACCCACGATCTCAATACCACCATCGATCTAGAAACCCACGACCATCCTCCATTCGAAACAGCACCCATGCCTAAGAATCAAGCATGATAACAGCCTCCTAGTCCCTCTTGATTTCGACATAAGTGGAGAAGAAAAGATGAACCGCCATTTTATTTCCTAGGGTTTTTGGTTGTGCATTTTGTGAAACGTATTGTAAAAAAAAAGAAGGAATGGAAAGTGTATGGGGGATTTCGGTTTTGGATGAGCCAAGGGAAGCAATGGGCTAAGCCCAAGTCCAAATTTAATTTACAAGTTAAATGGGCTCTTATTATTATGTATTTATGTCCGTTAAAATTTCGGTTCGTGCAAAACTAAGAAGAAAAACGTGTGATGAAATTTTAAACGTAAACGTAAATCAATTCATACATTTGGCTTGGCAAACAAGTTATAAGTTAGGTTAAATTTTACATTTACTGGGCTTGACGGATTTTACGTATTTTATAAATATTAAATAGAAGGTCAAAATAGTCTTTTCACGCGTTTACGATTTTTAGGGTTTTACATAAAACTTGTGTGCTCAGCAACTATTTACATAGTTGACTCTTTTTCTCATGCATTTCAGGTGATCGTCAATAAGCATGATTTATGAAGTCTTTTGAATAAAGGAGTATTCACGTGTCGTCTATGGTCATTAAGTATAAGAAAATGTCTTTTGAAAATCAAGTTTTAAGATTTTATTGTCAAAGTCGACTTGAACAATATTGTGACATTTTACTATTTCCTTAAATATGGTATTGTACTATATCTCTTTTGCGATGTATATTGATTTTGTCGCACCTCGCGTTTCTGCCTCTAGCGAGGTGTGACATGTAGACTTTGGTAGAATTGGTATAGACTGATGTTCTCGATTTTCTTGCATTAAAATCAAAGTTTGACCCATGCGTATTGGGTCGAATGTGTAACAAGACAAGAGTCGAAAATAATATGATTCACACCGGTACAAGAAAAGACATAAAAAACAAAATCTGTGAGAACCAAAATCAGTCCCACTATATAGACTCACCAATAAAAGATGGGTTATTATACAAAAAAGTCACTAAAGTTTGCGGGAAATTTGTCCTAAGTCACTATAGTTTAAAAGTTGTCATTCAGGTTACTCAAGTTAACGGGTTTATTATATGGGTTACTCAACGTTTAAAAAAGTGACATTCTTGTTACTACGAGGGTGGGCAACCGGATGATTTACCGGTTCTCTTGTCCACGTCATCACTATAGTTTGAGATGTTACAAGCAAGTTACTATAGTTCACGGGGTTTATTAAATAGGTTACTGAACTTTTAAAAAAAGTTACTATCCGTTTTTATACATTTATGTATGTTTTATCTGTTTTTGTAATTTTCGTACGTTTTTATACGTATTTATACGTTGTGTACGTTTTATTTGTTGTCGTTCTTTTTTTAAGTTTTTTTCCATTTTCGTACGTTTTTGTATATTTCCGTATGTTTTTTTACGTTTCTATCCGTTTTTATACGTTTGTGTATGCATTTATCTTGTCGTACCTTTTTTTACGTTTTCGTACATTTTTGTATATATGTTTGTCCATTTTCGTACGTTTTTGTATGTATTTATCCGTTTTTATATATGTGTGTGTACGTTTTTCTCTATACCTTTTTACGTTTTCATACATTACTGTATGGTTTTGTTCATTTTCGTTCATTTTCATACATTTGCATGTTTTATATGGTTTTATGTTCTATACGTTTTATCTTCTTTAAAACGTTTGTATGTTTTATACGTTTTTATGTATAAAATGTAAGAAAACGTATAACAACATCCAAAAACGTATAATAACATCCAAAAATGTATAATAACGTATGAAAACATATCAAAACAAAAAATTACTTCCAAAAAAGTCTAATAACGTCCAATTATGTAAAAAAAAATAAAAAATAAATAAAAAAAATACAAATGTGTGCAAAATTGTAAAAAAACGTGCAAAAACAGACAAAAATGTAAAAGAATGTAAACGTATAATAACGTCCAAAAAGTTGTTGTAAAAAAGCGTATAAAAATATACACAATTTTAGCAACTTATTTGTATATTAACTTAAATGTAAAAGAATGTAAACGTATAGTAACTTAAATGAACATTTTGACAAACTTTAGTAACTTATTTGTATATTAACTCATTTTTTTTTTAATATAAATGAAATCTAAAATATTTGTCACGTAGTATTATTACCGGTAATTCTAGGTTACCAAAACAAGAGTAACAAATATAACCGGTCACAATAAGTTGAATAACCTGAATGACAACTTTTAAACTATAGTGACTTAGGACAAATTTCTCTCAAACTTTAGTGACTTTTTTGTACAATAACCCAATAAAAGATCCAGGCTCAAATATATCATTGGATGACACCCAGATAACCAGTCAAGTTGTGTGACCTGCCAGAATGACTCATCTGCTAATTTAACCCTTTATTTGAACTCTTTTTAATATAAACTGACACATATTGAGCCGGATCCAACCGTATATTCATTAAGCTAAGGGTTCAATGTAAAATTGAACTGCCGATTGGATGAAGTTGTCATGAAAAAACACGAGGTCCATTGAATTTCTATTAAGACTGTAAAATTTCTATTCATCACAACCCTATTTTTAAATTTTTGATTCATATTGAGTTTAATCATAATTTTTTTTGATTCATATTGAATTTAATCATAAGAATGGCGTATCAGTTAGATTACTGGCCGAATGCAAGGATCTGTTTTATGTGCTCAGACCAGACGCAGATGGAAAACAACAGTACGCGATTCGGTCTAGCTGTTGGAATAGATATTTAGCATTCAGGCCATCCATTTTTATTAACGAGTCTTGATAGTCTTGATTCATGCTAAACAAGATGCTGCTGAAACATTTCACCAAACTCATGTCAAAGCAAGGTACCATGGAAATATTCTAATGTTGATCGATGCTTATAAGAACTCGGTAGAGGTGGCTAGTGAACTTTGTACGAGTATCCTCACCCCTCCTGAAACTAAGTAACACGTCGCACCGAGACGTTTGTCGGGCGATTTCCAAAAAATCACATGAATACCTCGGTAATTAAAAACAAATAAACATTTTATAATAAAATTTTTGAATTACTATATATTTTTAACTAGTAATATGTAATTACTTAGTAATTTCATTTACTTTTATAGTATTTTTCTAAGTTGATGGTGGGGTTGGTAGACAATGAATTTTACGGAAAGACGAAGAAAATAAATAGAACAAGAACCACCAGAACATTAAAATTAATATCTTGTAAGACCATTTTGTCATTTTCTATCAAAACATTAACTATAAGTAACGAATGTCATGATTCTCAATTGTAAGAATAATTATCATTTGTGGATTTGTTTATACAAAATCATTCAAATGACTTAACATTTTCGCATATAATTATATGTATCGTGAACGATGAATAATAATCCATAGCGAGAAAAAACAAATCTGATTACGTTGCTCAATGGTCGGCCGGCCGGTGATGTGCCATCACACCTACTCCAATTTTAAACAAAATATTAGCACAAATTTTCCAGGAAATGAGATGATAGTAAGTTGCAGTTAAAAAATATATATAAATAAAGTACGAAATTACCAAGAAAGAGACACGAAGTTTGGATGGCACAATATAATAAATAGATTATTGCCCCCATTGAAGCATAAGTGAGAAGTAGAGTCTGAGTAACCACACACATTTCACTTTGAAAACTGAAAAATGGATCCATCTTCTTCGTCTAAGAGAAAGAGGAATCTGGATCCTTATGATGAACTACGTTATAAAAGGCCCAAGTATGACGTGTTTGTGAATTACGCGTCTGAAGATATTGGCAATGGCTTTGCAAGTCACCTCAAGGGAGCTCTTGGACGTGAAGGATTTGCAATATGCGACCATAACGAGCTCCGTAAAGGCGAAGGGAAGAGTTCCGAGCTGTTGAAAGTTATCGAGGATTCTGAGATCTATCTTGTTGTATTCTCCCCCAGCTATGCTTCTTCTAAAGAGTGCCTTGATGAGTGTGCCCTCATAACGGAATCCTACTCTAAGGTTAAAAAAAGAAAAGTGTTTCCCGTATTTTTTGATGTCGGTCCATCTCATGTAAGAAATCAACAAGGTCCTTTCCTTGAAGCTTTCCGGGGCCACGAGAAGAATGTCGATCCCGAAAGAGTTCAGATTTGGAGGAAAGCCCTTAAAGAAGCTGGTGATATGTCTGGTCTAAACTTGAAAGATTGGTAGACTTTAAACATTAAACTGTATTTTATATGATCTTTTAGTTGGTTTAACCTTTAATCTTTCGAAATTAATTATTTAATATTTGTTTATATTTAAAATTTCTAAATTTATGCATTACAATAACTAGATCCAAAGCTTTAAACAACTTTACAGATAGTCTGGTACTTAAACCCAAAAAATAACCAAACAATGATCGATCATATCATTTCTTTACAGTGAATTAATTTGTTGAATGGAAAAACTTACGAGTACTAATATAATACTAGTAAGATTCACTTATGGTCTTTTTGGTGACGAATCAGAAATATTAGCAATATATTAGAACAATGTTGCAGTAAAACATATAAATATACAAATAGTAGTTAATTAGCACAAATTATTTCTTTATGCAAATAAAATTTCTACAAGGGATATCCCAAACGATCTGTTGGTAGTGAATCTGTCTCTTGATTATGGTAGGAGGGGTGAAGATCACTTCATACGGAAAATTGTAAAGGATGTCAGAAAAATGCAAAATCCACAGCAGCTGTGTGATTTAGAGCACCTAGTTGGGATAGACCCACGAGTGCAAGATATAATTTCAGCATTAAAATTAGGTGACCAAGCCTTTTCCATTGTTGCAGTTCTTGGAATTAGTGGGTCAGGTAAAACAACTACTGCTAAGGCTGTATATGACAGAATTGCTGCAGATTTCGATGTCAGTTGTTTTATCCAGGATATCCATAGTTACGAATATAAAGGTCGAAATTGGAAAGTTGAGTTGCAGAAGGATGTCATTTCTTATCTGAATGGAAATGATAAGTTAATAGCTAGTCATAATGATGGAGCTGCAAAGATAAAGAAGCTTATGAGTGGTCGAAAGGTTTTATTGGTACTTGATGATGTTTATACATTTGAGCAGTTGCAAGCATTGAGTATTCATTCTGCCTCCTTCCATTGTCAAAGTAGAATAATTGTGACAACAAGGAATAAGCTGGCTCTTGGTAACCTACAACATACACCCTATAATATAAGATTGCTGGACATAATAGAGTCTTTTGAACTCTTCACTAGACTCATTGGAAAAGGCGACCCTATGGACAAGAAGTTTGTAGATGCAATAGTGCGGTGTGCTGGAGGCCTTCCCTTGGTTCTTGAGGTCTGGAGTTGCCATTTCACTGATTATGAAAGGAAACTATGGCCAAGCATGTTGGAGACGTTAAAAAGAATTCCTCATGAAGATACTCAAAAGAAGCTGCGAATAAGCTACGATTCACTTCCTAAAAGAGCCCAGAATTTATTTCTGGATATCGCATGTTTCTTTCATGGAATGAGTAAAGATCTAATCATCAAAGTATTACAAGATGAAGACTTCTTCCCAGATGTTGAAATTCAAATTCAAAATCTCGCTCATAAATTTTTGGTTAAATACTATAGGGACGAGCAAAAGGTGTTGTTGCATGATGTGATAAAGGAGATGGGACAAGAAGTGGTCCGCCAAGAAAATGAGGATGTGCCTGGAAAACGTACTAGATTGATGGGTTACAGGGATGTGGTTCGCGTGTTGGAAGATTGTTCGGTAAAGTATCTCCAAGTTAATTTATGACTGGTTACATAAACAATACATAGTAGTTCACTGAAACTAACTATAACTCTCTCCTCTGATCCTCTCCGTTATTTACCAGGGAACAGATTCAGTTAGAAGCATTAAGTTGGACTACAGTGACCAGATGGAAGAGCACGCAACTGTAGAATTAGAGGCCTTTAAAAAGATGAGTAATCTGAGATTCATTAAGTTGGCTCATCCTAACCTGCAATGGCCGTTTTCTTCAAATGATGACATGTCTTGCTTCTCTTTCAAACATTTAAAATACTTGGACTGGAATTGGTCCCCTTGCAAAAGTCTTGACAACATTGATATGGGCAACGTGGTGGTTATTAAATTGCATAAGAGCAAACTGGAAAAACTTTGGGAAGGAGTCAAGGTATGATCATGCATGTCTTTTTCATTTCTCATGTGATTTATTTTATACGCTTGTTGTGCACTTACATACTTATTTTATTTGAGTGTCTTTTTAACTTTTCTTTTTGTCTGTTTATTAATTATGAGATTTACTTAAGTAGGTGGTCTTTATACTCATGTTTTACAAAAAAGTTCTTTATAGACTACTAATTTCTTCCGAGACCTAATGACCAATCACAGTCTTTCATTTTTTTTATCAAAACAAAAAAAAACATTTTCATCCTTTTTCTTAAATTAAATGTCTTACAAATAGTTAATTGTTACGCGAAAAAAAATCATACCTTGATGACGAAAATATAGAGAGACACTTCTATATATACTTTCGATAAACTTTTTTGGATTTTTTTTTTATTTTGTGAATGTTGAAATTTAAATATGCACGTCACCTAGATCCTAAGTTTAAGTCTAAGTACCCAATTAATGGTGGATACCTAAATCCCTTAAACTACACCTCTAATACCAACTTGAAAAGTCCATGCTAAGTCTTTTTTTTTTTTTTTTTTTCACCACTAACACGATATGCTATATCCCCGAGCTAGGATATGCCATATAAAAAATTGAAATGATATGTCATATCCGTATCAACTAGTGAAATGATATGTCATATCCCCATGCCATATCTCCAAAATGGGATAGCCATATCAACAACTGAAACGATACGTCGTATCTTGGGATACGTTCTATCAACTGATACGCCGTATCCCACTTTGGGGATACGCCGTATCGACCCATCTGATGTTGTATCAACTGCAGAAAATAAGTGTCCGCAAACTAAAATCTGTATAACCTCAAAACATGACCATTTTTCACAAACCAACTTTACATAGTACATGCTATTCGGCTAGACCCATAGTAAGTCAATTCGGGTCAAAACTGGTGAAAATGGCATTGTGCCAAACACCCCTTTAACTACATAAACATAAACATGTACTAGTTTTTAACAACACCTTTTCTGTGTTTTTACAACACAAAACACGAAACATTCCTAGGGCGTTAAGTACTATCAAGAGAGAGTTAGAGAAATGCTTTACCATTCGAGCACCACCAATAGCTAACCTGACACATGCTTGGACTTAAGCTTGACATCACTTGTCTCACCTACATCAAAACATGAAACGAAGCAACGTAAGCATTTAAGCTTAGTAAGAACGTAGAACAAACTAAAATCATGATATAACAAAGTGCATAATAGTTGCTTCGTATACTATAAACATAACATGGGTGGGAAGTGCTATTAAGCCCTTTTACTTTGCATACTTACACTTAACCATCACCTTGCTTTAGATAAGCCTCACTTGGGTAATCACAAGTACCATCTTGCACAAGTGCTTTCCGAGTACTTATTGTAGGAAGTCGTATTCCCTTTATTGGGAACGTATATACCGTTTATGCACTGATTTCCCCACGAAGGTCAACTGAGTTCCCATTTTGGTACATAAGTGCCAAATATGCACAATTTGGCCACGAGGGCTATCTGAGTTCCATTCTCGAAACATAAGTGTATAATTTAACTATGTGACCACTCGGGTCATCTATATACATGATATACATGTATTAGGCCACTTTATCATTTTCAACATATAATCTGTTTGTACAACCACTTGGGGCAACTGAATATATGATGTACATGTATTTGGCCACTTATCAATATCAACATATAATTTGTCTATATGACCACTCGGGTCAACTGAATACATGATGTACATGTATTTAGCCACCTTATTAATACAAACACATAATATGTATGTATGACCACTCGGGTCAACTAAATACATGATATACTTGATTTGGCCACTTTATTAATATAAACATATAATCTATCTATATGACCACTCGGGTTAACTGAATATTATATATGACCACACAGGTTAACATGATGTTGATTACGACCTTAAAGTCAACACAATATTAAATATGAGCCCATGGGTCAACAAATTACATGAATATCATAATATGACCTTATAGGTCAACATTATGCTAACTTGATTCAATATGACCATACGGGTCATCAGAATACGTGACTTGCGTAATACGACCACCTAGGTCGATACAATATGTAACACCTCCAATTTCGTGAACGCAACGGAATTCAAACTGGGTGTTACTCGACGGTATAACAGTTATAACAATAGAAAACGAAAATTGAGTCGTTTTTAAAAGGATTTCATTCGATTTATTTAATTATCAGAGTTTACAAAATGAGGTCCCAGTGGTTCCATGATTACATAATATAATAAAACTTTTGATGTTTTTTGAATGATAAAATAATTTATTGCCTTCTAAACATCCGTGTTTCTCCTTGCCATCCTTGCCAGCCTCGTGCATTATGGACCTGAGATAAACATGCTTAAATTCTCAACACAAAGGTTGAGTGAATTCATAGAGTTTATAGTTTAAAGTGTGGACAAAAAGATTTCAAAGTTATAATAATGATTGCAATAAATACAGTTAACGGTAAAATGGTTATTTTCGCCTCTTAAGCTCATGACACTGAAAATGTTATTTGGGAATATCGAAACAATGATAATAGTACATAACTCAAAGTAATAATAAAAATTGGTATAGCACCTGACTCGACGTATCAATAACAATTGATATAGCACATAACTCGACGTATCCATAACAACTGATATACCATGTATCAATAACAATTGATATAGCACATAGGGTATCAATAACAATTGATATAGTACATAAGGTATCAATAACAATTGATATAGCATATAGGGTATCAATAACAATTGATATAGTATAAAATACGGTTTTCAAACAATTGTGATTGTTATAAAAATTGTAATATGTATCTCCCTCAAGAGTTTATAAATCAATTAAAACGAATAAAAATTGGGCTATGAACTCACCTTAATAACAGTTTATAAGTAAACGATGATGGTGATAGCTAATTTTCAAAAAGCCAGTTCTATCCTAAATACATTTAAGATTCATTTAATGGATAGGAAAGTATATATTCACAAATATATAAAGTAAATATGTCATATGTTTGTTTATAATTTTTAACTTATTTTGAAAGCGTATTCAAAATCTTGTAAAACCAATCTTGTAAAACCGATCTTGTAAATAAGTAATGTTTTATATATTTAATTAATATATAAATGGTTTTAAATTATTTATTTTAATAAAATAAACTACTTTAAAATGTTACAAAAATAATTATAAAAAGTTTATAAAAATATTATAAAAATGTTATAAAAATAATATTAAAATATTATAAAAGTATTATAAATATAATATAAAAATATTAGTAAAATAATATAAAAATATTATTTAAAATAATAAAAATATTATTTAAAATAATATAAAATACTATATAAGTTTATATATAAATATTTCAAAATGTAACTTTCTTTTATAATAGCGTACTATCGTTCGTGCTATCATAATTCAGAGGTCATGTAGTAAATGTATGAGGAGATATGACACTTTAAATCGTAAATCTAACAACCCGTCAATACGTTCACCCCGAAGAGGTCCCTCACATGAAACTCCCAGTATTATAGTACTTAATAAAAACTTTTAATTTGTACGCATGGATATATATATATGGAAAACGTTTATAAGATGTATACATTTGGCACGTATTTTCATGAGATAAATATGACATATTAAGAATTTATAATACAATAAAATAAACTAATAAAAATTCATTATTATTTAGAGTTTATAAATACTTACCTTTATGGAACGTTCGAGTTTATTAAAGAAAAGAATATAAGCGGAGCTTCGACAGGAATTTTGTAATCTTCGTAAACCCGATGATATTTGAAGATTATAACCATGTCTTTTTGGAGATTTGAAGTTATTCAAAGATTATAACGACGTCTTTTTGGAGACTTGATGTTATTTGAAGATTATAACGACTCCTTCTTAAAATTTCCAAGAAAACAAGATCAAAAGCTAGTTTTTCTTCAAGAACTCTTATACTTTCTTACAAAAATATAGTAGAAATGCCTTTAAGGTTTAGAACTTTAGTAGATAAGAAGGTTGGGTGCAAGTTTTAGAATGGATTTAGCTTGCTATTTATAGGCTAAGAAAACTAGTTAACTATATATTAGGTTAATAATTAACCATGGTTAAGTTAGACACTTGTAAACATCCTAGAGATCAATGGTTAATATCAAGCCACCAAGCTTGATGACTCATAAAAAATGCCACCTAGGGTAAGAATGAGAAGGTTAGTGTTTTTAGATATTATCTAGTGTTTTACGGAGTCGTTTGGTTCCAGAATTTGCTAACGTTAAGTATTTAAATCACGAAACTAAAAACCGGGTACCGTAAAAATATAAAACTTATAAAACTTATCAATATACTCCATATTAGTATAATTAATGAGTGATAAGTTCAACGGAGGGCGTAAATGTGTTAAAACCTAAAAACGTAGGTTTAAATCGCGTAAAACGTAAATCGGATAACGTAAAAATTCAAAACTTGTGGAAATCTCGTAAGATGGGAAAAACACATACTTTTCTTGTTTAAAATATTGGATGGACATTTCAGGATGTTGAAATGACGTCTAGACCTAAATGTCTAACTTTCACGACGAGTGTCAACCCGGTTTCTTGTCGTACGTTGCAAAAATGACCCGACGAGTGTCAAACTTTCACGTTATCATGGAAACAGGTTTGTTTATGAAAATAATAAATAAAAATACGGAAGTGAATAGTAAAAAGTGAGTAGTAAAAAGTGAATAGTAAAATACGAGAATGAATAGTAACCTGAAAATACGAATTGTTACACAATACTGAATACTTCAAATATGACCATATGGGTCATCAAGATATGTGACTAACATGTTACCACCACCTCGGTTGATACAACACTGAATACTTCATATATGACCGTACTAGTCATCATGATGCGTAACCTTGGGTGGAGATAAGGGGGGGGGGGGGGCACAAGGGGCAGGTGCCCCCTAGCGTAAAAAAATTGTAGTGTAAATTTTCGAAAATATTTGACATTTTTTTGTAATTTGCCCCCGTAAGTACCAATTTATAGTGTAATTTCAAAATTTTATCAAAATGTGCCCCTCGACCAAAAATTTATGGCTCCGCCCTATACGTAACTGACATGATACCACCATATAGGTCAACATAATAACGAATTCATATATATGACCATACGGGTCATCAAAAAATGAATTTAGGATTACTCGGCTTTTGTGAGCATATAATACATGTACTAGTACAATGATTAACGCACGACATACATATGAACATAAACGTGCGCTTGTGTATCATGAAGTCGTAACACGAGTTATGGAACTAATAATTACTTATCATAATATGATCATGAATATCTCAAGGTACATAACAGGTCTTACGAGCATATAAAGACCCATACATATTCTTAAACTACGTTACTCACCTTAGAAGCTTTATAAGCCTTCCCGAGCTCCCGTAGATTCCCAGCTTACTTTTATCACCTAAGAACACATCATATACATGAAGTTCATTTATAACACGATCCTTAGCTTTTGTAAGCTAGCGTTCGGAATTCACTAGAACATAAGGGGGCGTTTGGTTTCGTGGATAACTATTAACATGATTTTTATTTTCAAGGCTTCCCATAACATAAAAACATGATTAACGTCAATTCTCAGTGATTTCTAAAAATCACAACTTTACATATTACTCTAAAATTCACCAAAACCCCACTTATGGCATAATAACACAAATTTAAGCATACCTTATGATGTGTACATGCTAAACATTAATTTAGGGATTTAGTGACAATCTTTACTTCGAATTATCTTGTGGGTATCATAAAATTTGTGTCCCCAACACTTGGTATAGCAATTTCCAAGCTTAATCTTGCTTAAAACTTGATAGAAATGCAAGCCTTAAATTTTCTTATTTGTTCATGTGTGTGAGACGTGAGAATGAAACGAGATAGAAATATTATGTGTTTTTCTTGAGCTTTAGGTTATCATATAAGTATATTATGTAACAACTTTGGAAGTTAGGCAAGGTTAGTCATTGTTAATCGGGCTATTGCGCATCTATTCCTTTTTGTTCAATAACTTCTTTTCATGAAAGGTGCTTTTGACTAACGGAACCTTAATAATGTAACATGAGTTAATTTCGAAGCTTTAAAATATATTCAAAGCTATTATTGTGAAAGTTAAGGTGTTAAAGTGATAACATGTTGGAATGTGAAATTGAATTATTGAATTATAATCAAAGTGTCCGTACAATAAAAATAACACATAAATGGGTTAGGCCCGATAATAATACGTTGGGCCTAATATAAACTAATCTAACCACAATAACCATTAACATATTTAAGAAACGTAAATATAAAGTTTAATTAGTGTATAACCCATGTAACATACCGAGTATAATAATCATGGAATCTTAATCTTAAATTAGAAATGAAGTAGAGAATATAATTCAGAGAAATGAAATTGAATGAGAAATTTATTGAATTCCACTATTTGGCTATTGACCATTTCCAAAAGCGGCATTTATATCATTGATCTGCTCATGTTCATTTTCCGGAAATCCGACTTACATGACTCGATGATTCTTGAAACTTCGCATACATACTTTAAACAACATATATTTCATAATTAAGCATTGTTTTGACATAAAAAACGAGCGGAAGTTATCTTTACCAAATCAAGGGTGTTATCCCGAACACTCCATTCATACTCATCAATATAATTTGTTCATAACAAGTTTACATTCAACTAACTCAATACTTTTACTCTAATTTTTTTTCTTGTATAATTAAAAGACATCTTTACATTGACACATGGGTTTAACTTGTTTCCATAACATGGTTGTCAAACACTACTTGCCTAGCACCAATTGATCTTTTAAGCAAAGTCTCCTCTTTCCCCTCTTGTTTCTCACATCCCACATAAACACAGGGAGATATGTGGAATGTTGTGAAAAGTTTGGTAGTTAATACCTATAAAATCTGTATAAGTTTTCCTTGTGGCATAAATGATCCCTCAAGTCTCACTAATAAGGTTTAAGCCACATATAACTTTCAATACCCATTTTACTCATCACTTGACTTTTAGGTTTGACTTTCAACTTAAATTCTGACTAACCAATCATATTAAGTCTTTGAACACATAAATTTTATAGTTCAACTTATACAATGACATTTTAGTAAAAAATTACCTAATATGTCTTTCGGGGTGTACCACTTAACTTGAAAACATGAGCGCACATATCCTTGCGTTTTTTAGTGTTTCGATAAAATGTATTATACATTTTAATCATCGACTAAGCTCATTTACATAAAACTAAGATATTTGATTGACCAACATAAGTCCAAATCTATTACTTACTTAGATAACTTATCAATAAGGTCAGAAACCAGGGTTATTCAAAAAAATAATAATGCCAATAAATTACTTTGATTTTCAATTATTAGGTAAAAATGGTTAGTTTTAGTATAAAGGAGATTTATACAAATGTAATTAGTCCTATAAAAAGCGCTCATGATTAACTATAGAATATAATACTCAACTGTAATGCAAAAACTGATGTGAGGGACTATATCATTTCAAATAATAAATAAAAAATGGGGATACAATGATTTAATTGAGGGAGAGGTTCCCCCTCCCCCCCTTTTTTTTCCTTACAAATGACACCCCTTATTAATTTGTTTTTTTTATTTTATTTTTTATTTTTTATTTTTTTTATTATTTTGTTTATATTATAAAACTGTGAAACGGAAAGTACGGGAAAAAAATAAAGTTTTAACAAGTGAAAAGTATTAAACTGTCAAAAGTACGGAACATAAACTTATAAAAACCGTGTTTTCCTATAAACAATGGGACAAAAGGGGGTGGTGAGGCTTGTTAAAAAGTACAAAACATGTGGGGTGTGTGAGGTTGTATAACATAACCCTTTTAATTGATTGATGAATATGGCGGAGGTCCCACCATCATATCACATTATGCTTTTGACATCTTATTAATTATAGTTTATTATTTGTGTTTCTAGAGTTTTAAAAAGCTGAAGATTTTGGACGTGAGTTGGTCAATGTCATTAACCAAGACCGGAAATTTCGATGGTCTCGAAAATCTTGAGGAACTTAAGTTGTCTAGATGTATTAATTTGGAAGAGTTGGATAGCTCTATTGGTTGTCTCCAAAAACTTGTTTCATTAGATTTAGGTGGTTGCAAACGGTTGAAGAGACTCTCATGGGAAATGATGAGTACCTTAACGTCTCTTAAAAAACTCAACCGTGAGAGTTGTCCCATCCTACGAGAGATCTCAAATGAAGTTGGTAGTCTAGTTTCACTAAAACACTTGGATGTAAGGAACACCAGATTCAGTTACCTTCCTAATAGCCTCTGCCAACTCCATCAACTGACAGAAATAGACTTATCTTATTGCACCAACTTAAAGTCGATTCCAGATCTTCCGCCAAGCATTAAGAAGTTAGAAGGGACTTATTGTAGAAACCTAGTGAATCTTCCTTCAAACTGTTCTGAGTTACAATTTCTGACAGAGCTTACTTTGAATCATTGCTGTAAACTTGGATCCGAAGGTTTCATGCAAGTTACAGGACTAAGAAATCTACGTGAATTAAGTATGGAAAATTGCAATGTTTCGCAAGTATCGAGTAGAATTGGAAATTTGGTGTCATTAGAGTATCTCGACCTTTCAAAAAATACATTTTCTAGTCTACCTGAGAGCTTCAGCACCCTTTCAGAACTCTATATCCTTTATGTAAATGATTGTTCTGAATTACAGTTGCTTCCACTGCTTCCATTGCAATTGACAGATATAAATGCAGCCAACTGTTGGTCATTAGATTTGATGCCATTTGATTCAATGCAAAACGCATATATTTTTCGTTCCAAAGGTATCAAGGTAAGCAACCCCCCCCCCCCCCCCCCCCCACCCAACCCAACCCAACATAGCGTGTGTGTGTGTGTGTGTATATATATATATATTGCAATGAAGAGCCCTTTCTCATGTGCTATAAATTAATTTGCTTGAGCGTTATACAGGAGTCACTCACGAGTACTGAAGGATTACACATCGGTCTCTCGGGGGAGGAGTTACCTGACTGGTGTACTTATCAAACCAGTGGAAATGTTTTATCTTTTGTGGCACCTATCCAATTTGATAGCAAAATATGCGGTCTCATCTTATGTGTTGCCAGGGACAAGGATGATGAATATGAGTGGGTTAGTCCAGTAATTTATAATAAAACAAAAAGAACGAGTCATCCGTTCTGGGAAGTGCAGTATTATAGACTTTCCATGATTGTCATGTTTTATCCACTTGATAATACAACGCTAGTGGTGGAAGCGGGTGACACTGTGGAAGTCGAATTTCTTGATAAAAGAGTTTTGAGCGGTGGGTTGCGTTTGGTATACGAGGATGATGTGGAAGATTCGGGATTAGTTTTAAAAGATTGATGTTAGGAAGACCACACTCTCGGTGTTCCCATTATCATCAGAGACCATGACTAGTAATGGTATTAACGAGTCAAATGATGAAGACGTATGCTCCTTCCCCATCCAAGATGAAGAATACACCTTTTATGACTTTTTCCCCATGGTATCTTAGTTCCAAATGTTCTTTTTTATTATCAAGGTTTACAATTGTAGTAAGTTATTTAAGTTATTTCAACAAACATTGGACCCAAGGAAGACAAAAGAATGATCTCGTGTGAATTTGATTAGTAATTGTAAGCGTTTATAATCATTGTCATTGTGGGGCGTTCAAACGGAATGCCAACCAGGTGTTTGATGAATGTCCAATGACAATAATGGATTAATATTTGAATGTTCATGTCTCTTTTGCTTATAGTGTCTTTTATTTAAAGAACCTATGCTCTGTTGCTGTTTGTGTTGTTTGTCTATGCCGTCCTATCAGCTTGAGGCATCACTTGTTTACAGAGAAATTTGATTATATATTTTAATATCGTGATGAAGTCTGTTCATTGCTATGGTTGTTTGAACATGTGAATGCACTGCGTATCAGTACAAGCTGTTAGTTATACATATGAAATCTGAGGAAAACATTTCTTGCAGTCAAACTGACCCGGCTAGTTTTGACCCATACTTTTGTTATGGTTTATTAAAACTTTTAGATTTTGATTTATTTCTGTTAGTCTGTCGTATTAAATTGATAAAGCCATTGATATAATGGTAGGAATCTTCAATTCAGTACCCCAAAAGTTAGTCTATCATATTAGCAAGTGTTAATCAGTCATACTGGAATATCTTCCAGGAGTTTGATGAAAGTCCAATGCTAGTTGTTCGTGTTCTGCATTCTGGTATATGTTCGATTAGTTTAAGATTTTGTAGAAAATCTCGTGTTCAAATAATGCTTTGAGTTTGAGATGATGTATTTTATACTCTGGTTTGACCAATTTTAGGAACACTTTAAGATGGAAATATTTGTTTTCATGTGAGGGTTACTTGATTTAGTTTAATAAACTTAACGTCACAAAGCACGTTTAGTTAACACCCTTGACCCTTAGATATTGCAATGCTACAGTGCGTATTGTTGCTGCTATGTTTTATAATTGTAGCATTTAACAGATTATATAACAACACAGTCAGCTATTATATCTGTTCTGATTGTTTTGTTTCTTCCCATGTTATGTTACTGCAGTTTGAATTCTAGCATCTAGGTGCATCTAGTTCTCTTTCTGTATTCAAATTCAGCTGAGTTGTGTCGTGGGAAACTTTGATATATGAACCTCTGATGCCTAAAGTCACAGAAGGCTACTCAAACAGTTTGTATCGTCTCATGTGAATAATCAGTATGAAGAGAAAGCTATTTACTTTTGTTACACTTTCTGTAGTGCTGATGCAATTATGTGTTATAAAAACGTAGCAACAACATAACTGGGTTGATTTGATTGAAAGCAAGAGTATTAAGCTATACTATCAAACTGATCCTGGACGGGTTAGATTTAACTGTCAGTGATACCTTTATAGTTGAATTTACTTATAGTTGGATGTATCAGACACTCTAATTAGTGGGTATTATCACTGTGCTAATTTTTCCAATCTGACCTTCTATAATAAAAATTGAATTGTAGTTGTCCAACTCAATTTGTAATTATATGTTGGGTTAATATACAAAAATGTTACTAAACTTTCAAAAATATTTGTCCTAAGTCACTAATGTTTGTATTCTGTCATCTAGGTCACTATACTTCACGGGTTTTTCACATATGTTACTAAACCTTTTTATAAGTGTCACCCTAGTCACTCGAAGGATTGGTAACCGGCTTTGGCACATACGTTACTAAACCTATACAAAAAAGTCACTAAACTTTGCGAAAAATTTGTCTTAAGTCACTAATGTTTCATTCCTGTCATCTAAGGTACTAAACTTTGCTAAAAATTTGTCCTAAGTCACTAATAAAAAATTTGTCCTAAGTCACGAGTTGTGGCACATGTTACTGAACCTTTAAAATTTTACGTTTTATACGATTTTATACACCTTTTATATGTTTTAATTCATTTTTATTCGTTTTTATACGTTTTTGTTTATTTTATTACGCTTTTGTCCGTTTTTATACGTTTTCGTCCGTTTTTGTCCCATTTTTTACGTCCGTTTTTATGTTCTCATCCGTTTTTATACGTTTTTGTCCGTTTTTATATGGTTTTGTACATTTTTTATACGTTTTTATTCTTTTTCATCCGTTTTTATACGTTTTCGTCTGTTTTTTACGTTTGCATCCATTTTTCTTATGTTTTTGCCCGTTTTTCTATGTTTCATTCGTTTTCGTCCCTTTTTTATGTTTGAAAACATAAGAAAATAGGCGAAAACGTAAGAAAAACAGACGAAAACGTATAAAAACGGATGAAAACGAATAAAAACGAATGAAAACGAAAAAAACGTATAAATAATGTATAAAACCATATAAAAACGGACAAAAACGTATAAAAACGGATGAAAACATATAAACATATAAAAACGGACGTAAAAAATGGGACAAAAACTGACGAAAACGTATAAAAACGGACAAAAACGTAAAAAAAAAAAAAAAAAACGTATAAAAACGAATGAAAATGAATAAAAACGTATAAAAGGTATATAAAATCGTATAAAACGTATAATTTTAAAGGTTCAGTAACATGTGACACAACTCGTGACTTAGGACAAAATTTTCATTAGTGACTTAGGACAAATTTTTCGCAAAGTTTAGTACCTTAGATGACAGGAATGAAACATTAGTGACTTAGGACAAATTTTTCGCAAAGTTTAGTACCTTAGATGACAGGAATGAAACATCGGTGTGTATACACGTCAGCATTTAACCGGCAACAGTAGGTCGTCTCACTATTGGTATCCAAGATAACCGGTTACGTAAAGTATAGTAACCTAGATGACAGAAGATAAACATTAGTGACTTAGGACAAATATTTTTGAAAGTTTAGTAACTTTTTTGTATATTAACCCTTATATGTTTCATGAAATTAATTAAGTACGTAGTACTTGTTGGAAATGTATATATTTACAAACATGTGAATGTCCGGATTCGAACTCGTGACCACGGGATTGCACACATTAGCGAATGAGAATTAAAGTTAATAATTAATGTTTATGTTTACGATTAATTATTACACATTAAGTCCGGTTAACGATCGTTAAGTATTTAACGGAAAAATGACTAACGACCGTTAAATGGAAAAGAGAAGGACTAGAAATGGAAAACTTGGAAAAGTTATGGGTTGGGCTTTGGGCTTTCCATCATGGCCGGCCATAGGGGCTATTCTAGGCCTAATCCCCTAACTTGTTCCCTAAGTTTACCTACTAGTATATAAGGAGGGGTAGGTTCTAGGGTTTCATACACTTGTGCATTGAATTAACCCTAGATCTCTCCTTCTCCTCTCTCTTGTCCCAATCGGCCGAACACCCCATTTGTAAGGGAGTTTGGTTTCGTTTTTCTTAAACGAGGACTTGTGTTAGATCTAGCAATCGCTTGATTCGTTGGTTAATTCGTGTGTACAAGAACGTGGTTGTAAGACATTATTCTTACACTAATTAGTACTTCTTTGTTTTGCTTTGCTCGAGGGTTGTTTTGCTTTGCTCGAGGGATTTGTCATTAGCAAGAGGTACGTTACGCATACTTTCAGTTAATTAATTTATTTGTTATGATCTTAACTCTTCCGATGTGTACTCTTGATGTCTTTATGTTTTATTGTATTTTATATATCATAAACTAAACAGTGGCATCACGAGCCTTATATAACAAGTAATTAATTACTGAAACACATAATTAAAATAAACATGAATGTGTTATTATTTGTATGCTTAGATCTAGGGTTTGCAAAACCTAAACCCTAATTTTTAGGGGGGGCGTTTTATTTGGTGCCCTAATTAGGGTTTTGTAAACTATTGTTTTAATTGGATTAGAAACCCTAAGATGCATGCAACTTTATGTGTATATGCGTAACTCTGTTTAATTGCATTAATTGTTAAGTGTAATTTTATGTCCATGATAATTATCTGCATGTTTTATCATGTATCTGCTTTTATTGTATGTCTTTCATGTTTAAGTGATATACACTAAATTCTGATAGATCTAAAATTGGGGAAAACCTCAATCATTATTAATTTAATCAATTATGTGCTATGTGGTATATATTTAGTTTTGACTTACGCAATCGATGAATCGATGCATGTGGTTCACCTTGTACATAGATGAAAACGGGTGAAAGTCTTAATTAAATATATGCATATTGACAGATCTAGAATTGGTTATTAATAAGATTTATCAAAAGGTTTGCATGTGGCTATTTGCATGACTTATTTTTTTGGTTATGCATTCATTGTTTATTTGTTTATTTTTTCAAATACTTGCTTGTTTGTTATGTGTAACAAGGGTATTTTTACAAGAAAAATAAACTGACCTAAACAATGGTGAAACATGTATTTTTAAGTTTAGTAATCGTAATCGTTTAATTGATTGATTTTTTGCACAAAATAGTTAGAACGGCTCACCCATTAATGACAAACTGTGTGATGGGTATAAGGAGGGACCGCATTAAATTGTGATGCCCTAAAGATGAGGGGCATGCTTTGCGCTGACCTGATTCTCCGCTCGTTTGTGCGTCTTAATGGAGCTACCAAGTATTCCTATATGTGTGCATTAAATCTTAAGGGCGAATTAGTTTTAATTCCATGCGCCACTTCGGTGGTAATTATCCGAAACACTAAGTGTTTACACTTATGCAAAAGTACGGTATAATGGATGATAATTAACACTAAATTCCTTGATTGGTGAACCCAATACCTCAATTAAAGTTTGATGATGAAAAGCTTAAACATTAAAACAAGATATAAATGTTTTAATAAAACCTATGTTACGAAGATGAATGCATGACATCTTTGTACATATTTGATTTGACATCAAAATTATTACCCTTTAATTTAAGTTATATGCCATCCAACGAAACGGAAACACCTAAGATTACCTTTTATTTGCGTGAGATCGTGACTTAGATCGTAATCAAAGGGTAAAATGTCCACGTGTCGTGAGAACGGGCATGGACGATTTTGCAGTTTCTTAAGTTGGACAACTTAATTGAGTTTTGTAGTGAGAACTGGCAACTCAAGGCATAAGATGGGATAAAACATGTTTACAGGGCAATTGAAAGTGGCTATATGTAAATCCCATAAATCTAGGAATTGCAATTGAAATTGGCAATTGAGCACAAGCTCTACCACTTTGTATAAGGTTCATTACTAGCAGATCAACTGACGTGATGAGCTTATGACAATTTGGATCCTAGTTTTCAGTGAAAATTAAATGGTTATATGTTTATGAACCATGGGTGTTTAATTTTCTTGAAAAGGTTAATTATCGAAAATACTAAAATTGAATTTTGCAATTCTTTTGAATGTATAATTGCAACATTTAACCGTAAACGAAGTTTAGTCTTTGATCAATAAATTGTTCCATTCTGCTTTCAAACAAATGTTTGATCGAGAATAATTTACCGAAAAGACAAACGAAGTCTCTTTTCCATGGGAGAAGCATTAGACTCAATCCTATTCCTTTTCATGAATGAGAAAGGTATAATAGGAACGTTTTGAATTGTCTAAATTCTAATGTAACTCATAGCAATGAATTGCACGTCATATTTTCCATAAAGATTTCATTACCTTCATTGGGTGAATGAATCCTTTTGTAACAAACATGAATGTTGGTTAACTGGAAAACATGTATATGAGTTACTAAATTAGAAGCTAGACTAATTACCGCGAAAATTGGTAAAAGGCAAACTAGTATATTTTATCTAGTTGTTTTGCTTTAACCTTTAAAGGTGATACATACCATTATGGGCATGGTAGGCATGTTAAGGAAGAAATTGCATACCCAATTTTTCAAGTTAATAACTTTGATGGATAACCCATCATTCATAGAGTAGAATACACCTTTTAGTACCTTAGTAATGATTACGTATGGTTCTTTAAAGGTGTAGGAAAGTAAAAAGCAAGCAAGTTGTTTTAACTGGTTATGCAACACTTACAATGTTGTCAGATTCAGTGGGAGCATTTGTGTTGCATTACTGAATAAGAAGTTGTTTTAATGATTTCTAATTCAGTGGGAGCTACAAGCCTTATTTCCTGTGTAGTAACCCAGATTATCTTCAAAGATAATTACTTTCCAATTGTAGACACTTATGTTTTAAGGATAGTCGTGTACGTTTCCTTACTAAACAATATAGTTCTACATCTACTTGTTATATCTATGACACAAATCATATTAATCAAATAAACGAACGTGCATCATGTTGTTTATCTGCTACATGATGTTGTTCCATGCACAAGTGAGAGAAATCTTTATTGTGTGCAAGATACAACACATATAAATATGATTTAAATGGATTCTCTTGATCGCAAGGTAAGAGAGTTACGTTCTAATAGGAATTATATATTTTATATGTATGATTGCCTTATTAAGAACATGTGTCAAGATGATAACAAAGACTACTTTATTTTCAAAATTTATGTCATTCAATATTTAAGAAACACTTGTAGTTACAATTTATGTTACGTGAGAACGTGAACTAGATTATAGCCCAAGGTAAAATATCCACGTGTCGTGAGAACGAGCATGGATGATTTTGCAGTTTCTTACGTTGAATTTTCATGGAATGACATAATTAAATGAAGTAATCTAATACTACTTTGAATTTAAGTATTCGTTGAATGACTTAAATATATGTAGTAAGTATTAACTTGAAATATTAATTGAAACCTGAGGTGGTGTTCATAATTACTTTAATTAAAAAATGTTTATGATTTTGTAAAGTCACAAACATGAAGTCTTTTAATACAAGACTTACAATATAAAGTAAGACGTTAACTTGCTATGTTTTAAGACATTTGCATGAAGTCAATGAGTTGATCAATGACTTATAACGTATAGTGGGATTATAACTGATATGTCTTTTGACTTGGTCAAAATACTTGTGTTATAATGCATGCAATTGATTTGGTAATTCTATTGTACCATTAAGTTTTACTTTGTTGGTAAATAGGTAAGCCATAGAGTATATGGTTATCTAAAATATTGTTAGATTTTCTTACAATATTAATTCTAATGAAATACCATAGTTTTATGGTATGTTCAGTTAGAAGAATCAAAATCTATTGGCATGTTTGATTCAAGATAACTATAGTTTCTTCCACATGTTATCAAGGTTAGTAGATTGAGTATAGATTGAATATACTCAATAAGACTCCAACCTAGAAGATTAATAAGACACCATTTGTTTATGGAATGTGATGAATCACATTAAGTCTTATAATGAAGTTCTGAATTTGTTAAACTGCTTGTATAGTGAGTTGTAACAAAATAATGTTAGGAACTGTCAATGTTTTTTGTAATATCCCAAAAGAGAACAATGTATTGTTGCTCTACTTGCTAAACTATTTAAAGGTAATCTTTAAATTGTTAAAGGCAAGTGGGAGTTTTGTTTAAGATCTTGAAAGATTGAATTACAAAATACATAATCTTCTAAAATACACTAGCAAATATCATGATGAGGTTAAACATGTAAATGATAGACCTCAATATGATGGAATTGTCGTTCATAGATCCGAAAGGATATCTCAGATATTTAATATGCTGAGAAATATGAGTTACAGGATCATGGTAAGACTGATAATCATAATGATGAATTTACCAAATGATGAATTGTGGTAAATCAATCATACTATGAATGTTGAGATGCTGTCCATAAAGATAATCAACTTTAGATACTTGGTTTATCTTAATAATGAATATGAGTTTCTTCAAAGGATGGAAACCTTAGTGGTTTAAATCTTTATGTAGAAATCATATGGACAATATTGTACACATATTTAATGCATGTCTAGTGATAATAATATTAATCATATTTAAGCAATTAACTATGATTGAATATTCTTTTCTAGATACATTAAATAGAAGTATAAAGATTATAATTGTATTACTTAGTTTCATTGATATGAAATTTTGACAATGAATATCAAAACTCTTTGTTGTGAATTACTTTTGCGAGGACGATAAGTAATACAAAGTAGTTTATGAATTCAAATAATCTTTGAATTTGTACAGACTCCAAGAATCCATGAATGGATATATGCATGCATCTAGGAGATGATTCTTATGTTTAATATTAAATCCATATTTGATTTAATAATTAAAATAAAATTGCTCATAAGTATCCTGAAAGCTAGTGGGAGTATTATTATTATTTTCTTAAATCTTATATGTTGTATGGGCAACTACATTCCACCTAAATTAAGTTTTAATTGGGAATGAAACTTTGTTTGTAAGATTTGGAAATAAGACATACAACCTTGGAATATATGTTTATAAACATATGCGGTAAAAAATAAATGAGTCTAATAAAACATGATAAATATATATCTTTGACAAGATATAATATGAATGAGATCTTAAGGTTTAACTTGAAGATTCATCATGTACATCATGTTGTGTATAAGATTGTTGTGTCATGCTTGATTACAAGATGATTTGACAACATTGAAAGTTGTTAGTGTAATAAATATTTTAAAAGGAATATGTTTGGATTTAGAATCACATTCCACAGTCTGGAGATGCTCCTAGATTCTATGGATGGAAATATGGCAATTATTTCATAATTGTCATTGCCAACAAACTTGAGTTTGGTAGGCACCAACATTACACTATAACTGTTCGAAGTTTACGGACGTTTAAAGAGCATATTGTTGTACACAATGATGCTGGTATAATTGAGATGACACTCAATTCTAGTCATGGTATCCTTGATGATGACCATGTTGACTAGTTATGCTCAACTAGGAGCATAGTTGCATTATACATTAAAGAAAAAGAATACTTTAAAACTTTAAAGTTTTGAAAGATGATTGTCATAAAAGGGTGGTTCAGGTTATCACGCACCTTATGGAATGATATGACAATATCAAGATATGTGTAAACATATACAAGAAATTCACTTATTGAATTTTTGAAATAAGTATTCTCAAAATTCCTATAGATCAAAGTTAATTGAAATTATGCCTTGTCAACAAGTATGATTCTCATGACTTGTGGCAAAATTCATTAACTAGTATTATCATGCATTGATCTATTTAGTATTTGGATAAAGGATGTTAAACAATTATTATTTATAATGAATTAAAGTACGGTATACGTTTAATTTCATTTATAATATTGTGTCCTATATTTGCATGTTTAAATCCATGAATAACTTAAGTTGTTCTAAATAGTCCGTTGTCAATCAATAACATGGGAATGATATTGAATTAAGACAAATCTGAGTATTAGTTAGAATATACTTGAAAGTATATTGATGCGTAGCATGACTAATTTCAGATGATATTCAATGAATTGAGTATAGGACTTATCCCACCCACATGATGATACTTTATGGATCTTAGTCATTAAGTATATCATGAATATTTATCCTCTGACTTGAGATACAAGAGATATGTCATGGATGTAGTGCATTTTTGTGAAGCAATCTAACGCTATACGTAACTGGTAGTTATAAGGGTTGTTTTCAGAAGTGTTGCGAAATTTATGAATCCTGCTTGTAGTCAAAATAGGATTTGTTTCCTTCAAATTTATTTTGAAGTATAATACTGCTGGGCCCCTCGTAGGGTTGTTAAGATGTTTGCATGGCCATGCCCAAGGTCTTCTGGAATATGTTCAGAAGAATTGGTAATCTTAATCAATCACATAAAGCGAGAAACAGAATAGTTAATTAAGAAATGAGTGAGATCCATATTCTTATTAACATGGTATTAGAAACAAAAGGATGAATATGATGATGAATCATCAAACTTGGTTTTTCTCCAGAAAACCATACACGAGTTGTACCGGGGGCATTGGCGTGTTGCTAGACGCTAACCAATGTCATTTCACGTTTTGTAAACATATCCAAGTGGGAGCTGTTGGAAATGTATATATTTACAAACATGTGAATGTCCGGATTCGAACTCGTGACCACGGGATTGCACACATTAGCGAATGAGAATTAAAGTTAATAATTAATGTTTATGTTTACGATTAATTATTACACATTAAGTCCGGTTAACGATCGTTATGTATTTAACGGAAAAATGACTAACGACCGTTAAATGGAAAAGAGAAGGACTAGAAATGGAAAACTTGGAAAAGTTATGGGTTGGGCTTTGGGCTTTCCATCATGGCCGGCCATAGGGGCTATTCTAGGCCTAATCCCCTAACTTGTTCCCTAAGTTTACCTACTAGTATATAAGGAGGGGTAGGTTCTAGGGTTTCATACACTTGTGCATTGAATTAACCCTAGATCTCTCCTTCTCCTCTCTCTTGTCCCAATCGGCCGAACACCCCATTTGTAAGGGAGTTTGGTTTCGTTTTTCTTAAACGAGGACTTGTGTTAGATCTAGCAATCGCTTGATTCGTTGGTTAATTCGTGTGTACAAGAACGTGGTTGTAAGACATTATTCTTACACTAATTAGTACTTCTTTGTTTTGCTTTGCTCGAGGGTTGTTTTGCTTTGCTCGAGGGATTTGTCATTAGCAAGAGGTACGTTACGCATACTTTCAGTTAATTAATTTATTTGTTATGATCTTAACTCTTCCGCTGTGTACTCTTGATGTCTTTATGTTTTATTGTATTTTATATATCATAAACTAAACAGTACTACTCTAAAGACACTAAGTTATTGCTTGATTTAATAAATACCATTTGATATTACTTTTTCTTAAGAAAAAATCAAAAATACACATGCTGCATGTGTTATGCTACTGTATGTTGTTATTCAGTTGAGCACCATAGTCTGCAATCAGCACAATCCACAATATTAAGATAAAAGGATTACACACTGTTATGCATTTGCTATAATTTTCAAAGATCAACAAGAAAGTCCATAGTTTCAGTTAGGGATGATGACCAGCTAGTTGGTATGCTTTCTTTGTATCGATACATCGGGTATCACTTATTTAGTAAGTAACTAGGTCATATATTTCATAACTGTTTAGCACTCTGTTTTTGATATGTTTGCTATCATTTATTGAACTATGCTAAAGCACTACACATCAGTAGAGGCGTTGTTGCCTAACATATGCGGTACAGATAGTCACTGGAACATGGTCACTCGTTAAAACATATTGTTAATCTAGTTCAAAATCAAAACAACTAAACCCATTAATATTTATTAAAAACCAACAGATGATTGAATTAAATCAAGTAGCATTGGAACAGTATCAAAAAATTAATTGCCGCCTAAGATAGTGATGTTATCTGTCATGGAGAAAATTATATCCTTAGAAGATCAACAAAAACTACAAGCACTTCCTTACATTTTTCTTGAAATGGATACAAAACTATGCAACCATTTTGTTGTCATTAAAAAACATTGTCTCTGTTGGTTTTCCAAGATGCGAGACCAACCTTTATGCAACATTGGTTTCTGGTTTGACATGTTTTTGTATCGATGTTAAAGCACAAGACAGAAAGGGTTGTTTGGGACAGCGTATAACTTGCAGAAAGTAAGAAAACTGAATGTGTAAAACAATGTGTAGATTGATATTAATGAGTGAGTACATCGCTTTACAGGCCCTATGCTATATATACATATGAAACGCTGCTATGGAGAGCAGTTATGCCGTTTCATGAAGAGATACAACGGTTCCATGATAACTGCTATCCCTAACCGCTATTCTAATAGCCATACATGGGCCTTACTAACATAAACCTGCTTGGACTGTGGCCCAAACATTCGACCCACTAAACATACTAATCCTACTAATTTGTTATTAACGTTCAACACTTCCCCCTAATAACAAATTCTCACTAACACGGTCTTCTTACTCTTTTGCTTCCTTCTCCATGGATTCCTTAATGTTGCAATCTTCATCTTTGTTGAAACCAAATGTGCCTTTTAACCTTTCTTGACTTTGCCTTATCCCGGTTCCACTAATGCTTGGTCGTCTCTTTCCTTGGCATCTCCTTGTGCCATTATTCCACTTGTACCCTCGCATTCCTTTGCCCTTGGTACATACATTCCGCTGGAATTCCTTGCCACTTCGTAGTAGCTTCCTAAGAGACTCAAGTGCGTTCCGTAGCACTCCTATAAACCATCCGCATATTCCTTTGGGAATCCCATTGCTTTGGCTACCATAGTCCATTTATTTTTCCTAACAACCTGGGTGTGACCACCCATTCCCTTCACTGTAATGTAAAGGTCTAAAAGACAAATCCATATTCCGCTAATCTTAATAGGCATGGGTCGTTCTACTAATTCCATATAGTCCTTATAGAACCATGCCATCAACCTCTCGAAGTGGTTTTTCACCACATCTGTATATTCCCAATTTATTTTCTGATTGCTAATCATTGTCATGAACCCAATAAGACTTTCAATTTCACATTTAAATGATACCTTCATCCTTTGGTTTCCATCCGAATCAAAAGCCTCTACTCTGATTGTGTCTAGCCTTTCTTGTCCCTCCACGCAGCCTATATCATTGCTGCCAATGCTATCATTGTTGCTGTCTTCAACCCTTTCAGTCATACCGGTCGTATTATCATCTTCAATTCGAGTTGGCCTCTCCCACGATCCCCCAACCTCGCTCTGATACCACTGTTGGTTTTCCAGGATGCGAGACCAACCTTTATGCAACATTGGTTTCTGGTTTGACATGTTTCTGTATCGATGTTATAGCACAAGACATAAAGGGTTGTTTGGGACAGCGTATAACTTGCAGAAAGTGTAGGATATTGGTTTTCACATACACATCATAACACAATCAAACATAGGCGTATAGAAGATGAGTTTTAGAGAGAGAAAGTTAGAGGTTTAGGGAACTTTAGTGAGAGAAAGAAAATCTTATTATGAGCTCCAACTCTCTACCTTGGAAGGTAGAGAGTATTTATAGTCTTACAATAAAACGCCACACAACGGGCTGTGGATCAGGCATACAGTGGGTAAAGACCCGTCCGTCCTCCACGGTGTTACTTAACTAAATACTACTTAACTTAAATGAACTACGACTACGAGCTTTCTATCGATTACATATACTTGAGGTGACCGACTCTTTAATACCTGGAATTTCTAATTCCTAACAATCTCCCCCTAAGGGAGGTCACCTCAATCATGTACCAAAATTACATAGAATACAAATAGATATTACATTAAAAATTGTTCTTGCATTCTTGATGTAGTCCTTGGCTCCTAAGCTCGTAGTCATTGTTTCATCACATTGCATGTTTGGTTACTCCAAGTGGAGGTCTTTTACTGATCCACGTGATAATAATTTTGAACCAGCTTTTGAGATCATCAGCAATCAAAAATCTCTGAGACATCCATTGTGGTGTTGGTATTATGTGATGTTGTGACTTTCGGACCGACATGCTCACATTCTGGATCATGATATCTTCTCATCAGAGTAGCGGAAGCTTTAGTTGATTCATGATATTGGCAGCAGCGTAGCAGAAGCATGGAGTGAAAATATCAGAGTCATTGATGCACTAATCATGATTTCTTTTGAGATGAATGTGTTAAGTGAGCATGCGGCTATGGATTGACCGCTTCATTCTGATCAGCTGCAAATGTCGGGTGTACCTGCATACAACAGTTAGCAATAAATCGCACGAAAGTGATCAGCTGCAAATGTTGAGGTACACGGCCCACGGTTCCCCGTTGATCAGTACATGTACTGCCTGTGATCAGGTATAATTCCGAAGAATTTCCTTGACAGGGTTTCGCAGCTGCTCTAGCTGTTCTCAAACCGGAACATCTCAAAGAAGACAACACGGAGTGAGTGAACCAGCGAATTTTAAGTCCACTGATTGATGAAAAGAGATTTGAAAAACAATCGTGTATTGCTCAATAGAAATTGTTTTTGCAATACAACGAAGGTTTTATTGAAAATCAATTATCAATCATAAAAACACCTTTTGGTTTGAAAAAGGAGTACACGGTCGATGTGCTAAAGAAAAGAGTTGTTAAGCACAAAGACCGGTTTTTCAAAGGTATCCGTCAATCCATAACCCGAACCAGGATTGATTCAAGAGATTGAATCGCCCCATTGTTTCTGTTCAGTTGTCACATGGTTGATCTATATAATATATCTCACATGCCACCTACCAGGAGCTTGTTTGATGTTGGCTCCAGAAGGTTTTCCATCTTCACTGTGAATATGTTCACATATCACTTGGATGTTCAGGCAAAACCACAAGGATAATGCGTAGGACTCAAGATATAATCTCTCTTTCCACATTGTGTGAAACAGAGCGTCTTCATTGAAAGTGTCCTAATGAGATTTATTGATGATCTCGTGGCTCTAGACTCAATTTGTGCATATTTGGATCCTGTGCCGGAGACTAGGGAGAGGGTCTCCTTCTTCAATATCAACAATCTCTAAGAGAAAGTCGATAGATAATGTCGGTTCCCCGTGAGAATGAAACAAGTCCTTTTAAGAGGAACTTGAGTGGTTTGGAAAGTTGAAGTGCAGTGCGTCACTGGGTCCATGACGTCTTGTCTTCAATACCGATGTTACCATCAGTAGCATATGAATTGAACCCGGTGTCTGCCCTAAGGTTGAATAAATTGAGGGCTATTTGTTTTCACCCTTTTCTCATTCAATTCTTTTTAATTCTTCAACCCCTTCAGTGCTTACCGAGACTTCATAGCAAGAACCTTGTTAGGTTTGTTCCAGTACTTGCTCTATCTCAGTCCGCACTCTTCCCATATCTCACTTTTCTCCTTTTATCATCATACCTAAGGACTTCTACACTAACTAGTGGATTGTCCCTGGGTAGATCCCTCCGGTTCTGGCGGATCATGGGAACCAATACCTAACCTTATCATCCTTATATCACCTTACATAAAGTAAAGTTGGTCGGTCTATTTGGTATTGTTCATCTGCCATTGGAATCAATTGAAAACCATTTGAAAATCAATCCAGATACTTGTGATATATTATCAAAACATTTTGTACCTAAATTGTTTTTTATATTTTTAGAATAAGTGCTCCCCCTCAACATGTGCATCAAATGTTTGAAATCGTTTTACACACGGAGGCAAGAGGAAGAAATTACTTCTTTGATTACCATTTTTCTAAAAGATATCTCCATCACTTCCTTGATCAAATCAAGTAGATATAGCATTTCCGGAAAGGATGAGGTTTCCATAAATTTGCTCCCCCTCAATATGTGCCTCGAGGTTTGAAAGGAGTTTTGCACATACTAGAGGGAACCTGCACATTGAGATAAATGATCACGTTTCAAGTCATAGGTGTAAGATAGATGCTCCCCCTCAACATGTGAATGGAAAATTTGAAATCGTTTGTCACATGCGGGGAGGATAACATGTACATCCTTGTAAAACCATTTACCGAATCCTCAGTTTAAGTCCAATTTAAATCACAAATTCTCCTCCGATCACAATTATCAAATCATTTGAGATTTGTGATCTCTTACAGATTTAAATTTATTTTGAAAGCTTTTAAGGAGAATTGTGACTTGATTATGAAAGCGTTTTAACTGATAAGGATCGGATTTTAAGACTTTAAACTCCATTGATAAAACATGCATGAATATCTTTTGAAAACAGTTGAATGCCAAATAACTTTTTAATTTAATTGAAATCATTCTCCCCCTCAATCAATGACATAGGTTGTTGATTGAGAGATTGATATTTTGACAAATAAGTCCAGATGATTATCAAAAATAGAGACTGAGTTATTTTTCAAAGCAATTTGTTTTCAGCAGATAACGGTTTATAGAATCAAAGCATGGAATTTTGAAAGTCATGATAAAGCATGGCTCTATTCTTTCTTAGAAAAGCGGGTTACTGCCTGAAATGACAATAAACCATCTAAAGTCCCGTGTCATTCTTTGAATGACAACATCAAGACCGTAGATATTATCGAATCGAGAGAAACAAGACAAAATGACAATATTTTTTGAAAATTTTTCGAATTTTTCAAATTTTTATGGATTTTGAAAGTTTTATATTTTTCTATTTGATTTTTTTAAGTTTTATAATTTTGTATTTTGATTTTCGAATAGATATATACAGGAGATATGAAGATAGACCTTTACTCCTCGTCTTCCTCCTGAAGACGTTTGAGTGTTTCTGGTTGAAGGCTTTTCATGCCCAGTCGTGCAAGAATAAACTCAAAGCGTTCTCTTGGAAGAGCTTTGGTGAAGATGTCTGCTAACTGGTATTCAGTCCTCACAAAATAGAGTTCCACTACACCTTTTTCCACTTGTTCCCTGATGAAATGATGTCGAATGTCGATATGCTTTGCTCTTGAGTGTTGAACATTGTTGCATGAGAGAGCAATAGCACTTTTATTATCACAGTACAGAGGGATTTTGTTGAATTCAAAGCCATAGTCAGATAATTGAGATCTCATCCATAAGATTTGAGCACAACAGGATGACATGGCTATGTATTCAGCCTCTGTAGAGGAAATAGAAGTACTCATTTGCTTCTTTGAAGACCAGCTCACAAGCTTATCACCCAAAAACTGAGCACCTCCAGATGTACTTCGACGAGTATCTTGACACCCTGCATGATCAGCATCTGCATAGGCTGTTAGTGACATACCGGTGTCCTTCGGGTACCAAAGACCCATATTGATGGTTCCTTGGAGATACCGAAAGACCCTTTTAACCGCTTCAAGGTGCTTTTTAGTAGGCTTAGCCTGATATCTAGCACACATGCAAACAGCGAACAAGATGTCTGGTCTACTAGCAGTGAGGTACATCAGGGATCCAATCATACTACGATATTTCGTTTGGTCAATCATGATCCCTGAGTGGTCCTCATCTAGTTTGGTTCGATCAATCATGGGGGTGTCAACAGGGTCACTTGAATCAAATTCAAATTTCTTTAAGATCTCTGTTGCATATTTAGATTGATTTATGAAAATGCCTCCGGGACTTTGTGAAATTTGTAATCCCAAGAAAAATGACATTTGTCCCATCATTGACATTTGAAATTTTGAACTTATTTCATTGGAAAAACGATCACATTCCATTGGGTCTGTCGAGGCAAAAATAATATCATCAACATAAATTTGAACATGAATTAAATGTTTGCCTGACTTCCTGGTGAACAATGTTTGATCAACTGCTCCTTTGCTAAATCCGGTTGATAGAAGAAACTTTGACAGTGTATCATACCATGCCCTTGGAGCTTGCTTTAAACCGTAAAGGGCCTTCTTCAAACGATAAACGTGAGTAGGATGCTCTTGATTTACAAATCCTTCAGGTTGGCTGACGTAGACGACTTCTTTAAGGTCTCCGTTCAGAAATGCCGTCTTCACATCCATCTGATAGACTACCATGTTCTTACTAGCAGCATTAACCAGGAAGATTCTGATTGCCTCGATTCGAGCAACTGGAGCAAAAGATTCTTCAAAGTCAATACCCTCCTCTTGACGGTATCCTTTATCAACTAATCGAGCCTTGTTCTTCAATACATCACCATGCTCATCTAGTTTCACTTTGAAGATCCATTTTAGAGCAATAATCATGGCACATTCTGGAGCAGGTACTAACTCCCATACATCAAGTCGATCAAACTCATGAATTTCATCTTGCATAGCATTGAACCCGTTGTCTTCGTTCATGGCAGTTTTAACATCCTTTGGTTCGATCTTTGAGAGTACGGAGTTGAAGAAACAGCATAGGGCATCGGTTGCAAGTTGTTTCCGTGTTGATACAGGACGAGAGGGATTTCCAATGATGTTGTCTAATGGATGATCGTGAGTCCATTTTCTGAGGTGTTCATGTGGTAGTTGTTGAGGGACTGAAGTAGCAGAGTCGATGTCTCCTGAAGAAGATGGTTCTGAAGAAGATTCAGGAGCAAATATGTTTTCGAATGGAGCATCTTCAGGAGTAGCAAAGGGATTAACTTCATCATTGATGCCAGAAACATTTCCATGATGTACATTTGAAGAATGATGAATTGTTGATGAGACTGAAGGATCAGCAGCAGGCGCTTCTTGACTTAAAGATATTGAGACTGAGGGATTGCCTTCATTCACAGGAATATGAGCAGCCTCTGTTGTAGGAATCGACACCTCATTAGTACTTGGATCATAAAGTTCATCAAACATAGGATCAAACAATTTCTTTAAATCATCTTCAGATGGAGGTACATATGGAGTTTCTTGAGAAGAGTTTGGAACAAGGGATGAACCAATGGGACTGTTTTGAAGTGTGGGTCCAGAACTGAATTGTCCAGGAGCCATTTGACCGGTCAGCTCATCAAACGTAACGTGAATTGTTTTCATGATATTTCGGGTTCTTTTGTTGTAGATTCGGTATCCCTTTTTGTTTGGAGCATACCCTACAAATACTCCAATGTCTGCTTTAGCTCTAAGTTTGCCTAAGTCTTGTCCCTCATTAGTTGGATAACACAATGCACCAAACACACGAAGGAAAGAGAGATTAGGTTTTCTGTTGTAGACAAGTTCATATGGAGTTTTTCCATGAACAGTGTGAATCAGGGAACGATTTTGTGTGTAGCATGCAGTGGCAATAGCTTCAGCCCAGAGAAACATTGGAACCTTTGAGTAAATCAGCATTGTTCTAGCTGCTTCTACAAGAGTTCGATTTCGTCTTTCAACTACACCGTTTTGTTGAGGAGTTCGTGGAACACTTCTTTGATGGCTGATTCCAACGCTTTCATAAAATTCACTGAGTTTTTTGTTGACAAACTCAGTTCCATTGTCTGTTCTTATTATTCTGACTGTTTTGTTAAGCCGAACCTGCAGCTGTTTGATGAGTTTGATGATGATATCAGGAGTTTCATCCTTTGTCCTTAAGAACTTGACCCAGGTGAATCTAGAGTAATCATCAACCACAACTAACACATATTTCTTCCCAAATATATTCTGCACCCTCATTGGTCCACATAAATCCATATGAATCATATGAAGAACTTCTGTGACAGAGTTAGTAGGTTTGGGTTTATGGGCATACTTCTTGCTTTTTCCCAATTGACATGTTGAACAAAGATGATCCTTTTCATACTTGAGTCTAGGTAAACCTACAACTAAGTCCTTTCTGGAGAGATCATTGATGGTACCGAAGTTCAAGTGATTGAGACGACGATGCCATAACCATGACTTTGTTTTAGAGGCCTTTGACAGTAAGCAAATTGGAGAAGACTTCATCATATCTTCGATAGATATGGTGTATAGATTTGAACCACGTGAACCTCTTAAAAGTTCCTTACCATCAAGTTCTCTAACGAAGAAGGTATGTTTTCTGAAGGCTACTTCTAGATCAGAATCGCAGAATTGACCAACAGAGAACCAGTTGTGACCAAGACCTTCTACATAGTAAACCCTGGAGATAACACTTTTGCCAACAACATAGTCTCCATAACCCATAATAGCACCGAAATGATCATTCCCGAATCTAACTGTCCCGATGAATTTGCTCATGAAGTTCATGAGCCGTGACCGGTCGCCAGTCATATGCTTGGAACAGCCTGAGTCCAGGTACCACAGAACGATTTGAACGATCTGCAGTTGAACACAGACAAGAGTGGATAACTGGATAATTGGGATCCCCATGCAAGAATGGGTTCCATTTGGTTAGTAACAATGGTTGGAACACCCACATCAGAAAAGGAAGCATTCATATCAGAAATTAAGGCACTGGAATCATTGTGAATTGATGCAGTACTAGTGTCTGTATTAGCCCTGTTCACAGTGTGCTCACTTCTTAAGGGAATAGTTCTACCAGTAGGCATCCATTTTCTAGTGGGAATTGTCTGATTATTCTTATGACCAACAGGTATCCAATAATAGCCTATCTTACTAAATGTTCTTCCTGTGGGTTTCCACTGTTTTCTAACTTTCTTTCGTTTTTGCCTTTTTGCCTTTTTAGCATTAACAGCATTAAATGGACAATTAACATCATTTGGCAAAACATTAACACCACATTCATGATTAGAAACAGAATTCAAGCAGACATCAGTACAAGGTTTGCAAATAGTATCAGAATTCGAATTAATTACAGTACGCCTATGGCTAATACTAGAATCAACACGATTCATTTTATTCGATTCAAGCTTAAAGTTCCTAGATTGTTCTTCTACTCTTTTCCAGTGCACATTCTTAGCTTGCGAGGTCCTATCATTCCTTGTATTGTCTTGAGACATTACTCCTGTAGAGGGAATGGGAACATTAGTGGGTTTTACAACTCTTTGCATCACCTGTTTAGATGTGCTGGGATCTGAACTACATGCAGGCACACTAAGGTTCCCTTTCTTAAAACTAGAAGTGCTGGGATTTGTACTCCTAGAAGGCACACTTGAGTTCTCTTTCATAGCATTGACAGATCTGAAATCTGAACTACTTAAAGGCACACTAAGGTTCACATTCAAGACATTGGGCATCGAATGAATATCATACTTGGCAATATGCATCGAACATGGAATCAAAGGATTAACTCTCTCACCTAAGGACTTTGGGCATATTGTGATCAAGCATTCTAGGATTTCTTGAGATCGTTTGGCATATAGGCATGCATGTCCAATTGCATTATCATGAGGTTTCTCTAACTTATCCTCTTCAAGAATCTCACGCAGACATTCTAGGCAATCCTTAAGGGATGAGAAGTATGTTTGAACAGCAAGTTTGTTGTTCCTGAGATGAGGAGGGACATATTTCACAGACAAAGCATATTTATTACAAGAGTGAACCTTTGATACACCATTCTCCCCATTGGTCATTGGCATTTTCCCTTTTACCTGACTCTTCAGATTCTCAATTTCCTTTTGCAATGAAGCTATTTGTTCGTTATTTTTGTTACGAGTGACCTTTATTAATTCAAATAACTCATTGAAATGACGTTTAACCTTTTCATTTTCTTCTAGAAAACTTTCGTTTTCCTTTTGTAATGCATTTACTAGGTTTTGAAGATGAAACGTTTGAGAATTCTGAGAATCTAAAGGAGGAGGCATTTGGGAGCCTGTCATATTGTTCGTTTGACCCTTTAATTGAGAGATTTGGGCTTTCAACTTTCTGATCGTGTTGCACTGAGCTTGAATCTGTTCATCACGTTTGTTAATTTGAAAAACTGCATCAAACTCTGGAGCATCTGAGGATGTCTTGATATTTGAAGTTTTGACATTTTCTTTAAGATGTTGATATTTTAGTTGTAAATTAAAATGCTCAACTTCTAGTTTAGAAAAATGTTTAACCAAATTGTCGTGATCATCCAGTTCAATTTTCTCGTTTAGTTCAGAATTAGTTTTTTCAAGCTCAATGACACGATCATGGGAGACTTTCAGGGCAACCGATAATTCATGAAATTTGGAAGCATTAATGGAACAATTTGTAGCAGTGAAAAACACATCTGGAGCAATACATTCAGAAATCAGGTTCTCATTTATTGTATGCAAGTTCTTCCTCTCAATCTCATTATATTTTAGTGCTCGCTCATAGTCACTAACTTCAACTATCATTGCATCAAATTCATTTTCCATTCCCTTAATATCAGTTTCTATCCCCTTTTTAAGACTCTCAAAGTGATCTTTTAGAAGTTTAAAGAAAGGCATGACCTCAGTTAAATAACATTCTTTCATTTGCTCAAAACCCATTTCTCCTTCCGTTATACCAGTGGGTGTGATCCTTTTCTTGCAAGTTTTCTCAAAATCAACAAATAGTTGAAATATAACATATTGGCTAATTAAGGTCTTGCTTTTAGTGGCAATTGTTCTAGGAACAAGATGCATTGGTGTATTAGGAGGATACCCAGTCGCTCTAGGCATTTTCCAAAGGGGAGGGTTTGTTTCAACAATATTTTTAGCTTTCTGCTTATCTAAATCCATTTTCCAGAAAACTTGTTCGGGAGTCAACAATGTCTGAGGCTTAAACATGTTCAAGGAAATCCAGTTTTCCTTCTTGTAATCATGGGGTGTGATCTTTATTTTCTACTCTCTACATTTAGGATCATCTAATTTCTTGTTCATCTTTTCCCTAGTGACTTCATCTGATTTCTTATCTTCCTCAGTGCACTCAACGCAACTAGGTTTCTGTCTAGGTTTAAGGATTTCATTGCCATCATAAAGAACCTTATAAGCATTTCTAGCCCTTTTAATGACCTCTGGATTTGGTTCCTTAACAAGGGGAATGCTATGCTTATCGCTTAAGACCCTATGCTTAGTGATCATGTGAGCAGTCTGAATGGTGTTCCCTTGTATGTACAACTTGTTTTCAAGTTTGTTTTTCAAAGTTTTCAGATTAGAAAAATCTTTCAAGAGTTTTGATTCCTTTGCATTAAATTCTTGCTTAAGCATTTTCACATTTTCTTGAAGTTCTTGTTTTTGCTTAGCAGTTTTAGAAAGCTTTTCTTGCAAGGAATTTAACTCTTGTTTTAATACTTCTTCTCGAAAATTACTTTTTCTAATGATTGTACGCACTTGGTCATCCATTTCCTGCTCACGAGTGGTCAACTCAAATTTTGCACGTTGTTCATAAATAGCAACACGTTCTTTATAGGCATTTAGTTCAGAAATTACAGACTCATCAGGGGCACAGGCAGTGTATTCATCAAAAATATAGTCATTGTTGACTGCAGGAGATGCATCACTTGGTACAACTTCACTTTCACTTTGTTTCACATATTGATCATATGGGACAACATTAATATTACCCATATTTTCAATATTTGATTCAATAGTTTCAGTTGATAGTACTTTGTCATGCATCTTTTGCACATCAGCATCATCGTATAGTTTTAGTACCTCTGAGATGAGTTTGTCTTTGGATGGGCCAGCTTGTGGTGAAGAGGAGACCTTGGGAGAAACCATTGGAGAAATGCTAGCCATAAAGATTGTGTGTGCTGTAGGTCCATCATCCACATCAGAGTCGTATGCATCACAATCAGCGACTTGAAAGGCATTCTGATGATTGTGACCTATCTCCTGAATAGGCTGCTCATCCACATCTGCATCATAGGTCTTGGCATTGCCCTCAGCTAGAAACAACAATTCCTCTTCATCCAAAGCAGCACCATTATCCTGAGCTTGTACAAGCAGCATCTTATCTCTGAAGTAATCAGCATTCTGTGGACGCTTTGGAGATGTGCAGTTCCCTGCAATGTGTCCCTCACCACCACAGTTATAACATTTGATCGGCTTAGCTTGACCTTGATTACCATTCCTTCCTCGATTCTGATTACCAACATAACCTCTACCAGCTCCACCTCTTCCTTGATCAAACTGCCTTTCTTGAACTGACTGCCCCATAATTTTCCCATCTCTGATCAAAGCATGGTTGTGAAGATTGGAGGCGGTTCGGATCTCATTGCAGGTGTGAAGTTTGTTGGTGTGAGGTGAAAGTGTCATGTTCTCTTTAACCATGAGTGTCAGTTGAGTGATGAAATGTTCCATGACAGCATTTGCATCAGGTTGCTTGAACCTTGGATCAGAAATGGGTTTGTGATTATCATCTTTCGTGGGTACAACTTGAGAAGCATTGGTGGTAATCCCATCATTTGTGAGAAAAGCAGTTGAATCATTTGTAGAGCTTGTTTCTCCCTGACCTTTGAACTGATCAAGAATCCTCTTTTCAAACATGGCATGTCTCTCATTCTGAAGGAGGAAGGCATAGAGTTGCTCATAGTATGTATTCTTCAATCCTTTAGTGAGCTTCACAGAGGTGACAAACTTGTGCCATTCGGGATTCATGTTGTTCACAAATTTAGAGTTCAGCTGAATGTTAGGCATAGTCATTCTGATGTTTCTCATGTCATTCACCAGCTTATGAAATCTCACATAGTACTCATAGACGCTCTCATCCGGTTTCATCTTGAAGTGCTCAAATTCATCATACAGCTGCAATTCTCGATCTTCAACAGTTAGCTCAGAACCATAGAGAAGCATCTTGACATTATCCCATACGGCTTTAGCTTCAGTATTGTGATTGATAAGCTTGTAGATGTCTTTAGGAAGACCTTGAAGAACAATGTTAGAAGCCCTGATATCAGCATCGAATCTCTTTTTTTCCTTATCATCAAGCTCATCATACATCTTTGGTCTGTCCATTCCGTAAATCAGAGTTCCATCTTCAGCAGTATCAAGTACATCTCTAGTCGTCTCAACTCGATACGGTCCTTCATCAATGGATTTGAGAATGTTGACACCATTTTCCTTTCCAAGGCAGTACAATCTGATTCGTTGAGCCCAAGAATCGTAGTCAGTTCTGTCAAGCATGGGTGGACGAGTATCTGAACCAGCTGCTTGAACATCCTCTGCAACAGTGGATATGATAGTAGGAATGTTGGTAGACAGGTTAGCAGATTATACGGGATTTTATAGCTCTATGATTAAACCGGGAAATAGATTCTTTCACGGGATTTTACTAAATCAAGAGAAAACCGTAAACAATCACCCAAGTCGCTAGAAGATAATGCACCAAGTCGCTAACACCTAATTCGCTACACCACCAAGTCGCTAAAGTCCCAAGTCGCTAGACAAATGCAAGTCGCTAAGTAGTAACTCGCTAAGCCTCAAGTCGCTAGCAAAATTTTGGCAGCAATTCGCTACTCAAGTCGCTAAAGATTCAAGTCGCTAAAGAGCAACTCGCTACAGACCAAGTCGCTACCACCAAGTCGCTACCCGTAGTGGGGAGTCCACTACTTGTACTGTTAATCGCTAGGTCTAAGTCGCTAGCTCCAAAACTGTAACTCGCTACAAAATTGTGAAGCAAGTCGCTACGAAGAAAGAGATCCGTATATCAAGTCGCTAGCAAGAAAAACCACATAAACATCACTTTTCAATCCAAAAACAACCCAACCAAGATGATTCAAGCTTCCCAAATGAAAACCTAAACACTTGTGATGATTCTAAACATAAAAGTACTAACAAAATCCAAGCTTTAACACAAGAAATCAACCAAATGATGCACAAACCACTAAACTTTTTCAAACTCAAAAACCACCTAAAAACCACTAGAAATCCAAAGATGTGCACGATATGATCTAACCTTGGCTCTTGATACCAATTGTAGGATATTGGTTTTCACATACACATCATAACACAATCAAACATAGGCGTATAGAAGATGAGTTTTAGAGAGAGAAAGTTAGAGGTTTAGGGAACTTTAGTGAGAGAAAGAAAATCTTATTATGAGCTCCAACTCTCTACCTTGGAAGGTAGAGAGTATTTATAGTCTTACAATAAAACGCCACACAACGGGCTGTGGATCAGGCATACAGTGGGTAAAGACCCGTCCGTCCTCCACGGTGTTACTTAACTAAATACTACTTAACTTAAATGAACTATGACTACGAGCTTTCTATCGATTACATATACTTGAGGTGACCGACTCTTTAATACCTGGAATTTCTAATTCCTAACAGAAAGTAAGAAAACTGAATGTGTAAAACAATGTGTAGATTGATATTAATGAGTGAGTACATCGCTTTACAGGCCCTATGCTATATATACATATGAAACGCTGCTATGGAGAGCAGTTATGCCGTTTCATGAAGAGATACAACGGTTCCATGATAACTGCTATCCCTAACCGCTATTCTAATAGCCATACATGGGCCTTACTAACATAAACCTGCTTGGACTGTGGCCCAAACATTCGACCCACTAAACATACTAATCCTACTAATTTGTTATTAACGTTCAACAGTCTCTAGTGTACAATGACAACTTTTGAACAACAAGCGACCTATGCAGCTTGTAGTTGTAGCATATCTACAAACTAGACTGATAATCTGATCTTTCAGAATAAAAAGCTCTGTTATATATTAAAGTTAGTTCGAAAACATGAACTTGTGTTGTTAGATATATGCAAGCAAGCTCCTATCGTGATCAGGCTGGGGCCGGCCCCGTGTAGGAGTAGGCGGTCGTTGATTTTTTAGCTCCTACATACATCAATCATGATCATCTAACAATCACAGCAGACAACTAAGTATCGTTAGCAAAGATTAAAATAGGCCGCGCAGGTTCTCCTACCAGCTCTTTTTTTGTTTATTTTCAAACTTCTATTATAGATTTTAAAGTGCTATTATGAGTACATGCATCAAGTGGAGTTCTTTGACATATTCTGGAGATGTTTCTGGTTCAAGCGGTGGGGGCAACGGGTGAATAAGTTTTGGAACAACTACTAATCCTTTTCCAATTACTAGTATAGCTCTGGCATTGTTGGCACTTCCTGTACACAATTAGCCCAATTTAGATAGTCATCTGGCCACAAACAACCGAAGCAGTCTAAAGAAGCCAAGAATAGCTAATAGTTACCAAGAAAAGGGTAATCAACTGCCCTTGAGCAAATCTCTCAAATCCATCCATTACGCATTCATGTGCTCTTAGGGTGTGTTTGGTAGAGAGAAAAGAAGCCAAAGAAAAAGAATTCAGCTCATTTCTCTTGTTTGCTACACAAAGAAATAAGAAAAGCGGAGAAATGAAAATTCTTGAGATACCCCTTCTTTGTAATTTGATTTCCAACCTATATGGTGGAGAAACTAGAGAATTGGACTTGGGAGTTATTAAAAAAAGAAGGTATAAATAAAACACATCACGTGCTTCTCACATTCCACATCAAACCTCCTTCTCCACTTTATTTTTCTTGGCCACCTATTCCCCATTGACGTTCTTCCCAATTGAATGACGCTGCCCCTCGTTGTCGGCAAGAGCAAGCCATCTCTTCCCCGTCATTTTTCCTCCACTGTCATGTGTTTCCCCTTTTGATCTCTATAGTTTTGCCCCTTGATTTTCATCATGTTTTAACTTAATTGGATTTGGGCAAATGATATATTCTGGTACAAAAGTAAATTGAGCATTCCGCAATAGTTGATTCATCCTATGATTTTTTCTAATTTACAAATTAATTTAATTTTGAATCCTTACTACAAAACCAATCTGTCACTTTACAAATTCTTGTTTTTTAAATTAAGTTAGATCTTGTTTTCTTGGTTGAACGAGGTCACAATCAGGGACGGATCTAGCATGTAAGAGTGGGGGGCAGGCGCCCCCATGGCTAGCCGAAAATGTTGATATTTTAGTGTAATTTTTATTTAATATTGACCTTTTTTTAAAAGTGACCCCCACCAAAAACTCAAGTTGCCCCCACTCACATACTAAACTCCAACATTTTAACTCTTTAAAACGTTATAAATCCTTTATGTCTAAGTAAAAATACTCGATTTATCATTACATTTCTAGTTTTTTCTTTCGCATTTTGTTGCTATCGTAAAAAAAAAAAAAAAAAAAAAAAAATGCCCCCCACATCCTTTTTTCTGGGTCCGTCACTGGTCACAGTGGTTCAAAAAATTTAGGATGGCTAATTTACTAAGCAATTTTCAATATAAAGCTTATTTATCAATTATCATCAATCTGAAGTTATGGTAGTTCATTAGTAGTTTTTCCATTTTTTGTTTTTGTTTTATGATTTTCTCATAAAGAAATATATTGTCAAATAAAAAAATATCAAATAAAAAAATTATTGCTTAATTCTCGGGTCAAGTCTTTTTGTTACCAAACATGGGAATCCATCAAAATTCTCTACTCATTTCTATTCTCAGAATTTATAATCTCTACTCTATTTTAAATCTCTGGATTTCTCTCTACCAAACGTGCCCTTATAATGAGCTGAACTTTGTTTCTTTTGCAGAAGTCTGTAACCCTGTCTGGCTGCATATAATTACAATTCATAATGGTGTATTAAAGGTGTGAGTCAGAATAGGTGAGTAGGATTAGGGGTGCTCATCGGTCTAAAACCGGACCGGACCGACGAAAACCGGACCGGACCGAGACCGAATCCGGCAAAAACTCCGGACCGAGACCGAGACCGAATGAGGTCGGTCCGGTCCGGTCGGTTTTGTCGGTCGGTCCGGTCCACAAGGCTAAATTTCGGGTTTTCGTCGGTTTTGGGTCCGGACCGGACCGAGACCGAATCCGGCAAAAATCCTAGACCGAGACCGGACCGCCGGTCCATCGGTCCGGTCGGTTTCGGTCCGGTCCGGTCGGTTTTGTCGGTCGGTCCGGTCCGTCCGGTCCGTTTGAGCAGCCTTAAGTAGGATAGTCAAAATGGGTTTTCTTATTACATGTTAAAATGGGTCGGGTTGACCAACCAATGTTTCAATATGAAGTATTTTTAAAGCTGTTCCATGTTCATTTTATTTGATCCACTTGATGATACAACACTTGTGGTAGAAGCAGGTGGTGACACCGTGGGTTGCATTTGGTGGTTTCAATATGAAGTATTTTAAAGCTGTTCCATGTTCATTTTATTTGATCCACTTGATGATACAACACTTGTGGTAGAAGCAGGTGGTGACACCGTGGGTTGCATTTTGGTATATGAGGGTGAAGTAGTAGAGTTTACATTATATATTCAGAACGTTAAAGGAGGGTGAGGCGAGGATTATTTCTACACAATGGAAGATGATGAAAACCTGTTTTATAATTGATGAGGATTGCCTATCATATAAGAAAATTAAACCTATTAATATCATGGTATAGGGGGTATACTTCGGTTCAGGAGGATAATAAGCGTTCCAAGTGAATACCCACCAGTTGTTTGATGAAAGTCCAATTATAACAACTATTTAAAATATATTTAATCATTGAGATGGAATCTGTGTGTAATATGATTGCAGTTATTGTTTGTATTTGCAATTACTCTGCAGATCAAAAACAGTTATCAAGGTATCATCCATAATTGGTTATAAATTTGGAGTGGAGGTCTATATGTTGTCCTTTCTTCCTCACTAGATAAAAAAAAGGTTAAATTTACATTACGCATAAGAATATGTACAGCATCAATAAGTCTACTCAGTACTATAGGACATGCTCCAATAGCTAGTGCAACAAATTGGTCCAATAACTCTTCCTCGTCCCTAAGTTTTCAAATACGTTAAGTATCTGTTTCCTTTTCTTCTATAATATGAAAAAAGGAGCAATAAGAAAGCTTAGGAAGAAGATTTACCCCTTGCATTGCAGGTGGAAGTCAGGCAATTTACCAGTCTCCTGTAGTGATTCCCTCCATTTCTGAACCCTCCCGGGCTCCCGGCCTGGATCAAAATTTGTTTCATGAACTGTGAAGGGTTCATTATAAGAACCTTGTTGGTTAACAATATCAGATTGTTTGACATTCATAAATACAGGAAGAACGATCTGTTGGGCGTTATCATATGCATGCAATGCATCATTTGGGTAAGTTCATCAAGGCACCATTTGGAATCTGCGTAGTTTGTCAAGAATACAATAACAAATATTTTAGATACGTTGATGGCTTCGAAAAACTGAGGGGCGACACTAAGACCTCTTGGGAGCAAGCTGGTATTGTCGAATATATCAAAGTTGTGTCTTCTAAGAGCTCCATAGAGGTGGCTGGTGAAGTTATTGTGAGTATCCTCCCCCTTGAATCTAAGAAACATGTCATAACGAAATGTTTTCTGGATGGGTTCCATAAAACTACTAGAAAGAATCTGACACGTTGTACGGATATAAAATGACTTTGAAAGATAAAATTATATCATGAGTTGGATAATATTTGGATCCTATAATTATTGCCTCTTGGTGACACTGGGTAGGCAGCGAAGGAAATTCATGTGTAAACACAATTAGCCATTGATTAGGCAAAACACAATTGGTACATACGTCAGAAAGAATGTTGATTAACCAACAATTGTATAGTTGACACTCTTTATTTTAGTTGCATTAAATATGAAATAACAACTTGTGAACCTCATCTAGCAATTAATTAAGCATATCACAGTTTGCACGTCAGAAAATTGTATTTGACAATACTTATTATAATTGCAGGAATTTTAAGGGCAACCTATAAAAGAACAATTTGAAAAGATTTATTGTTTTATAATAAATATAATAATTTCCAGGAAAGAACGGATATATTTGGGTGCAAATAGCTTTCAAAACTGAAAGATGAATCCATCCTCATCATCTATGGCCTTGATTTCTTCCTCCTCCTCCTCCTCTTCTTCTTCAAAGAGGAAAAGATATCAGATTCTTATGGCCATGCCACTACAAAATAAAAGCCATTTACTTACTAAAACTTTTGCTTACTAATAAGGCAAAAAAATCACTAAAACCATCCTTACTACCTTTGCTGACTAAAGATTATTGAAAATAAAAAAAAGTAGGCAAAAAATTACTATTTTTTTTCTTTTTTTTCCCAATAAAAAGTAAAAGGCATATATTTACTCCCACGTTCACAAAGCTCCTTCTATTTCCATCTTTCACCCCTCTCTCTATCTACCTGTAACATCACCGGCCACCAACACCACCACAGTCACCGGCCACCAGCACCACCACCGTCACCGGCCACCTTCAGTGGTCACCATCACCGTTGTCATTCGTCAAATCTATCAGATTTAGTGGTTTCACTCTCATTTAAGCAACAAATCGATCGACTTGTGATTAGTTCAATTTAGAACTTGAGGTAGTTTTTTCTTATCTTTTTATTGTGATTCTACATATATAATCGCCATTGATTTTTGTAAAGTACATAACTCATAGTCTTTTTGCAATGATTCTAAACCTTTAAAGCTTATGAGTTCGGAATATGTGATAAGTAAGTATTTCCCCTGTGTTTTGATTTTGTAATTATGTATTTTTATGTGCAGATAAAAAGTGTTTGGAATTTTCTCTAATAGCTTGTCCCAAAATATCTTCTTTTTTCTTTTTTTGCCGAAACAGATCACTTTGCATACATCAATTCCTATCTAAAGATAACTGCATTATTATTCTCTTTTTTATTCAAAGTTCAAACAAAATATTAGCACGAAATTTCCAAGAAATGAGATGAAAGTAATTTAGTTGCTTTATGCAAGGAAAAAAAGTACGAGTACTAAATTACCAGGAAAGAGACACGAACTTTCGATGCCAATATCAAAGACATGCATGAATTATTGGCCTCAGTATATTTTATCTATATAAAGTGATAAGTAGCTAGAGTCTGAGTAACAAATGTAACCTCCCTTGATCACTTTCATCCATAGCAACTAAAACTGATTCATTCTAGTTTGCAAGAGTACGTAGATCGGTAACCTCACAAATTTCACTTTCCAAAGAAAAATGAATCCATCCTCTTCATCTTCATCCAATAAGAGAAAAAGGGATCTGGATTGTTACAATGAACCACGATATAAAAGGCCCAACTATGATGTGTTTGTAAATTACGCGTCTGAAGATATTGGCAAACGCTTCGCAAGCCACCTTAAGCGAGCCCTAATAGGCAACGGGTTTTCCATATCTGACCACACCATGCTCCCTTTAGGTCAAGACGCGAGTTCTGAGCTGTTGAAAGCTATCGAGGATTCCGAGATCTATCTTGTTGTATTTTCTGATAAATACGCGTCTTCACTAAGCTGCCTTGAAGAGTTTGCCCTCATAATGGAATCCTACCCTAAGTTTAAACACAGAAAAGTTCTTCATGTATTTTTCAATGTCGAACCAACTGATGTAAAAAATCAACAAGGTCCTTTCCTTGATGCTTTTAAAGATCATGAGACCAAGGTTGATCCTAACAAAGTTCAGAACTGGAGACAAGCCTTAAGAGAAGCTGGTCATTTGTCTGGTCTAAACTTGAAAGATTGGTAAACTTCAAACATTACACTAGATTTTTGTCAACAATTTTTATCCCCTATTAGTTGCCTTAACTCTTAATTCTCCTGAAATTAGTTATTTTATATTTATTTATTTTTGTATTAAATAGACAAATTATGTGTTAACTAGATCTGAAGCTATAAACAGGATAACAAATACTGTACTATGGAAATTTAACCCCAAAATAATCATATCACTTTATTAATAGTATGAATTTACTTTGATAAAGTCAAGCATTAAGATGATACAAAAAACATACATACACAAGTACTAATATAAAGTAACATGCAAGTAATAATATACTTGTACAATCTCATTGTTAAGTAATCCTGGTTAAACAAATCAATTTCATGCAAAGGATGTGTTAAGCATCTTAATTACACACATGAGGTCGGTAATGAATCTTTCTTTTGAATTTGGCAGTCAGGACGAAGAGACGCTGATACGGAAAATTATGAAAGATGTCACAAAAATACAAAATCCACAACAACTATGTGATGCAGAGCACCTTGTTGGAATAGAATCAAGAGCACAAGATATAATTTCAGCATTGAGGTTAAGTGACCCAGCTTCTTCCATGGTTGCAGTTCTTGGAGTTAGTGGGTCAGGTAAAACGACTATTGTCAAAGCTGTGTATGACAGAATTGCTGCAGATTTCGATGTCAGTTGTTTTATCCAGGATATCAATAGTTACGTATACAGGGGTTCAAATTGGAAAGTTGATTTGCAAAGGGATGTCATTTCTTGTCTAACAAGAAATGATAATTTTGTAGCTAGTCATAATGATGGAGCTGCAAAGATAAGGAAGTTGATAAGTGGTAAAAAGCTTGTCTTGGTACTTGATGTTTATACATTTGAGCAATTGCAAGCATTAAGTATTCCTTCAGCCTCCTTCCATTGTGAAAGTAGAATAATTGTGACCACAAGAAATAGGGAGTCTCTTAGTAACCTACCACACACTGCGTACAACATAAGATTGTTGGACACCAGAGAGTCTTCTGAAATCTTTACTAAACTCATTGGAAAAGGCGACCCTATCAAGAAATTTGTAGATGAAATAGTGCAGTGTGTTGGAGGCATTCCCTTGGTTCTTGAGGTCTGGAGTCGCCATTTCATTGATTATGATAAGAAACTCTGGCCAATCATGTTGGAGACGTTAAAAAGAATTCCTCATGAAGATACTCAAAAGAAGCTGCGAATAAGCTATGATTCACTTCCTAAAAGAGCCCAGAATTTATTTCTGGATATCACATATTTCTTTCAGGGAATGAGTAAAGATCTAATCATCAAAGTATTACAAGATGAAGACTTCTTCCCAGATGTTGAAATTCAAATTCAAAATCTCGTTCATAAATTTTTGGTTAAATACGACCAGGACGAGCGGGGGGTGTTGTTGTTGCATGATGTGATAAGGAAGATGGGACAAGAGGTGGTCCGCCAAGAAAATGAGGATGAGCCTGGAAAACGTACCAGATTGACGGGTTATAGGGACATAGTTCGTGTAATGGGAGATTGATTGAGCATTTATACTCAAATCTGTATACTCCAAACTAGTCAAACCATCAGACAATGCAACATCTGATGAACTGCTACCATGTATAACATCTTGATCGGACTCTGCCACATCCCGGTTCCAGATCTTTCGATGATAAACATGTTCGACGGCATTCCAATGAGGTGGTCGACACAAGCAACACAAGTATTCTACCTTGAAACCTTGCTAGACGACCACCTCATTGGAAGGTCGTCGAACATGTTTATCATCAAAAGATCTGGAACCGGGATGTGGCAGAGTCCGATCAAGATGTTATACATGGTAGCAGTTCATCAGATGTTGCATTGTCTGATGGTTTGACTAGTTTGGAGTATACAGATTTGAGTATAAATGCTCAATCAATCTCCCATTACACGAACTATGTCCCTATAACCCGTCAATCTGGTACGTTTTCCAGGCTCATCCTCATTTTCTTGGCGGACCACCTCTTGTCCCATCTTCCTTATCACATCATGCAACAACAACACCCCCCGCTCGTCCTGGTCGTATTTAACCAAAAATTTATGAACGAGATTTTGAATTTGAATTTCAATATCTGGGAAGAAGTCTTCATCTTGTAATACTTTGATGATTAGATCTTTACTCATTCCCTGAAAGAAACATGTGATATCCAGAAATAAATTCTGGGCTCTTTTAGGAAGTGAATCATAGCTTATTCGCAGCTTCTTTTGAGTATCTTCATGAGGAATTCTTTTTAACGTCTCCAACATGATTGGCCAGAGTTTCTTATCATAATCAATGAAATGGCGACTCCAGACCTCAAGAACCAAGGGAATGCCTCCAGCACACTGCACTATTTCATCTACAAATTTTTGATAGGGTCGCCTTTTCCAATGAGTTTAGTAAAGATTTCAGAAGACTCTCTGGTGTCCAACAATCTTATGTTGTACGCAGTGTGTGGTAGGTTACTAAGAGACTCCCTATTTCTTGTGGTCACAATTATTCTACTTTCACAATGGAAGGAGGCTGAAGGAATACTTAATGCTTGCAATTGCTCAAATGTATAAACATCATCAAGTACCAAGACAAGCTTTTTACCACTTATCAACTTCCTTATCTTTGCAGCTCCATCATTATGACTAGCTACAAAATTATCATTTCTTGTTAGACAAGAAATGACATCCCTTTGCAAATCAACTTTCCAATTTGAACCCCTGTATACGTAACTATTGATATCCTGGATAAAACAACTGACATCGAAATCTGCAGCAATTCTGTCATACACAGCTTTGACAATAGTCGTTTTACCTGACCCACTAACTCCAAGAACTGCAACTATGGAAGAAGCTGGGTCACTTAACCTCAATGCTGAAACTATATCTTGTGCTCTTGATTCTATTCCAACAAGGTGCTCTGCATCACATAGTTGTTGCGGATTTTGCATTTTTATGACATCTTTCATAATTTTCCGTATCAGCGTCTCTTCGTCCTGACTGCCAAATTCAAAAGAAAGATTCATTACCGACCTCATGTGTGTAATTAAGATGCTTAACACATCCTTTGCATGAAATTGATTTGTTTAACCAGGATTACTTAACAATGAGATTGTACAAGTATATTATTACTTGCATGTTACTTTATATTAGTACTTGTGTATGTATGTTTTTTGTATCATCTTAATGCTTGAATTTATCAAAGTAAATTCATACTATTAATAAAGTGATATGATTATTTTGGGGTTAAATTTCCATAGTATTTGTTATCCTTTTTATAGCTTCGGATCTAGTTAAAACATAATTTATCTATTTAATACAAAAAAATATATAAAATAACTAATTTCAGGAGAATTAAGAGTTAAGGCAACTAATAGGTGATAAAAATTGTTGACAAAAATCTAGTGTAATGTTTGAAGTTTACCAATCTTTCAAGTTTAGACCAGACAAATGACCAGCTTCTCTTAAGGCTTGTCTCCAGTTCTGAACTTTGATAGGATCAACCTTGGTCTCATGATCTTTAAAAGCATCAAGGAAAGGACCTTCTTGATTTTTTACATCAGTTGGTTCGACATTGAAAAATACATGAAGAACCTTTATGTGTTTAAACTTAGGGTAGGATTCCATTATGAGGGCAAACTCTTCAAGGCAGCTTACTGAAGACGCGTATTTATCAGAAAATACAACAAGATAGATCTCGGAATCCTCGATAGCTTTCAACAGCTCAGAACTCGCGTCATGACCTAAAGGGAGCATGGTGTGGTCAGATATGGAAAACCCGTTGCCTATTAGGGCTTGCTTAAGGTGGCTTGCGAAGCGTTTGCCAATATCTTCATACGCGTAATTTACAAACACATCATAGTTGGGCCTTTTATATCGTGGTTCATCGTAACAATCCAGATCCCTTTTTCTCTTATTGGATGAAGATGAAGAGGATGGATTCATTTTTCTTTGGAAAGTGAAATTTGTGAGGTTACCGATCTACATACTCTTGCAAACTAGAATGAATCAGTTTTAGTTGCTATGGATGAAAGTGATCAAGGGAGGTTACATTTGTTACTCAGACTCTAGCTACTTATCACTTTATAAATAGAATATAACTAGCGGGTTAACCCGCGCGTTGCCGCGGGACGCGCGTTGGCCTCTATTATTTTATGTACGGGACTCTTTGTCATAATTTTTTTTATTAAGGACTAAATTTGCAAAAGAACGATAACGGGGGACTAACGGTGTGATTTATAGCTAACGCGAGGGACCTTTTTTGTAAATTTCTTAGCTACAGTACACGCACTATTTCAAACTGATTTTTACTGTAGCAAACACTGTTAAGCACTGTTTGGCACTGTAGCAGTGGTATTTTCGGTTTTAGTCCCTGAAACAATCGGTTTGTTGCAATTTTAGTCCTTAAGGACTAACGGTGAAAATTAAACTTAACCATAGGGGCTGTTTTTTCTTAATATTTTGACAGAAACAGTCTCTCAAGTAACTTTTTTGTTGCAACGTTAAGTCACGACTGTTAAGTAACGGCTGTTAAAGACTAACTTTGTAATGAATCAAAAGCCTCAGGGGCTAAATTGCAAATTGGCCCGTACTGTAGCTACAGTGCACCCGGATGCTTTTTAGTATATATAATAATGAGGCCAATAATTCATGCATGTCTTTGATATTGGCATCGAAAGTAGGGGTGTTCATCGGTTCGGTTATCGGGTTATTCGGTTTATTCGGTTCGGTTAGTTCGGTTAAATTTTTTTTCTGGGTATAAACGAAAACCGAACCGAACCGAAATTAAATCTGATTCAACCGAACCGAAAACCGAACCGAATAACCGAAAACCGAACCCCTATAACCGAACCGAATAACCCGAATTACATAATTTTATTTATTATTTTATTTTATTATATATATTTTTAGCACAAAATATTTTTTCAAGCTTAAATCATGTTATATTTATACTAAAAAAGAGTTTTAGTGATTTTTTTTTCATATATATATATATAGAAAAAATATATATTTTATATGAATTCGGTTTTCGGTTTTCTTTGCCAAAACCATATCCAAACCAATAACCAAATATTTAGTTCGGTTCGGTTCGGTTTTGATCAATTCGGTTCGGTTACAAAATCGGTTCAGTTATTCTCGGTTCGGTTCGGTTTTGGTTTTCGGTTACTGTGGATATTACCCAATCCGTGAACACCCCTAATCGAAAGTTCGTGTCTCTTTCCTGGTAATTTAGTACTCGTACTTTTTTTTCCTTGCATAAAGCAACTAAATTACTTTCATCTCATTTCCTGGAAATTTCGTGCTAATATTTTGTTTGAACTTTGAATAAAAAAGAGAATAATAAATGCAGTTATCTTTAGATAGGAATTGGTGTACGCAAAGTGATGTGTTTTGGCAAAAAAAGAAAAAAGAAGATATTTTGGGACAAACCTTTACTATTAAGGGTTGGCAATGGAATAGTTTTTGGTGAATTTAAAACATTTTCAATGAGCAAGAAAATGAAACTTGCTTTTCTACTCTTTTGGTCGGGTCAACTCGGGTCGGGTCAATTCGGGTTCGGATCAACCCTAATATATGTTAAATAGTGAAAAAATTGCCTTTTTGTTCTAATTTACATAAAAAATTTCTAAAATAAATATATAAAAAATAAAAAAATCCTTATTCGGGTCAAACGGGTTGACCCGAACCCGACTTAACCAAAAAAACTCAACCCGATACCCGACCCTATTTAATATTCGGGTTACTCGGGTTGACCCGAATAACCCGAATTCAATTTCTAACCCGAGTAACCCGACCCGAATATGCTTAGTCGGGTTCAGGTACGGGTCGGGTCAGACACCCCTAGCGGAGAGTTACATATACTTATTTGAGTGTCTTTTTTACGCTTGTTTATCGATGAGATTGTACAGTGACGTATAAAAACAGAACCCTTTCACTAGCTATATATAATTATAAAAATTATAAACTATCTACGGACATGAAATGCGTTTGAACTCTGGTTTATCCATCGCTGTTGAAGATACAAAATCTTTGAACCTATTTATAAAACCGTGTTGAATTTCATTCTCCTTTGTAAACATTGGGCCCACCATTATGGGTGTGTTTGGCAAAAGTAGTTGTGAGCAGTAGTAGTGAGCAGTAGCTGTGAGCTGTGAGCAGTAGCTGTGCAGCTCACCGCTCACAGCTTCTTAAAGAAGCATTGGAAAATTGAGCATTCCTAAAAAATAGAAAAGTTCACCGCCCCTTTTCCAAACGACTACTAAAAATGAAAATGCTCATTGCTCACCAATTATCGCTCCAAAAAATTTCACACCGCTCCGTGCCAAACATACCCTATATATCCCTCCTCTTTTTTAAGTTTTTAACTTTCCTTTTTCTGAAAAAAAAAAATCATAAATTATGTTGGTGATTTTCCATTACCGATATTATTTAAGTGTAATAGATTGAATTAATTGACCAAAGTGTAATTGTGATAAATGTTCAACAAGTCGGGGTTGTGCGGAGTGCACACTTGTATAACGTTATTATAATTACTATTCGGGGGCGAAGCTCCGAATGACGGGGGTCCGGGGGCAGCGCCCCTAATAGCAGGGTCCAAGGGGCGGCAGCCCTGGCAGGATCCAAGAGGCAGCGCCCCGAAAAAATTTATTTGGCATAAAGTGGAAAACGCACTAGAAAATAAAATTTCCGGTTATTTATCCCTTATTTTTAACTGTTTCGATGGTTATTATAACTGCTATAGCAGTTATAACCGACAGTTAGTTTTGGTCATATGTAATTATGTATGCATTATTCTGGTTCGTTTTTCATAATATACAAAACATATTCACGTTTCAAAATCTGAGTTTTATCTGATTTAAGATTTTGGTAGAACACCAAAATGCTTCAATCTGAAAGTGTTTACACGACTCTCAGATTCTGTGATACAATTTTTTAACAAATTCATACTCTAAATATGTTTATATAATGAAACATTTGTTAACAACATATAAAAATAGTAGGTGTAGTACTATCATTACTACTACTAGGGGTGTTAATCGGGTCGGGTTGGTCGGGTTCGGGTCAAACGGGTCGGGTCCAATTTGGGTCGAGGCTAAAAATAATATACCTGAACCCGACCCTATTTGAACTCGGGTTAGTCGGGTTCGGGTCAAGTCGGGTCGGGTCAGGTCGGGTTCGGGTCTGTACCATTTACAAAATCATAGAATTTAATTTCTAAAATAACACATGTATAAATGACACATTTTTCTTGCATTTGTTTGTTACATATTTTTTTTTATACAACTGTTTTTCTTGTTCCCTATAAAATGGAAAGAAACACACTCACGCTCTAACCCACTTATCTCTTTTCTTTAAAAACATGAACTTCTCTATAACTGTGTAATGCATGCATATTCAACGTTCATATAAATGTTCATATAAATGCCTTTAAACCTATTTTAAAACAACATTAATTAGACTTTTAAAGAATACATTCAACAATTAAAATTAAATAGAGATTTAAAAAAAAAAAAAAAAAAAAAAAAATCCTAACTCGGGTTAGTCGGGTTGACCCGAACCCGAATAAGCAAAGTATTTGAACCCGATACCCGACCCTAGTTCATACTCGTGTTAAACGGGTTGACCCGATTGCCCCGAGTTAGAATTTGGACCCGAGTAACCCGACCCGATTATCTTTAGTCGGGTTCGGGTTCGGGTCCGGGTCGAGTCGGGATTTTTGACACCCCTAACTACTGTCATAAAATGCGTTTGAACCCTTAGACGTTTATCCATTGTTGTTGAAGCATGCAAAATCTTTACCATCTGTTAAGTTTTCAAATTTTAATGCATTGTAACAGGGTGGTAACGTTTATGATCATCCATCATTCATTTGTTACGTGTTTTATATCTTTACTACATAAAATAAGAAAATGGTCAACAAGTCAATATTGAAAAAGTGAAAAAGTAAAATAGTGGAAAGTGCATAACATGGTCGAAATTCATGTTTTTTTGGCAGCTATTTTTGCATGTTAATTTTGCATGAAAAGTATTTATTTTGATTTCAATGTATTTGCTGCATGGTATCTTTGCATGGAACTATTCAATTTTGACTTCAATGTATTTTCATTTTTCACACTGCGCCAGCCATTTCATTGTTTCATGGGCGGAAAATTTGTTTTTTCAACATTTCGTATTTCGCCTATATAAACAACCCAAAACAAGTTTGTATTTCACAACAGGAAGGAAACAGAAATAATGGATATGCAAAATCAAAAGAATATTGATGATGATCTCGAGGTTAGTAATCGATTTCTTTTTCATGATCTCGAGGTTACGAAACACTTACCACAGTATCACATATCGTTAACTGTATGCCGCTGGAAACCGATGCCGCTAAGCACGGGTACTCGCCTAGTAAATATTAAAAATAAAATGCAATGCCAAATTAAATGATTACACAAATTGAAAATATAATTATAACATAAATATATATATTTAAAAAACATAATTATAAAGTTTAATATGTGTATACCACATGTAATATATTGAGCATAATAAATCCTAATCATAAACACTTAAGGGACGTTTGGTAGAAAGACACTTAAGGGACGTTTGGTAGAAAGAAGTAATGAAACTTAAACAATTTATCATGTTTGGGAAGATTGAGAAATAGAAAAGCAGAGACGGAGAGAGTAAGTGAAGAATGGAATGAGATCCTCTCAAGTTGATTAGTACAACTTGACTCAAGTTGGATGATTGTGAGTTATTGGATTTGATCCAATGGTTCAAATTTCTTTTGATTTAAACCATTGGATTAAACTCAATGGCTCATAATGTCTCAACTTGACTCAAGTTGTACCTTTCAACTTGAGAGGATCCCAATCCGTAAAGAATAGATATTATAGTAATAATTTAAGCTTGATTTCCATCAATTTAGTTGGGAAATAAGAGAAATGGTATTTTTCTTGTAACAATCTTTCGTAATATTTATCTAGTTTTTTCATGTATTTATTTTTCTTTTTGGGAATGCATAATCTATTTATTTATTTATTTTTATTTTTTTATGGAACATAATACATTACACGTCTTTTATAAAAAAAAGACCAACAATTTTTTATGAGGTGTCTTTAAAAGGAGAAAAAAAAAAGAAAAAAAGACCAACCACTTTTTTACGAGCTTTATGTTTCATCGTTTAAGATCTATTTTCATATTTTATGTTTGCAAGATTATTGGGTGCGTTTGGTATGCTTTCGTGAATCATAATCGGTATGACTTTGGGTATAAAGTGGGTCCCTCAGGTATGATAGTTTTCATTCCTTGCTTATTTGAGTGGTATGTAGTATAGAATAAATCCACTTATCTTATTCATATTTGATATCACAATCTTTCAAACAAACACTATTATTTGGAATGAAACTCATTCTATCATTCCCATAGGCATCAACCAAACGCACCCTTAATTGCATGACATAGTTCAACAATAAACACATTTGTACCATATGAACATTGTGTTGTTCATTCCTGCTTTTGTATGTATACTCTAGCCACTTGCTAGTTTTCATTCCATTAATAAAAAGACTTATTAGGGCCCGTTTGGTTTGTAGATGGGTTTAAGATTTGAATTTGGATTTGGATTTGAATTTAGATTTGGATTTTGATTTGGATTGTGAATTAAATGAAGAGAGAGAAAATAAATGATTGATAAATTTATTTTATATATTTTTGTAAAATAAAAAAGTAAAAGAATTAAATAACTTGTGGCTAAAAAAATATCAAATAATATTTTGTGTAAATATTACTACTGTACTTTGGTGAAAAAGACGTGGGCCCAGGTATCAACATATGAATCTCTATCACCTTGGGTGGTTTGACTACAGTTACAAATTTTGATGTCACCTACTTTTTTGAAACCAATAGTCATTAAACAAACACTTGATTTCAAAAGAGATATTCAATCTTTCATTCTAAAACCCCAACCAAACGGGCCCTTAATGTTCAATATATATATATATATATATATATATATATATATATATATATATATATATATATATATATATATATATATATATATATATATATATATATATATATATATATATATATATATGGGAGAGTTAACGTGAGATCAAACTTAAAGTTGTAAAAATAAAATCAAGTCTAAAAAACCACTAAAACATTTATAAATAACAATTTTAGCAATAATACACATAAAAATAATATTTTAATACAAATTAACATTTTAGCAACTAATAACCAAATGATACATGAGTTTGGATTAGTGATACACCTGATACGCATTACACTAATAATTATTCCAAAATCTGATACACATACAAAAACCTGATACACACTACACTTCTAATCAAAGTGTATCACCTAAGTTTCGTAAATTTTAAAAAGAAATCTATCGAAACTTTAAAAATTTTAGTTGTAATTAATAAAAAAATTGTTTTTGTTGTAAGGAGAGTGTCACTTGTCAAATTTTAGTTGGATCTCATTTTAACAACTTTAAGTTTGATCTTATTTGATCTAGATTCTCTCTCTCTCTCTCTCTCTCTCTCTCTCTCTCTATATATATATATATATATATATATATATATATATATATATATATATATATATATATATATATATATATATATATATATATATATATATATATATATATATAGAGTTAGGATCAAATAAGAAGAATAACAAAAATAAGAAGGATAGGAAGTAACCACAACCACTCATTTTAGATGCACCTACAAAAATGGATGCATCTTCATTCAAATTTTCCCTCCCATATTAAAATGTGTGGCTAGAATTACTTCTTACCCTTCTCATTTTAATTATTCTTCTTATTGGATCCCTTCCCTATATATATATATATATATATATATATATATATATATATATATATATATATATGAACATTAATTGTGTTGCTATAAAGTGAAGGGTGACAATTTATTTTCTTATTCGAAAAGTGTTAACCTTTGACATGATAATTACATGTGTGTATATATATAAACTTTAACGTAGACGAGTTAAGGGGTTCGAACAGTTTGTTAGTCCACTATATTATGTGTGCGAGCCCAAATAAAATGTCACTTTATCTTTTTGTAAAGCTTTTGATGACAACGAAACATAATAAATATACGATACGATTCACACATGATTAAATTTAGGAATATAGTGAAGCGTTCAAATGAGAAGCCTTATTTTGGTGAGAACGCGAGAAGTGATCTTAGCCCTCCATCTAATCCTCTTCTAATATCAATCCAACAGCTAAGATCAATCCTAATATTTACACTAAAGATACAATTATCAGATGCATTTTCATGCTTTTACTTTGAAGGTCACTATAAAACAAAAAAACACACAGAGTTCACATTTAAAAGTAGGGTTGAGCGTCGGTCCAAAACCGACCCGAACCGACAAAACCGAAAACCGAATTGCATGAAAAACCTAAACCGAAACCGAACCGACGGGCCGTCGGGTCGGTTCGGTTTTGTGTCCGGCCGTCGGTTCGGTTCGGTTTAGGTGTATTTTGGTATGTTTTTGTCGGTTTTGAGCCGAACCGAACCGACCCGAAACCGAAAACATGTAAAACATGAAACCGAACCGACGGGCTGTCGGGTCGGCTCGGTTTTTGTCGGTTCGATCGGTTTTGTCGGTCCGGTTCGGTTTTGGACCTTTGGTGCTCAGCCCTATTTAAAAGTGTGAAAAACAAATATACTCTCTCAAACTTCATCAACAGTTGAACACCAGCTTCCACCATAGCCATCACAAATCACCACCTTCCACCACCGTAATCATCACCGATCACCACCATCCACCGCCGTAATCATCACGATCACCACCATCCTCCACCTATAATAATCATCATCATCATCATCATCATCATCATCATCACTTATCACCGTCCACCACCATAACTAATCGTTATAACTATATATTCTTCGAATCGAGTTAAATCAGCGACTTTATCAAATTGAGGTATTGAGTAAGTATGAAATAGGTTTTTGATTCATAATTTTTTTGATGTATTGATTATAGATAAATTCTTTTTTGTGTTATATATATTTTAGTAATTAATTATGTTAATGAATAATTTAGTTGATTCCGTAGAAACTGATGAAGAAAATGAAGATATACATCTAGGTGAATGTGTCTTTGATGGTGGTCTATCAATGCGCATTAGATGTTTGATAAAATGTAGAGTTTATCTTCACATGTGAATATAGTTGTTTTTTATGGTTGTATATCAATGCACATTAGGTGTTTGATAAAATGTATAGTTTGTCTTCACATGTGAATACACAGTTGTCTTTGTTGGTGGTTTGTGACTGCTGAATCATTTCTTAGACTTGTTCATCGGATCCGGTGCAAGATGACAATTTAGAGATTATGAGGTAAACAATGGTCTATTTGTATTTTTTGTTCGTATGTTTGGTTTATTGAAAGTGAGAACTATATTTAATTTTCACATGTGAGCAAGTTCTTCAATCATTAATTAAATATTATGCTTCTTTTAAATGTATACCAACTGTTAGTTGAAAGTCCTGCACCAATATTGTGAAAGTTGTGAACTTTATTCGCTGATTGGACAGTAAGTTGTATTAAATCTTCACATGTGAATAGATTATATCGAATACCCTTCACATGTGAAGAAATTTGCATATATCTCAGTTCGTGTAGCATTAGCTACTAAAATGATAATACGTTCACAAAAAAGAAGTTTTTTTTTTTTTTTTCTTCTCCAATACGATCAACTCATGGTTGAGATTTGAAAAGAATTATTAAGCAATTCATGTTTATAGGTTCTCTTAACATCAATGTATGCTAGTATGCTACTGCAATTTGCTATGTCCTGATTTTGGATCCTTTCACCCAGGCTGTTATATCAGGAAATAAAAAGAACTTCTTGTAAGTAATTTCTCAACATGAGGACCAAATGAGCAATCACTCATTACTTTTGTGGTTATAGACATGTCACCTTCTACAGTTAGTATATTGTTTTTTTTCAATTCTCATAGATTGCTTTATATTTTCTAGAAGTTACGCTATTTGATTTAACATTCTCGCGTGTAAAAATTTCTAGCTAGTATTTTTTTGTAGCAACTATATGAATCTATGTACCATGTATTGGTGAATCTTTTTAGTTCGAACAAAGTGACCCTTCTTGGTTATAAAACAAATTGTATGCATTCGAATTTTTGCGTTTTGAGTGTAAATCTGTTTATTGCATTATGTTACAGTAGATTGCCAACAATGTAGCGGGTCTTAATAACCAATTGCAAAGACTCCCCATACCTTCGCGTTTTTTGGATGATGATAAAATACGAACTTTTTTTTGTTGAATGTTGAGATACACGGAGAGATTACACAATTTCTTTTTTTTTTTTTTTTCAAGAGAGTCTAGTCAAGAATTTTCACATGTGAATAAGTTGTTCAAATTTAATTTTCACATGTGAGCAAGTTGTTCGAATTTAATTTTCACATGTGAGCAAGTTGTTTTCGAATTAAAATTTCAAGGCGAATTAAGTTTATTCGAATGTTTGATCTAGATAAATTCCTTGTCACGCTTTATATGTTTTAGGTTAGGTATTAGTTATGTTGATGAGTAATTTAGATGATTATGTAAACTTGATGAAGAAAATGAAAGTTGAACTTGTCTTTTTCTCGTTATTTGTCAGTGCACACTAGGTGTTCGCTGAAATGCTAGTTTTCTTCACATGTGAAGATAGGTTGATGTTTTTAATTGGCTCTCATTATTAGTTTAGCTCATTACTAGAACCTCCCCAGATTCAAGGTCTTCTATATTAATTATGTATAAAGAGAAACTTATGGCGGTTGAAACTAATATAGCCTACCTCATTTAGTATAGTTTATTTTTTTCTTCAAATTTTTTACATGGTTTCCTATATTTCTTTAATAAGACTTGAACCTCCCCTTTTGGTCCTATGCAACCACAGGGAGCAACAGTTCACAACATTGCGATTCAGTTGGCACTTTCTATGGTTGCTTCATTAGATCGTCTCAAAAAGCTGTGTTAGATGCTATTGCTGTAAGTATAGATTGTATCGAAAACTCTTCACATGTGAAGAAATGATATTCACCCTCCACATGTGAAGAAATTTGCATATATCCCCACGAAACTGAAACAATTAAACTGTAAGTCTAAATTATATCGAATGCTCTTCACATGTGGAGAAATGATATCGAATACCTTTCACATTTGAAGAAATTTTCATATATCTCGATTCTTGTAGCATTGGCTACTAAAATGATGATACATTAACAAAAAAACAGGTATTTTTCAGTACGATCAACTCATGGTTGAGATTTGGTAAGTAATATAAAACAAAATATGATATGTAAAATGTCTAGATAAACCTAATATCTAGACATGTTATGTAAAATTTGAAACATATGTAGTTTAACTAATTATTAGTAAGCACCTTCTACTTCTGTCGTTGCAGCTGAATCACCTTCTGCAATTAGGTATACTTTAACTTCATTTCCAAAATAGATTTTTCTATAATTTCTGGAAGTTGCGTTATTTGCTAAACATTCTTGCATGTGAAAAAACTTCAAGCTAGTATTTACTTCTAGCGAGTATATCAGTATATGTATTGGTGACTTAGTTTGAACTAAGTTATCTTGATTTTATATTTTAACCAATTTTATCACATGAGATTATGGCAAAAAAGCTTGATTCTTGTGGCAAAAAATCAATCTTAGGCCAATGTTTGCTTTATTACCATTTATGAGCTTTCATAGGTTCTAGCTGATCAAATCATGTTACAGGATTGGTTGTTTGCAGTAAGAACTTTGTTTCCTTTCCAAAAGTTTTATTTGCAGTTATGATTTAGCAAAATGTCGTCTAGTGGAACACTTTACAGCTCAATTGAGTTTGTTCTTTCTTATTCTTGTTTTTAAGCTGGAATTCATCTACTCTTGTGTCAAAGATGAAGCAAATTATGACCTTGATCAGGAATGGTTGTACACTAATATGCCTATACTTTGACAAAGACAGTTTTATTATAGTGTTAGCTTTCAGCACGTGGCTTGTGTAAACTTTAATGTGCATGTCTTGTCATGGTTCCAAGCGGAAAAACATACAATAACGAATTCGCAGTTTATAGCTTGAACAACTTGAGTTCTTCATTCACGTTGAATGTTAATGCCGTGACATGTTCATATAGCCTGAACAACTTGAGTTCTTCATTCACCTTTGACAGTTTCAGGACAGAACATTCATAATTTATCAGCATTCAGCATGCGCCTTTTGTAAAATTTAGCTCTTCTGTAAAATAAGTTTCACGTTCATATAGCTAATTTTCTGATATATGCTATTTTAACCTATATTTGATTTGCATCAGATGGATGGGAAAGCCGGTGGGTTAAATCAGACTGGAAAAAAGAAGACAACATGGTTGGGGAGTGGAATTACACATCTGGTAAATGGAATGGAGATGCCAACGATAAAGGTAAACACTTTATCCATTCGTTTTTTACAGAGATTGTAAATGCTTCTACATCAAAAATATTTGTGTGGATGTAAGTTGCTGACAAACTTTGTTCGTGTCCTGAATAATAGACATCAAAACCAGTGAAGACTACAGATTTTAAGCCATTTCAGCTGAGTACCCTGAATTCAACAATAAGGATAAAACACTCGTCTTCCAATTTTCTGTCAAGCATGAGCAGAAGCTTGATTGTGGTGGTGGATACATGAAATTGCCTAGCGGTGGACATGGACCAAAAGAAATTCGATGGTGACACCCCATACAGGTTATTTACCACATACCCGTCTTCCAAACTATCATCAATAATTTCTCATGTTTGTATTGCTCATAGCTTAAAAAGTTTTAACCGGCATTATTATTGTTAGCCTTAATAGTTTTATTAGAAGTGATGGTCATTCACATTTAGGAACTCTGTAACTCGTGTTAGATATCGTGATAGAATAGTCATTGGGCTCATGGATTGGGCTAAGCTAAATGGGTATTAGTTTAGTTAAGCTTGCCTTATATCAATCCTTGCCCAATCCATTTCATACGAAGCCCATACAAGGCCCATGGCCAAGCCTTAGGGCATCCTTTATCTTGTACTATATAATCCCCTCAAAGTCTCATTTGAGGGGTGTGCTTGAGTGTGTGTGTGTGTGTGTGTGTGTTTTCATTGAAGCAATATACATCTTATTGTTTTCATCTTCTTTCCTTTATCTCTCTAAATACATACACGATCTATCATTCAAGTCACCACGTTCTAACCTTCATCTTTCTTATACGCTTAACATACATCTGTTTGTTATACGTGTTTGTGTTGGGTTTGCTTAACGAAGTGATAAGGTATACGTGATAAAAGGGGTTTAACAATTATGTTTGGACCTGATATCTGTGGGTATGCCACTAAGAAGGTTCACGCCATCTTGACATACAACGGGGAAAACAAATTGATCAAGAAGGATGTCCCTTGTGAAACCGACTAGCTTTCACACGTTTATACCTTCATCCTCCGCCATGATGCTACCTACCCTATCCTCATTGATAATGTAGAGAAGCAGACGGGAAGCTTGTACTCTGATTGGGGCCTTCTCCCAGCTAAGCAGATTAAGGACCCCGAGGCCAAAAAGGTAAATTCAAATACATGGACAATAAGTTTGTTTATACAATGTTACGAAAGTCCCTTCCAATCGATTTCAAATTGATGACAGCCTCAAGATTGGGATGACAAGGAGTTCATTGCTGACCTTGAAGACAAGAAACCTGAGGTAATATACCACCAAGTTCTGTTACTCTCTTTATATCTATACTGGGATCGAGAACCTATTGTTATTTTTTGGTTACCAGGGTTAGGATGACATCGAAAAGGATCGAGAACCTATTATTTTTTGGCGGGAAAACTTGAGTAAAATTTAAATTTTTGAGGAGACTAAACGTTCAATTTTTACGCGAGATTCAAATTTTGGTTTAACTGTGAAAATTTTGGTCAAAAATTCAAATTTTTGGGCCTAAATTCAAATTTTTCGGGTCAAATTTGGCGTCAAAATTGTCATAACTCAAATTTTTCATACGACCTTAGAATTGATTTTTATAGTGAATTTCAAATTTTGGGCGAAAATTTTTTTAAGAACCAAGGTTACGAGTACGACTTTCAGAAACACCTCAACCGAGCTTAATCTTCATCAACCACAACTCCTTTATCGTTGAATCGATCCTACATCAACTTTATCAGATCATACCTTCATCAATGGCAACTCAACAAGACATTCATGCAGCCGGTGCCGAAAACCGTCCTCCTATGTTGGCAAAAGGTGGTTATCTTCAATGGACAAGTCGTATGCTCCGTTACATCAAGACCAAACCGAATGGAAAACTGATGATTCAATCCATTCATAATGGACCCTTCAAGCCTCGACAAGTCCATATCCCTGGAGATCCTAACGCAACACCTCCCATCCCACCATCCTCTAGTCTTCAAACAGAATCAGAATACTCTGAAGAGGATCAGAAACAAGTCGATGCAGATGACATGGCAATTCATATTGTCCAACTGGGTTTACCAATAGACATTTTTGCTGCGGTAGACAGTTGTGAAACTGCTTTCGATATGTGGGAACGTGTAAGACGGCTATGTTATGGAACAGAAATTGGTAAACAAGACATGGAGAACAAGCTGCTAACTGAATGGGAGAAGTTTACATCTACACCAGGAGAATCCATTGAATCCTACTATGGAAGGTTTTGCACTTTAATGAATGAGCTAATCAGAAACAAGCTAGCACCCAGAACAATCGTTCAAAACATCAAGTTTCTGAATAATCTTCCAGAAGAATGGGGACGATATGTCACTATTGTCAACCAAACAAAAGACTTACATCAGGTGAACTTTGATCAACTAAACGATTTTCTGAAACAAAACCAAGCTGAAGCCAATGAAGTTAGGAAAGAAAGATTGGCAAAAAATCATGATCCATTGGCACTTATTGCTAAGACTCAAACTACAGTGAATACACAACAACAAGCTTCATCATCTTCCAACAACAACTTGCAGCAATACATTCAACAACCACAACAACAATTCTATCCACCAAAACAACAAGTCATTCAACAACAACAGTATCCACAATACCAGGAACAAGGAATCACTGATCCTGAAACTGAACAAGAAAATGCTTTGCTACAGGTATTTTCTTTATTGGATAAAGCATTTAGCAGTCGCATGGGTAATCAGGCGGTTCCGTATCAGGGTAATCAGTCGGGTCAGTATGTTGGAAATCAGATGGGACAGAATGTTGGGAATAGAGCAGTGGGTAATCAGAATGGCAATGTTGCAGCTCCAGTCGTTGGGAATTATGGAAATATGAATCAGGGTAATCAGGTTACGTGTTTCAACTGTCAAGGAGTGGGTCACATGGCAAGGAATTTTCCTACTAAGCCGAAAAAGAAGGATTTTGCGTATCTTCAGAAAGCTATGCTGTTAGCACAAAAGGCAGAATCTGGAATGCAGTTGAGTGCTGAGGAACACGACTTTTTCGCTATTATGGATGATTTGGAAGACCAAGAGGACATCAATGCAAACTGCATCTACATGGCAAATCTTCAGGAGACTAAGTACGACACTGAATCTGACGCACCTCCTGTCTATGACGCCAGCGTAGTATCTAAGGTACCAATCATTGATCCATGCTATAGCAATGTCATATGTGATGTGTTTACTCATAACGAACAGAATTCTGTGACGCCAGCACCTACTTATGATACATATATGGACAATCCGAGTTGTAGCAATACCTACTCTGAAACTCCAGATATGGATCCTAATGGAGGCTGTGTGGCACAAAATACTGAGACTGATGAGGAAACGCGTGTGTGGAAACGTAGAGGGGGGGTGAATACGTTACCGTTTAAAAACTTTAGATCTTTAGTATCAAATCGCTTATGAAGCTTGTTATAATATGAAAGTACCAATTATTGTTTGTGACTAATATAAAGCATGGTAAACCAAGTTGTCACACAATCATGAACATCAAACCACATCACAAACAATAGTATAGTGCAAGTATAAAAGTAAAGAGATAAAGAAAGGAAAGTGCAAACCGAACACGAGGATTTATAGTGGTTCGGTCACGGATCTCCTTTCCGCCCTACTCCACTCCCCGAGTACCCAACTCGAGAGTTACTTCACTAAATCAACAAGCTCCCTTCTCGGCGGAGAAAACCTTACAATCGTCGCTTACACTTTTTCCGGTACAAAGCTAAATACCGGGTTCTAGTTCGAGGTAGAACCAACCTAACGTCGCCTATACAATATTTCCGACACTAAGCTAGATGTCGAGTTCTTTTACAAGGGTACAACCACTCCCAATATGTTTTATGGCCCAACATAATAAACCTTGTATTTTATGGCACAAACACATAAACCATCTAATATAGTTTGGTGAAAGTGTTGTTATGATGCAATGATGTTTACACTAATGATCCATGACACAAATGTCTAATGGATATGAATAACTACTTCTAAATGAACTTCCATTGATAGGAAGCCTTCATGATGAAGATCACAAGTTCCCTAAACTTCTTGTGATAGATCTTCAACTTGTGGAGAGTGGGGATGGCTAGATCTCCAAGATTTCCTTGGTTGATCAAAGAGTATGCTTACAACAAAGATGAATGTTAGAAGCATTATGATCATGATCATTAGGGTGTTTAATGTGTGTTACTACATTGTTAATGATTGATCTAAATGTATGCAAGAAGGTGGAGAAGATGTGCTTTGAAGTGGTGAAGAAATGGGAAAACAATGGGCTTCTATTTATAGCCAAAAGTGGACAGGAGCGTCCACGGACCAAGGAGCCCTTTAAAGGGTTCCGCCCTTTATAGAAAAGGGTTCCGTGGGTGCCTGACAGAAAAGCTAAAAAATCTTTCTTCAAATCTTTCCAAGATATTACCAAATCTTACTAAGATCACATTTGATATATTGTGTGTCAATCTAACCAAAATATTCAAGTGATCTTCCAAGGATTTCAAAGATGATGCATGACATGATGTAACATGTATTTCCATTTTTAGATTAAAAAGTTTATCAAGGTAAACTTGTAAAATGTATTATGTAACTAGTTAATAAAATGTCTAGTTACCTTTTGTAAAAGAGTGCTTTTCAAAATAAAATATATTTTGTCAAGTGTAAGTAAACTTTAGTATTTGTATGAAATACTTGTGAATGCAAAATGTAAAATGAGGTTCGAAATAGAATGGTTAACCTATTAAAATACTTAGTGACTCTAAACGTATTTTAAACATTCTAAATGATTTGTTAATGGGTTTGATCATAATGCCACATAACAAACATGTACGAACCTGTGTTGTAACATACGAGGACTTGAGACATCGAGAGGTGTTGAATGTATGTTGAGACAAATGTAATAACAAGTAACTTGTACATTTTACGTTATGTATTACAAGTTACATGTTTGTCATCAATCAAAACAAACGAGACTGTAATAGATTAAATATCGTAATATTTGCACTAACAATCTCCCCCTTTTTGATGATGACAAATATATGTAAACGTAATAGAGAGTAAAATGTAAAAGGTTACTTGCATCCTTACTACCTTTACATTACCTTCTCCGTTTACACTCTTCTCCCCCTTTTGTCGAAACAAAAAGGGCGTGTCCTTGGAGTTTAACTTTACTTCTCCCCAAAAAGGCGAGCTTGCATCATCTCTAGTGAAGTTAAATCGTCTAGTTCAATCCGTCCCTTGTTTGGTAGCGGATCCATGGATCAAATAAAGAGGCTTAACCTACATCAAGGTTAGTTTTATGCAACAAAAATTATGAGAAATATATGAAAAAGAAAAATGCATAACAATGTTAGCCTATTTTCTCCACTTTTTATCGAAGCACAAATGCTTGTATGAAAAAGTGAGAATGATGATAGATGCGTGTATGCTCCCCCTTGACGGTTGCTCCCCCTTGTTTGAGGCGTCAGGGTATGATTAAAAACCTATAAAACAAATATTAGTGCAAAACTATATTCGTCATTAGACGAGTAAGTGATATACAACAAAGTGTATATAAGATGCATTCAGTAAATTCTTGACGGAAGCTCCCTTTGCTCTAGGGCGTCAAGATGAACCTTCAAAATAAATATTAGTATAATAGAAGCTTTGTCTTTAGACAAATATGTCATATACAACCAAGTGTATAGACGATGCAATATGAGTGCTTAAAGGATATTCCTCCTTGTTCTAGGGTGTCAAGAAGCACCTAAAATAAGAAAAATAATTGATGCAAACTTCATCCTTAGATGAGTAAGTTATATACAATCGAGTGTATATGATGATGAACCTACAATGAAAAACATTAGTGCAATATATTTCATCTTTTTCACAAAGAAAAATGAGATGTATATATGTGATAAATGATATAATCAAAGATCTCATGAAGTGTAGTCTCCTAATTACAATCATAAGAAAAGTGAGAATATAATATGATAAAAGCCTACAAAATAATTCCTAGAAAGAAGATATGAAGTCTTCCACCAGGTGTGCCACTAGTGGTGCTAGTGTTGGTGTCGGTTTACTAGTAGGATTCATGTGGTGATGGTAGATGACTTGACATTTACAAAAGCAAATTTTCGCTAATCCATGGTGGTGATGATTAGTGAAAGTGGTGATGGAAGGTGGTGGTGATTAGGTAGGAAGCTATTAAGGAGTTAGAAACTCGTATGTATAGCAAATATAAAAATATGGACTCATGCAATCCTTTCGTCATGTCAGGTGACCAAAGCTAAGAGGAAAAAAATGTGAATGGACATTGCATTTCAATGATGCATAAGGGTTATGATTTGAATGATTTATTGATGCTAACAACCTATTGTTATGAGCAAGTTCTCATATGCTTCAACCCAAGAATAATCAATAATGCGTTCTATCTAAGAATATATAAAAGTGATAACATGAAGATAAATTCGTTCATTGATTGACACGAATTATAAAAATGACCTATTCTAGGGGACAATGGAAAAGGTAGTATTAGCATGGTTTTGACCGACATGGATGATTATCACTTTGAAAAGAAGTGAAGACAATATGGAAAATACTAATAATGAGTACCTATATGAGGATGAGAATGACATCATATGAGTGAGAGTTGGATGGACCAACGTGTTAGAGATGGCTGTTTTGATTAATATATCGTTTGCACTGACAAGGACATGCATGATAAGTGAGAAAAGGATAAGATCCTATGATGGTGTTCTAGATAGTGAAGTTGTAAGGTGCTAGTTTAAGGAAAATCCTATATGTGGAGATGAAGACGTTTTGTAAAAACACATGATGCATTTTTCACTTGATGAGGTATTGGTGCGAAAAAGGTTGAACTAGTTGTGGTTTCATGAACCGGTTTTAGCTAAGTGGTGTTTACCTATGTGTTGGTATTGTAGAGTCTAAGAGACATAAATTTTGACAAAAGACAATTATGTGAATGAATTTCTCTCCCCCTTAATTGGTGGACATCCAACATAATGTGCAATGTATCAAATAAGGAATGATAACAAAGTGTTTAGGAGGTTATTCGGGTTAACGAAAGAGGTGAGCTTAGTAATGTTTTTCTGGATGATGGTTAGCATACAATGAACTTCATCCTTAAAGTCACGTACCTCTTCTCGATTAATGCGAGATGATCGTATGATGAGGCATGTGGTTTCCTAATAGGAAGTGAAGAGGATCAGAGTATTGTTATAACTAAATAATGATGTAGATGATTTTTGGAAAGCGGAAGCTAAAATGAGATTTGGAAAGAGGTCGGTTGAAAGACAAAAATGCAAAGCCAACCTTCTAGAACTTAATTTTATATGCTTTTAAACTATATGCAAGTGTAGGGGTCCCATAAAGCATAGTACTAATCTACATAGCAATAAAGGGGATTATGCAAAAATGAGCATATAAAAGTTAGAACCAAGTGAGATAACAAATAATTTGTTATCAACCTACAAAACAAATTTGTTAGTGACAAAAGATGTTAACATGATAGAAATCAAATGATAACATATTATATAAGCAAAAACACATTGCACTTTAGTAGACAAGAAATCACCATACAAGATAGCATCAAGACAATCATATTATGCAAGAATACAACTTTATTCAAGACATTTTCATTTTGAGATTGTTTTGTCATTAGACTTAGACGCTTAAGCATACTTGGATTGTAAATTAACACAACAATCTATGTGATTAATTTGTAAGATAAAAAGGCTTCTAAAAGTTTGTCATACCAAAAGCATTTTGACATATTATATGTGCATATGTAGCAAACAAATAGTGTGACAAGAAGCAAAAGAAATAAGATGAAAGATTCATGCAAGCCATGTTTAAGACATAACAATTTGGAGCATGTATCATTTGGATCGTACTACACATAGATATAATGAATGCCAACTAATAGCTTTCAAACACAAACTTATCATATCAGAATTATCACGTATCAAAATGACATATTATGATTTCATAAGTAACATGTTAAATTAATTCAAAAGTAAGTATCATGCAAATAAAGTTTTAGGTTTAAACGTTTAGTAGCATGAAACAAGAATACAAGCATTATAAAGATAAAACCGTACTAAGGTTTACACATTCGACTAGTTATCAAACACTAAGATAATGTCAAATCAACTTATCGTATCAAACAAGAACATGTAATCAACACATGTAAGTGCAATGCAAGTGGTTTTAAAAGAAAAGTCATATATACTACTTGTTTGATTAGTATTCCTAAGGCGAGGCAAACTATCAATGTTTTAACACTTACTTTAGGCAAGTATAGGAAAACAAAATTTTCAAGTTGGAGAATGAATATGAGACTATTACTAGCGGTACTCAATTAAGGCTAAACACGACCATTTTTACGGGTGATTCCACAAACCCAACTTCTCTCCAGGAAACAATTCAACCGTTAGGTCAAATTGAGTTTCTAGTGCAATAGATTCTCCAGTAATCATTCTCATGTTAGAAAGATGGGAACTCCTACTTTTGCCTATTAAAGTGTATAAAAGATGATAGTTTACCAATACTTGGCTTAATGTGACACAACTAATATGCAATATAACTAAGGAGATGAAGATGTCATGTTATACACATGAATTTTAACAATGGTGTGTTTGATAAACAATGTGTTTTAATCTTGTGTTTAGAATCGAAAGTTGTTCAAATTACACAGCTAATTGTATGATCTAATGGATGACAACTTGTACTTTAAATGTGAATTGATCATCTAAGACTAGAGAATGGAATATGTTAAACTAAGAACGTTCTCAAGAAAGCTCTTTGGAACATTATTTAACAAGAATCTAAGTGAGGTTACCAACTTCAATAGATCTTGTGTATGCTCTAAAATTGTGTAGTTTTAACCTTGGATGTGCACTCGGTTTGAGCAAGGTTAGGTTATGATGTACGCTTGAAAGGAAATAGATACAAATAGTATCTTTCAACAAATGAGATTATCCCATGGGATAAAGTTATCATGCTTATGAAAATAAGTATGACAAGATGAATTGGATATGCTAGTTCACAGAACTTATAGATGTTTGTTTCAAGATCATTTAGCTAATGAGGTGTAATGAAATCTCTTGTAACACAACTATTTATGTCGCAAGAGTGATGCATAGGATATACAATATCCTTTTAACAAAATGAAAGCTTAACGCATGAATCTTAGTCATAATGTTCTTCAAAACATCATGTTTTCCTAAATGAAGATATGAAGCCAAAGTGTTTGAATCGGATAGTCCCATCTAAATAAACTTGGTCTCAAGATTATATTCACTAGATGATGACAAGAGGAATTCACTCGAGTTTCTTATGTATACTCCTCAAGAGTCATTGTTGCTTGGGGTGTATAATGTTGGCTTTGAGATTGCTTTTTAACATATGTTGTTAAAATGTTGATTTGAAGTTTAACGAAATTTATGTAGAAGTTTAACGACAAAGTATTACTAATACTTTGATTATTTGTGAAGGTAGTACTACTTATACCTAGTGGAAATTGACAACAATTACCAAGAGCACCATGCTTATTTGATAGTTGAGGTTCTAGCCATAATGAATTATCTAAGTCCTTATATGTGGGAAAGGATGGTTGAGTTTGTTCAAACGTGCATTTGATTCAGTACAAGTGTTGGACACAAGGACTTTTTGAGCAATACACTCAACAAATTCAAATGATGGCAAGGATGGTGGATTGGTTGATCTAGGTGGTAGGTCTTCTAGTGTGTCTAAATAAGGATGTGGTGATGTAGGGGTTTGTTGTGCTATGGGAGTACTTAGGTTGATTATTTGTCCACAGATGTTGAACACAAAAAGTACGGATACTAATTCTTATGGTTCATTGGTTACTACAACTAGCGGGTGAAGTGCTTGAAGTTTTGGTTATATCTATGAAGCTTAGGGGCTGAGGTATAGGTTAACCTTGAAAGGGCACGTTTGATTTAAAGGATGCTCTTGGAAGTTCATGAGCAATACGCTTAATGGTGCCAAAAGATGGAAGAGGGATAGTAGGTGTCTAAGAGGGATAAGTGGCATAGTGGGTTGTTTGTTTTGGATAAGTGTTTCAACATGTGTTGTTAAAATACTTGGGTGTTGATTTTTCGGATATGACTTTTAATGACTACAATCGTAAGTCGCATATACTTGAATATTTCGGATGAACTACTTAAGTTGTCAATCCTAATTTGTTGAGCTTAGATTGAACTCAAGGATAACAAGACTTGATAGTATGTCTTTAACATACGTGTGAGTTATGACTCTATGCAAATACTTATCGTCTTTAAGGATGACACATTATTTTCATGTTAACCAAGTGAGGTAAAACAATATCTATAGTCATATGATAGACTTGTGTATGATATCTTTGAAAATAATGAGTCCAGATTTGTTAGTCTCGGTAAGTCATCTAAGTCATCGCAAACGGGTGAGGAGATGTTGGTGGTGTTGTACAAAGTTTGATAGGTACAAGCTTTGGAGACTTTGGTAGTGAAGGTGTTTTGGTTGATGGTGGGTGATTTTGGTGGTGGAGTTGGAGTACTCAAGTTTGAAAAGTTCACATCTTGAATGGGTGATGAGATGTTGAGAGGTAATGAGTCTGAGGATGAAGAGTTCAAGTTAATGAAGCAACAAGATCGAATGCTAATCCTAGTGGTTTTCTTAAGTGGCTTATTTGAGGTTAAGGATTTAGTCATTTTGACTTTGCTTTAAGAAATGCTAAGCTTGAGGAAAAGTAACAGTGAAGGTGTGAAAATGATCATCTTGAATGTGTCGATTTATGGAACTAAGGATTCATGGATTTTATGTTAATCCATACAAAGATGGTAGTTTCTAATGAGATGGAAGTGTCTAAAATCATGTCAGACATCCTAAGTTAATCCATTGAGGATGTGTTGAGTGAGGTATGAAAGATATGTATTAACAACTATCCTAGAAACGAAGTTTGGTAAATAAGATTGCGGGATTTAGTAAAATTCAATGACTTACCTGTAGGATTCACGGCACCATTTCTTTACACAGCCGGAACCCTTAAATTGGTGCCGCCTGGTCCGCCTGTACAGGTATGGCGGTACCAAAATCCATAACGGACGGAACCAAATTAATGGTACCGTCTGGTCCGTGGAGACCAGAAATCTTAACAGACCCATTTTTTAGGTGTCGGGGACTTTTTCGAAACCTGAAACTTTTCTTAAAACATGTGACATTAATTATTTCTAGTTAAGAAAAGTCGATATCACATATACAAACATAGTGGAGCATAGACTTTGACCAAGGTCTAACGATTTTCACATGAAGGTGAAAATGGGTAAAATTTGATAACACACTTGTGCTATCCCCCTGCATAAACCGGTTAGCATACAACATTGTTTTAAGTCATATTATCATCCTACATAGAAAAAACAAATAAATTACATCATATAACATTGTTTTTGTCCTTATACCAAACACTCTCTAAAAACCTCCATTTTTTAAAGTACTTGACTAATTTACTTAGTACTCATTGCTAAGTGAGTTATAACATTTCATAAGTTATGCGAAATGTTAGTATAACCTATGCAAACGAAGTGATCTAATTCTACAAGCGATGGTAAAACAATTTTCCAACTTGGTGCACAAAATCTAGCAAATAACCTATTGTGCATAAACAAGAAATCGTCAAACAAGCGAATAAATATCATGGCAAGATTGACACTTATATTATGCAAACAAACAAGTGTAAACAACAATTTGAAAAATAAGCAAGCAACATATATGCAAACAACATAAACAAGTGGTCATTTAACATAGCATAACAAGAAAGACACTTTTCGTCATTTTGTGTTTAAATATGACGATGTATACCAAGCTTGATTAGTTTCCTTTAAACATATTAGCAAATCATTTAGTTTCAAAGGAAGTTGTATCAAAGTTCTAAGAATACCGACTTAAATTGCTTGATTCAAAATTTTGAGTTTTTATGTTAAAGCGAAACTCAATATTTTAGACATACTGTAGCATTTGGTCTATTTCACTTATTTAAAATTAGACTCAGGCCATGAGAGTATTTTTATATGAAAGTAGACTCAATTCCCTTTAAAATGATAGGTGGCTCGACTCGTACAGACTTACGGTTAATTAGTTATGATTTTTTGAAGTTGCCCAAAAAACTGCATACTGTACAGACGGATTCCACGGAACCAAATAAAGGGATCCGCCCTTTATAAGATTTGGTGCCGTGGTCCTCTGAGACAGATTCACCTAAACTAGTATTTGACATAGAGAAAACGTGTGTGACTTACTAGATTTGATAGTAAACATATAATACACATATTTAACAACATATCTACTTATGTAACTTATCTTAAACATTTACGGAGGTGATTTTTCAACTAAATTTATAGTTATCCCAAACACTCCTTTAAAATCATATTTCTTCGTAAATTTTCTATAAACACTCAATACAATATTTACTAGTTCTTTCAACAAACTTTTATTTTATGTTTCAAGAAAACCTTCAAGCTTGTATACAGAGTTACATTTAAAAATAAAATTTCTAAGTATAATTAGCAAAGCATTTTTCATATTATTTTTAGCTTCAATGGTAATTTGATACATGGATCGTACTCTATTTTAAAAACCATTTGTTTTGAAAATAAGAGCTACGTGGCTCTGGTACCAATTGTGGAAACGTAGAGGGGGGTGAATACGTTACCGTTTAAAAACTTTAGATCTTTAGTATCAAATCGCTTATGAAGCTTGTTATAATATGAAAGTACCAATTATTGTTTGTGACTAATATAAAGCATGGTAAACCAAGTTGTCACACAATCATGAACATCAAACCACATCACAAACAATAGTATAGTGCAAGTATAAAAGTAAAGAGATAAAGAAAGGAAAGTGCAAACCGAACACGAGGATTTATAGTGGTTCGGTCACGGATCTCCTTTCCGCCCTACTCCACTCCCCGAGTACCCAACTCGAGAGTTACTTCACTAAATCAACAAGCTCCCTTCTCGGCGGAGAAAACCTTACAATCGTCGCTTACACTTTTTCCGGTACAAAGCTAAATACCGGGTTCTAGTTCGAGGTAGAACCAACCTAACGTCGCCTATACAATATTTCCGACACTAAGCTAGATGTCGAGTTCTTTTACAAGGGTACAACCACTCCCAATATGTTTTATGGCCCAACATAATAAACCTTGTATTTTATGGCACAAACACATAAACCATCTAATCTAGTTTGGTGAAAGTGTTGTTATGATGCAATGATGTTTACACTAATGATCCATGACACAAATGTCTAATGGATATGAATAACTACTTCTAAATGAACTTCCATTGATAGGAAGCCTTCATGATGAAGATCACAAGTTCCCTAAACTTCTTGTGATAGATCTTCAACTTGTGGAGAGTGGGGATGGCTAGATCTCCAAGATTTCCTTGGTTGATCAAAGAGTATGCTTACAACAAAGATGAATGTTAGAAGCATTATGATCATGATCATTAGGGTGTTTAATGTGTGTTACTACATTGTTAATGATTGATCTAAATGTATGCAAGAAGGTGGAGAAGATGTGCTTTGAAGTGGTGAAGAAATGGGAAAACAATGGGCTTCACTTTATAGCCAAAAGTGGACAGGAGCGTCCACAGACCAAGGAGCCCTTTAAAGGGTTCCGCCCTTTATAGAAAAGGGTTCCGTGGGTGCCTGACAGAAAAGCTAAAAAATCTTTCTTCAAATCTTTCCAAGATATTACCAAATCTTACTAAGATCACATTTGATATATTGTGTGTCAATCTAACCAAAATATTCAAGTGATCTTCCAAGGATTTCAAAGATGATGCATGACATGATGTAACATGTATTTCCATTTTTAGATTAAAAAGTTTATCAAGGTAAACTTGTAAAATGTATTATGTAACTAGTTAATAAAATGTCTAGTTACCTTTTGTAAAAGAGTGCTTTTCAAAATAAAATATATTTTGTCAAGTGTAAGTAAACTTTAGTATTTGTATGAAATACTTGTGAATGCAAAATGTAAAATGAGGTTCGAAATAGAATGGTTAACCTATTAAAATACTTAGTGACTCTAAACGTATTTTAAACATTCTAAATAATTTGTTAATGGGTTTGATCATAATGCCACATAACAAACATGTACGAACCTGTGTTGTAACATACGAGGACTTGAGACATCGAGAGGTGTTGAATGTATGTTGAGACAAATGTAATAACAAGTAACTTGTACATTTTACGTTATGTATTACAAGTTACATGTTTGTCATCAATCAAAACAAACGAGACTGTAATAGATTAAATATCGTAATATTTGCACTAACAGCGTGCTTATTTTGAATCATTAATCAATAAATGTGGCATTGAAATTGAGAAAGTCAGTAAGGTCAATCGCGAAGTTAAGGCCGTGAATGTTAAATTGACCACTGAGCTTGAGAGTTACAAGGAGCACGCCAAAGCCTATGAATTTCATACAAACAAAATGTCCGAATTAGAAATTGGTTATCGAGATTCTGTTTTCAGAGAAAAACAATTGCAACTCAAGTATGACACACTTGATGTGAATTTGAACTTGACAATAAAATCTTTAAACAAGGAAATTTCTGATCTAAATAACCAACTTTCTAAACAAAAAGCACTGTTTTCTGATCTTGAAAAAGAGAAGAAACAGTTGATTGCTGATTTTTCAAAACGAGAAGATTCTCTTCTTGATGAAATTCTTGATAAAACGGAAAAAATCAAAACATTAGACAATTTGCTTCTTACAACGGGTCATTCAGCTAAATAAAACAAGATGCTTTCTAACCAAGTAAATCCACGTTTTCATACTTCACATAAGATGGCACTTGGTAACGACCCTTCTTCGTTTCTCAAGAAAGCTCAGAAATCTCAGAATGTGTTGCACAATGGAAAACCTTTGCATGAACCTATAATTGTGCATGATTCTTTTGAAACGTTGGAACTATCTGAGGAGAGTAGATCAAAAATGAAACAAAAACATCCGGAAATCAAACCTATTGATTATAATAAATGGAACCAAATTCATGGTATTTCGTTTGTTTCTCAATCAACGTTTTCCACCAAACCAAGTGTTTCAAACAAAGTGTCAACACCAGTTTCAAAATCAGTTTCAAAACCAGTTGTTGTCTCCAAATCTCTTTCGAACATTGAACAAATGTCTTCAAACAATCCTTTTAACACAAGTGATGCCAGAAGTATTTTGGAAAATGTGAAAATGAGAATTGCAGATCTTCAAGAGACCGTTAAAACTAAAACCAATATTACAACAAACATCTGGTTTAATAGTTTTGATATTGAACAGAAAAAGTTTTTTGAAACTCAAATTGCCCCTCAGCTGACTAACATCAACTCAAGGGTAATTCATTTTGAACAAGCCTTTTTGAAAGAAACAGCTGACTTTGTCAAGGACCATAAATCCCTGGTAAAGCAAGCTAATGAAAGTGTTGAACACATCAAAGTTTTAAAAAATTTAAATGATTCTCTCTTCGAAGATGTTATGACTACTGATATCATGTCCATTATTTTGCAAACATATTTTGTTGAAGATCATGAAAGACTCCAGTCTGAGACCTCCGAAATTGTTTCAAAATATGAAAATGCTCTTGCAAAACTTGAAAAAGAAAACGTGTCCTATTTTAAACAACTTGATTGAAAATCTGAGGAATGCAAGTATGACAAACTGTCGTATGAGCATGCCTACAAGGACATGAAAGAGCAAAATGATCTTTTGAGTGCTCAGCTGGGAACTCTAAAAGGAAAGGCAGTGGATACTAAGTTTGCAAAACCATTGCCTGAGGAGAAAACAAATGTTCCCAAACCGGTTTTCAAACCAAAAATGTCTATTTCTCAGTTTGCTCCAAAAGTCAATGAGAAAAATGATTTGTCAAAAACAGTCACTCCACAGACTTTGCCTATTAAAAAGAGAATTATCAAAGCTTTTGAAAAACCTGTTTTTGATAAAGAAAAAGTGTTTACACATGGCAATTCTAGGAATAGTACACGGAATGTGACCAATAATCCAGGTAAAGAATCTGTTGGTTCTAACAACATGGTCAACAATCACTATCTAGAAGAAGCTAGGAAAAAGGCACAGACTCAAAAAGATGGAATTCTAGGTGCAACATCTAGGGTGATGAATTCTACAAGATTTCAAGGCACTACTAGTAGTAGTAAACCATTACCTAGGAACACTCTACAAAAGACTAGGGATTGGCTTACATCTAAGAGTAGTTGCGCAAAATAAAATGCTATGCCCTTAGAAAACATCACTAGGAATTCTAAGTCTTTTTCGAACAAGAATCAATTTCCAAAAGACTGTAGTGACAAAGTTAAAGCTGCTGTTTTAAACAAGAATATTGAATTTGTCTGTACTACATGTAAAAAATGTGTCTTTTCAGCTAATCATGATGCATGTGCCTTACAATATCTCAAGAAAGATAATTCTCGTGCCAAGGCACAATCCACTAAGACACCAAATAGAAACAAGCCCGTTGATAAAATGTCAAACAAAAATAAACCTAATAGGTGGATCTCTTCAGGACATAGTTTTTCTAAAAATGAGTCTTCCGCTGCATCTGATAAGAAAACAACTCCTAGATCTTACCTTAGGTGGATACCCACGGGCAAAGTTTTCAACACAATAGGTCTTAGATGGATTCCCACAGGAAAGATTTTTGATACTTGCTCCAACACAGATAATAGTGAAAATCATCAGGATAAGGAAGTAGAAACCACTACAACCGTTGATAGTGATCACCCTCACCGTGAGGAATCTTGTACTTCTAACACTGTTATTTGTGAAAACTCTTCTTCTTTGGTTGCAGGTGAATCAAATATCTCTGAACCCAGCTCATCAGAGGGTTACAATTCTGTAAACTCTTCTTCATCATTATTTCTATCTTCTTTATTGATTTTCCATTTCTTTTATAAAACCAACAAAAACAAAATACAAAAATAGAAAATTTTCAAAATACAAAAACAATATAAAATCAACAAAATCCAAAAATATTCTTCTTACAACATGTCTCTCGTATAATCGATATTCTGTACGTTTCTAGAAATGTCATTCAACAATGATACGGGTATGTACAGATGCTTGAGCGAGAGTTCTTTAATGTTTTTCAAAACATGTCGTTTCTCATAATTTCTTCAAATAATGGCTTTCGTATACTTCAGTACGAAACCCGGACTTCAAAGAAAGGAAAGTGCTTATCCAAATCAAAGGTTTTAAATATTTTTCAAGCACTATTCCTAAAAACATAATGGCTTGCAGTTACTTCAGACTGTAACCCGATCTTTAAAGAAAGGAAAGTGCTACGCAAAATCGATTTTCATAAATATTGAGCACTTATCCTAAAACAAATGAAGATAATTCTTCTTCAATATCTTCAAAAGATTTTTTTAAAATCTTCATCTTGCGTACCATTGATTCGAAAGTTTTCAAAAAGATTTTTTCAAAATCTCTCACATTTGGTACCAAGATAACTCCCTCTAAACCCTTAATTGATTCTAAATTTTCTGTATGAAAAATATGCTTTCGTTAAGGGGGAGTATTAAACAAAAATTGTTCCAAAATTCATGCTAAATCAGTTTCTCTCCAAATGCTTTTCGGAAAACATATCTTTTAATCATTTTGTTTCAAAAACATCATGGATATGCTATTTTTGAGGGGGAGAAACGTGATTAAAAGGTGATCAAAAATGTTTAATGATCGTTGTTTGAATCTCAAAAGAGCTCGACTCAGTCGTAACCAATGAATTGACGATAAAATACTGTTAGTACTCGAAAAGACTTGCTCCTGGACGGGTAATAATTTCAAGCTGGTCTAACCAGTGATGTAAGCGTGTCTCGAATAGGACTTGTCTAAGTATAATGTACCATTTCGAGAAACTTTCTTTGGATTTGACCAGGCCGGGTAATAATTTCAAGCTAGTTCTCTAGTGATGTAAACGTGTCTCAAATCGGTCTTATTCATTGAAAGTCGATCAATTCAAAAAGTGAGAACTCTACTCTCACTGTGCAGATTTCTGTCAAAACTTATAAGCACATGTGAAGGGGGAGTGTTTCTGAAAATTTAAAACTCTCGGAGTGATTCAAACATGTTTTCAATCATAAACACTCTGAGAGATTTTCAAGAAAAATGGTTTTATGGCAACAATAGGACAGTCATGGAGTTATAAGGTGACTAAGGATAGGAAAATCGTCCTATGATCCGCCAGAGCCGGAGGGATCTACCCAAGGACATCACAAATAGTTAGTATTAGAAGTCCTTAGGAATGATTGAAAAAAGGAGTAATGTGAGAAAGGAGAAAGAAGGGGTTGAAGAATTAAAAAGAAATGTAATGAAAAGGGTGAAAAGAAATAGCCCTCCATATTCAACCTTAGGGCAGAAACCGGGTTCAATTCATCTGCTACTGCTTGTCACTAGATGACACTGGTATTGAAGACAAAGACGTCATGGACCCAGTGACGCACTGCACTAAACCTTCTAGCCACTCAATTCCTCTCAAAAGGGATTTGTTTCATTCTCACTGGGAACCCTACATAATCTATCGACTTTCTCTTAGAGATCGTTGGTATTGAAGAAGGACCTCTCCCTTGTCTCCGCTTAGGAAAACCAAAATGCACTATTGAGTCTAGAGCCACGAGATTCATCAAAAGATCTCATAGGAACACATGACATGACATCGCTTGTTGTTCATCAATAAGGACACAAGTGATATATTCTAGAGTCTTACGCAGATCTTAGCAATTTGCTAGAACATTTATGAGAAGTTTCACTTCTGTGATCTTCAGTGATTGAATGGAAACTCCTGCCAGGGTCAACATCAAGCAGCCCTGACAGCAGGTCACTTTGGTAACTCCCCGTGGATTACGCTTAGTGTGTCTCAAACGGTCTACAGTCGTGAAGTGATGCTTCGGTGTACTTCAGCGACTCATCTGAATTGTAGATGTACTTCGGTATATCGTGTTATCTCACTTGTGGGACTCCAGTTCAGGAAAGGCCTTTGTAAGAATTAGAGACGTGTTTTCACACTATGCTGTTAACACCCTCGAAATTCAAACTTGTAAGTGCAGGAATCCGCTTATTACTAACCTGTTTTATGTTTTCTTCTTATGGAAGCTCTGGAGCGGATGGATCGTGCAGACTCTTCACATGCTCATACCAACAACACATGAAAGTTCTCATCATAATCAAAGGAGATGATTCTTCGTCAATGTCAAAGAATCTACAAAGTTTAAAGACTCGAGAACTACATCATTGGTAACCAAAAGTCAAAAAGAAGTGTGAGCATGGTGGAGAAAGACGTGGAGATACCAAACCAACAAAGTTGACAACGGCAGACAACCACATCAACTGATCACAAAGCATGAAGGAACAAAGAATTAAGACTATTCTATATCTACACGCAAAGTTCAAGCTCAAAGAAAGTAAAGATCTTATCAAGTGGAGCATCTTTTGAATGACCACCCCTTAGGGGGAGATTGTTAGCCTTAATAGTTTTATTAGAAGTGATGGTCATTCACATTTAGGAACTCTGTAACTCGTGTTAGATATCGTGATAGAATAGTCATCGGGCTCGTGGATTGGGCTAAGCTAAATGGGTATTAGTTTAGTTAAGCTTGCCTTATATCAATCCTTGCCCAATCCATTTCATACGAAGCCCATACAAGGCCCATGGCCAAGCCTTAGGGCATCCTTTATCTTGTACTATATAATCCCCTCAAAGTCTCATTTGAGGGGTATGCTTAAGTGTGTGTGTGTGTGTGTTTTCATTGAAGCAATATACATCTTATTGTTTTCATCTTCTTTCCTTTATCTCTCTAAATACATACACGATCTATCATTCAAGTCACCACGTTCTAACCTTCATCTTTCTTATACGCATAACATACATCTGTTTGTTATATGTGTTTGTGTTGGGTTTTCTTAACAAAGTGATAAGGTATACGTGATAAAAGGGGTTTAACAATTATGTTTGGACCTGATATCTGTGGGTATGCCACTAAGAAGGTTCACGCCATCTTGACATACAACGGGGAAAACAAATTGATCAAGAAGGATGTCCCTTGTGAAACCGACTAGCTTTCACACGTTTATACCTTCATCCTCCGCCATGATGCTACCTACCCTATCCTCATTGATAATGTAGAGAAGCAGACGGGAAGCTTGTACTCTGATTGGGGCCTTCTCCCAGCTAAGCAGATTAAGGACCCCGAGGCAAAAAAGGTAAATTCAAATACATGGACAATAAGTTTGTTTATACAATGTTACGAGAGTCCCTTCCAATCGATTTCAAATTGATGACAGCCTCAAGATTGGGATGACAAGGAGTTCATTACTGACCTTGAAGACAAGAAACCTGAGGTAATATACCACCAAGTTCTGTTACTCTCTTTATATCTATACTGGGATCGAGAACCTATTGTTATTTTTTGGTTACCAGGGTTAGGATGACATCGAAAAGGAGATCCCAGACCCAGATGCCAAGAAGGTTCGTGTTTATTTTCAGCATTCTGTTTTTTACTTGTAAAGCATTCTGAGAGATATTGATGTTTTATAGACGAGTATTTATGTTTTATAGATGCTGATATAAGGACCCTTGTGAGGCTTAACCCCACGAATTTAATTGAGGTGGAGTAGCAATCAAATGTCTTGAGGAATTTAGTAACGACTAAGGTGAAGCTAAAAGATGCTAATATTAGGACCCTTGTGAGGCTTAACCACACGAATTTAATTGAGTTGTGACCTGCGGGGGTATTGTGCTCAGTGAAATCACAGAGTGATGGTGTACCAGTACATGGAAAATGGGTCATTTGCTGAAAATGGGTCTTGCTTGCCACGTTTAGGTATCACTGATCTTTTACATGTTCTAAAATGTTTTCGCTTTCTGTAACAATGGAAGGCGAAGATTTAGCTGCATCCATAGGTGGATTATGCGATTGTGAGGTAACTTTACCGGACAACAAAGATGGTACCTGGTGAGATTAGATTTAATTTTATTGAAGATACATTAGGTGATTAGGAAATAACTATTCCTTTATGCATTTATTTTCATTAATAATATATTTATCCATTAATGAAAATAGGCAGATTAAGGTTGGTTATACCCATATATTTTAAGGTCTTCTCAACGAGTAGTTCTGGGTTATTGGTGGTGTGTCTGCATATCATTTTGCTCTATTTCAAGGTCTTTTCAAAGTGTTAGCTGGTGTCAACACTAATTTCACCGTCACCTCAAAAGGAAGTGACGATGGTGAATTTACGGAGCTTTATCTCTTCAAATAGCCTAAAAAGTCCACCCCTTGACTGGTAATATCCATTATCAATTTTGCACTGTATGTGGATCTAGGCTGGTGTGCTGGTGGTTTGTGAATGCATGATTCTTTTGATTCGGCTATTATACATGATATGTTTTACGGATTAATAGATTAGTTATGTTGATGAATACCTTGATTATGTAGTAGTTGATGAAGATATAGATCGATGTGTATATGATTACTTTTGTTTTATGTTTCATGTAAGATAATGCCAGTGATGTCCTCGGTTTGTTTAAGTGATCACTCAATTTATCTAATTTATTTGTTTGTTATTTATCTTTTTAGAAATATAGGCACACCGAGAACTAGCAAGGGAGGCGGTAAGGAAATCACTAGTGTTGCTGAAGAATGGGAAACAAGTAAATTACCTAATCCTGCCCCTACCCAATATGGGTCAAAGATTTTAGTTGCTGAAAATCTTGCTGATAATCTGGGCTATCAATGTGGTGGGTGGACAACCAGGTGGCAAGGATTTAGCGGGAATGGAAATACAATAGGTATGCTCATCGTATGGCCTAAATATCAGGTGAAAATACTAGAAAGGCAAAACTTCCATTTCATCTCTTACCACTAGAGGTGGCAAAATGGGTGGGTTGGGCAAGTTGGTAACTAGTCAAAACAGTGGTTACTGTTAGATAGAAATGGAAACTGTTTGGGTCAGGCTAGGTTAACTTATTACACTTTTTGCCCAACTAGTTTGATAGAAAGAAACTATGTTATTTTAATAGTTAAGTTTCTGAAATAGGGCAATTTAATAGGTTATGTGCAAATATGCATCAAGAATACACTTTGGGTGAATTTTGACCCATTAACCTATTCATGAATAATTGCATCAATATTGTCGGAGTCTTCTTTTCAAATTTGCACGGGTACTCAATCTGATGAACCATTGCTCATAATTGTGCTACACGTGAGGTGAAAAGTATATTTCTTTTCTTTGGTAATAAAAATTTATAAGAAAATTCAGTTACTTTCATGTTTATGTAGCTTACGTTTGTTGAGCATTGGGCATCCATTTGATGAATTTGTTCTTGGTCATTTCTTATGGGAACGTGTTCTACATGTAGTCCAGATGATTATGCACTATGCTTCTGTCTTTGTAGCCGCATCACCTTCTACGGTAAGGTATGTTACAGTTTCATTTCTAAAATAGATTACTACTATATATTTTAAAATTTCTGCAAAGCTGTGGTATTATTTACTAAGTTTCATCTACACTAGAGCATCGATCAATCTTGTATCTGAGTTGCAACGCTAGGTTGGTTTACTAATTTTCTTCATGGGTCTGATGATACAATTATTCGAGCCAAAGAGGCATTAGAGTTTGCAAAGATTATACCGAACCACAAGTTACATGTTGTTAAAGGAGCCAACCAAGGCTTCTTGAAGCATCAAGATGAACTAATTTCTGTTGTTCTGTCTTTCATAAAAGAGCCTGTGAATCATAACCAAGATAATGCAACATGAAGGGAAATGAAGCATTTCAGGTCATCGCTTAGCAAAATATATGTCTTAGTGCTCAACATTATCGGGGACTTTAGGACCTCAGTTGCTCGATTCATTTTTGTATTGAACATTCAGAATACGTGTCTGAAATTGTATGAAACTTGATTTTTAATGATACATTAGAAATACCCGGTTAACTTAATTAAATTATTATATGAATCTTATTTTGAATACTAAGTCATACGAATAATTTTATTCACACGCGAAGAAAAAAGTACGTGTATTTGTTAGTGAAGAAAGATTATTCACACGCGATGAAAAAAGCATATGCTCATGTATAAACGTATGTGCATTTACTAGTTAATAAAGTTAAGTCAAATGCGAAGAAAAAAATATATGCTCATCTATAAATGTAAGTATATTTTCTGGTGAAGAAAGTCTATTCACACGCGAAAATAATGTATATGCTCATTTATAAATGTACGTGCATTTAATATTGAAGAAAATTTTGTTCACATGTGAAACTATATGTCTTGTAGCATATTAAGATGCGTTAATAACTTGGTCACATGTGAAATGTATGTCGCACAGCTTTTTAAGATGGTTGAATAACTTGGTCACATGTGAAAATATGTCTCGTAGCTTTTTAAAATGCGTGAAATAACTTGGTCACATGTCAATTTATATGTCTTGTAGCTTTTTAAGATGCGTGAATAACTTGGTCACATGTGAAAATATATCTCTTTGCTTTTTAAAATGAGTGGATAACTTGGTCACATGTGAAACATATGTCTTATATCTTTATAAGATGCGTGAACAATCGGTCACTATGAAACTCTATGTCTCGTAGCTTTTTAATATAACTTAGTGACATGTGAAACTATATGTCTATTTGTGGTTGCTTATTACGATATGTGATCAACTTGGTCACATGTGAATATACATGTCTCATAGCTTTTTATGATGCGTGAATCACTTGGTCACATGTGAAATATTTTGTCTAGTAGATAATTAAGATGCGTGAACAACACTTGGTCACAAGAGAAAATATATGTCTTGTATATGTCTCATAAATTATGAAGATGCGTGAACGACTTTGTCACAAGTGAAAATACGTGTCTCGTAACTGTCACATGTGAAACTATATTTGTCGTAGCTTATTGAGATGCGTAAATAACTTGATCACATGTGAAAATATATGTCTCATAGTCTTTTAAGATGAGTGAACAACTTGGCACATGTGAAAATATATGTTACATAGCTTTTAAGATGCATGAATAACTTGGTCATATGTGAAAGTATGTGTCTTGTATATGTCTCGTAGATTTTAAAGATGCATGAACAACTTAGTCACATGTGAAAATGTATGTCTAATACTTGGTCACATGTGAAATTATATGTCTCGCAACTTATTAAGATACATGAATAACTTGTTCACATGTGAAATTATATGTCTCGCAACTTATTAAGATACGTGAAGATAAAAGTATATAAACGTACGTGTATTTACTAGTGAATAAAGTGTATTCATACGCGAAGATAAATGTATATGCTAAATGTATTTACTAGTGAAGAAAGTTTATTCACACGCGAAGATAAAAGTAGATAAACGCACATGTATTTACCAGTCACGATAAAAGTATATAAACTTACGTGCATTTACTAGTGAAGAAAGTTAATTCACATGCGAAGATAAAAGTATATAAACGTACGTGTATTTACTACTGAAGAAAGTTAATTCACACGCGAAGATAAAAATATATGCTAAATGTATTTACTAGTGAATATTGTTTATTCATGCGCGAAGAAAAAAGTATATGCTAATGTATAATGTTATATTTACTATTGAAGAAAGATTATTCGCACACGAAAAAAAATATATGGTCATGTATAAATGTACGCGTATTTATTGTAAAAAAAATTATTTACACGCAAAGAAAAAAGTATATTTTTGGAATGTACAATAGCTAAAGATTTATGGTCCATGATGAAGACTTGGTGGGGTATGGATGATTACTCAAAATTGGAGCTTGTTCTAATCACTTAGGGGGACTCGGTTCGATGATGTTATTCAAAGTACAACTTGGATCATTTGGCGATATCGCAATCGGGTTTGCTTCGACTCGAAAGCCCCTAGAAAGGATACCTTTGTCAATGAGATTAAAATCCTATCTTACACATAGGAGCAAAATTGTTAAACCAAATTGGATAGATTGGTTATATGATCCAATCAAAGCTTGTTCCAACTCCATGTAATCTATAATATGTTTTTCTTGTTGGTCTCTAGCGTCTTGCTAGAGAGTTTTCAATAAATGGCCGTTCAAAAAAATAATAAAATAAAAAGCTAGTTAAGAAAGTTTATTCACACGTGAACATAAATTTTCACATATTACCCAGTTACGATATATTTTCACACGTGACAAAGTTTTTCACGTATCTTGAAAAACTACGAAACATATATTTACACATGTAACCAATTTTTTCACGCATCTTTAAAATCTAAGTAATCATAAAACAAGGTCACAAGTGAAACTAATATTTCACTAGTCAAAGCTATAAAATATCAAATAAGGTTAATATTGTTTTTACTCCAAGCTATATAGCTGTATAACAGTGAGCATAAATCAATCAAACAACATGATTCCCATACTAGGACATTAGCGATTGGAGTGACAACAATGTGAGAATTTGGCAGGTGGTTGAAGGCTAGGGTCCAACAGCAATAGTTGTGCATCCTGCAAAATTTGCATTAGTTCTGTAAGTTAAACTTAAACACCACTTAGTTTTAGTCTGAGGTTTGATGGCCGTTAAGAGATATTATATTACTTGTTGGCTAAATTTTTTTTTGAGCTGATCAGATTAATCTAAGATAAAAGAAAGGCGCAATCGACTCATTTATATTTAAATGGTTCAAAATTGTTTCTAAGTTAGTTTTTGTGGTACTTATTTCCTAGAAATGAAGTAATGTAATTTAACGAATTCTCGCTAGGTGTACTATCTTAAACTAATATAAAAGCGTATACCTGACCAACAGAGCGAAATCTATATACTTAGATTATCAGATTCGTCTTCTGAAGTTGGAGGCGACCAATACGAATAAAAAAATGGAACTGCTATTTGATCCCACAAACAGGATAAAATCAGTAAGAAGCTGAAAGGGAACATGTCAAACGGGTCAAAAAGTTAGAAGTAACCCAAAGTCGATCCCTAATGCATACATCTTAAACTGCATGTACTCACAGATTTTATACATTAGATGTAATAATAACCTGCACATTATATATACATATCTACGCCTTAGCTAAATCATTGAGATTCTACATGTCTAAAACAGTGTGGTCAGTTAGCGATCCAGAACCAATAGACATCCCCAATCTGGTTTCTAGGAATACCTCATAAATCGTCATTAGCCCTATCCTGAAGGACTTGCTTGGCTGCAATCCGTTCCTAGGCCATATTACTAAAGACCAAAGCAACCCGACTACTAGAAAGACCAAAGGAAGCATAAAGTTGACATGTACGGCCTTACTAATACCGATGTAAAAAAGCTACGTGAGTACCAACTATTCTTTTTGGGTGATACCATTTTTATGTATAATTTATATGATTTGGCTCAGCGCCTCTGCATATAAAGTAAAACAAACATTTAATTAACAATAAAACAAGAGAAGTGTTCTCAGTTCTGTACCATGTATGCTCTACATGACTTCCTAAGTGTATGAAGAAATCTATATACACACATGTGCGCACATACATATTAAAATCACCTCCACAACGACAATTAGAATTACCACGAGTGCACTGTTGAGAGGGGAACAAATACTAGTTCCATCAATAAATTTTAGTTTTCACTAGGTACACTGAGTTTTGATGATGATAGAGCTCAAGAGCTTGCCAAATCTGTAAGTTCTATAGAAGAGAATTTCATATCCGATGCTCTTCACATGCAAAAAATGATGTCAATACCCTCCACGTGTGAAAAAATGGTGTCCAATATTTTAGTTGGCAATATACTTGATGCAATTGTTTCCTAATGTTACTGTGATCTTAAGAATCATATTTTTCTCAAAATGCATTGGTGAATACTTGCTTGGGGTTTGTATCAATTAAGTTTGTATGGGAAACAATGTGCAACTTCAGACCCTATAATTGTTGTTGCCCTGGATAAAATTTTATATACTAAAAGTGAAAAAAAAAAATCAGCAAGGAATTCGTATTAGTAAGGCCATACAGGTCAACGCTTGGGATGTGTCAGCCATTGCAGAAAGCATGAATGCTGCCATATTACTAATGTACTTGTATGCACTAAATTTGTAAAAAAGCTACGTGACCAGTTGATGAGATCATGGGACCTAATGTACTGATTATGCACCTTGTGACATCACCTAGTGATGGTGAATCACATTTAAACCACATCAGCTATCCCTACTTGCACACAAAGGCACCCTACAACCATATATTACGATGGCTACACATATCACAAATGCGGGTAATACGACAACAATCAACGTTGTTACCCCTACTAGAACCAATAATGCCTTTCAACGCCTAGTAAGTTGCCTAACAGGCAACCTCTCTCTTTTTGGCTTATAACATCTAAGAAAAATGCATATACATGCACAAATAAGCCATTATTAAAGAAAACCATAACTGAAACATTCTAATCAGACTTGTGTACAAATGATACTAAGATAAAACATAGATGGTAATAATTCAGAGCAACTTGCTAGGAAGTGTGTTTAATACTAAAGTCTTGAAGTGCTAACCATACATTCTTCCTCTCCCCCACCAAATCGCAGCCAGATCGCACAAGGCTTGGGTGGTGGACTCGACAGTCATAAGTTCACCATAGAAAACCTATAATTCTGAAGCAAGAAAAAGATAATATAATACTAATGTAGAACTCATGGTAACAATATAGTGATGAATGCTCATGTCACCTGAGTCTCAACTCGTGCATACGCTGTGTGTGCATCTGCAATTAAACAACTCATGGGCTCATGGCACAGCCAACGTGCTTGTCGATTTCCATAACCAGAGCCTACACATCAATTTTATTTTATTTTTTTCATATTTCAAGGATATGATAAAGACTATACATCTAGTCTACATCAAAACTTAGAGTTCTAAATTTATGTAGCCACCATTTGGTGTTGACAATTTCATATGACTAATTGTAAACAAATTGACTATAAATTCAGTCAAAGTAATTCACTACACATGTGTGAAAGAAAATATGCAACATTGTCCATTAAACATATATTTATTTATCATGTTTAGCTTGTATGTTGTGGTAATAGTGTAATACATATCCTGAGAAACACTCTAAAAGAGTAAAGTATACTGTTTAAAGTTTTAAAATGAGCTTTTTGTACTGCTCTACCAGAATAAAACCTCATAATATTACTATCACTGTAAACAGCAAGAAAGTGAAACTATCATTACATTTGTAAGCTATAACTTTTAAATCAGCTTAAGCATCCACAACATAACCCGGATTGATAAAGTAGGATCAAGCATAGACGTGCAACAAGGATTGATAAATTAGTATATAAAAGCAAAGACGTGCTAACCTTGTTATATTACATAGCACTTTAGCATCGAGAATGGCATATCGCTTCTTGATTTCAATCTAGGCTTCTCTGCAATGGGTCAATCTTATCCTCATATTTGTCATAGACCACAGGCACCAGAAAAAGAAACACAACCATTTCATCAACAACTTTATGTAGTCGGGCTGGTCACAATCCTCGGCCAAAACACAAAGTTGAGCAGCATGCTTCATAATAGATTTACAGCCCCATGAAGTCCACGGACAAGACCACCATGGGCAAGTGACTTTCTCAACTGTAGCTGAAAAGCAAACATGATATCCATGAGCTCACAAAGAGCAGGTACTGGAGCAGCTACCTCTACAGGAAGCGCAACATCTTCACTCCTAACATTCATGTTTTCTGGTGTTTGTTGACCAAGGTGCGAGGTTTCAGGTCTAGGCTCATTTCTTCTAAATTCTTTATTAGATGAATCAGTATTTGTATTTCCACTATATAGAATTCGGTTGCCAAGAGACGATGCTGAATTCATGTTATTGTTGCTGCTCATCTGTTTGTTTCCTGTTCCTTGAACAAAATTATTACCATGTGTGGCATTATATGTCAGTTTCACTGTTGTATCTATGCTCTTGGGCTGTTGCCGATCATTTTTCTTGGTAAAATAGTCGGGTGGAAATGGAACGAAAGGAACAAAGCTTCTATTGCTTCCTTGCTCCATGGCATTTTGTCTTTGGTAAGGAGAAAACGCTTGATCTTTCTGTCTGTTATCTATGAAACGATTATCCTCGTTACGTGTAGGCATAATCGGGGGAGCTTCATCGCGTGAACTAGCATTTGTAGGGCCCGTGACACCATGCAATTCTTTTACCTTCTGAAACCATCTTTCTATTTTATCTTCTTTAACAGTATCTTGAGTCTGCGTGTTCGGAGCATACGTGGGTGATACTACATCTGGTCGATTAAATGCGCATTTAAAGCACACTAAATTCTTTTGGTAATTAAAGAAATTACACCTGAAGATGAAAGAGATTAACAACGTGTCAGATTTTTTATGGACTTCATAGCTAGTAAATGTAGGATTAAAGTAATGTTTACCGAGGATAGTCCCACTCCCCATCAGCAAATTGTCTTTGCGGTCTCGACTCTTCACATTCGAGGCATTTAGCGTTCCTTGCAAAGTTCATGAAACTGCATCTGCTCAAATACAAATTCTATTGGTTTATGCTTATGGCAATCTTGTCGCTTATATACATATATATATATAGTTTGCATCTTTGTTTCTTCCTTAGTACTCTGACCCCATTATTGTATGAGTACATAGAGCATCTTCACAATCTGACAATTTAACTAAGACGTGACAATTGTATCCCATTTGTGTAAGAATGGATCGATTAGGGTTTGTAACTAATTAATAATTGGTCAAACGGGTAAAATGCAAACACAGTACCGGATTATAAGTATAATTTTAATTATTAAGATTTGGTAAGTATATTTATAACATAAGCTATATAAATCTTAATAAAATGCGAGAAAAAAGTTGGCTACATAGTACATAGTACATACCCAACTCGTTTTGGCCAAAATCAAAGATGACCTGTTAAACCTGAACTTAAAGATGAACCCTTTTATCCCATAACCATTATGCGCACATTACATAACTTGCCTACAACCTCTAGACTAATACTTGAAAATCAAGCATATAATGAATCAAAACAAGAACTGCAACTTACTTTAGGCATATCCAATCATCCCTCTTCATTGTAATATTTGGTCCAAGATTTCTTGGCATTTGTTCATACTGCTCTGGTGCTCGGCCCCTAGAGGCTAAGTTAGCCATCTCATATAACAAGCTTCGCCACAGATGATTCAATATTCTCCTTAACTCTTCTTTCGGGATGAACAATAGGACTGTTTACAAAATTCAGTATATACTTCATCAAGTCCACTGAAGTTGCTTCATTTGATCCCTCCGCCTTCAATTCAATAAAAGTTAGTAAATATGTACGTCATTCTAATTATTATACATATTAATTTAAGCATAATAAAGGAAGATATTCGATACTTTATATCTTATCTTCACATGTGAGTGTATTCGATACTTTATATCTTCACATGTGAGTGTATTCGATACCTTATATCTTCACATGTGAAGGTATTCAATACCTTATATCTTCACATGTGAGGGTATTTGATACCTTATATTCATATGTGAAAACAACTAGCATTTCATCAAACACATAATGTACATTGACAAACCATCAGCAAAAGACATGTTCATCTTTCATTTTTTTCATCCAGTTATCAACTTAACTAATAACTAAAATCAAACACATAAAACACAACAAAGAACTTATCTATAATCATTGAATTAAATATATATATGAATCAAAAGCTTAATTCAGACTTACTCAAAACCTTTGTATAATACATTCTTTGATAGTAGTTGTCATTCTTTAATGGTTAACTGTGAGATTTTTTTTAGTGATGATGATCGTGATAAGTGATGATTATGATATATGGATGATTGGGGTGATAGGAGATGATTACTGCCATGGACGGAGGCGATTGACAATGATTGAGGTTGACGGTGGTGATCGGTGATGATTATGGCGGTAGATGGTGGTGAACGGGTGAAGACCTTGGTGGTTTCTCGGTGATGGAGTAATTTGAGAGAGTTTTTGTCTGTTTTACACTTTAAAAGTGAGGTGTGCGTGTGTTTTTTTATTTATCTATTTCTATTTCTATTTAATCTATTAAACAAGGGTTTTTGCATATGTCATCTTTAACTATGTGTAGATTAGCTATTGGTTAATCTATTAAAAAATTATAAATTAATGATGTCATAATAAAACTATTAATTATATTATTTATTGTAATTGTATGGTTTTTTTTTCTTTCCAATTTCTTAAACACACAATGCAGAGACTTTACAATCCTTGGAAAATGGAGCCGCCCACTGATATTATGCCATGAATTTGAATTTCTGCTTTAGCTTCTCTCACAATTAAAATTTTTCTTCTGGGATTCTTCATTTTCTTTATACTATCTTCTCTATCATAACTCAGGTCAGCATTTAAATTGAGTAAATAAATTCTTCTATGATTCTTCACTTTCTTCTTCATCTCTATTCTACCATCTTTTGTAACTTAGATTTAATTTCAACTCAAGCTGACTTTGACATGGTCGATTTTAAAATTTTAATAATAGGATTGTTTAACTTTAATAGCTGATTCCTGCCATCATTTGATATTGGATTCTTTAATTTCAGTTTAGAAGGTTAGCTGATCCATGGCGAATGCCTGAGGTAAGTTTACTACTTTCAAATTCATAATTTTTTTATTTTTTATTATTATTTTTTTTTTTTTTTGATACCTGGGTTTGGTTGTCTGATTTTTTTTTTTTTTTTTATTGAGTTGGTTATAGGTTTGTTCCTTTGATTATGGACAACGACTGGGTGCACACCAACAGACAACTGTGTTATGTTTATAATGTATGAATCTGTCGGTTACACTTCATGTTAATATTCATGCTTATGATTTTAAGTGATAGCTTTACAAAAGAGCAAAACACTTCTGAATTTTTATCTAAAAGACAACTGTGTTGTGTTTATTGTTATGTCTGCAATATAAAAGGATCCTATTTTGTAAACATTGTTATTTATTACGGTGATTTTCGTACTTTTTATCAATGCTAGCTTTTTTAGTGCAAGCTCTTTTGATTGATTTTGGAAAGAATCTTATTTTGTATATTTGTGTAGTTGCATAGTGAATGAGCCCTTGGACTTGGAATAGGTCAACCCACCACAACCTAATATATGGCGTAGTTTTTTTTACTTAATAGTATCTGTAAAGGGTCAATTGGCTAAAAAGTTCAGAACTTGGAAACATGAAAGATATGTTCAAGTAATAAAAAAATAGAAATGAAAAGAGTTCTTTACAACAAGCTTTACATATGAGTCTAAACACATCAAAAAGAGAGTAATAAAAGAGAAATGAGAGGGAGTTCTTTAAAACATGTTCGACATACGAGTGTTTACAAAATATGTGTTTTGGTAGTTGTGGCGGGTTAGTCATTCAATAAAACGGTATCTTTTATTGTAACTCGGCACTGAAAGTTTCTTTTGCAGGGTTTACAAGCCGAGTCTTCAAATGATAGAGCTTGATGAAAACCGTTTCAGAAGGTATGTTATGGTAGTGTTATGTTTTGGAATTCATGGTTGTATTATAGGGTTTAATAGTGTTTTTAAATAGGCCTTCAATTTCAAGAATGACATTCATGTCTAAATGAATTGGAGAAAAAAAATGCCTTTTATTAAGAGTAAGCTGTGAGGTTTTGATGAACAATGAAAATGATAAATTCTCAAAAACATGTTTTTTTGTGATAAAAGTTACACGACTACACGTCATGGTTGATAGAGTCTGAATAAAGTTTTCACATTACACCAAGTTCTTAGAAACCAATCTATATGCCAAAATTAGATTTAAAAACATCATTTTGCTGTGTTGCCTCAAGTGAAATATGTCATGAACTGAATTGCTATTAAGGCAACTTAGCTATTCTCTCTGTTACTTGACAGGAAAAAGCTCGCTTACAACAAGAAACATGGTTCAAAGGGTTTCTTAAAGAAGAATTCAAGCTTCTTTGTTTCCGACTTAGCTGAGGTAATATCAGTGAGGTTGTTGCTTGCATTCCTTTTTTTTTTGTTCCTTCATGTTACATGTCGATTGAGTGTCATGATGCTTAGGGGTGTTTGGGCAAGCTTACTTGAGGAGCTTGATACATGGTGTTTAGCTCTTTTAAGGTTTTTCGGAAAGATTATTTGAAAGCTTCTCGATATTTTTCGGAAAGATTATTACGCATATTTTTCTTCAAATGGCCTTTTTGAAAAATTCACAAACTCATCAGATTAAGCATAGCCAAACACCCCTATTGGTGAGCTTATTTGAATTTTTCTTGACGTTTTCTTTAAAATTGTATCTTTTAAACCTCGTCGTGATGTGTTAAGGTTTATACATTAAAATATAAAATAGAAGTGTAAATCGCTAATTTTTATGAATTTATATACGGGATTCTATAACTATCGTAATAGGAAAAAGGAAATATAAGAAGCCGTAGTCACGCGATGAAAGTGTATCATACTGAAAGTATCAAAGTTTACTAGAATGGTAATGAAGATAAAATTAAAAAGTATATTGTTGCTTGGAAACGTAAAAATATTTAGGCTAATATTCTTATCAAATTCGAGCTTTTGGTATCACAATCACCATGATTTCTTTGGTTTAAGTATGTCATTTATGAAAAGGACCGTTTGGTGTTTTATTTGTGACTTTGTGTGTATTGCTCATCTATTTCATGTTTGAAGAGGGGTCGAAATTTTTTAAAGGCTAACTAACAATGGTTTGATTTTAGACCCGTTCCCTTTATAGCAAAATTTTTATGATCCACCCTTTATGAAATAGTAACATTGTTTTTGTTTATAGCTTCTGATGGCCTGTCTTTCCTATTAGATTAGTTCTTTTTATGATATGTAAAATAGCTCTAATTAGATTTTGAATATCTATGTTGTGGTGAAAAAAAAGTATACATGCCTTCATCTTAGTATCTTTGAAAATTGTATGCGTGAGATCTTGACGATGGACATTTAGCATGAAGGGAGTGGGCATAATTTGAACAGATGGAGCCCGTAGTCATGTACAACAAGTAATGAAAAAAGTAGACTGGTGTTCATCTTACCCTTTTAAATTCTCACTGTGTTAAAAAGTTGCATTTTAAGTATTCGCATTCTGCTATGTCTTCAAGCAAACGAGTTGACAAATAAACATTGACAAGCTGTTTTCTATCCACCTTTGTATACTTAATATAATAAATGGATTTAATGCTTAAAGGTTTCTCCAGTCTTTTGTGTGCAGGTTCTTTATAACGCAAGTGAAACACATCAGTTTTGATGAGGTACCAACTACCAAGCTCATTTGATGATTGTACATTTGAACTATCTTTTGCATTAGTTTCCTTTAACATTATCTTTTGCTTATAAACATGAGCAATTTTGAGAGTTAACCATAAATCGCTCATGGATAATTAGTTTTGGAGTAGCTAGAACGAAATTGATTATCAATACGTAGCGGTTCGATATTAGCTTGAAGATTGATTAGCCCATCAGTTACCAAATAATGGGCTATTAAGGTTAAGACATAATTTTGTTTTGCAGGTTTGGAAGTTAAAACGTGTCCTTTTTGAAAAGCATGAGACTGTTTAGCATTCTGGATTCTTAGATGCAGCTCAATATTGGTGAAATTGTACATTTGGCCAAAATGTTTATTTCAAAACAATGTTTAGTGCATATTTAGTCATGGATTATGGTTGTAATTTTTTATGGGTTGTTAGGCTTGATATAGTTGTTTTGTCTTCTTATATATATCAATTTAAAGTAATTTATGCTCAAGTGTTATTTGGGTTATCTTTATTGTCAATATCCACTAATAATGTAGTAATTTACAAGATAACCAACTACGAATATCATGATCTTCTAAATGAATACTTTATTAGATAACATATTTTTCACTTGCTTTTATAATTAAAATACATGAAAAAGCCCGTGTGTTACATGGGTCTTAAACTAGTATAGTATATTTGAAAGTATTTACCGGGTCTTTGACCTTTTACCCAAAAAATAGTATAGTTTTAGGGGGCGTTTGGTTCAAAATGGGGAATGGGAAAGGGAAAGGCAAAGGGAATGCAAAGGAATGGAATGGAGATTATCATTATCTTTGATAGTGCTTGGTTTAAGAAAAACACATTAACCTCCAAAGTGGTGGTGGTGGTGGTTGCTGATGGTGGTGGTGGTGGCGGCTGATGGTGGTGGTGGTGGCTGGTGGTGGTAGCTGCTGGTGGTGGTGGCTGTTTTTTGTGGTAGTGGTGGTGGCTGGTAGGTGGTGGTGGTGGCTGGTGGTGGTGGTGGTGGCTACTAGTGGTGGTGGCTGCTAATGGTGGTGGTGGTGGTGGCTACTGGTGGTGGTGGTGGCTACTGGTGGTGGTGGTGGCTGGTGGTGGCTGCTGATGGTGGCTGCTGATGGTGGTTGGTGGTGGCGGCTGCTGCTGGTGGTGGTGGTGGATGCTAATGGTGGTGGTGGTGGTGGCTACTGCTGGTTGTGGCTACTGGTGGTGGTGGTGGGTAATCATTACCATACCTCTCAATTTACTGGGTAATGCCCCATTACCCAATACTAAATAATGATTGCATTCCCTAGTCGTAACCAAGCATGTTCAATCATTACCTTTCCCATTCCCCACCCTCCATTACCCCCAACCAAGCACCCCCTTAGTGTAAATATTGTGATTCATCATAGCCATTAGATCTAAAAAAAGGAGAGATTAGATGGAGGGCTAGGATCACTTCTCGCGTTCTCACAAAAAATAGACTTCTCACAAGAAACACCCCCTAGGAATATATATATATATATATATATATATATATATATATATATATATATATATATATATATATATATATATATATATATATATATATATATATATATATATATATATATATATATATATTCCTAGGGGGTGTTTCTTGTGAGAAGTCTATTTTTTGTGAGAACGCGAGAAAAGATATATAAAGAAAAAAGAAAAAGAAAAAAAGTGGTTATTATTATGATAACATTCTTGTTTACTTTTTGAACAAATAATGAAAACTGATTTTATTTGTTATTTCTCATATTAATTCTCTCATGTAGGGGTGTTAACGAGTCGAGCTTTTAACGAGCTACTCGAGTTCGAGCTCGTTTAGCTCGAGTCGAGCTTGATTATTTTCGAGCTCGAGCCGAGCTCAAACAAGATGTAGAGCTCGAATATCTTCACGAGCCGAGCTTTAAAATTTAATATTTAGCTCGGCTCGTTCGAAAACTCGTTTAGTTATTCGAGTCGAACGAGCCAAACAAGCTAAACGAGCTAAATATGTAGTTTCAAAATATTTTGTTGTAAATTTTTTATAAATATTAGTATTATAGTTCAAAAAAAAGAAGTCAAAACTAATAATAAGTTAACCTTCAATAATTTTTAAGAAGATCTACACTTAAGTTAATATTCACTAAGAAACTTGGTCCTTTGTTTATATAGCCCTCTCATCTCTTTCTTATTGTTTCACTCATCAATGTGGGATGGGAAGTGAAATCTCTTTCTTTTTTTCGCTTTTGATTTCATTTGAGCGTATCACTTAAATTGTTAATGTTAATTAAATTGTTTAATGTTCTTTTAATTATTTGTAGATATCAAATAAATATACCTCATAAAATAAAATTACCCACTATTATTTGAGCGTATCACTTAAATTGTTAATGTTAATTAAATTGTTTAATATTCTTTTAATTAATTGTAGATATCAAATAAATATACCTCATAAAATAAAATTACCCACTATTATTTTATTACCTATAAATATCCCATAAACTTTAACATTTTTAAACAAAACTTCACATTATATACTATTTATTCTATATTGTATACTCTCAACTTCACATTACAAAATGTCTCAACAAAACCAACCATACTGAAACCCACAATACCCACAACAAAACATGTTTACCCAATACCCTCAACAAAAACATGTTCTCATTCGACACACCAACTACGGCTCACAACCCTATATGCGTTCGTATAGGATTATCATCGCGATGTTACTCCTCTGGATAAAAGTTGAGAGCGATTGCCCTGCATTCGTCTTTTATAATCATATTATGTAATATGATGCATGTGTACATCATATCCCTTTTTTTACTTAGCTTCATTAGCCGTGCGGGAGTATTTATTATAGGTCACGTTTTCTTCACATCTTTCCTTGTTGCTTCGTGCACGTCCTTATACCTTATTCACTTTGTGTTATTCGAGCCTGGCTGTGAAATGGACTTAACAAGAACAGACCCTTACGGATATATCACATAAGTAAGATAATATTCCCCTTTTATAAGTCACGTCGTTAGCCACATATGGAACTTATGATGCTTTCCCCTATTTGAGATCGTTGAAAATAGGCGATTGACTTATAACGTTCACGTCGTTGTTCGTCCTAGAAACATCAAAGAACGCATGCCAAATCCATAAGTCTTGTGAGGCAACCGGGGTCTAATAAAATGAATAGATTTTATTTGTTATCACCCATACAAATTTGAGCATGATATGCATTTGGGCAATTAGCATACGGCCAATCCATACAATCAATGCTTCCTATTATACAAGGAAACCCATGTTTATCCTCGTGATGTAAAGCCAGGGCCGAAACCAGGATAAAAATTACCGGGTGCACAAAAAATATTAAATCATAATATAAAAACACATTTCGATTGACTAGATGCATTTAATATGCATTTAGGAAAATTGATGTTTTTTTTAAAGAATTAGCACTACATTAAAAAAAATTTATAGATGTCCCGGAACCTTGCGAGACCCTCTGGTCATGTCCCTATGTACAACAATGAACTTTCATATTAGCATTCTAAAGGAAATACCCGTGCCTTTTATTTTGTTGTCTAGAGACAGGAGAGTTGCTAGCTCTATTATCAGTGACATGATTAGCATCAGTGGAATCATTGTTACTAGTGACAGGTTTAGCATTAAAGTTCCTTTTAACATATCCAGCAAGATAACCAACAAGATCATAACATCTATCAACAGTGTGACCAGGTTTTTTGCAGTTAGTACATTTGAGATTCATGTTTGGTCCTCTGTTGTTTGAGCTGTTACCAACATTAAAACCAGAACTTTTATTGAAATTGTTGTTGTTAAACCCTTTTTTGTTATCAAAAAATTTTCCACCATCAAAAGTTTTTGCAGCAAAAGCAGTAGCATTGGGTTTAGCAGAGCTATTCCCAGATGAAATATTTCTGTGAGATTCTTCTCCAAAGACAACAGAGAAAGCAGTTTTGACATTAGGCAAAGGATCTCTGGTTAAAATATTGCTTCTGATGGGAACATAGGTGTCATCAAGACCCATAAGAAATTGCATTAATTTGATTAGCTGATTATGTTTTTCAAAATGTTCTGCAGCCTCACAAGTACAGGGAGGTAAGCTAATTATACAATCAAATTGTTTCCATAAAGAGTTAAGGTTGTTGTATTAATCAGCAAGGGAAGACCCACTTTGACTAAGAGAGTTTATATTTTTATGCAGATTAAAGATAGCTAAACCATCAACCTTATCATAAGTAGGGGTGAGCAAAACCGACCGAATCCCGAATCCCGTCCCGATCCCGAGTCCCGAATCATGTTAGTCGGGCTTGTCGGGGTCGGGAGTCGGTTTCTGTTTTTCGGTTAGTCGGGTTTCGGGCTTGTCGGGATCGGGTCGGGACGCGCCGAAAACCAAAAAACAACAAACAAAACCGATCAAATCCTGAATCCCGTCCCGATCCCGAGTCCCGAATCATGTTAGTCGGGCTTGTCGGGGTCGGGAGTCGGTTTGTGTTTGCCGGCTTGTCGGGATTCGGGCTTGTCAGGATTCGGGTCGGGCCGGGTCGGGATCGGCCCGATGCTCAGCTCTAATCATAAGTATCTTTAAGATCATTCCACATTTCATAAGCAGTTTTAGCATAGATAGCACCAGCAAACAATTCAGGACTAAGAGAGTTAAGAATCCAAGTGACCACAACAGAGTTACATGTATCCCATTGATTAGCAAGCACAGGATTTGATTCATCTCTTAAGCAAGTACCATCAATAAATCCTAACTTATTATGATTCCTTAAGGCAAAGGTCATGGCCATATTCCATATTTTATAATTTTCTGTTCCAGTAAGTTTGATGGAAATAATAGGAGTACCATTAGTGTTATTAGGGTGTAAATATAAAGCATCACCAAAATATAAGGTTTTTTCAATGGAAGAACCACCACCATTATCATTACCAACAGCCATTATGCAAATAAGGAAAGCAGATAATACAGAAAAATAATAGCTAAAGCAGATAAATAGATAAGAGATAGTAAAAATAAAAACTTGAAATTAAACAACAACAAGAACCAAGCCTATGGACTGGGGTAAACCAGAGCAGGTATGTTAGGTCACTAGTTTTACAACACAAGCATCAATAGAAGAAATAGAGAAGAGATGATCGGTTGAACCCTTATCCAAACACAAGAAATAAAGAGAGAAAGGTTAAAGCAAAGAGTGAAATAGAAAAGAGAACAACCAACCCTCAAGTGAGGGTTATTAAAAGGTATTTATAGGAGAGGGAGCTAGGGAAACACTCCTAGTCCCTTCCTTTCCTTATTGGGCTTAGGCCTAGGCTTATGGGCCTTCTACATAAGCCTAAGGCTAATTACTAACATAAAGGTCATATTAAGCTAACTATTACATATGAATCACCAACACTTGAATAAAGGTTTAGGAGTGATTCCAACAATCTCCCCCTAAGTGTTGGTGATGAATAAATATAAACGGTGAAGGTGCTGATGTAATAGTAGCTTTGACGTCTTCTGACATTCTTCTTTCTTGTGAGAAGAATTGCCTTGATTCGAACAATCTCCCCAGTGTAGAGAAATTGTTTCCTTTGAAAGGTTATGCTTTGACGTCATCATTAACTTTGTTCTTTGATCTTTGATCTTTGTTCTTTGTGATGAAAGTGATAGTATGTTGTCGTTGTCTGCATCAGGTCTGCTTCGTTGCTCCATTGTCTCCACGTCTTTCTTCAACATGCTCACACGCTCTTTGACGTTGGATTTCAATACTGATGTAGTTCTCTTAGTCTTTAAACTTTGTATATTCTTTGACTTAGACGTAGAATCATTCTGACTGTTGTGTTGCCTTTTGAGAGAACTTCAATTAGTGATGATGTTGGTATGAGCATGTGAAGAATCTGCACGATCAGTCCGATCCAGAGCTTCCATAAGAATAAAACATAAAACGGTTAGTAATAAGCGGATACCGGCACTTACAAGTTTGAATTTCGAGAGTGTTAACAACATAGTGTGAAAACACATCTCTAGTTCTTACAAAGGCCGTTCCTGAACTGGAGTCCCACAAGTGAGATAACGCGATGTACCGAAGTACATATACAGTTCAGATGAGTCTTTGAGGTACACCGAAGCATCACCTCACGACTGTAGACCGTTTGAGACACACTAAGCGTAATCCACGGGGAGTTACCAAAGTGACCTGATGTCAGGGCTGTTTGATGTTGACCCTGGCAGGAGTTTCCATTCAATCACTGAGGATCACAATTGTGAACCTCTCATAAATGTTCTCGACATATTGCTAAGATCTGTGAAGGACTCGATAACGTACCACTGTTGATCTTATTTGTTGATCAACAAGTGGTGAAATGTCAAGTGTTCCTAAGAGATCTTTTGATGAATCTCGTGGCTCTAGACTCAATAGTGCGCTTTGGTTTTCCTGCGCGGAGACTAGGGAGAGGGTCTCCTTCTTCAATACCAGCTATCTCTAAGAGAAAGCCGATAGTTTACGTAGGGTTCCCTGTGAGAATGAAACAAGCTTCTGTTGAGAGAAACTTGAGTGGCTAAGAAGGTTTAGTGCATGCATCACTGGGTCCATGACGACTTTTAATCTTTAATACCGGTGTCAACTAGTGACAACCAGTAGCATATGAATTGAACCCGGTGTCTGCCCTAAGTTGAATAATTTGGAGGGCTTTTTGTTTTCACCCTTTTCTTTGCGTTTCTTTTTAATTCTTCAACTCCTTCTTTCTACGATTCTCATTTTCTCCTTTTTATAATCATACCTAAGGACTTCTAAATTCTAACTATTTGTGATGTCCTTGGGTAGATCCCTCCGGCTCTGGCGGATCATAGGACGGTTATTCCTAACCTTAGTCACCTTATAACTCCATGACTAACATATGTTGCCATAAAACCATTTTCTTGAAAATCTCCCAAAGTGTTTGTAAATGAAAAACATGTTTGAACACTTCGAGAGTTTTAGATTTTCAGAAATACTCCCCCTCCACATGTGCTTAAGTGTTTTTACGGAAATCTGCATAGTGAGGAAAGAGCACGCGCTTTTGAATTGATCGACTCAAGATAAACAATTCCTTGCGAGACACGATTACGTTGCATAGTTAAAGAGATACATTGTCAGCTTTTAGGTGACAACTACCTCTAATAACTACCTTGAAGATGTGGACAATCCCCAAAAGGTTGTCAAACCCGTCAAAGTTCATGTCTATCAGGAGCTTCTCAAATAGGTACTATTTACTTGGATAAGTCTTGGAAGACCAATCTTTTCAATGTATGACTGTTCAGTTCCCGTCAATTCATGGGTTGAAGTCTTTTCACACGAGGATTCAATAGCAAAACACCACATATTTCTTATCACATATAATTTTATCCCCCTCAAAAATGGCATATACATGTTGCTTTTGAAGAAATGTTGAGAATAAATATGACCATTTTGAGTTTTGTAGGAAGATTACTACAAAGAACAATTTGTGATCAAAGTTTTTAAATCTAATACTCCCCCTCAACAAGTGATATAAACGGTTGAGGTTTTGAAAATCATAAGGGGAAGTACTTGTTCTTTTGAGCAAAACCTTGAAAAATGAAAGGTTTGATAGGTTTTACTCAAAAAATAAGAAGATTTCGCTCCTTTTATAAGGATTGTGGCACTGAAGCGTACCACAGGGTCCTTTCTTGACAAGTACGGGTTGTACACTGTTATGTGTGCACAAGCCATAGACATAATAATATTACACATCCAAATAAGTATGAAATTGAAACAATTTAAGGGGTACCAGGTAGTCCATCAATCTTTCCAGGAATGCGAACCGAGCGTTGGCCGGTTAGAGTAATCCTGGGACGACCACCTACAAAGCTCTTCAGTGTTCTGAACTGGTCCCTTCTGTACAACCTTTCATCAATCATGGTGATGATCCTCTTCACATCCCTCCTTTCCTGAGAATTCCATCGCTTTGGAGACCCAATGCCTTGATATATCCCCTTTAACCTATAAGCCAAACCATCCCTAACCTTCTTCAATGTGTGATCCCCAAACTTGTGAACATCTCTACACGCCGTCAAGCAGGTTCGTTGTAGCTCACTACGGTAAACTACTCCGAATGGTTTCCTGATGAGGGTGTATTGTGGAAGCTGGTTGATGTCGGGAAGTTCAAGCTGAGGTCTGGTGAAGTTGACACGGGTCTGATAAGATTCAACAGCGAGTTGTAAGTCTTCTACACGTTCTTGTATTACAATGCTTCTGATGAAGATGAGCAGGGACTTGATGTATTCACGTTGTACTTTAGTCGAGAATTGTCTCATGCGTCCATGTACTTTAGCAAGATACAGATCTTCAATGTCGTTGAAAGACAAGTTCTGAAAGTCTGCTTCACAGAATGCATAATCTCATTCGTCTTGTCGTTTGACCACAATATTCTTGAGAAAGGTGTAGTCCCACTTAGACGAAAGATCAATATGCTTAACAGCAACGATCCCTTTAATACTGAACACTTCATGTTGAGACTTCTGAACCTGGCAGCTTCTGTAGTAGATTCGTCGGCGTTCCTGCCAATGGTGAATCCCATACATTGCATCACGGTCATACAATTCCACATTGTTGGAAAACATGTGGGTAGCATTTTCCTCGATGGCTATGCAGTTGGAGTATATGGCTGCCGGGAATGGAAGTGTCAGTGATGTAGCATATTTCCTTGAACCATCACTGCCGTGTAGAAGAAATGGAATCTTAGGTTGATCTGGTTGGCCAATTGTTGGTAGCGGTTTAGACCAATCGGTGTAGTATGGAGTGTTGCCTTTTCTGGAGAAGTCGATGTTTGCTTCAGGGTTGAGCCAATCAATGTTGTTGGACATGGCTCGTGCTATGTTTTCAAGGTGGTATTCAACCTCGATGGCACTTTCCGAGCTGTCTTTTAGCAGTTGAAAAGCTTCATTCTTGATTCGTTTCAACTCTGATTTCGTCATCTTCTTCACTCGGAATTTTTCTTGCAGTACCTTTGCATGCTCCAATGTACTACCGTCTTCCAGATCTTGACCTTCAGGTGGGTAGGGAGTAGAGTTGACAAGTGTAGAAAACCAGTCGTATTCATCTAGCCATGGTACGACATTAGCCTGAGGCGTCTTTGTCTTCTTCTTTTTCTTTGGCTGAGAGGAGGATTCTGGTTTCTTAACATTGTCGGGGGAGGTGGGTTGTTGTTGGGGCTCATGGAATTCCTCATCGTCACCACCCGTATACTCAAAGTGATCACTGGTTTTCTGAGTCTTGGGTGGTAACTCAGAATCCTGTGGTTTATCAGTAGAAGATCGAGGAGGAGATCTTTGTTGAGCTGGAGTCCTTTGGGGTGGAGGTTGCATGGAAGATGATTCACCAGACTTCTTTTGGCGTTTAGGTTCGTCGTTCTTATCCTTATCCTTGTCATCTTTGTCTCTTGGACGTTTGGGCCTTTCAGCTTCCTCTCTGCATGCTGATTTGAGTTGATATTCCAGCAATGCTTCAAACAATTTACCTTCGTAAGAGGCAAATGTTGCAGAGCGTTTCGACATTTGAGCTACCAATCGGTCAACCAATTCAGCATCTGAGAAGATTATGGGATCAACAGGATTGATGTTAACATGCACCGGTGTTGATTTCATAGTTTGCTTGGCCAAATGTAGTAGATTCGGATAGAGTTGTTTGGTAAACATCTCCTTTGTAACTCCAGGAACGTTGTCAACAAGGAACTTGTGAGTGTATCCTTTGATCATGTCGTTCAGTTCCCCTTGAAGATCACGCTTCATGTACTTCTGGACAAATTCCCTTTCAACTTGCATCTTGTCATTCTCATTATGAAGATACTGTATCTGGTCAGCGAGAAAATTCAACTTTTTGTAAAGTATGTCTTTCTTCCTGACCTGCTTAACAGCTTTAACGATTCGTGTCCTTGCACGAGAAATCCAAGAGTCATCAGGTTTCTTTACAGATTTGGATGTGGATCTGGTTGCTCTTTTTGATGGTGGTGGTGAAGAATGAGAGGATGAATCTGATGATGAAGAGACATGAGGAGGATCAGGGTCCTTTGGTGGTTCAGAAGTTTCCTCCTTAGAACGAGCAGGACTGTCTAGAAGAAGTTTATCATAATCGGTTTCATCTTCATTTCTAGACTTAGCCGTGTCATCAGCCTTAGAGTCATCACCAGATGTTTTCTCAGTCTTTTTCATTTTTGGTTCTTCAAAGTCGTAATCAATAGAATCCTCCACAAGCTTTTGTTGTTGCACAAGAGTGGTGGCACCAGTTCCCAACTATTATAAGAGAGGCATCAGCAGTAATGAACTTCTAAACCCTTTAAGCCATTTATGTTTTGTCCAAGAATAGCCCCTGTAGTAAGCCTGCAATAAATATAACTTGAAAACCATTAGCAATTGATAGAATGACATGTTTGCCACATATTATGACCACAATTTCTAACAGATGCGCATATATATTTTGGAATGAAGAGGCCTTTTTCATGTGGATCTGGTTGCTCTTTTTTTTTTTTTTTTTTTTTTTTTTTTTGGGGGGGGGGGGGGGGGGGAAGTGGGTGGTGTTTGATTTTGGTTAATTTGAAGTGGGTTGTGAAAAAGTTTCGATTTTTTCGAGTTTTTCGAGTTTGTGATGATGATGATGGAGGAAGCGCATGATGAACTTAGATTTGTTTGTAAGCTGTGTGATAAGAAGTATCCAAGTGGCAAGTCACTTGGTGGACATATGAGGTCTCATGTGCTTGCTGCTGCTAATTCGTATGAATCAGACGAAAAGTTTTCGAGTTTGATGATGAATGGGAGTGGGAGTGTGAATGGGAATCCGAGTACTTACGGGTTAAGGGAGAATCTTAAGAAGACGTGGAGAGCGGTTGGGTCTTCGTCTACTTTTTCTTTTCCGAATGAGAGGATTTGTAAGCAATGTGATAAAGGTTTTCAGTCGTTAAAAGCTTTGTGTGGTCATATGGCTTGTCATTCCGAGAAAGATAGGAGTTTAAAGGATTATGATCATTCGTGGACTATTAAGAATCTTGATCATGAGGAGAAGATAGTTATTGTCGGAATCCGTATTACAGCTTGGTTCTGGGCCTCCGTTGGTTACGGCTTTGGCTGCTGCGTTTGCTGTGCCGTTAGGGTCGATGGGGAAATGGATTAATTCGTTGTGGAAAAAGTATGAATATATCTATGGTTACATCGATTGGCATGAAAAACTTTTCAATCCGTTTTCATTGTCATGTTCACTTCAGAATTCACTTTTGTCATATGACTTCTTATTTGTGGCAAGTAACCTGGTGCCGGTTGTACAGTAGCATAGGTTTGTCACTTTCCTAGTGTTTGATTGATCAAGAAATTATTGCATATGAGAAATAAGTGTTTAGAAAATTCCAAGTTGTGTCACTGTGTGTCTATGTCTATGTGTGAACATCATGTGAAATGACAAAATTATTTGTAAACATAACGAGTAGTCGAGTATATGACCATGCTATTCTATCATGTTTAAAAATTTAAATTCAATACTCATGAAAGTCATTTTGCATTTTATTTGGGTGTTTATTTTTGTGTTTGTTTAAGCTTATTTGTTACGGTAAGGTGTGCAGATGTTCATCAACAGATTTTTTCCAGGATGATTGTTGGGGAGATGATGATGTTGGGGAGATGAATGATTTGGGTAGATGATGAAGAGGATGAAAGATGAAAGGGTAAAATATAAATGTGTTATAAAAGTATAAATGTGTATGGACTAAAATACCCTCGATTACAAAACAAAAATCAGATGTTGAGTTGGTCAAAGGACTAATCTGGCATTTAAAGGGCATGTTGCGGACCTGTGGCGATGAAAAGGCCGAGTTTTGTCTCATCATGATGCACCGTACCAAGTTTAGGGACCAACTGTGTATTTTAGTCTAAATAATATGCTTGAATTCTCTAAAGGAATCAATCTTTTATATAATAAAACAAAACCTTTAGCGAGAATTTTTCATTTCAAAAAAATCAATTCATACCTTAGTTGGTAATAATTTTTTTAATTTGATTTTTTATAAGATATACAAAAATAAAAGAAAACCCTAAATATTACTTATTTTAGCTAAAAGCTTAAAAATTACGTTTTATGTATCCGATGTAAAAAAAAAGAAGCAAAATACACATGGATTTACAGGTTAACTTTCAATAGTTGTAGACCTAAATGTAAATTTTTTAAAAGAACCGATGCCATTAACATACCAAAACAAAAACAAAAACAAAAATTACGTCAAAACCTACATTGTATCTCCAACCCCCTTAAGAAAACCCTAGCTTAGTGATTGTGTATTTTATTCCAGATGAATCCAAGGTATTTAGTAATGAACCGGGTTTTTATTTAAATCAATTCATCACCGAGTCCAAGGTAGTTTTCTCCTTTTTTTCTTCAATTTTGTGTTTGTTTTTGATAAAATTTATAACGATTTAGATGAAATCTTTGTAAACTAATTCGATATTCACATGACACAGCTTAGCTGTTTGCGTTTTCTATTAACAAGTAATTTTTTGTTTTGAATGCATTGATTTGAGCCTACATGTTTGTTAAATTTGGGATTATGAATTCGAATTAAGCTTTTTTAATTGATTTTAGTAGTTACTTACTCTATGTATATGTTTTTCACAGGGATGTCGTATGTATTGGTGATTACTTAGACCGAGTATTGAAGTGTATCTCACATGGTTTCAAAAAATTGGGACGGGTGATTTATATGTAATAAACATCTTATTCATCAGGTTTTCTTTTTCATCTTCGTTGAGGGAACCCTTAAACTTGAACTACCATTATGAATTATTGTTTCTTTGATTTGTTAGTTGGTTTAGTTAATTGTATGGTGAATGTGTTATAATCAGTTAGGTTTTTTACTTTTTATCTTTGGTGGTTTGAATAAATTGAGTATGGGTTCTCAATTTTGACTTGGTATGATGTTTATGGAACTTTCTTTGATTAGTTGCTATAGATTTTGACATAGGAGGCTGTGTACTGTTTAACCGCCACTAGAAATTACCCCAAAAATGAATTGTTTGGTTTCCAAACATGACCACCACTTTGTTGGTGACATCTTGATTGAGGGTAGGCTATAAAAGTTGTCGTAGAGCCATATGCCAATGTCGGTACTATTTATGTAGTTTTGTCAATATGATCCTTTTGTTTTTCGATGTTATTAATTGAGAGTTTACTCATTCACCAAGTATCGTGTTCTCTGGTTCTAATCTACATTAACATGACAATATGACACATGTGTTACTTCTTTTCAACTGAATTGCTGTCATGTGTTACAACTGAAAGTTCATGTGTTCAATTATTGGCTGCAACTTGTGCCTAGAATTGTTTTGAATTACTTAATGGAAATGCTTTAAAGGGGTTGTTTGGGATTGCTTATTTAACTCCTTATAAGTAGTTTTAATAAGCAATCCCAAACAGTCCTATAAGAAGTCTAAATAAGCAATCCCATTTGATGCAACTTTATAACACCATTACAAGCAAACCAATCTATTTACATTCAGATATATTTAACAATATCTTGGAATTGAACCTAACAATGTATGCAACCTGACCCATAAGAATACAAAGACCCAACAAACATATTTATGCATAATAACGAGTCTGACCCGTTTGAATGTAACGACTAAACCAATCCATGTGTAAGTTTGTGATATGACTGAGTCCAAAGATTTAGCTAATAAATCAAGTTAGGGAGTGTTTTAGGAATTCTTTTATCAAAACTGTAGGAATAGACTGTTTGGGAATGCTTACTCAAATTGCTTCTTATAAAGGTGCTGTTCAGGATCTGCTTACTGAAATTGTTCATAAAGGGTTGTTTTGGATTGCTTAATGGAAATGCTTTAAAGGGATTGTTTGGGATTGCTTATTAACTCCTTATAAGTAGTTTTAATAAGCAATCCCAAACAGTCCAATAAAGAAGTCCCGGTTAAAAGGCTGAAAAAGAGGCGGACACTTGGTGAATTTGAAAGCATGAGGCCACTAAGAAGTGGAAATTTTTGTCATGTCCATTTAACAAGAAGAAAGAAGGTAAGTAATTTAGATACAACTTATGCCCTTAACATAATCCATCGTATAAGTTTGTGATATGACTCAGTCAACAGATTTAGCTACTAAATCAACTTAGGGACTATTTGGGATCGCTTATTGAAATTGCTTCTACTAAAGGGGTTGTTCAGGATTTGCTTACTGAAATTGTTTATAAAGGTTTGTTTTGCCTTAAAAAACGTGAGATTGCCTAATATCATAAATAAAATAACTTAGCTGGACATCAAGTACCACATTCTAAATGAAGCCTATTTGACCCGTTAGAGTTAGAACATACTCAAACCAACCTATTACTATGGCACAGGTCAAGAAGGCCATCGTAATAAGGAGAAGTCCAAAGAGAATTTATCACCATTATGGGATTTTAAGCAGCCATCTATAACGAAGTATAAATGGTAAAAAAAACAAGTACAACTACTTTGGAATCAACGCGGGCAACAAGAAGCAAAATTCTACCCAAACCATAAACCTCAATTTATATATGTAGTTGAAATGTGGTTAATCATCTTGCAAAACCATGTTCAGTCAAGTTGCCATGAGACAATGACGAGAACCACTATAGGAACAGAATGAGTATGCAAAGTTTATACAGGTATTGCGACATGCTTATTAGAGATGCAATGTGCCTTTATTGTTGCATATAAAGCATAATTGCTGACATAGACTAAAGAAACAAGATGTCATTTCGAGAATTCTTTATTGTTTAATTTTAGAACTATTTTATTTTTTATGGTTGGTTTATGAATATCATGCGGTTAATTTATTTTTTCAATATTTTTAATAGAGATATGATTTTTTTTTATGGTTGCGGCTCCCTGTGTGGTTTATTCAAGTAATGTATTCTTTCATGTTTGTGACTAAATTAATGGTAGAGTTTGTAGTTAAAAGGGTGTATGGGATTGCGTTTTGCGTTAAATTATCTAATTATAGTGTTGATAATAAAGGATTGATTTTTTTTAATGCCAATAGCAAATAGGTTTGCTTTAGAGTTGTGCTGATGGCGGATGCGGTTATTTATATTAGTATGCATGTGTTTGTGTTGTGTTCTGCTATTATTGTTCAAGTCATTAGCTTTTTATCATCATAACCTAACTGAGTTAGGAAATGGGTCAACACAGGTTCTTTTTCCTTAGGTCAAAATGCACATGGCCACATGGGGATGTTCTTCACTGCAGAATTTAGTAGTGTTTGTGTTTAGGACTATTTTCACCACTGAATATAGGGGTGTTTAGGATTGTTTTTTATTGAGAATCATTTAGTTAATAGAGGGTGTTTGGGACTGTTTTTTAGGTTAAAATGGGTAGTTTTAGGAATTCCTTTTTTGAAATTTTCTAGGTACAGAGGAGGTGGTAGGGGTGGGCATGTGCCCTAACATGGTGGAGGGCGGTCTCGAGCTGGCGGTTATTATGGAAGAGGTGAAGGATATGGGTATTCGTGGAGGGGTCGTGGAGGGAGAAATCAAAATCAAAATCAAAATGCGACCAATGATAGATTACTTTTTTTATTAACGCGTTACTGGTTTTTTGACAAATGTTGCGGTACATACCAAATGGGAAAGATAAGGTGGACTTTTTTATTTATTTTTTTTTTTCTGTCTTTTTTTAGAGAGATAAAGATAGATTACTGTTTGTTCCCAGCTTCCTTGTGGTATGATATTATCGTTGTAGACTAGAATTTGTACACTACACTTCCTAAAAAGTTGTGAAAAAGATCAGAAATATGTTGATTTGTTGACTTTATGAATAGTTTCAGTTTTTCTTTTGAATGTGGGAACATTGGAACATTCTTTGTTACCAAGAGCCATTGTTTCATGCAGATATGGCAATTTACATTTTTAAAAAGGTTACTTGTCATTCTAGGTTAAAGATTTCTATTTGCGAACTGAAAAATCCACTTCTTTGAGTACTGTAACTCATTATTTTTATTAGATACTATATTTTTTTGTCATCCGTTAGACTGAAACAACTGGATTAGTGCTTGGCTGAAGTTTTATTTATGTTGCTTGGCTCAATCGGGTGAATTTTTTAGGTAACATGGCATTTGATCTTCCATGGATGCTTTCAACAAGTTAGGAATTACTAAATTTTGAACCTTCCTGTTATTCACTTATACTTGATATAAATAAGGTGCAAATTTCATAATTTTTTCGACTGTCATTGGATCTTTTTTTTCTTTCACAGCTAGGTGTTTGTTGGACCTCTCTATATACTGAAGTATGAAATCGGATGAAGTCTTTACTCGAGCATGTTCAAAGGTCTGATAGATCTCTAAATTAGGAATCAAGTCACACTTTATAGCACCGGTTTGCCTCTCATCTAACTCTAACCATCTTCAACATTCAAACTTCCCTTTAGTTCATTTTGGTGTTAAGAATGGGTCTGACAGAGCTAAGCGAAAGGTGAAGTTTTTACTCGAGCATGTTCAAAGGCATCAACAAGTTCCATTGATGGTATTAAGTTAGTCTCTTATCAATTAGCTGCAATATAAAGTCTGAGTTTCCATCTAGTTAGCAGGTATCCAGTTATCCTCTTATCCCAAATGTTTCATGTTCTTTGACTGCTGCTCACCATGTGTTTATTTTAATGTTCATGTGTTTTGACCTTGTGGGTTTATTTAAATCTCATGTTTGAAACACAATTCAATAGAATGGAGTTGAGAAATGCCATTCTTTATGTAATGAGCCACTTCAAGGCGCAAGTTGCAAGTATAAAGTCATTTTAATTTATGGTATCCATTCCGTCGTTAATGTGTAGCTGCCATTTCTATAAGATATACAAAGCAATATTTTAATAATCTAAGATAATCTCATTGCAGGCAAAAGCTCCTCGCGTTCTTTGATGCAAATGGCGCAAACATCATATGTTAGAATTCATGAGCTTATATTAAGACTTTGGTCAGAAATACAACAGATCAATGGACATTTAGATTTAGAAAACACAATAATCAAATCTTTGGCAATACCATTTATCCTTAGTTTTCAATGTGAGCTATTCTCTTTGGTTTTAATAAAGGCTTAACATCCATACTCGTGGTTGATTGTTGTTTTTGGTTTTAATATATTATGGGATTTTTTGTTATAGATCTTTTTTAGTTGAATAGCTATAAGGGTTAATAGTTTACCCTTTACAGAGATATATATCTATATTTCGTTTGCAAAGTCACTAATTATAGTGCGAAGTCTTGGCCCTAATACGTGCAGTTTGTCAGTTGCTCTAAATACTGGTTCGAGTGGTGCGGGTTACTTATACTTGTCATATCTGGTTACCACTGGGGGTGGGTGGGTGAGTATAAATGGGTTTTGGAAAGTTTTTTTGAGGGGTGTAGCCATTGATGCATGTGTCTTCCACATCTCTTTGTTGACTGGCGAGATAGTTCATCCTCATGTTTTTGTGGTGTTTGTTATGTTTCATGTACAAACCATTTACAACTTTATATACTAATATTGTCTGAAAATTCTAACGTAGACGTGTAATTAAAAATAAAGACATCACTGAGTTGAACCGCACTACATAGAACCACAATATCATTATCTAAAAACAGTAAATTAAACAAAAACATATACACATAAGATTTCATATTTTAATTCATGAAGTGTAACCATGTACGACACGTTAAAAAATAGAAAAAACCCCGTGCGTGCACGGGTATTATAACTAGTCGAATACTAAAGGATTATTCATCGGTCTCTCAGGGAAGGAGTTACCTCAGTGGTGTACTTATCGAAACGGAAATAATGTTTTATCTTTTGAGGCACCTATCCGATTTGATATCAAAATATGTGGTCTCATGACTCTCATCTTATGTGCAACCACAAACTATTGGCCTTTTTCAACAATACACAATAAAACGAAAGAAAAAAGTCATTGTATAGAGACTATAGATCATATAACTAAGTATACTACCCTGCAGGTCATGTTTTATCCACTTAATGATAAAACAGTTGTGGTGGAAGCAGGTGACACTGTGGTACTTCGGCTTGATCATTTTACGAGTTGTGGGTTGCGTTTGGTATACGAGGATGATGTGGTAGATTCAGGATTAATTTTAGAGAAATGTTAGGAAGCCCACACTCTCTCTGTTTCCATTATGATGAAGGCGTATGATCCTTCCCCATCCAAGATGTTACGATTCTTTCCCCATGGTATCTTAAATCCAAATGTTATCTCTTATTATGAAGGTTTACAGTTGTAGTAAGTTATGTAAGTTATTTTAACAAAAATCTCGTGTTAATTTGCTTGGTATTAATAAGCGTTTATAAGCTGTTATTGTGGGGCGTTCAAACGGAATGCCCACCCGGTGTTTGATGAATATCTATTGACAACAATAATGGATCAATAATTGAATGTTCATGGTTCTTTTGGTTATTGTGTCTTTGTTTAAAAAATCAATGCCGTGTTGCTGTTTGTCTGTGCCATCCCGTCAGCTTGACGCATCACTTGTTTACAGGGTAATTCGGTTATATATTTTAATATCGAGAATCGCGATGAAATCTGTTCATTGCTATCGTTGTTTGAATCTATGAATGCACTGTGTATCAGTGTTTGAATGTTCATGGTTCTTTTGTGTATTGTGTCTTTGTTTTGAAGAACCAATGCTATGTTGCCATCCTATCAGCTTATTTTATCAGCTTTGTTAAAATTCAAAAAAAAGGAAAATTCTTCTCATATTCTTTGATGTCGAACCATCGGATGTTTGAAGCCAACAAACTTTCAGAAATTAATACCATGAATGGTGGATATGTTGTAACATCTTCTGTGTGGTGGAACCGGGTGACACCGTGACAGTGTCGAACTTCAAGTTAGAATTTCTGGATTGCGTTTGGTATATGACGGTGATGTGGTAGAGTCAACATTACTCATTCAAAGATGATATCATATGCTACGAATTTTAGTTTGATATCATTTATAATTCAAGAATTCTCGTCCCACTTATTATGATTTCACTTAATTATGGTTTCATTTAAGTTTTGGATTTAGCTTTATTTGCTGCTTTTCTATCATATGACGGTAAGGTTCTTCAATTCAGTACCCTAAAAGGTAGTCTATCATATCAAGAAGTGTTTATTAGTTGTCTCAGAATGCCTTCCAGGTGATTGAAGAAAGTCTAATGATAGTAATGTTTATCTGTCATGAAAATAAAATGATATTCTTAGATAATCAACAAAAAAGTACAAGCACTTCCTTGTATTTTTCTTGAAATGGATATAAAACTATGCAACCAATTTTTCGTCGGTAAAAAAACATTGCTTCTCGTGTACAATGACAGCTTTTGAACAACAAGCGACCTACGCAGCTTGTAGTTGTAGCATATCTGCAAACTAGACTGATAATCTGATTTTTCGGCAGAAAAAGCTCTGTTATATATTAAAGTGAATTCGAAAATCTGAACTTGTGTTGTTAGATATATGCAAGCGAGCTCCTATCGTGATCAGGCTGGGGCCGGCCCCGTGTAGGAGTAGGCGGTCTTTGATTATTTAGCTCCTACATACATCAATCATGGCCATATTACAATCACAGCAGACAACTAAGTATCGTTAGCAAAGGTTAAAATAAGGCGGCGCAGGTTTTCCTACCCGCTCTTTTTTTGTTTATTTTCAAAATTTTATTATAGATTTAAAAGTGCTAATTATGAGTACCTGCATCCAGTGGCGTTCTTCGACATATTCTGGAGATGCTTCTGGTTCAAGCGGTGGGGGCAACGGGTGAATAAGTTTTGGAACGACTACTAATCCTCTTCCAATTACTAGTATAGCTCCGGCATTGTTGGCAGTTCCTGTACACAATTAGCCCAATTTAAAAACTCATCTGGCCAGAAACAACCGAAGTAGTCTAAAGAAGCCAAGAATAGCTAATAGTTACCACAATAGTTTGTTGCTGAGAAAAGGGTAATCAACTGCCCTTGAGCAAATCTCTCAAATCCATCCATTACGCATTCGTGTGCTCTAATAATCAGCTGAAGTTTGTTTCTTTTACAGAAGTCTGTAACCCTGTCAGGCTGCATGTAATTACAATTCATTATGGTGTATTAAAGGTGTGAGTCAGAATAGGCGAGTAGGATAGTCAAAACGGGTAATTTTTTAATACATGTCAAAATGGGTCGGGTTGACCCACCAACGTTGTCATTTCTTACTTTATGAGAGAACCTAACCATGGTTTGTTTGATTTTGATATACTTATTGGGCTTTTACTAGTATTGTGAATGACCAAAACTTATATTAGCAAAAACTTACCATAGCCGTAGTTCTTGCTTGTATAGAGTTCATGAAGTGTTTACATTTTATATTGAATGAAGCTTACATGAATACATATTTTCATTGGGAAAGTAAAATTAGGAATAAGTCACCTAATACGAAAAGATGCATACATACCCCGAAAGTAACAAGACCAGGTCCCCTTGCATTTGGTCTCAAACCTTCCACGCTATCGTTTTCTGTGGGGTCAGACCTACAAGTAAAAATGTACCGAGAAAGTGATGTAATCCATATTAAGTAAATATATTCACGGAAGAGTGAGAGCATGGCTAACGTGTGAGAACATACACAAACTTGAAAATGACCGTAACTTTCGATTAAAATAAATTATGTTTTTTACTGAGTGTACTTCTTTCTTGCTAAAAAAAACTAGCAACAAAAGTCAAAACTTATATAAGCAAGAACTTACCAAAGCAAGTCCATCAAGATAACAGATCCAGCATCCATGTTTATTGGTCTCTCTATTTTCTCTATCTGTTCAACTGAATGAATTGATCTTCCTATGCCACCATGCATACATATTATCTTCTGCTCATAAAGTGCAGCGAGTGGAAGATGGTTGAACAACTGATTGAACCGCTGCCATGCCCAAATTCCATCATTCTCTCCCTACACATCATTAAAAAAAACCATAATCAGATTCTAAAAATATAGAAATTCATTGTCAGTACTCCAATGTTTCCATACATACCATTCTCTCTATGCATTCAAGACGAAAACCAAAGAGTGCATTTACGTCAGCAGCCTCGTGATTCCCACGTATTAAGTGAATACTTTCTGGATAGTTAATCTGAAAATAGTAAAAAATAAATAAATAAACAAATAAATAAAAAATAGAATCAGTCTTGAAATAGATAAGTGGGAATATAATGTAAAAAGCTTGCCTTAAGAGCTAGGAGCAAAGTGATCGTATCCAAGCTATGTTGTCCTCTATCAACATAATCTCCAAGGAATAAGTAGTCAATATATCTGAAAATAAATAAGAACGGTTATAAAGTAAGGGTACAATAAACGGTAAAGAATATGTAAATAACCCAAAAGACGAGCTAAGAAAATTCAAAACCTCAATTTCCGAGATTTTTGCTCTTTTTTTCGAATTCCTAATTTTTTTAGTACAAAATTTGCTTAAAATCTAAGTTTCTGCATGCTACACACTTTAGATATTAATTAAATTATTGGCTTACGTAGTTACGTTATGTCTCCAGCACTAGAAGGGAATCCATATTCATCAAATAAGTGCATGAGATCAGTGAACTGTCCATGTAGATCACCAAACACTTTTATTGGAGCTTTTAATTGAAGAACTGTAGTCTCACTAATAAATATCTGCTCAGCAGCATAACAAAGCTCTCCCACTTCATAGGCGTCGAGAAAGAACCTCCTGTCGGCAGGCGGTATCCAGTTCCGAGGCTTAAGCAAAGTAGCAAGCACCTGAAAAAAAGACTCATTATAATCTATACTTTGCATACTACTATCCTATTTTGACCAGTTAATTTATGCTTGAGTTAATTTTATGTTGTGTTTCATTTGCTATCAATGTCACAATATTGTTTGACTTTTTTAAATAGACGAAAAATTATTTGTGGTTCAAACCAACCCAATCCGATCCGTCGTGTTCCAGCCTGTACCAAGAACTGGTCTATTTCAACCCAATCCCATTTTTATCCGTGACCGATCCACTTGACCCTATCATCTTGCCACCTTTAATATCAGGAAAAGAGCTGCACAACACGCACAACTTCCTAAATGTTACCTTTTTATGCAAGCCTTGAGGTGACTTTTGCCTCATGTATCGTTTTGCAGGACATGATGACATGTCATTTGAAAAAGGCATCATACGTCTACTCTCATTTTCAAAATGATCCAATGATAGCTGCCTTACCAACCCACCAAGGTTTCCTACGGCTTCTCTGGCAATCACGACCTGCAGCATATATATATCAAGTTCGTTAACTCTATATAAGAACAAAATCCACAACATACAGATTATTGAAGATGGCACTTACAGCTCTAGGGTGAAGTTGAACATCTCGGGGTGTATCAGTACCCTCTGAAGTAGTCCCAGCAGCATGTGAATTCATATTTGGACCCATCATTTCGTTGGGAGTTGCAATATGCGATTGTGCAGCTTGCCATGTGAGCAAGTAATCTCGATCTACTGCTCCATTTATCAAGACAAGAAACTTGAAGGACCGAAGTTGCTTATTACATACTTAATAACCGAATAGCAGTTATTATAGTTATTACAGTTATTTACAGAACCATTGTGTCTGTTGGAGACACCCTTTAGAAACCTATATATAGATGTAATCATGTACAGAATTTCGACAGAAAACATATTGACAAGTTATTCATATATTGCAATTTCGTTATAATCTGTTTACTCATATCGGGACCTACATTTGGCATCAAGAGCCTGCCCCATACCCTCGTTATACCGAACATAACCATCACTCAAACACAAAATCATTACCAAATCTTTAGAACCAGAACCTGTTGGTTAACGAGAGTACAAAACAAAAAAACCAGAAACACTCTTGAACGAAGAAGAAGGAACCAGAAGACGCGCTGAAACTTTTGTTTCAGGAAGAAGAAGAAGAAGACGCAACGTATCATCATACATACGCTGCCTGGATAACTTGATAACGCAAGGAAAGTAGTGCACGACCGTACTTGTGTAAGAAATTGCATTCGACAAGCCACCAAATTGTGGTGACTTGGTATTTTCTGTTGGTTTGATTCTGGACGCAACGAGAACGAGACAAAGGAAACTTTGCTATACTTGTTGGCTTTCAATCATACAACGAAAAAAAAACAGCCCTTTTGTCGAGACAAGAGTGGAGAAGAAGACGTACGTTACGTTAAGAAAAAAAAAGGAGAACGTTGCTTGAGAAGAAAAGAAGGTATACCGAACCAGAAAAACATATCAAACTGTTTTGAAAAACGCTCACAATACAAAAGAGAGACAACAACAGGAGCATCCTGATCATTTGCTCGCAAGGATACCGTTGGTATTTCTGTAGGTTGTTGTAGATACGGTGTGGAATAAAGAAGAAGGAGTATTGTTTGAACGCGGACAAGCAACGAAGGCAACAAGGACATCACTTGTTGACATACTACCGTCGAGTAGTAGAACAAGACAAGCAACTCGCTTGGTCTTTTTGGAAGAAATTACCGAGACTAATTTCTGAAACGTTTTGTGTTTTATTCGAAACTTGGAGATAAAGAAGCAAGTCAACAAAAGAAAGGACAACGTGATACAAGGGAAAGAAAAACATAGTTGGTATATTCTAGTACCGACAAGAAGGGAATACGCAAGTGACAAAAACAGGTCACACGAAAAATCTTAAACTTTTGGATTTTCTTTCATATTTATAGTATAGATACTTAGTTTATACTATTAGAAATCCATAGTTTCATATTAGGATTCCCGGATAACTATTTCTGTTCCCGTAGTATTAAGTGATACCACTAGTTAGAAATCCCTACACGAAGTAGAAAGTGAAGATCATAAGAACCATCAAAATGCCCGGTGACGACGCAAGTGGCAGTAACACTGCACCAAAACCCGTAACCCCTATGACACAGTATCAATGCCCAAAACTCAAAATCACAAACTACACAGTTTGGACTATACAAATTAAGGTGATACTAGAAGCGCAAGGATTATGGGAAACAATAGAACCTAAGGCCGATACACAATTAGATGTTAAGAAGGATAAGGCAACAATCGCCTTCTTATATCAAGCATTAACCGAAGATGTGATCTTACAAGTAGCAAGTTGCAAAACAGCAAAAGAATTATGGGATTCGTTGAAAAAGAGACACGTTGGAGAAGAAAAGGTGCAACAAGCACGATTACAATCATTGATGATTGGATTTCAGACTCTTCAAATGAAGGAGGATGAAACGGTGGATGTATTTACAGCCAAATTGAACGGCTACGCCACGAAGGCAAAAGAATTAGGAAAAGAGTTGGATGAATCACTTTTAGTTCGAAAACTATTAGACTCTACACCAGATAGATTCATTCAAATAGTAGCATCCATAGAACAGACTGATCTCGATGACATTACGTTAGATGAGATCACAGGAAAACTTAAGGCATTCGAGGAGAGAATAAAACTCCGAAAGGGAGGACAAGAAGATAGCCAGGACAATTTATTATTCGCACAAGGCGAACATTCTAGAAATAAGAAACGATTTACAAAATATAGAGGTAGATCAAACTATTCACGTGGAAACTGGCAGAATAAGGGAAATAGAAACAACTCGAATGGAGGAAACTCATCCCACTCATATAAGTCAAACAATGGAAAACAAGGATGGGATAAGAGCAAAATCACATGCTATAATTGTGGAAAACTCGGACACTACAAGAAGGATTGTAGAAGTCCATCAACAACTCAAGAACAGTCAAACCTTATCTTAGAAGACGATGAACCATCATTGCTAATGGCTACACACGAAACTGAAGAAATCTTGTTAAATGAAGAACAAGTACAACCCCAAAGATATGCTACAACAGATGCTAGCATATGGTATTTAGACAATGGTGCAAGTAACCATATGTCAGGCACCAAAGGCCATTTTAAAGATATTGACGAAAACATCACTGGACGCGTTCGTTTTGGAGATGGATCGTATGTAGAGATAAAGGGTAGAGGTTCAATACTATTAGGATGTAGAAACTTACAACAGAAGATGATTTCGGATGTTTACTACATACCAAACCTCAAGAGCAACATACTTAGTCTAGGACAACTTACAGAAATAGGTTGCAAAATCATCATGGATGGAAATTTACTGACTTTGTATGATAAGAACAAGAAGTTGTTGATGAAAGTAGAACGATCTAAGAATCGACTTTACAGTATTAGATTACATATAGTAGCACCTATATGTCTTTTAGCAAACGTAGATGACCAAGCATGGTTATGGCATGCTAGATTAGGTCACCTGAACTTTGATGCAATAGATAAAATGACAAGGAAAGGTTTAGTGGATGGAATACCAAGAATAAAGCATGCAGGACAAATCTGTGATGCATGTTTATTAGGAAAACACATCAGAACACCATTTTCAAACCAAGCTAAATTCAGATCGAAGAACCCGTTAGACTTAGTATATGGAGATCTTTGTGGTCCCATAAGTCCAACAACACACTCCGGAAAGAAGCTCATCTTCTTATTAGTCGATGACTGCACACGTTTTATGTGGGCTTACTTTCTAAACTCGAAAGATCAAGCGTTTAGCACATTCAAGGAATTTAGACACCAGATCGAATCAAAGTTGAAGTTGAAAATCAAGATGCTAAGAACTGATAGAGGAGGTGAATTTACATCACATGAATTCACCAAGTACTGTAAGGAAAATGGAATTGAGAGACAATTGACAGCACCATACTCACCGCAGCAGAATGGTGTAGTAGAGAGGAGAAATAGAACAGTGTTATCAACGACTAGGAGTATGATGAAAGCGATGAAGTTACCCTTAACTTTTTGGGCGGAAGCAGTAAGGCACGCCATTTACATACTCAACAGGGTACCGACGAAAGCCCTGAAAGACAAAACACCATATGAAGCCCTCTACAACAGAAAACCAAACTTAGAATACCTAAGAATATTCGGATGCACAGCTTATGCTAAGGTTACGATACCTCACTTGAAGAAGTTAGATGATAGAAGCATTCCAATGATTTACTTAGGAGTTGAAGAAGGATCAAAAGCATGTAGGCTATATGATCCAGTAGGAAAGAAGAAACATGCTAGTAGGGATGTAAAGTTTATGGAAACAAAACCATGGGATTGGAATAATAATGAAGAGGATACGAATACTGAAGATACGTTTTGGACTACCTTTGTAATAGATGGAGTTGACTATGATAATCCTACACCAGTCAACATAGAAAACACTGACAACACGTATCAAGAACAAGAACCTATACCAGATCCACCCTCACCAATCACACCACCATCATATACTTTTAACCCTAACTCAGATGAAGAAAGAGCTACTATAAGCTCATTAGAGAGCTCAGATCCTAGATTTGATCATAGACCTATACAAGGTTTAAAGGATATTACGGAAATCTACCAAACTGCACGTGAAGTAGAAGCACCGAGCTTATTCTTTACAGAAGAAGAACCCCGTAATTACAAGGAAGCATCAAAAGATGAGAAGTGGATTGAGGCCATGAAAATTGAATTAGATTCAATCAACAAAAATAACACATGGACCCTCACCACATTGCCCGAAAATCAGAAAGCAATAGGACTCAAATGGGTTTATAAAACCAAAAGAGATGCACAAGGAAGGATCATAAAGTATAAAGCAAGATTAGTAGCAAAAGGTTATGTACAAGAACAGGGAATAGACTTCGATGAAGTGTTTGCACCAGTCGCTAGGATAGAGACAGTTCGATTGATATTAGCGCTAGCAGCATATAATGGATGGCAAGTACACCACTTAGATGTAAAATCAGCATTTTTACATGGAGAATTGAAGGAAGAAGTCTATGTCACACAACCTGAAGGCTTCATTCAACAAGGAAACTTAGGAAAAGTCTACAAGCTAACTAAAGCTTTGTATGGCTTAAGACAAGCACCGAGAGCTTGGAACGTGAAGCTTGACCAAACATTAAAGTCATTAGACTTTAAGAAATGTAATCTCGAACAAGCAATCTACACAAAGAGAAGCAAGACTTCTACACTTATCGTTGGAGTATACGTAGATGATTTGATTATCACAGGCACTCCAAAGAAGGAAGTAGATTTTTTCAAATCCCAGATGAAAGATAAATTTGAAATGAGTGACCTAGGGTTGCTAGCATATTAGCTTGGGATAGAAGTTACACAGACAGGAGGAGAGATTACAATCAAGCAAACTGGATACATTAACAAGATCTTGAAAGAAACAAGCATGACAGACAGTAATGACACGAAGACACCGATGGACCCCGGCACTAAGTTGGTCAAGGCGGAAGATGGAAACCCAGTTGACGCAACTTATTACCAAAGCTTAATTGGAAGTCTCAGATACTTACTGCATACAAGACCAGATCTTAGTTATTCAGTCGGACTACTCAGCAGATTTATGCAAGACCCAAAGGATCATCACCTGAAGGCAGTAAAACAAGTAATCCGATACATCAAAGGAACGAAAGACCATGGAGTAATATACAAGAAAGACGGAGGCTGCAAGATTACAGGATACAGCGACAGTAGTTATGGAGTTAATACATATCAAGGAAAAGGAACTACTGGAATAGTATTTTACTTTGGAGAGTCACCCATCACTTGGTGTACTCAGAAGCAACCGACAGTAGCGCTCTCATCATGTGAATCAGAATTCATGGCGGCTACAGCAGCAGCATGTCAAGCCTTATGGCTAAAACGATTACTCAGTGAATTAACTGGATTAGAAGAAAAGAAGATAACGCTCAGAGTTGACAATATATCAGCTATACAACTCGTAAAGAACCCAGTATTTCACGGAAGAAGCAAGCATATAGACATTCGCTATCATTTCATTCGGGAATGCGTAGAGAATGGTCATATCAAAGTAGAACACGTAAGTGGAGAACTTCAAAGAGCAGATATTCTAACTAAAGCATTACCAAGACTCAAGTTCGTGACTATGCGACAAATGCTCGGAGTTCAAGACTTAGGACGAAGCAACGATCAAGATTAAGGAGGAGAATGTGAGCAAGTAATCTCGATCTACTGCTCCATTTATCAAGACAAGAAACTTGAAGGACCGAAGTTGCTTATTACATACTTAATAACCGAATAGCAGTTATTATAGTTATTACAGTTATTTACAGAACCATTGTGTCTGTTGGAGACACCCTTTAGAAACCTATATATAGATGTAATCATGTACAGAATTTCGACAGAAAACATATTGACAAGTTATTCATATATTGCAATTTCGTTATAATCTGTTTACTCATATCGGGACCTACATGCCACACACAATGAGCAGCATCAACTTCTTTTTCCACACTTCAAATACAAATGCGTGTTTCTTTATTGAATTTACAACATGTAAAGGGTTGTAAGCGTGGCGGATCCAGGATTTTCAACCAGGATATGCAATACCTTAACCAAAGAATTGGTATATTTTCCTAATGCTATTAAATAGTACAATATATTTACTAGTACCTGGATTCCATGTAAGTCCGCCCATGATGGTACGACCCAAAGGGAATATGAGCATTACCTTGTGCCGGTGGATAATGGACTTTCAGATCCATCATCATTAGATATAGGATCAAACAGGCATAAATTGTGCGTCCTAGGAGTTGTCATGTTTGAACCCTTTTCAGTTGTATTATTGGCATCTGAATGGAACGGGGAATTTTCTGCTACAACAAAATCATCTAACAAAAGATCTGCAGCAAATGAAATAAATAGAATTATCCAAGAATCCTTTGCTTTGCAAGGTTAAAATGTAAAAGAGGGAAGACTTACCTCCCCTAAGACCACCATATACATAAACACAAGAACCAACTGATGACGTGGCATGCCGACACCGACGCATGAGCTCCAAAGACGGATCTTCAGTTTGCTCATTGCTACTGTTTGAAGAAGTCACCAAACCATGTCTATCTAACCAAACTCCAGCAGCCGTGTCCAGCACTGTAATATGTAATCACATTGCAAATATTATACTTTCTTCATTGAATAAATTGAAAAACTATATCTGCATGCAAGCAAAATGAAAACCAATATTAACCTGCAACGGCTGCTTCACCATCGACCACACGCCCTCCCCTAAGAGCACCTCCAGTGACATGCAATCTAGCACCAACAAATACCTGATCACAAGCCAAATAGTTTCAAATTAACGACAATACTGAATAAAATAACCATATTAGAATTGAAAAATCTTGATTTTTGTTTTTTACTGCATAGAGGAAGTATTCAATTGAAGGATTATAAACCAATACTTATACCGCAGCATGTTGGTATCTTGATGATGGTGAAACACCAGGTGCAAGAGTCCATTCCCATTGTCCATTTTTATGCATGAGTAGTGCGTATGCATCATCTAAAGGCTGTATATCATGCACATATACAATCAATATTCGATCAGCAAATTAATGAAAGGCTATAAATGCATATATACAAGGGTATTAATTGTGTGTGTTGAGTAAGACATGCAGCAGAACCAAAAAACAAATAAATTAAATCTTATTCCTGCTGATTTATATGCATACCACGCCTGAGGTGTCTCTTCCACCACAAAGCAAAAACATACCATCCGAGCGTGCACTAGCTGTAGCATACCTATATACAAATAAATTATAAAATGAATATAACTCTACAATACTGATTAAGATAAAAATGTGACATCTTCCAAATCGTAACGTAAATACCCCTGTGAATTTTAAAATGTACTTGCAAAGAAAATGCATGCTTACATTCTAGCTGAAGGTTTGTCACCCCCTGTATCTAGCTTCAGCCACACATACGGTTTTTGAGCAGTATCCAATGCCCAGACATCTGAAAGCACTTTCTTTCCTAGAGAAAATAGACGCTATTTTATTTCTATGAATGGAAAATATGGTGTGCATCAGTGCATGTTACTTTGAGCAAAATAAAGAGCATTTAGCAAGTATATCGAGTTATTATTTGGAGTCTTGAGTTACTAAGATTCAAGTTGTAGGACAGCTAGTCCATCACTTACCGTCGTTGCCACTAAAAGTAACAAGATATCGTTGTGAGACTAAGTCCATGACATGACCATAACGAGGTCCAGGACCCTGCCCTTGAACAACAACTCTGCACTCGTGTAAAATAAGATGTCATATCAATACCTTATCAATGAGAAAAAGCATCTTAAACATCATCAGTGGGAGGCGCTTACCGGTGCCATTTATATTTGTCGTTAGTCAAGTCAAGCACATAAAGATCATCAGTCGATTAGCCAGCTGGACCTATGCCACCCTAGCAATGCAGCATTAACTTTATCACAAATCACAAACAATGAAGATTATTTATTCTCGTGCTTCTATGTTGGACCATAAATATAAGGGTGAAGGCTGAGAATACGTCACAAACTTTCTCAAATATACCGATGTACGTAACATACTTATTTTATTACTTTTGTACGTAATATAGTTACAAATTTGGCTCATTGTACGTAATGTGACCGGTAACTAACAAGTTACCAGGTCAAAAGTTTGAAAAATGACATAAATGGCCCTTGTGGCTTGCATTGACTTTCACAGGTCATCCATTGACTTTATTTTCGTCCGTTTTTCTTACGTTTTGTCCGTTTTTGTTCTGTTTTTGTCCGTTTTTCTTACGTTTTGTCCGTTTTTATCGGTTTTCATCCGTTTTTCTTACATTTTTCTTAATTTTTTGTCCGTTTTTCTTACGTTTTGTCTGTTTTCTTTCGTTTTTGCCAGTTTTCATCCGTTTTTATCCGTTGTTATGACGTTTTGTCCGTTTTCCTTATGTTTTTATCAGTTTTTGCCAGTTTTCATCCGTTTTTGTTCGTTGTTCTTACGTTTTGTCCGTTTTCCTTATGTTTTTATCAGTTTTTGTCTGTTTTTCTTACGTTTTGTCCGTTTTTCTTACGTTTTGTCTGTTTTCTTTCGTTTTTGCCAGTTTTCATCCGTTTTTGTCCCTTTTTCTTACGTTTTGTCCGTTTTCCTTATGTTTTTATCAGTTTTTGCCTATTTTCATCCGTTTTTGTCCGTTTTCCTTACGTTTTGTCCGTTTTCCTTATGTTTTTATCAGTTTTTGTCTTTTTTTTTTACGTTTTGTCCGTTTTCTTACGTTTTTTAACTATTTAAACAATATTTTGAAAAAAAAATTTTCCGAAAAAAATAAAAAATTTTCAAATTTCAAAAAAATTGAATAAAAAAAATTATTTTTCAAATATATTTTTTAAAAAATTTGAAAATTTCCAATTTTTTTAAGATTTAAAAAAAAAAAAATTTTGAAGATTTTTTATAAAAATTTGAAAAATATTTTTCAAGATTTTTTTTAAAATTTAAAAATTTCCAATTTTTTAAAAATTTTTTTGGAATTTTTTTTTTCAAATTTGGGAAAAAATTCTAATTTTTTTTTTGGAAATTTTTTTTCCATTTTTTTTTTTGGAAAATTTTTTCAATATGTTTAAAGAGTACAAAAACGTAAGAAAAACGGACAAAACGTAAGAAAAACGGACAAAAACAAAACGGACAAAAACTGATAAAAACATAAGGAAAACGGACAAAACGTAAGAACAACGGACAAAAACGGATGAAAACTGGCAAAAACGAAAGAAAACAGACAAAACGTAAGAAAAACGGACAAAAAATTAAGAAAAATGTAAGAAAAACGGATGAAAACCGATAAAAACGGACAAAACGTAAGAAAAACGGAACAAAAACGGACAAAACGTAAGAAAACGGACGAAAATAAAGTCAATGAATGACCTGTGAAAGTTAACGCAAGCCACAGGGACCATTTATGTCATTTTTTAAACTTTTGACCTGGTAACTTGTTAGTTACCGGTCACATTACGTACAATGAGCCAAATTTGTAACTATATTACGTACAAAAGTAATAAAATAAGTATGTTACGTATGATGACGTATAGTCTGGAGTCGGGTCATAAACCCGACTACAGCCCAATACTCACAAGCCCGGCACGAACCGGGCCAATATCAATAAGAGTTTGGGCTCACGAAAGCCCAAGCCCAAATCTATTTACGGAATAGATATCCGGTATCTTCTAAAATAAGGAGATAATCATTCCCAACCGACTTATGCGGGATACGCCGAAGGTTGGGGAACACGGAACCAACAAGGATTCCGTGCGTATATAAAGGGAATCATATCCCTCGTTTAAGGTACGATCTCATAACTCTAAAACTCCTTAAACCCTAAACCGATTACTCACTCTCACGCCGGAGGATAATCGTGGGAGACAATCCCACGGTAAGCCTAACGGTGTTTCTTGTCTCTTAGTGCGCAGGTCTCAAGCAGCAATTCTCAATTGGTACGAGAACCGGAGCTCCAAACCAGGAACGTCCAACTTTTGTATCAACAAGTGGCGCCATCCGTGGGACCACTACACTAAGAACCAACACTAGAATGACAAAGCACGGTAATCAGCGATCGCAGTCAGACCTCATGGGGAAGAAGTCGCAGAGTGGACTAACCCCTAAGCAGACCTCTGGGACAACCAGCGCTGCTAAAAATAAGGGATCAGGCCAAGACTTGATCTTCCCTCTGGTGGAACCGCACTCGGGAACAACCCAAGCCACTACAATCACCACGAGTGGAGTAGACCCACTGCGCACCGTCTTTACTACTCCCTTCCAATCAGTGCTAGAAACTGACCTGACAAAGGTACCGGAGGCACCAGGCCGGGATAAGGGTATAGCGGCAGAAACAAACGCACTCACTCTTGAGGGAGTCGCGCCGGAATTAGCACCAGAAGTTTTCGTATCCCAAAACTACGAAACATTAACTGCCCTCATGCAAGAGGAAGAGAAGAATAGATCAGGTCGGAACTTGAAAGCCCGACTCAATTTCGATTCGGAATATGATACTTCCCCACTGCGCCACCAGAAAGAAAAGCGCAGAGGAAGCGGTCATAAACCCCCAGTATTCAACAGAATCGGGAGGAGAATCGAGGGTGATGAGACATCTCACTCGCAACACTTGAGTGATAGTGATAGAGAAGAACGGCGTACCAGTGTCTACGCCAGACTGGGTAGCCGTAAAGTACATGACAGACTGGGGCGAAAGTATTCCCCAAGTGAGAGCCCTTCAGATCCAGACTACAAGTCAGACTCTGAGGATGGCCGGCGCAAACGCCGTAAGAAGGAAAATTCATCTTCTGATAACTCCTCGGACAACGAGGATAGCGATACAGGACATTGGAAGTCTAGAAACAGACGCGATAGCCAAGAGGAAGACATGTCTCTCCCATGGCGCCGTCAGAAAGTGGATGCATTCACCAGACGCATTAGTGATTTCTCTGAGAACAAGAAGAGGCGCATGCCTACAAATGTCAAGACCTATTATGGAACAGGTGATCCGGACGATCACCTAAAAATCTTTGAATCAGCCGCGACCATTGAGAACTGGCCACAACCAGTGTGGTGCCACATGTTTAATTCCACACTAGTGGGAAGCGCCTTTCCGCCTAAATTTTACTCAACGGAAAAAGTGCGCTAAAAATCCTGTCGAACTCGCCAGGGTAAAGCAGCACCAAGGAGAATCTACGAGCGCATTCATGGAACGCTTTAAAGATGAATGCATGCAAGTTAAAGCATGTCCTGAAGTACTAAAGATCTCTGGCTTCATGAATGGGATTAATAATCCAGAACTCATCAAGAGGTTGAACGACAAGATCCCTGAGACCTTTGATGAACTCATGAAGCGCTCTCGGTCTTTTGTCCAGGGAGAAGCCGCCGCAGCGGATAGCAAAAAGAACCACTCGAGTTACCGGTCACAGGAACAACCTGGGAGGCAATCGAACGACCGAGGTAGTAACCGTAATAGGAGCTATCGCAGCCAGAGGAGCGACAGAGATAATGACAGGTACACTCCCCTGATCAAAACCCCAAAGGAAATACTCGCAGCAGAAGGCGCGAATTTCCCAAGACCACCGCAGATGCGTACACCAGAAGATCGTCGCACTGGGAATGGATACTGTGATTACCACGCGCAAAAGGGTCACACCACTAACGAATGTGTCCAGCTGCGCCAACTCATCGACAAGATGGTCAAAGAGGGTAGACTGGACCACTTGGTTAAAAACATTAAAGAGGGAAGAGATAAAGAAAAGAATGGAAACAAGAAGGAGACATCCAAAGATAAGGCCGACACAATCTACATGATACAAACGTGGCAACGAATCACTAGACAGAAGGTCGGACAGGAGTTTTCCCGAAGAAGCGAAATCTCTTTCCCTACTCTAACTGCGGACAACGCAGTAGCAGAGCCACTCACCATTGAAATCAGTGCAGGTGGTCACGACATACACCGCATGTACATTGATGGTGGGGCATCGGAAAATATCATGTATGAGCACTGCTTTAAAAGACTGCGACCTGAAATACGCAGCCAGTTAAACCCGGTCAGCACAGCGCTCACTGGTTTCACGGGTGAAAAGATATGGCCCATGGGGCAACTGCGATTACTAGTCAGCATTGGCAACGCAGAGCACTCTACGACAACCTGGATGGACTTCATGGTGATTAAATCCCCCTCGCCATACAATGGCATCATTGGGAGACCCGGGATATCAGCCATGCGCGCGGTGCCATCAACAGCGCACGGGATGCTTAAATTCCCAGTAGAAGGGGGCATTGTCACTCTTTACAATACCACGGTACCAAACAGAGAATGTAACACGGTTACATGCGAAATGGCACCGATCCCGAAACAGTGCGCGGCCAAGGTCCCCAACTTGAAGGTCGCGATTCACCCAGAATACCCAGAACAGGAAATAACCATCGGAGGGTCATTGTCGGACAACGCCAAAGCAGCTGTGTGCGCGCTCCTACAAAAGAACGTGGATATTTTCGCGTGGGAGCCAAAACACATGACTGGGGTACCACGCTCGATCACAGAGCATAAACTGAGAATCCGACAAGGGTACTCACCGATACGCCAGAAGAAGCATGGCCAAGCCCCAGAGCGTGCACAGGCAATTCTGGCAGAGGTACAGAAATTGGTAAATGCGGGAATCATGCGTGAAGTCTACTACCACGACTGGCTTTCTAACCCAGTAATGGTCAAAAAAAGCGACGGTAGCTGGCGAATGTGCGTAGACTTCACCGACCTTAACAAAGCATGCCCACAGGACTGCTATCCATTATCAGAGATAGACTGGAAAATAGAGTCCTTGTGCGGATACCCGTTAAAGTGTTTTCTCGACGCGTACAAGGGATATCACCAGATACAGATGGCTAAGGAAGACGAGGAAAAAACAGCTTTCCACACAAGCCAAGGCGTTTACTGTTATACAAAAATGCCCTTTGGCTTGAAGAATGCGGGTGCCACCTATCAGCGGTTAGTAGACAATTCCTTTGAAAAACAGGTGGGCCGCAACCTGGAAGTCTATGTGGATGACCTGGTCATAAAAAGCCATACTGAAGTTGAGCTTGTGCGCGACATAGAAGAGACGTTCAAGACTCTACGAGAGATCAACATGAAGCTGAATCCTAAGAAATGCACCTTCGGCGCTACTGAAGGCATGTTCCTAGGGTACCTGATAGAACCTGACGGCATAAAACCTTGTCCAGAAAAGACAAAGGCGGTAATAGAACTTCCCTCACCACGCACGCTGAAGGAAGTCCAATCCCTCAACGGAAAACTGGCCGGCCTAAACAGGTTCCTGTCTAAATCAGCAGAAAAGTCATTGCCTCTTTTCAAAACACTCAAGAAGTGCATAAAAAAGGGTGACTTCCGGTGGACGACGGAGGCGGAAGAAGCCTTCACTACACTCAAACAGCATCTAGCAACGCTCCCAACACTCGTTGCACCCCGACCAGGGGAAGAGCTGATCATGTATTTATCAGCAACTCGGGGGGCAGTCAGCGCAGTGCTACTAACAGATAGGGACTCAGTGCAAACACCTATCTATTTTGTCAGCAAAGCGCTCAAGAAGACGGAGATGAACTACA
>BPTQ01000007.1:74900650-74956238 GCA_019973895.1 Chrysanthemum seticuspe | reverse complement strand
AAAAGTCACAAAGGTGGTCGTGAACGAAACTATTCACACGCTTCGAACAGCTCCGCTAGAACGAGTCACGCAGACGGAACGCTAAAAGAGGAGATCCCTGAACGAACTATCATTTAGACAGTTTCGGAAACTAGTCACAGAATCAGAAGAGTTCTATGACTTGTCCTCATGCGTGGACGGATCAGGAGCTGGCCTTATTCTCACAAACCCAGAGGGAATGGAATTCACTTACGCACTGCGTTTTGAATTTACCGCGACAAATAATGAGGCAGAATACGAAGCCCTAATCGCCGGACTACGCATTGCAGCTCGAATGGGTGTACGTAACTTGGAAGCAAATGTAGACTCCCGGCTAGTAGCCAACCATGTGTTGGGTGAATACGTGGCCAAAGAAGAGAATATGATTCAGTATCTTGAGAAGACTAAGACACTGATCAAAGGCTTTGACAGATTTACTATCAAGCAAGTCCCTAGAGGAGAAAATCGCAAGGCAGACGCACTGAGCAAGATCGCCTCGACAAGCTTCGCACACTTATCAAAGCAAGTGCTGGTGGAAACACTGAAAAACAAATCAATATCGGAGATGGAAGTCTCCGCGGTCATAGAGGAGGATGGTCCTACATGGATGACACCGATTACGGAATTCCTAAGCAAAGGAACATTACCCCAAGAACAGACAGAAGCTCGCAGAATACGGCGTACAGCGCAGAGATTCGAATTGCGAGACAACATACTGTACCGACGTTCTTTCCTCCAACCATGGCTCCGCTGCGTCGGCCCCCTACAAGAAAATTACGTGCTGCGAGAAATCCATGAAGGTTCATGCATCATGCACGCAGGACCACGGTCCGTTGTAGCACGCGCCATGCGATCAGGATACTACTGGCCAACCATGCATCGAGATGCGCGGGACTTAATAAGGAAATGCAATGATTGCCAAGTTCATAGACCCGTCCCGCGCCAACCACAGCACGAGCTAACGCCAATCACGGCGCCATGGCCATTCTACAAATGGGGCATTGATATTGCAGGTCCTTTTCCAATAGCAGCAGGCGGTCTCAAGTTTCTCATAGTAGCTATAGACTACTTCACCAAGTGGATCGAGGCAAAAGCAGTGGCGACAATCACCGGCAACCAGGTGAAACGTTTTGTCTGGGACAACATAGTATGCCGCTTCGGATTACCTGGAGAAATCATCTCGGATAACGGGAAACAATTCTGCGACAACCCCTTCAAAGATTGGTGCGAGAAGTTAAACATCACCCAACACTTCGCGTCAGTTACACACCCACAAACCAATGGCTTAGTAGAGCGCGCAAATCAAAGCCTGGGCGAAGGAATCAAAGCACGCCTGGACAGGCACAAAGGAAGATGGGTCGAAGAGCTTTCGCATGTCTTATGGGCTCACCGCACCTCAATAAAAACCAGCACGGGGACACCCCCTTCTCTCTAGTCTACGGGACAGAAGCCGTTATACCAACTGAGATCGGCATGCCAACTATCCACACTGCGGAGATCAATGTAACAACAAACGATGATGAAAGACGTGTCGACTTGGATCTGCTGGAAGAAAGACGCGAACGCGCAGCCATACGGGAGGCAAAGTCGAAGTCAAAAATGAAAGGATACTATGATGCCAAGGTACGCAGCGTTTCATTCAGACCAGGCGACTTTGTCTACCGTGCCAATGAGGCGAGCCACGCAGCAGATACAGGTAAGCTCGGACCAAAGTGGGAAGGACCCTATGAGGTTACTGAAGCAATAGGCACAGGCGCGTACAGGCTACGAGGCTTGGATGGTTGTGACCTACCGCGCACATGGAACATCGGCAACCTCAAGAGGTGCTACCTATAAGAATAGCCACGGCACAGTGCACAGAAGCTCCGCACTTTCAGTGCTCAATAAACATTCATGTATTTATTTTTATTTTTCATATATATTGTTTTCTTTGTTATGTCTCCAAAGACTTGCAAGTATCAATAAAACGCCGCGGTTTCTAGCTAACTCCGCGACACATTTTAAGTTGTTATCTCCATATACTGTATGTCTTAACGATTTTTTATTTCTTGCCCACGATGGCGTGCATGCACTACGAATAGACCCACGATGGTAAAGGATAAGTTAACCTACTAACTAACTTGTTGAGTAAGAGGGTTGCAAACCCATCAACACGGGATCACGCATCCTTGTTAAACACCTTGTTCTCAAGACGTTGGAATAAGATATGTGCGCATCCCACGATGGGTGCGCAGCAACGCACACGTGCACGTTTAACAACTTAGGAACCAAGACACTTGATTCCTTAATGTGATATTTACAGTACGCTGTGTATCATAACATACACGATTATGATAAAGTACTTAGAATTATTTTCCAAGTATACTATGATCTTCATACATGATTATGGATTTCCTACACTCGCACTGGCGTACACGTTTGTTTCTTCGGCAACGAATACATCTTTCACGCAAAAACAAACAGATACGTATACATTACACGTTTTAATAATATCCACAGCAAAAAAAAAGATACTTTTATTCATAACTACGAGTTATTACAAGAGATAGTTAACATATCAACTACCAGCTGCTACAACGCTTAAGTGAAGAGGTGCCAACGTGACTCGTTGCATCTTTGGCTTCGCTAATACCCTTCAACACGTCTGCATCCTGACGCGACACAGTGGCCACACTAACTGGCAACCCATCAGACCTTGGCAAGTGCGCTGCACCAACTCCACACAAAATAGCTTTACCTGCAATACCTTCTTTTTTAGCAAGACGGGTCGCATGCGCTTCCAAGACTTCCTTTAAAGGTACCTCTTTCTCCAAAGCAAATGGATTCTGACTATCCCTAGGACGCGCAAAGACAGGTACTTGAAGCTGAGACTCATGGGGTTTCAAATAAAAGTCTGGCTGTGTTTCGGCACCCTCGGTACGATGACGCGCCAAGGTCAACCCCGCCATAATAACATTTATAGGATAATCTTGATCGCGCTCAAGCTCAGAAATCATTGGGAGCTCTAAGTCTTTCATTCTCTGCATGGCAGTGACCAAGTGATCATATGACTCAGCGTCATAATTTGGTACCTTCTCAATGGGCGCCTTCAACAGTTCTGTCTCATGAAGCTTTTCAATTGCTTCTGACTTACCACGCTCCAGAGCACACTGCACAACCTCCCCGAAGGCACTAACCACCTCTGGCGACTCTAGGGTACTGAGTGCAGCCAGACGCAGAGCATGGCCTATGAGCCACCTTCGCTCAGATATGGTCGACATGAGCTGAGGATACAACTCCTCGTCATACTCCAGGCTGAGCTTGCGCAGTTTCGCTTCCTGCACCTCCAATGACCAGCTCACAGTACCCCCAAGCTCCCCCAACTGCGCAAAGAAATTTTCTTTACCCTGCTCTAGATGTTTAAGGGCCCAGTTACATGACAGCTTATCCTTGACTGCTTCAGCACGCTCCTGGTCTATTTGTGATAGTAGAGACATTTTTTCTCCTGCAAGTCTCTCCGCATACGCATTGGCCTCTTTTATTTCAGCCTTGGCGCTGGCCAATTGCGCCTCCAGTGATGCAATGCGCTGGTCCTTTTGATTGTCCTGACTATTTTCCCCTACACACTTCGCCTTCAACTGCGCAGCCAGAGAAACAAGGTTATCAACCAGTTGATCCATTGGCGCATCCCCTGCTGCCACTGGCACAGCGCTACCAATCTCCGGTTCTGAAGACTCGGAAAAGACAGGACTCTCTTTAGGTGGCGACTCCGCACTCTGCTTGAACCTACAAACACAGACAGACTTATCAAGATCTCATGCGCAAACTTGATGAAAACAAACAACAATCATACTATCAAGAGTACTTACTGGGGCCCAGACACATCTGCTGACGGGTGCGATGATGCTGCTTCACTCTCTGACGATTCAACATGAACAGTCACAGGACGCTTCTTCCTCGCTGAACTCGCGCCCTCCCCGCTGCGCGACCTTTTACGCAATAGCGCATGCTCTTGCTCCTCCATTTCCTCATCAATGGGATCTGCCACTACGGGTGGTGGCTGCGCAATAGGGGAAGGCGCACGAGGGCTCGGCACGCCTTGCACCGGTGTTGCCTCTATCGCAACGGAAGAGCTGGTCCCTGTTCCCCCTAAGGTCAGCTCCATTGTATGGCCCGCGGTACTCGCTAGTATTGGCTCTTCGCCTTCTTTCAAAGGCCGCACCCCTGACCTCACATCCAGTGGTTTGGCTAATTGCACCACAGTGAATAGATCCATTTCTGCGCAAAGGAAGCAACAAATAACATAAGTTATATAATGCGCGAATACAAACAGGAGACTCACATCATTTATACAGAGGTACAGCGGAATGAGTACCCACTCTGGCCATTGGCGTCCAAGAAGATTGGGATCTCATCTTCGGGACCAAAATAGTTACGGCTGATGCCCATATGTACCAGAAATCTCTCCGGATAGGCACTAATGGGGATGTGGTTGTCATTTATCAGTTCTGCATCCTCAGCGTTATACGACCCAGGTAGGGGGCACTCATCCCTCTCTAATGTACCCCGAGTATAGAACTCATAGTTCCATGGAAAGCATTTATCATCTACCCAGAAGAAATACTCCCTCCAATCCCGAAGCGAGTCTAGCTTATCCGTATAGCATTGAAGCCTACCGGCACGCTTCGCAAAAGATACCCACCCATGTGCCCATATTGTGTGATAAAAGGCGCGGAATAAATGGATGGTTGGGTTCACTGCCAGTAAACGGCAATTTACCTCAAAATTGGTAATTTTGGCCGCACCGATACAGTGCAACTGAGATATATGCAGACTGTAATAGTTTAATACATCGCATAGGAAGCGGGATAGGGGCACGCGTTGGTTCGAAAAATCGAACAAACGCGTATAAACCCCCACTTTCCCTCTGGGGAAGTCCGCAATGGTCGCTTGCGCATTCGGCACAACCGGATGCACGTCAAGGGGTATAAAATAATTTGAGGTGAACTCTAAGAGATTGCTCTCGGTCAAGAATGAGGTAAAGTCCGATAATTGTTTCACCATGGTGTACAGAAACGCACGCGCGGATACCTTAAAGTGGGTTAATTTCTGGATTGTCGCTGCAGATCTATTTCAACAAAGGTGGATTATTTCTTTTTTACAGTGAATACCATTGTGGAAATGGAGAGTGGTTTTATACTTTTTTCCTATCCACCCGATATGTGCCACGTGGACCCCACTACCTTCACTTGTGTGGCTGAGATTCCTTTGATGGGACGCAGGGCAGTAACTTTCCCCCGAATAACGAGGCATTTACAATTCACTTTGATGTCTAGATGCAATGCACCTACGGGTATGTGTATGGCTTCTTTAATACGTTTCGTAAGTTATTTATTTTATTTTGGACTACGGTCATTAGTCTAGCATCCGCAGTTACGCACTGCGCATACTAGACTGGGGGGACATGATGACGTATAGTCTGGAGTCGGGTCATAAACCCGACTACAGCCCAATACTCACAAGCCCGGCACGAACCGGGCCAATATCAATAAGAGTTTGGGCTCACGAAAGCCCAAGCCCAAATCTATTTACGGAATAGATATCCGGTATCTTCTAAAATAAGGAGATAATCATTCCCAACCGACTTATGCGGGATACGCCGAAGGTTGGGGAACACGGAACCAACAAGGATTCCGTGCGTATATAAAGGGAATCATATCCCTCGTTTAAGGTACGATCTCATAACTCTAAAACTCCTTAAACCCTAAACCGATTACTCACTCTCACGCCGGAGGATAATCGTGGGAGACAATCCCACGGTAAGCCTAACGGTGTTTCTTGTCTCTTAGTGCGCAGGTGTCAAGCAGCAATTCTCAATTGGTACGAGAACCGGAGCTCCAAACCAGGAACGTCCAACTTTTGTATCAACAACGTACATCGGTATATTTGAGAAAGTTTGTTACGTATTTTCAGCCTTCACCCTAAATATAATGTAGTATCTAATCACCTGAAATACGACCATAGTCCCAACAGCAGCAGCTGCATGAGCAGCCCTAGGTGAAGGGGGGTCCCCAGCCGGTGTCATTCTGAACATACAAATCAACAATTCATTTCTAAAGAAGTTAACGAAATTAAAGGAAAAATAGTTAATGTAAAATGGAAGCAACCTGGTCCATTTTTTGGTAAGAACGTCATATGAATGAAGAGAGTTTGTCACCCCTGCTAATCCTGAAATCCAAAATGTAACGAGAAAGCGACATTTTGCATGTATTAAAAAACTTTAGGGAATACATTCGTTGCATTGCCAAGCAACTAATTGTGTGTATATCCGCGCAACAAAATAGATGGGTATGCCATGCAACGTATGTATCCCCAAAACTTTACAAAATAGGGAAAACGCCACTAGATAGTAATAACCAAGTTTCACATTTGTTCCAACTAGGTATAAAAAGAAAATTACCGCTTGACTTTTAGTTTGTTTCATCTATAGAAGTATTGACTTCCAACCTACCCAGGCCTCGTTTGTAGGCTGCGTATAATAGCTGATGTGGCGTCTACTGTCAGCTATTTTACACAATGGGCTTTCATGTCAATCATATATACAACTAGGACACTGTTTGTCTATCTTATACAATGTGCACACATTTCATGAAGGGTGTTTAGGATTGCAAGTTAAACAATTTCTTAGCTTATTACATTTTCTAAAAGAAATCTTAAGTCTTAAAAGTGTTTAGATTAGAAAAAATGCTTAAACTTGTGCTTAACTTGTTTCCGATAAGCAGTTTGATATTGCTTATTCTAAATCTAATGGTGAAAATGATTACTACATTGTCAAGAAAAAAAATAATGTTAGAGGGGAATGGAGATTCCGAATGCCAGCTGATGCGCCACCTTCAATGGCGGTAGCGCCACCAAATAAGATCAAACGAGGTCCATGAGATTTGGTTTGAGCAACCGCGGTTAAAGTGTGGCCACAACGAGGGCCAGGGGCATCATCATCTGTGTCCCATTTCCCCTCCAATGGAAAATAATCCGGAGCTGGATGCAACAATGGTTTCGAATCCATCAAAACCAAAATAAATCAAGTGTAACAAAAACAGAACAAATGCATGATCTGATTTGTTCAAAAAATATCAAATCACTTTGCTATAATATCACAAAATAATTTGTTAATTTGGAATATTAAAACATAATATTTACTGTAGCAATTACTCAAATTAAATCAATTTCGTCAGAACTGATAGATCAAAGAAAAACAGGGGAATGAATGTAAGGAGAAATAAAATCGAAGAACAAAATGCACAACATACAGCAGCTTGTGAATTCATACAATGAGCATCATCAACTTCTTTTTCCAAATACAAATACATGTTTCTTTATTGAATATTTAACGTGTAAAGGGTTGTAAGCGTGACAGGTCCAGGACCGTGCAGCATTCGAGAGAAACGCCTGCCAAGTGTTTGATGAAAGTCCAATGATGATATTTGAATGGATTGACATTCATATTCGGTAAGTGCTGTATGACATTTGAATGGTCTGACTTGTCTGGACTGGGTAAATGGGTTATATAATTCATCACATTGATCGAATCTGTTTGTTATACGATTTATATCATTCTTGAGCTTCCTATTGCACAGGAAAACAGTATAAGGTTTTATCCGTTTAGCTATAGTGATAAAGTTGAAAACTTAAGCAGATAGGAAGGCAGAAGAGCTCTTGTTTCTGCTTATGAGCCGCACTCCAAGATTATATTTTAACTAATTTGGTGTGTATGAGTCCGAGGGGTATGTAGATGAAGTTGATGAGTGGGGATAGGCACCAAACATATATCTTAGCAAACTATAACAAGTCCATAGCATTGTTTGTTCAAGTCTTTGGGTAAAAAGATCAAGCAAGATAAAGAATGGCCACCAAGTGTTGGATGTAAGTCTAATAATTTACACTCACATCTCATGAGCAAATATGAAGATGAAAACAATTTGTTTATGTTCCTTTGAATATTGTGTCTTTGTTAAAAGAGTCAGTGCCCCTTTGTTATTGGCCTGAGTATTTCTATCAGGTTAAGAAATCACTTTTTAGCAAGTAATTGGGTCATAACTTTCATCATTGTGATGATATATGTTTGAACTTGCGATTGCACGATCAGTATTGTTTATTGCTACGACAAAGTTGTAAATAACTAAACACGAAAGAAGAAAAGATTTCGCTTCGGCCGCAACAGCATTTTGGTGTGTCTTGACTCTTGACTAGGTAGACTAATATTGGACATGCCAATCGTTGTGTTCTAAAAACTGTCAAATTACACATGCATGTAAGGGGTTTTGACTTTTGATTGAATTGGTGTAATTTGTTGATATTGACTTTCCTGCATCAAGGTCAAAGACAACCATGTGGATTGGCTCAGATTGTGTGATTTTGTATTAAAGCTCATGTGAATTGGGTCGAATAGTTTAATTTGGTATTAAAGCTCATATAAAACTGCTTTTATTTGAATTTTTAAATGTTTTAATGTGAAAACATTTGGTCAAGTTAACACCTTTGGATATTGCAATGCCCAATGTGTATTGTTGCTGCAATGTTTTATCACAATTTGATTGATTATTAATGTTGTAACTTAAACTATTTTATGCATAGAAGATTATTATGACCCTTATTTTGTTTTGTAACAAACTATTTTGCTGCACTTAGATTTCTAGCATCGAGTTATAGTTGCTGTATTCACATTCAGCTAAGTTATGCCGCGAGCAACTTTTATGATACCTACACAGTGGCCTCATGTGAATTATGTTCAGCGTGAAACGTGCTTCAAGAAAATAAAGGTATTTTCTTGTGCTATACAAACTAGGTATTTAATTAGTAATAATGGCACTTTAATTAGTATCACTGGGTTACCCAAATTTTGACATCTATAACCTTTGAACTCGATATGTAGTTATATGCCTCATGAAATCAATGAACACATTAGGTATTAACACTCTAATGACACTGTATGGTATTCATTAATAATTACTATCACTTTATTTCTACAAATGTCTTGAACAGAAAAATAAACAAGTCGTATGCATATGTAATTACCATCACTATATTTCTACTAATATCTATTGATATAAAACAGTCATATTAACTATTATTTGAAATGCCTTTTTTTAGAGCTAAATTACAAATATTGACCATCTTGTTAACCATTTTATCAAAGGGACAAGATATTCCTACCCCTTAATTTTTATATGAGAAAATTACCAAAAGGGGACTTTTTTTCAAGTGTGGTCCGTTTTTAAGACTTTTTTCTAGGCTCTTTTCCAAAAGAGCCACGCTCAACTGCTCGACCCCATACATTTTTTGACACGTGTCATTCCTTTCGACTGCTCAACTGCTCGACTTGACTGCTCAACCGCTCGACTTTGACTGCTCACCTGCTCGACTCCACCCAAATTTTGCCACGTGTCATTCTTTTTGTACTGTAGCAGTTGAGCAGGTGCCGGTTGAGCAGGCGCCGGTTGAGCGTGGCTCTTTTGGGAAAGAGCCTAGAAAAAAGTCTTAAAAACGGACCACCCTTGAAAAAAAGTCCTCTTTTGGGAATTTTCTCTTTTTATATTCCCACCCTCCCTACCTTTTTGCATTTTTTTTTATTTTTTTTTAATTTTTATTTTTATTTTTTTTATAATTTTGTTTATATCAAAAAACTATAAACCTGAAAATGCGGAACAGAAAATAGAAAAAATTACAGGTTTGGTCCCTATGATATACCCCAATTAACAACTTTAGTCCCTAAGTCGTTTTTATTACACCACAGATACCTATTTTTGAAACCTTGCACGCATTTAGTCCCTATTTTGGATGGGCGTTAGTTAAGTCCGTTAAGTATTTTGCGCTGTTAGTCCTTCGTTGATAATTTTTGCACCGTTAGTCCGTATTTTTTAAAATATTGTTTTCCCCAGTTAGTCCCTCCGTTAATAATAGTTATCGCCCGTATTTTTACGTTTTTGTCCGATTTTATCCATTTTCGTTCGTTTTTATCCGTTTTCCCCCGTTTTTTTTTTCATTTTTCGTCCGTTTTTTACGTTTTTATCCCTTTTCGTCTGTTTTTATATGTTTTCGTCCGTTTTTTTTACGTTTTCTCCGTTTTATCCGTTTTTGTCAGTTTTTTATCCGTTTTCGACCGTTTTTTTTTACGTTTTTATCCCTTTTCGTCTGTTTTTATGTGTTTTCGTCCGTTTTTTTACGTTTTTGTCCGTTTTTGTCATTTTTTTTATCCGTTTTCGACCGTTTTTTTGGACCGAAAACGGATAAAAACAGACAAAAACGTAAAAAAAAATGAGCGAAAACGTAAAAAAATGGACGAAAACGGATTAAAACGTAAAAAAAAGGTCGAAAACGGATAAAAAACTGACAAAAACGTAAAAATAACGGACGAAAACATATAAAAACAGACGAAAAGGGATAAAAACGTAAAAAACGGACTAAAAACGAAAAAAAGGGGGAAAACGGATAAAAACGAACGAAAACGGATAAAAACGGACAAAAACGTAAAAATTCGGGCGATAACTATTATTCACGGAGGGACTAACTGGGGAAAACTATATTTTAAAAAATAAGGACTAACGGTGCAAAAATTATTAACGAAGGACTAACAGCGCAAAATATTTAACGGACTTAACTAACGCCCATCCAAAATAGGGACTAAATGCGTGCAAGGTTTCAAAAATAGGTATCTGTGGTGTAATAAAAACGACTTAGGGACTAAAGTTGTTATTTGGGGTATACCATAGGGACCAAACGTGTAATTTTTTCCAGAAAATATAAAGTTTAATAAGTCAAACGCTTAAAACTGTCAGAAATACGGAACAGAAACTGACAGAAAACTGTGTTGTACTGAAACAAATATGAGACAAAAGGAATAAAAAGTACAACCCTCCCTGGTAGGGAGGGTACGAATAGTACATCCCTTTATCAAATTGAACTGATGTACTATTCCTATCCTCCCTATTAGAGAGGGTTTGTACTTTTTATTCTCTTTGTCCCCCATTTGTTTCAGTACAATACAGTTTTTTGTCAGTTTATGTTCTGTATTTCTGACAGTTTTAAGCGTTTGACTTATTAAACTTTATATTTCTTGTTTTGCATTTTCATATTTATAGTTTTTGATATAAACAAAATTATAAAAATAAAAAAAATGCAAAAAAATAAGGGGGTGGGAATATAAAAAGGGAGATGATTTGTACACATTGTGTTTTGATTTGCACACTCTAATGTTCAACCTGTTAAAGCATAATCTATATACTGTACAATTATTCAATGCACTGTTTTGAGTGTACTAATCAATTTTTGGAGTGTACAAATCATTTCCCATATAAAAACTATGGAGGGTAAGAATATTTTGTCCCCTAAAAATACTACATTTACCAAAGTAGACTAATATGTCTTCATCAGTCATTTTCACTTTTGATGTGACAAGTCCAAAGTTATACGTGTATTAATGTGACGTTATCCATAGTCATCTTCACTTACGTTGATCTTGATCCAATATAATCTAGGGCAAATTCCCTATCTACCCCAGTTGCCCAACTAATTTACCCCAAATCCCTCAAAAAAATTTCACTTCTCGTAATGCCCCATGGGCAACTCTCCCAATTCAATATTTGGGCAACTCTCCCATATAGGTGACATGTGTCCCATTTTGTGGGGCCACCTTGTACTTACATAGTACAAGTGTAATAGATCTCTAATTGGGCAACTTTGACTTTCAGCATTGGGCAACTGACATTTTTTGTCTTTTAGTATAAAATTATGGTTTTTTTTTATTATTAAAAAGTACATATATCTTGGGCAACTTGGTCCCACACTTATGTACTTTTGGGCAACTCATGAGGTATAAAGTACACAATGTATTTAATGTATAAAAAACTTTAAAAAGTGTATAAATAATTTTATAACTTTAATACATTTATACACTTTATATATTTACAAATACAATCTTCCTTAACACACTTCTTATTCTTATCTGATAACACACTTCTTATCCACACATAACACACTTCTTATCCACAGATAACACACTTCCTATCCAAACCATCGCCACGACACTCTCCGATCTAATGTCTATAAAAAAACGATTTGGGCTAGGGTAAGTAATTTTGTGTTTGATTAAGGGTTTCGCTATTTTTGGGTTAATTATTTTAGTTGGTATCGTATTGGGTGTTTAATTTTTCGTATTTGATTTATGGTTAATTTCTTAAGTTGGTATCGTATTGATTTAGGGTTTCGTTAATTTAGGGTTTCGCTAATTTATGGTTTCGGTAGTCTAGGGTTTCGCTAATTTAGGGTTAATTTTTTAAGTTTGTATCGTATTGATTTAGGGTTTCGCTTATTTTTTGGGTATCGGTAATTTAGGGTTTCGCTAATTTAGGGTTAACTTTTTAAGTTGGTATCGTATTGATATAGGGTTTCGGTAATTGTTCTTGTTTGATTTTGGGTTTCGATATTTTAGGGTTAATTTTTTAAGTTGTTAACGTATTGGGTGATTAATTGTTCTTGTTAAGTTTGTGAAACAAATGATGGATGTTGTTGAAGACTAAGTGAATAAAGCACTGTAAGATAACTGGCACTAAATGGTTTATAGTGATTAATTGGTAACGTATTGGGTGATTAATTGTTCTTGTGGTTTTAGTGATTTGTTGCTACTTATTAAGTTTGAGAAACAAATGATGGATGTTGTTGTAGACTAAGTGAATAAAGCATTGTAAGATAACTGGTACTAAGTGAATAAAGCACTGTAATGATGGTGCAAACGGGTTCGGTTAACGAAACAAAATACAATGAAAATTAAACTGCGACACAACTAAATATAATCCGGGTGATCCCAAGTTTGAGAGTTGTTAGAGTCGTAACCATCGTCGTAAAGATACTCATACCAACTTTCAAATCTGCTCTCATCCCACTCTGCATACAAAGCATCGAATTCTCTGTCCCGACGTTCTTGTTCCTCCCTTTGAGCTTCCTCTATACGAGCAGCTTCCTCCATCTCTAACAACACTTCTTCATCTTTGAGCATAAGTCGCTCCCTTTCGGCTTCCTCCTCAAGAGCAGCTTCTCTTTCTGCTATCTCCTTTTCTTCTTCCTCCTTAATAGCAGCCTCCTCCATTTGTCTTAAAAGTTCATCTTCATCAATTTTTTGGCCAAAGTCTTTTTGTTCTGGAAATTGTTGGCTGAAGTCTTTTTGTTCTGGAAATTGTTGGCTGAAGTCTTTTTTAGACATTTTTGAGAGAATTTTGTAACCTATTTAGCAACACCACTTGAATTAAAATACACACATATAAGGTGGGTAAGTTTTAAAATTTATTACCCTTAATATGTCAATAAATGTGGTGCAGGTGGAAACTCTCCCATATAGTTCACATGGGCCCGCCTTGTACTTACATTGGTGATTTATTGGGCAACTTTTGCCTACTTTCTAATTAACCATTTAGTTCTCTAATAAAACACTTTAAGTTTTTTTCTTCTCTTAAGATAACTGGTATTGAGTTGAGTCGGTGCAAACGGTTTAGGCAACCCTAGTTCAGTCGGCTTAATCTCCCAAAATATAAGGATTTAGGCAATCTTGGAAGTTGAGATTGATTAAGGTTTAGGCAACAACCACTGCTGGCAATGTTGCTGCATCCACTGCTAGTTCAGAAAAAACCACTGCTAGTTTAGAAGAAACCACTGCTAGTTCAGACGAAACCACTGCTAGTTCAGACGAAACCACTGCTAGTTCAGATACACCATTTATTTTAACCTTAATTGGTGTGTTTTGTGTATATGTGATATGTATGAGGCTGTGATGACAAATATCTTACTTGATGAAGCAAATGATGTGATTTACCGTATCTTGGCATGGCAGTTTTATTACATTCTTATGCAGCCATGGCGGTTATATCTTGATGTTATCGTTGTTATCTATTTATTACAGATCTGATCCTTGATAATGCATGTCACAATACACACTCAGTAGCATACATTACTGTGTACCCATGTGTGTTTGAGAAGGAAGGTTTGAGTTTCAGTGAGAAGATTTTATGTGTTTGATGTGTGTGTTAGTAGCAGAAATATATTTTGTATTTAGGTGTATTTGGGGAAGTATAATTTGGAATATAAAAGGTGTATTTGGTACATGCAAGAGGTTGTGATGATGATTATCTTATTTGATCAAGCAATTGATGTGAATAGCCGTCAGCTGGCATGGCAATTTTATTACATTATTTTGCAGCCACGGCGGTTATATCCGGATGTTTTTGTGTTTATCAAACTTTTTACAGATCTGAGCCTTGCTAATGCATATAACAATACACCCATGATTGGTATACTCCCATAGATGATTAACATCTCCGGGTCAATCATGTTTCATTGTGGTTGGCATCCTATGGCAACACATGAATATATATTTTCTGTGAGAGTATATAATCATTTCTCCCTAGCAGACGCCCGTCCCAATGAACCATGATTGGCTCGAAGATTTGTATCATCTCTGTGAGTATATCGTTTCCGTGGATAAGAAGTGTGTTAAACTAGACATGTAACTTTTTAAAACAATTCCTTTACGTATATAAGTTGTTAATTTGTAAGAGGCTGTGATGACAAGTATCTTATTAAATCATGCAAATGATGCGATATTCCGTGTCTTGGCGTGGCAATTCTATACTATTGCAGCCATGGCGGTTATATCCTGATGTTTTGTAAACTATTGATTTATACAGATCTGAGCCTCAGTATTATGTTAAGAAAGGGCTAAATATTGTTATGTAATTGTTTGTTGTCACTTTGATAAAATAGTCTCTTTTATCAGCGAGTATCTACATAAAAGGCTAATTGTACACTTCAGTAACGAAACAAACATATGAATGATCAAAGATGGATGAAAGGCCTTTGAGTAGCAAATTAAACTTAATATGGTGTCGTTCATCCATCTTTGATTATTCATTATTGTTTGCAGCGAGTTATATCTTAGATGCAGACAAGTTAACCAAATGCAGATAGTTTGTTTACTTACAATTCAGCTTTGTTGATTGAATGGCATGTCAGACCTGGGATCATTTGTGTAATTTATAAATCAACCTAGATCTGACATGCTATTCAATCAGCAAACCTGGATTGCAGGTGAACAAACAAGTATACGGAGGAGTTTTAGACCATCTTCAAAGGCGACTGTTGCCCATGGGGCATTTAGGGAAGTTTATTTTTTTTTACCCGTGTCACTGCTATTTGTATTTATCATATTTTGATGGATTGTTACTTTATATTAGTGTGATATAATTCTTATAGACTGTTGTTAGATTGTTAAAAAAATTTAGTTTATATATGTTAAGGAGTTACTTAAGAAAGAAGGATCAATATGATATAGTTGTGGATTCAAAGTCAAGTTGAAAGTAACAATGTGGCCATACACAACTTCCTACATTCAACTTGTCTTTGAATATCTCAATGATCACGATAGATGTGCCTTGATCATTGCGTGTTGATTGTGATAATGATATATTGTGTATTGTTCATGACACGCCACACTCCTTGATTATCCCAATCAAATCCTTTTCTAGAATCCACTAATTCTAGAAAAGACCTTGGTACTTTGAGTGGTAGGTTTGCCTTTTATAATGATTTTACCTAATCATTATAACAGGCAAACCTACCACTCTAAGTACCAAAGTCCGTCGACTTGTTTATAACATATTGACAATCTACTTTGTTAACCAACTCCTTTACATATGTAAATGTTTGAAGAAGTTTGTTTATTTTGGGCCACATGTGTATATTTGTGATATGCAAAAGGCTGTGATGATGATTATCTTATTTGATATGCAAATGATGTGATTTACCGTATCTTGGCATGGCAATTTTATTACATTATTTTGCAGCCATGGCGATTATATCCTGATGTTCCTGTGTTTATCCAACTTTGACACAGATCTGAGCCTTGCTAATGCATATCACACTGCACACTCAGTTTGGAAGTTTATATGAGTCTGATATACTTGTTATAGACTTTTGCTAGATTGTTAACAAAAGTTAAGGATCAATATTATATACTTGCGGATTCAAATGGGAAGTTGAACGTATCTGTAATGGCCACGTTACTTTGTAGATGAGTAGGGAATTTCAGCATAGTTACCCATTCTGCATTCCCAAACAGTGCCTTTTGTTTTTTCAACAATCTAGCAATCCGCCTGGTGCAGGCCTTTACTCAAAGGGAGTTGAAACGACAAAAGGTATTGTATGGGAATTCAGAAGGGCTCACTAAGTTGAAATTCCATACACATCTACAAAGTAACGCGGCCACATTGGTATGTTCAACTTCTGTTTGAATCCGCAACTATATCGTATTGTTCCTTAACTTTTTTTAACAATCTACCAAAACTATAATTATGATTTTAAAAAACATAATTAACCCTTCTGAGGTCCCATACAGTTCCTTTTGTTTTTTTCAACAATCTAGCAAATTTCCTGGTGCAGGCCTTTGCTCAAAGGGAGTTGAAACGACAAAAGTAACTGTAGTGGGACCTCAGAAGCGTTAACTATGTTTCCTTTTTTGAGGAAAATTCTTTTTTTTATGATCTTAAAAAAAATATAACTAACCCTTTTGAGTTCCCATGCAGTGTCTTTTGTTTTTTCAACAATCTAGCAAATCGCTTGGTGCAGGCCTTTGCTCAAAGGGAGTTGAAACGACAAAAGGCACTGTAGGGGGACTCAGAAGCGTTAACTATATTTCCCTTTTGTCGGAAAAAACTGTTTTAATGATCTTAAAAAACATAATTAACTATGTTTCCTTTTTTCTGAGGTCCCATATAATTCGTTTTGTTTTTTCAACAATCTACCAAATCGCCTGGTGCAGGCCTTTGCTCAAAGGGAGTTGGTCCATTGGTGGTTACATGTGTGTATTTGTGATATGCAAGAGGCTGTGATGACGATTATCTTATTTGAAATGCAAATGATGTGATTTACCGTATGTTGGCATGGCAATTTTATTACATTATTTTGCAGCCATGGCGGTTATATCCTGATGTTCCGGTGCTTATCCAACTTTTTTTTACAGATCTGAGCCTTGCTAATGCATATCACACTGCACACTCAGTTTGGAAGTTTATATGAGTCTGATATACTTGTTATAGACTTTTCCTAGATTGTTAAAAAAAGTTAAGGATCAATATGATATACTTGCGGATTCAAGGGGAAGTTGAACGTATCTAGGTGGCCACGTTACTTTGTAGATGAGTAGGGAATATCAGCATAGTTACCCATTCTGAATTCCCAAACAGTGCCTTTTGTTTTTTCAACAATCTAGCAATCCGCCTGGTGCAGGCCTTTGCTCAAAGGGAGTTGAAACGACAAAAGGTACTGTAGGGGGATTCAGAAGGGTTCACTAAGTTGAAATTTCATACACATTTACAAAGTAACACGGCCACATTGGTATGTTCAACTTCCGTTTGAATCCGCAACTATATCATATTGTTCCTTAACTTTTTTTAACAATCTAGCAAAACCATAATTATGATGTTAAAAAACATAATTAACCCTTCTGAGATCCCATACAGTTCCTTTTGTTTTTTCAACAATCTAGTAAATCGCCAGGTGCAGGCCTTTGCTCAAAGGGAGTTGAAACGACAAAAGGAACTGTAGTGGGACCTCAGAAGCGTTAACTATGTTTCCTTTTTGACGAAATCGTCAATTATCAGGGAGCATCTGTATATAAGGTGTCAGTGTGTATGAGGCTATGATGACAAGTATCTTATTAAATCATGCAAATGATGCGATACTCCGTGTCTTGGGGTGGCAATTCTATAGTTTATATTATTGCAGCCATGGCGGGTATATCCTGATGTTTTGTAAACTATTGATTTATACAGATCTGAGCCTCATTATTATGTTTATAAAGTTTTCTAAAATTAGGTAATTGTTTATTTGCTGTGAGTATGATAAAATGCTTCATTTTGATAAATATGATTGGCGTACTAGGAAATCAGTGATATGTTTTGAAAGGTTTTGTAACAGGTTGTATCCCTTCTAACATACAGTTACTCACACTATGTATGTTTTATTGCATTGTAGTTGTCGTAAGATACTAATTAATTGTTATTAATTTGATTTTTTTTTCTTCTTCTAAGGAATACGAAGCCAATATCATCGTTAGGAGCAAATTGAAATACTTTTCATTAATTAAAGAAAAGTTGAATCATAATCGAAGGAAATTGTTTAGGACTACATGTTTTGGAGGATGGCTGGATTTGTTCTTTTTTGACCATGAAGCACATATGTTAGATTATGTATTACAAAAACAGGGTTTTGTGGATAATCGTCACTATGACATGCCCCTTATATATAACCTCGATGGTCGTAGTCTACATTTTGGTCGACCCCATTTTTGTCTTATAACAGGCTTTCGTTTTGGGAATGTTAGTTTTGATTTATATAGTTCAGGGGATTTAACATTTAAATCGAGGGTATTTCCAAAAAAATTAGAGGTAAAACTTTCCAACTTAGATCTTATTGGTGTTATTGAGGATGAAGAGTTGTTCGGGAAATTAACTGATGAAGACACAGTCCGTGTGTGTCTAGTGTTATCGTTAGAGGTCATTTTTATGGGTCGGTTATTGGTTGAAGAGGTGGATGATACACTCCTGCGTTTGGTTGAAGACCTTGACGCATGGAACTCCTTTCCATGGGGGGAGCACATTTGGAGGCAATTGTACGACCAGATACTCGATGTTGTATCAAACCACAAGTGGGAACACCTAAAAGGTCTGGAAAGAGATCGGAAGTATGTTCCAACATACACAATTGCTGGATTTGTTTGGCCTTTCAAGGTTATTCCTTGTTATATTATATTTTCCTAAGTTATTATTATTGAAGCTTTGGTATGAGATTAACGCATCTTTATTATTATAGATATCGATTCTTGAGTCATTTGAAAGAAGCAGTCATTGGTGGAATAAAGTCTCAGATGTCATACCAAGGGCAGTAGCGTGGTCAAGGAAAGTAATGTTTGCAAGATCGGATTATGGATTGCTATTTGGCAAGGTAAAACGTATTCAATATTTTCAATGCATGCTTATTAATTATTTAATTTGATACTGTTTTAATGTTCTTTTTTGATTTCCTTGCCGTTGATGATGTCATTTAGGACTCGAAGATAATTTATGATCTGAAACCAACATTAGCCGAGCACCAGTCGGACTGGTATATGCAGTTTATGGAATTTTACATGCACTACATACCAAGGTCTCTTCCAACAAAATTACCGCATGATTACGATGTGTATCTACAGAAGTTGGCTGCTGCACGGAAACGCGGTAGGACAGAAAAAAAGTATTTACCGATTGTGCATAGGGTTCAGACCAGTAGTCTTCTAACAGAAATCAGCCTCAAGGATTATGTCATTCAAGAGTTGAATTCTCGGGTTTTCAAACTCGAGGCTATTATTCAGGTTATTTACGAGTCAATGTAAAATAACAACTATAAGTTTATTTATATTCAAATTATTGTTAAGGATAATATCTTTTATTACTTCGTAGGTCCTTGCATGTGAAAGAACTTGCGGATTTCGGGTAATACATTCATCCATATAGTACCATTATGGATTAAACAAACAGTTGGTTTTACAATGAACTTTATTTCGTTCACAGGAAAAGTCGGACTTTACTGCATCCTTTTCCCATATGAGCTATGAATTTCGAGACCAACTAAATCGTGAATTCTACGAATTGGTTGACTCTCTTATTTCTAGCAGTCATTCAGACCCGATAGATGTATATGATGAGGATGATGTTGTTCTGGTAATGTGCTTTCAAAACTACACTTTTGACATAATATAGTATACAATGTATTAAAAAACATCACCTCTTACTCAGGAGTATCTTTTGGAAGAGGAATTAAGGTTGAGGAAAGAAGAGGAAGAAAGGTGGAGGATGGAAGAACAAAAGATGAAGGAAAAGGAATTTCTAAAGGCGTTGATAAAGGAGAAGAATCGCAGGTTGGAAAAGGCAAAGTTGTTGAATGTTGGAATCACTCCTAACTCGTAAATGGAACGACTTGACGGGATTACAATTTCTTTCCTTGTTAGCTAAAACACATGGGCTTGTTATGTCATATAGCCATAGTTGTAAGTGTTTAGCTATATATACCCCTCCATACTTCCATGGAGGGGTGAGACTCATTTGTGTAATTCACCTTTCCTTATCAATAAACACATACTAGTTTCCCTTCTCTCTCTACTTTCTCTCTCTAACATGAAGATGATTTTCTTTCATCTTCCCCGAACTCCCGATTCACCAAATCACCCATAAATACGATCCTAACATTGGTATCAAGAGCAAGGTCGGTTTTAGTTATGGTGGATTTTGTGATGTATTTTCTCGTCAAAAATCTTGTGTTAAGAATCTGTTTTTTTCTCACAAAGTTTTAATCTTTCATCATATTTTTGGGTTAAACAGATTTGTTTTACAAGTTTTTTAAAAAAGGTATCTACTTTGGTCAAAGAAATATCATGTCTCATCTTTTAATGCTAACTGCTAAAAGTTGTGTCACGTTTTTTTCGTTTGTCCATCTCGTGCATATTTTTTTTGGTGGTCTTCATCTAGTCAATTTCTTGGTCAAAAGAGCTGTTTTATGCAGTTTTCTTTCTGGGTATTACTATGCTGAACGGATTCTTTGGCCGGAAAACATGGTAAAAAAAAGTCAACTTGGTCAAAACCCTCGTTTTCTACGCATAACCCATCTTCAGAGATATTTACGCATAACTGTGAAGTTATGCGTAAGAACAGTTACACGTAAGGTTTTTACGCATAAGCATAAGCCTTACGCATAAGGTCTTATGCATAAGCTTTATGCGTAGCTTACGCCTAAACCGTTTCTTGCCTTACGCGTAAGAACAGAAATAAAGATGAAGAAGAAATGACTACCTTGACCACAAACAAACCAAAATACCAAACCACGACCAAATACCAACCAAAACTCCTGACCTCAGCCTTTTAACATCATTAGTCGAACATTAATGTTGCCTCAAAACTGAAAACATCATCAACAATAATCTACCTTAAACCCATCACTAGTCTATCACAATCAAACTCCACCTCAACAAGTCTCACGGATAAATTAAAATCAAACGATCTCAGCTTATTATTTCGTGGTTATCAAGTTATTTCAAGACTCAAACGTCTAAACACACGACATAATATCTTCATGGATCTAATTGTTGAAGTTTACCTTCAATTGATATTCGAAACATAAAGAATAGAGTAATAACAATTTCGTTATTCTCATATTCTTCAGTTCGTTAATTTACCAATACAATAACGACATCAATTTAAAAAGGTCTTCTTTCGATTGAACCTACCCGAGACCATCAATGATCATGAACCTCTTCCTTGCCTTCTTGATTTAGATTGAGCACAAAATGTTTATAAAGGTTCATTCGTTGTGGTTTTTGATTGATGATGTTAGTTGAGATGAGATGGTTTTTTTGTTGTTAGATGAGTTTTGGTGATAAGTTGAGATTAGATCTGAGTTTGTCGGTGTTGTGAAATGTTTGGTGAGAGAAAATGTCATATGTGGTAGGCGTGCCAACTAAGCGTATGTGTTTTAGGTTTAGGCTTTTAAGACTTGTGTAAGATTTGGTTAGAGTTAGAATACCGGTTATAGGCTTGTGTGTAAAATGGGTTTCATGAATCTGTAGGCTGATTGCATTATCAATAGAGTTTGGGGTGATTTAGGTCTTGGGCTTGTGACCGGGCTTAACTACTAGATCACATGAAATATGAAAATGGAATTGGCATGCGAGAGTCAAGCTATAATAATGGTAACCGAAATTTAACACATTGGGATGAAACTCAAATATAAAATGTATTTTAAATACATTGTGTTTAATTTCGGTATAACTTGGAAAAAAGAGTGGTATTTTGGTATGATTAATTTTCACGGGGATACAATTTTTGACAAGATTGGGAACCATTATCAAGTTCATTTTAAACCGTTAACAAAGGCTAGATTTGGGAATTTAACCGCAAGATATGACTACGGCGTGAATTCAATATTATTTATTTGAGGTTGAGGTGGGATATCACGGATACGTGTACTTAGTATCTGAAGATATCGGGGTTGGTTGGATGCATGATTCTTCGAGATCCTTGTTCGAGCTTAAACCGTTACGAATGACAAAGACTTGAGTTATCTAGTTGAACCTGATGTAAGGAGTTACGTTGTTGTGCTCACAGCTTATAACTATCACTTTTAAGGAGTTACGTTGTTGTGCTCAAGTGTCACACTAAGGTGTGGATAATTTGAGAAACTTTAAGTTTACCTTTTTTCGATGGAGTTAAGAAAAAGGGTTCTTCGTCTGGAAATAGTGCAAGTTTAAGTCACAAGTTCGGGTTATACTACTTCAGTCTCAAGTTCGTCATATTGCGTTTTCTCCATCAGTAGTCACTACAAAAAGCCGTCAGAATGACAATGGGGTCGGTAAAGAGTTAGCTAAGAAGAGTATACACGAGTAGAGAAGTCTTATATGCAATTGATTCTCACATGATATTTATGGTACTTCACAATTGTTCGACTACTTGGACATACATGGTTTCGATGTCTTCAATTCATCATCAACATACGTGGTGTATGATTCTGATTCAATGAAAACATCGGGGGGAAGAGAGTATAGGTGGTGTCTGCTTCCTTTGATGTTTTTGTATTTTTTTGCGAAAACCCTCTCCTTTCATGAATTTCTTCAATCAGGGGGAAGAAATGAGACGATGTGTGGTTCAAACGTCTCACTTTGGTGTTATCGTCTCACATTCACAGAGTTATCGTGTGTGAAGTTACCTAAATAGGATGTTATGATGCCTCACACACGGTCATTTTATCGTGTAATTGCATATTCACAAGTAACTATTATTCCGATAGACCGCAACATTCAGGGGGAAGTCGTTTCATCTCGTCTTTCGCGGATTGTTTGGTGTGAAGCTTCCACATATGTGAGATGATCTTGTTGATTTCTTGCATGTTACCCCCGAACGGATTTTCCGCAACAAGTCAGATTTACCTTGTGTGGTTTACAGCTCATCTACAAATTCCGATGCGTACTGAAAATTTCAAAAGTTAGAGGAAATGTTCACTACATCAAAGTTTCGAATCTGCTGAAGACGGTTGTCAGTTTGGGGGGAAGCTGATTCAGAAACTTCGCCAAAAAGGAGTGTACGGAGAAGCTGCTAAAGACATGCAGCATGAATTGGGGGGAAGTTAATCCAATTTATGCATATTACATCATTTGCCTACAATTGAAGAAAACGGTTCTCAAGTCAAGGTACCAGAAAAAGACAAAGAGCGTAAACTTTCATCATCCTCAGCACTTGAAGAGCTTATGAAGACCTTTCTTTATTTGTTTTCTATATTTGTAGTAAATGTTGTAAGTAATCCCTTATGTCGTCCCATTGGGGGAAGATTGTTGGAATCACTCCCAACTCGTAAATGGAACGACATTGACGGGATTACAATTTCTTTCCTTGTTAGCTAAAACACATGGGCTTGTTATGTCATATAGCCATAGTTGTAAGTGTTTAGCTATATATACCCCTCCATACTTCCATGGAGGGGTGAGACTCATTTGTGTAATTCACCTTTCCTTATCAATAAACACATACTAGTTTCCCTTCTCTCTCTACTTTCTCTCTCTAACATGAAGATGATTTTCTTTCATCTTCCCCGACCTCCCGATTCACTAAATCACCCATAAATACGATCCTAACATTCAAGATTGAGAAGGATAAGAAAAAAAGGTCTTTAGCTTTCTATAATTCAGATCACTGGAAAAGGGCCAAGGTAGACATAACACCTGACAAGAGGAGTAAAAAAGATGGTGCGGAGTCGTCGTATTACTGGTCAAAAAGATTTGTGGAATCTCAAAAAAATCGAACACCTCCCAAAGGATGTCGGGATCCAGATATGACCGCAGAGTTAAAAAAATGTTAAACCTTGGGTTAAGGTATGAAAAACAACTTTTACATTCTTTGTTTTAACTGTTTTGAATATACGTGTTAGAAAATTAATTGCTAAGATAACAACATTGTGTCTGTAGGTTCTTTATCGAAGGAACAAGGCTATCCACACAGTAGTTCTTACTGATGAGTACGACGAATTTCTTGGAAAGCAGGGGCCCCTTCGATGTATGTTTCCTTGGTCCAAAGAAGTTCGTGTTGATCGGAGGTTTTGGGAATCCTTAGTGTGTTTAGACCCTCCTAAGAAAGGTTGGCTTATGGACGAGGTAACAGTGATGCATATATTTCACCTAGCTTGTTTTGCATTTTTTATTGTGGCTTTAATACCCGAATGAAATTTGTTTTGGTTTGGTATTTACAGCACATAGAGTTGTGGGTGGAATACATGTTGCATTTCAGACCCGATGACGCTGATTGGGCTATGGTTACTGCATACTTTGTTCAGCTGCTCTTACAAGACTCCATACCCATTTGGTATGTTAACGGGGAAAAGTACAAAATCCCATGGGCTGATGTTGAACAGGTAATACTTGTGTTCATTCTTTTACACATATATTGATATGTATTTTGTTAACCCGACCTTTATACATATACTGCAGGTTTATATGCCTATCAATGAAAAGGAAAAACATTGGTTTCTGGCTCGATTTCATATCAGGACAAGGGTTGTAACATTTTATGACAGTGGCGATAAGCATGATCCTGAGTGGCGTCCTTGGTATTTGGAGATGCGGGCATGTTTACAGGTACCATTGCTTTAAGTTCTTAATTGATAAATGTTTGGCAATAGAACAAAATTAACAAACTAGTTAATAGAACAACATTTTTATAACTAGTAGTTAGAAACAAACTAGTTATTGCCTAAGTTTCCCATCAGTGTCATAGTTGCCCAAATAAAATAAATTATGAAACATACAATTTCAAGTGTATATGAACCTGCCCTTGTACTTGTTCATTAATTTTTTGGTCATTTTAAGCACAAGTCAACTCTTTAAGCTCCAAGTTAAGTATTAGAGCATTTAATACAAGTACAAGTTGTCTTAACTTCATATCTTATGGGTTGGTTTCTAGATATGAATGCTCTAATTATTTATACTCTTCCTGTCCATACTACTCTAAACATACACTTACAGTTTCTAAGTTGCCCAAAAAAAACTTCAAAGTTGCCCAACAAAATTTCCAAGTTGCCCAATAAACATCAAAGTTACCCTTAAAAATTTCAAAATGTCTGACAACATTCCAATCGAAGTTCAAATGGATATAGTTAATAGGCTTTCAGTGAAGGAGGTAGCTCAATGCCGAAGTGTGTGCAAGGCTTGGAAGTCTTGCATAGACAACATGCATTTCACTGTTCGTTATGGTGTTCGGATGACTCCACCAGTTTCCTACATTTTGCTGTAGAAGCAGAGGTTTAAAGGTTACGTGGGTTTGGTAGATCAAAATTTTAACTTGAACCCTCTTTCCTCAAACATTAGTTTTTCTGACCTCAACCCACTTGGTTGGTCCCATGGAGTATGGGGTTTTACATATGGACCAATTGTGAAACATACCATGGCGTTTGTTTGGAACCCATCCATCAAACGAGCAGTCGGCACATTTGTCCCGTATGTGAACACATTACAGGAGTATGAAAAACCTTTTTTGGCTTTTGGGATTCATCCCGAGAACTTTGATCCGACATTCCTTAAAATTTCATACCCCTTCAATCCTCAACAGCCATGCACTGTCTTAATTTTCACCTTTTCCTCAAAACAATTGAAGGTGTTAGATCATCAATGCTTGCTTCCTAACACGATCAGAATCAAAAAAGCAAGTGAAGCAAATGTTGGGGGTCATATTTATTGGTGTGGGTATGAACGGTTCTATGCTAATGATGGTAGCACCTTCAAGATCTACATGATTGTTTCTTTTGACTTGCTCACCTACCATTTCCATGTCCTAGACATTCCTGACCAGTTAATAGGAAAACTTCCTTTACCGTTCTATGTGTCTAACCTAAGAGACAAACTGGTGGTTTCTGGAAACATTCATGGGGATGTCAGTTCTGTTTTCTGTATCTGGGTTTTAACTGTTGTTGGTGGAACGATAGCATCTTCTACACAGCTACTTAGCATGACCACTCCAGTAGCACTCAAATTAATTGGTTTTGATGTTAACAACGACACTGTCCTTGAACTTGAAAACCATGACGGATTTGATGCAACCATTGTAGTCTACAAGCTTGCTACTGGGAACTTCCAGAACCTGGGTATCGAGGGAGATGGTGGCTCCTTTTTGTTCAACCCGTTCTGTGAATCACTTATTTTGCAGACTCATCCAGATACAATGGCTTATTAGGATGTCTGGTTTCATTGGAGTGTGGTGTAGTTTATGTTAACAGTGTTTGCTGTAGTTTAGGTTTTCAGTGTGTCATATGTAAACAGTTAAGTTGGTATGTAAAATAACCAAACATGTTTCGATGTATATACAGGCTGGACTACCAATCGTTCCAGAGGAAGCCAGTGTCTTCCAGAAGAAAGGTATAAATCCGACAACATATGCAATTACCTTCAAGAATGCGCACAACATTCCAGATCAGGGGGGGCTGTTTGGTGATTGTGGTATCTGGGTATGCATATTCTTATACGGATTGACACATGGGAAGGCATTAGCCATCGATAATCCTGTACAGGCTGCCCTTTCATATCGTGAGCATATGGCTAATTTTTTTTTCAAACACAGAGTATGTATTTGGTAGTCATGTTGTAGTCATATTTGGTTGTAATTCTAACATTTTGTATCAAGGGAGCAAGTTTGTATTACGGTATGAAGTTTGTATTAGACAAGTAGATAAACTGATGTATCAACTACTTTAATTAATGTGATCCCTTATATGGGATGTATTTATTTTGTAAATATCGTTGTCATTAAAAGTGTTCGCATGGTTGCGCTTTGTTTGTACCGTACGTATATATAAAGAATTTAGTAGAAGGAATGCTTCTCATTTTGCCAGATAAGTGCCCTTTTCATGGTGGCCTTTTATTACGACTTATTAATGTTCTTGTTAACTTATCTTTAAATAATGACATATTCATCAGACAACAACCACTGCCAATGTTGCTATATCCACTACCATTTCAGAAGAAACCACTGCTGCAAAGTTAAAGAATTTAGTCGAAGGAATAATTCTCATTTTGCAAGATAAGTCCCCTTTTCATGGTGGCCTATTTATTATGACTTATTAATTTTCTTGTTAACTTATTTTTAAATGACATATTCATCAGTGCTTTGATACATTAGCCGTGATATCCAACAATGCTTCTAGCCGTGGTTTCAAGAATGTTTGTAGCCGTGGTTTCATCCTTCTAGCCGTGGTTTCATCCTTCTGAACTAGCAGTGGCTTCAAGAATGCTTTTAGCCGTGGTTTCATCCTTCTAGACATGGTTTCTTTTGCTCTAGCAGTGGTTCCATATCCACTGCTAGTTCAGAAGAAACCACTGCTAGTTCAGAACAAACCACTGTTGCAACTAGTTCAAGATAAGAATGAAGATGCGAAGACCAAAAACAAAAACCAAACAACTCAAAGAGTGTGAGAAGAGAATTATTTAAATATGAGAATGAAGATGCGAACAAACAAAAAGGTTAGGCCTACAAATTTAACAACCCATTTTATTCAATGCAATATCTTACAATCGATTTTCATGGGTCACACACAAGCACTACAACAACACTTATAATAAGATCACTGACACACACAACTGAAAAAACAACCAACAACAGAGAACACACTTAGCAGAAACACACTTAGAGATCCATCAAGCCCCTGAGTTTCTGGATAAAGATGTCATGGTTTCGAGCATTCAGCTCCAGTTCCCGTGCAAGGATTTGCATCTGCATGATCTTTTGATCATCTTTACCTTGAACCCCCCTCAAATATTCTGCTATTTTTTGAGCATGCGTGTTTCCAACACTCTCCAATTCTTGAATGAAGCTAAGCCTTTCTTCAGTGATTTGAAGCAATCTTCCCGCAAACGCATTCATTTGTTGTGCCATACCAATATCTTCGCCAGATGCTTGGTAGCAATAGAACACTAACATATCAGGCCAGTTGTTAAAATTTTCATCGGCTCTAAGCTTATCATACCTAGGATATCTAGACATTTCCTTATCTCACTTCTTTATCACAAATAAAAAAATAAAGTGGTTCACTAACAAGGTGGGTTAGCTGTCTTAAATAGGCAACCAACAAATAAAAACAAAAGGCATATACATACATTACTGTTTATTGTATTTGTTTTTTGATTTAATTTATCCATGCTAAAATTACAGCTTTTATTATTATTTTTATTCATTGCACATGCATGTTTCTCAAACATAAACACAAACTTTATTAAACACATAATAAAGTTTTTGGTGAATAACACCAAAAAAAAATATCCCTGTAAGCATAGGCTCCTTTTTCACATGCCTATTCCACATCTCTAATCCCTGTCCTCATAATTCAGTCCCTCACATGATGCACAACTGCTCCCATATTATTGAATAACACCAAAAAAAAATTACAGCCATTCAACTGCTTTAAAGCCCAGCCACATATTGGCACTAAATTTGTTTTTTTCACTTACACATGCTCACAAGATTTACTATTTCTGAACACACATCCAAAACAGGACAAATGCTTGCTGGTTTTGCATACGACTTTTCTCTTCTCACATCGTGCACACCTATCAAAGGCTAGCACACCAATTATTTATACACTTACTTGAACCAATGACATAGGCATAGGCAGTGCTGTTTAACTTCAACCAATGACACACTAAAAACAACATAAACCAAAATTATTGACCATGCCCTTTCACACTTCACAATCCTTTGCATTGATTAACCTTTCACAATTATTGACCATGCCCTTTCACATAAAACATAAAGAAACATTCATACACAAAGACAACGTTTTATTCATAACAAAATTCAAATACTTGGTTGAAGAAAATACATTAAAATGCAAGAAACTTAAAATTCATGCAGCCTTGCTAGCAATATAGTCACTAGCACCAATCACCAGAGCAACCAGCACTAACCCTTTAGATCCATCAAACCTACATGACGTTGCTTTTCAGCCCTCCCTTCACGAGCTAAATCCAAAACCGCAACCAGCGCACCTAAGATATCTCGGTCTCTCTGCTGCGTCTCCAACATGCACTCAATTGCATCAGGAGCAACATCATCAAATGGACTAAAAGATTGGCCTCCTTGAATTAGTCGATCTCTTCTCTCAATGTTAGCCTCAAGATCAGCACATTTCTACGAAATGTACATGACCATACTCTCATTCTCTCTCCATTCTTGCACAAACAGATACTTAAAGCAATGTTGGAGCTTATTAGAACCACAACACTCCTTTAAATGGTCAATGTTTGGTCTTGCACCCATTGGTGGTTAGATGTGAGATGAATGCAAAATGCCTAACCAAAATCATCCTTATATAGGCAACAAAAATAGACAGGGTGTAAAACAATTACTTGTAACACCTATTAAAGTGTAACACACCAATTATTTATACAGTTACTTAATCTTGGAACCACAAATCACCACTCAACCATATGCAGTACTGTTTAACTTCAACCATAGACATACTTAGCCTTATACAACGATACAAGTTTAACACCTAACCATTTAACAACTTTTTGCTTAGTTAAATAAACAGAACATTCACCTAGAAATTATCCAAGTGATAAGTATTTGATGATTCAGGGAGTGAATTTAGGTTAATGCCAGAATTCTCTACGTCACCCTCCCAAACGCTGTTACTTGGTTCACCATCCCAATGTACGGCATCCCAATCCTGGTAAATTCTCCCATTTTGAAAATACTCGTCGTCCACTTGCGTTTTTGGTTCCTCTTTTTCTTGAAATTCAGTACTTGACTTACGTTTACGACTTCCCTGTTCAGATGCCATCTCTAGCATAACTTCTTTACCCTTGTCTGACATGCTATTCGTTTTTTTTCTGACAACATATTTAACATATCTTGTCAGAATACTAAAAAAACAAGATTAGTTATACATTTGAATGAACAAGGTAGGTTACCTGTTTTATGGGCAATGGTTCCATACATGCTGCACGGGTGTGCCCTACGGTACCACACCTTCCACATTTTACAACTTTTGGCTCCTCATTTTTTGATCGGATACGATCTTTGTTTTTAGGTCTTCCTGCCTGCCTCTTGTCCATCAACGGCGGTTTAACCTTTTGCAAGTTACCCGGATCATGCCATCTTGACTCTAATTCCAAAGGATACTCCATTTCATGATATGTGCCTTTGAGTGCAGTTTTCGTAAACCATGTTTCCGCCCATTTGTTACAGTTAGTCAAATTTTCTTCTCTACACACGGCACACACATGACCACATGGTAGTCCCGAAAGTTGCCATTTCCTGCATGTTGTTCGTAATCAAAAACCATACAAAAATAAACAACATTTACCGTAATAAACAACCTGTTTATTGCAGGTACCTGCAAGTGCATTCATTTTTTAGGAAATCAACAATATGACTATGACGATGGTCTAGAACTTGGTACACAGCACACATGGCAATGCCTCTTACTTCCCAATTAGCACTCTTTAACATTCTCTGCTCAACCTTCCTAGCTGCCCATTGTGTAAGTTCAAATTCTGGTGCGTCTACAAAATAAACATACATCAGGTAACATTTATCGAACAAGTAAATGAGAGACGGCGAATATATAGTTATACCGTAGTATTTTTCTCGACGTTCGAAATACCAATCTTGTAGAAGCCTTCTGTAGTACTCCAAGAGCATAGTTATTGGTACCTTTCGAACGTGCCTTGTTAATGAATTTATTGATTCTGCACTGTTTGAAGTCAAATAATTGTATCTTTTTCCAGTGCAATATGCCCTTGACCACTTTTCATACCCGACGTCTTCAAGTTTTTTGACGGCTTCTGATTTTTTTGCACGAAGCTCGGAAATTGCTTTATCAAAATCTTCAGTTGTATAGGTTTTGCACACCTTCCAGTACAAAGCCTTATGCTTTTTCCGGGTCAAATTGCAATTCATCATCAAGTGACGACAACAATAACCATGAAAGCAATTTGGAAAAACTGTGTCACAAACTTTTGTTATTGATTGATGCCTGTCTGAAATAATCGCCAGATTAGGCACTTCACCAATGCATTCTTTCAACCAGCTCAAAAACAATGTCCAGGCTTCAGCGGTCTCACCCTGTGCGACCCCGGTAGCGATTAGAATAATCTGATTGTTTCCATCCATACCAACAGTAAGCATGTTGGTTCCAAGATACTTCCCTTTCAGATGCGCATCATCAATTATAATCAATGGCCGCATTAAGGCTATAAAACTCCGAATCTAGTATCGTTAAGTATATATTAGTGCTTAGTATACGTTAAATCTTAATATAATAATAATAATAAGAATAAGAATAATAATAGTAATAATAATAATAATAACAATAAATATAAATCTTCCCGAAACTTACCGCAAAACCAAATGCTACAAAAACCATCTTAAATCTTCCACCATCGTCTGTATCGATGTGTGTTACCGTCCCCTCGTTTTTTAGCTTTACGTTATGACAATATAAAGCTAACTGCTCAAACGATTCTTCATGTTTACCGTTCAACACCTCAAATGCCAAATTCCTACCTCCCCAAGCTCGTTTGTAAGAAATGTTTACTTTCCATTCAAGACTCATATCTCTTTGTATGTCCTTTCCAGTATATACCCTCCGATTATCTTTCAATTTTTCGATTAGTAACTGACTAAGTAATTTCATTGTCGCATTATGATGATTAGGATGTAATTCAGTTCTTGAACATGTGTGGACATCGTTGATGCTAGATACAAAGAATATGCTATCCAGTTTTTTTACGGGTGTATATGTTCCATGAGCAGCCTTCATTTATACATTTCACGTTGTACCTCGTGCTTTCAGATTTATTAACTTTGTATTCAAAACGATCAACTAATGATTTCTTTCCAATAGCAAACATGCATTCTGCCTTATTATAAAATTATTTATGTTTGAAAAAAACGGTATCGTTTTTCTGGGAATCGATGTTTTTTAATTCTGGTTGTGGTGTAGTTGGTGGCATGGGCATATTTTTAAATGAGTTTCTTTGCGACAGAGGAAGTGAAAGATCAGGTTGGTGAAAAGAGTATTCTTCAACCTTTGGGGTGTCATGATAACCATCTTTGTGAAGCAGCGGAATATTCAGATCTAATCATAAATGATTAGAAGCTGAGGATGATTTTACCTCTGAAGGTGGTGGTTCTTTTATTGAAATGAACAGAGCCTGAGTTTGCACATTCTCACAACATACTTCATGAATGAAGAATTGGACGTCATCATCATCAACAACGTCCAATTCCATGGAACCATCTTTGTAAGATAACCTCACTTTAGCATTTTGTGTGTCTTTGACACCGTCAACCTTTTTCTTCACATACGCCACTAGTTTATTGAAAGTGATATTTTTAGGTAGTTTAACTGCATGTTTCGATGATGGATGCATTAAATAAACCTTAAACTTAGAATTGTCATCGTAATCCATAGTTGTGTTTTGAACAAATTTAGGTGGAAATAATTCTTGAAGTTTACATTAAACTCTAAGAACTAAACCAAGTGCAAATTACCAGCCCTTTGTATTTGTGCATTTACTTAGGTTGCCCAACAATGTCAACTTTCTAAGGTTGCCCGAAATTAGTGTATCATCAAAGATACACTTTAATGAGTGTATGAAGTATGAACCACCCTTTGTGATTGTTTATTATTAATGTTGTACTTGTGCTAACTGCCTAAGATTTAGGGTGCGTTTGGTATGCTTGATGGAATCACTATAGGTATAGGTTTGAGAATAAAGTGGAATGGAAATGGGTATGTAGATATCACTTTTCATGGGTATCCACATACCCACTAAATCATACTCCTATGAGGAAACCCACATATCATGGGTATCCTCATTCCATTGTGGTGGGCCTCATAACCAACCAAATAACATTAATTACTTTCAAAGTCATAGATTTATTCCCATAGTGGGATACCAAACACACCCTTACTAAGATACACATTTATTTGTGTTATATGAAAAATTTATTAAGTTGCCTAAGTTTGGTAACTGCCCACTGGATGAAACTAATAACTTATCCCAACTACATATAGATTGTTTGAGCAATCTCAATTTCATATTTGTAGTAATGTCTAACGGTAAAAATCATTACTTTTGTTAGTATACTTACGTTAGTATACTATAAATAGTTTTAGTAATATATTTATGATCCTTCGTTTTTTTTTAAATTTATATATATTTTTTACATATATAACAGGGATTGTGCGTAAGCGTTTGTCTTTTGAAGTCGAAAGACCATGTGAGGACGTGCTTAATGAAATATTTAGGGAACAACTTAACCAAAGATCTAAGGAGGATGTAGCTGAAAAATGTGCGGTGGCGGTCAAGGAAACAGGTGACAAGAATAAAGATGAGCACAACAAAATAAATGGAAATGTGGATGGTGAGAAATCGATTACAGAGCAACATGAAGTTGAAGCAATAATGGAACTACTAGCCGAACAAGATAAGGCTGAAAGAGAAATGGAAGAGAGAATGCGGCAAGACCGGGAACACGAGGAGCTGTTCTGTAAGATAGAATAAGGTCACCTTAGAAGCCAACTAGGATGTGCTGCTGAACAGTCAAAATGAAGGATAAATTTAGTTAAACTTAGATTATCAGCCTGCAGACTTGTATGTTTGTTTCCTAAACTTAATCTTAGTTTCAAATAAGATGTAATTGACTTCTTTAAAGTTAATATATTTCACTTTCCAGATCTCCAGACTTGCATGTTTGTTTCCAGGCTTATATACTTGGAAATATTCATTAATTAATAAAACTGCATCAAAGGATGCAGTGGTAGATGCTTCCCATTCATACAACCATCTAATAAGTACATCAACAGTCAACCACTAAGGACTACTATCAAAAGACTACTACATCAACATAACCACCTAAACCATCTATGGCCTCTTTGCTATGGCCCATGCTGGCATCTTCTGCTGAACTCCTTGTCCCCCAATAACAGCCCACACTTTTGGGCAAGCAAGTCCCCTCACTCTCTCTTTTTTGGGGGGGGGGGGTGCTGATGAGAATGGACCAGCTGGTTGTGGTGGAGCTGCAAGTGCTTTAAGAGGTGGAGCTGTGAGTGGTTCTGGTTGGATGGAAGAGGGTCCAGCAGGAACAGGGTTTGTCCTCATAAAGGTGAGGGATGTTTTTCTTGGAGGAAAATAGTTCTCCCAAGTATTGTTTGAGGATGAACTATTAGAAGAATCTGAATCTGAAGAGATTTCCAGTGGATGTTTTGGTGAGCCACTCATGTTGCCTAAAATGTTTTCGAAATAGTTAATGAAAGAAAGACTTTTAGAGAGAAGAATTTTTGAGAATACAAGAGATATATGTGGTTTATGGGTGATATGTTATTAAATAGAGTTAAAAGAAATCAGTGAGTTAAATGTGTAGAAGGTGTGAGTTGTTGTGTAGTAAATGAAGTCATTGACTATTTGACTGAGTGTTTAGCACTTAGTCTAAGCACTGCTGGTTGTGGGCAACCCACTGCTAGTATCTTTCTAACCACCGCTGGAAGTGGGCAACCCACTGCTAGTGCAGTTTTGATGAAAATGGAAACCCAATTAGGCTGTTGTGTAACATCATGGTGATAAACTATTTAAATGTGAAAAATGTGTGAGTTGTTGTGGAGTAAACCTAGTCTTTGACGGGTAATGACTTTGGAGTTGAGTATTTGACTGGGGTTTACCACATTATCTAAGCACTGCTGGTTGTGGGAAACCCACTGATAGTATATTTCTAACCACCACTAGATGTGGGCAACCCACGGCTAGTATCTTTCTAACCACCGCTGGATGTGGGCAACCCACGGCTAGTATCTTTCTAACCACTGCTAGTGCAGTATTGATGAAAATGGAAACTCAAGGGGCTGTTATGTAACATCTTGGTGATAAAGTATATAATCCCCAAATCACTGCGCGATCAAATAATTGATCTTTAAACACTTGAAATTGGCGCTCTACACAAACCCTAACCACTCCCAAACTGATAATTACACAAATCACACGTCTTTTACATCCAAATCACACAATGCCGAAAGAATATTCTACCACCCACAACCTCGTTGCGTACCTAATCAAGAACAATCATACAGAAGCGTTCCATGAGATGATCGATTTTATCAAACACACTCCTATTCATTATGCTTTAACTGTACAACCTATCATTCTTAAAGCCTACATTCATCAATTTTGGTCGAAGGCCGAAATTCAAGAACGAGATGGAGCAGAGGTTATTAGGAGTGTTGTTGATGTGAATGAGATTATAGTCACAGAGGAGGTGATTAGCGAGGTTTTGAAGCTGGAGGATGCTGATGGGGTTGTCAATTTGTCTGATGATGATATTATTGAGGGGTTGAAAAGATTGGGTTATGAGAAAAATGTGGATAGAATTAAGTATCATAAAGGTATGTTCTCACCCCAGTGGAAGTTTTTGATACATACTTTGCTTATGTGTGTAAGCAATAAGACCACTGGCTTTGATGAGTTTCCATCAAAAATAGCAACTGCTGTCATATGTTTATCACAAGGGAGGGTCTTTAACTAGTCTAGGATGATCTTTGAGGGTTTTATGAAGAACATTAAGGAAAAGGGTAAATACTACTTATATCCTAGGTTTCTTCAATTAATAGTGGAGAAACAGATCACGAAACCCATTCCTCATAAAAGGGAGTATAAGGTACATCATATGTTATCTAAGGTATTTACACACTTGAGGAAAAAGAATCCAAAGTTCTCAGGAAAGCTTACACCTTTATTCCCTAATATGCTTAACTTGCCAGACATTCCTGATAATGAGGAGGTACCTGAATCCCAACCCACCCAAAGCACTGATGCTCAACCCACTGCTACCACATCTGAACACACTGCTAACCCACCTGAACCCACTGCTGAACCATTACCTTTACCTGAATCCCAACACACCCAAACCACTGATGCTGAACCTGCTACCATTGATGCTCAACCCAATGCCACCATATATGATCCCACTTGTACCACATCTGGTGAGAATATTATAGAAGTAGTGAATGAATTGAAGGCTAAATGTACAAAAATGGAAAATACAATCAGAAGGTTGAAGCACAGGGTGTCTGTGTTGGAGAGACTAAGAAGACCAAGGGTTGCTGCTTCTAATAGAGTCAAGAAGATGACTAAGAAGGCCAGCTCCTCAAAGGGGAGGAGCAAGAGCATGGATTCAGGGGAGGATGTAAACATGGATGTTGAGTTGGATTTGGATAGTGGAGATCATGGTGGTGACTATATGGTTACTGACAAGGAAGGAAAAGAAGCAGTGCTTGAAGCTTTGAAGGTTGTAGTTGATAAAGAGGAAGAAGTGGGGCAGGCAACAACCACTGCTATTGTTGTTGAATCCCCTGCTAGTACAAATGAAATCACTGCTGCTACCTTAATCACAACCACAGTCACACAACCACCCAAGTCTAAGGAAGTTGAGAACGAGGTTGCTGGTACCCTGATGAACTTATGTAAAACCTTACCCATTCCTGGATCTGTTACTGCACATTTTCCCAATATACTTAAACCCACTGGTCCTAAACCCTTGGCTAAAGGTTTGAAGTTTGTTGAGCCACTTAAGAAGGTTGTTGGAAAAGCAGACATAGGAAATGAAGGAAAAGAAGAAGTGGTTGAAGCTTTGAATGTTGTAGTTGAAGACAAAGAGGAAGAAGTGGTGCAGGCTCAATCCCCTGATAGTACAAAGGAAATCACTGCTGCAACCTCAGAGGTAATTTCATCGACTGTTACTTCAGATAGACATATTGCTATTACAACCACTTCTACGATAATTACAACCACTGTAACACCACCATCCAAGTCTAAGGAAGTTGAGAAGGAGGTTGCTGGTACACTGTTGAACTTATGTAGAACCTTAGCAATTCCTGATTCTGTTATTGCACCTATTCCTATTGTACTTGAACCTACTGGACATAAACCATTGGCTAATAGTTTGAAGATTGGGGAGCCAGTTAAGAAAGTTGTAGCTCAACCAGACATAGGAAAGGGTAAAGGTATTGCTGAACCTCAAGAAGAAGAAATTGAATTTGATAGTACGGAGGATCAGATTGCACATGATCATGAATTCTCGAAAAACTTAGCTGAAATGTATCAGGCTGAAGATCTTGCTTTTGAAAAAAAAAGAAAGAAGATGATGAAGCTAGTCAGAGATTGATTCAAGAGTGAAACAAGGAACAACCTTTACTTCAAGCTTCTGAACTGCTAAAGTCAGAATGGAGTACTGAAGAATGGGCACTATTAGACATTCCTTCAAGGGCTAAGGTTCTGGCTGCGAGGGCGAGACAAATGCAGAAGGAAAGAACTGTCATAGAATATAAAGGTAAGAATAATAAACCTCCAACTAAGGCTGAAATGAGAAATCAAGTGATGAAAGCAAGGATTTGAAAAAATGCACGTATGAAGAGATTGAAGAGATGTATCAATGTTGGATAAGAATGAATGATGATTTCAATCCTATGAATTCTGAGAAAGAAGCTGAGTGGATCAAGAACGGACAAAAGCGAAAAGCAGAAATTCTGGAGGAGTCTAGTTCTAAGAAACAGAAAATGGATGAAGAGATGGAGAGGGAAGAAAGAATGAATGTGTATCTTATGGTGAGTGATAAACCAGAGCCTATTAATCCTACACCACTAAGCGCAACTCATCCAGTTCATGATTGGAAAATAATCACTGAAAATGGTAGAGAAGTGATTGAAATAACAAGAGCAGATGGATGCAGAAATACATACTTAGATTTTGGAGGGTTGTTGTTCTTTCTATCTAAAGAGGATTTGGAAGAGTTATGGAAAGTCATGGATTTTAGATATAGAAAGCATGGGCCAACTGGAGAATTAGCAAGGTTTGTGTGGACATCAGTGAAAAACATGTGTCAACCTAATCCAGAGGACAAATTTTGGAAAGAATGTGAAGTAGTTGAATGGATGCTTTATCAGCATTGCAGAGTACATGTTGTACAAACTACAAAGGAGAAGTTTTTCATGTTTATTGATAAACACTATCCATTGTCCAAGACTGTTGCTAGGAAAATGTTGGAAGCAAAGCTTGATCCACAAGGAACTATATCAACAAATCCAATGATAGATCAATTGTTCTTGAAGATTCAGAAGATTGCTGATGTACAAGGTCCTTTGGCCATAAAAGTCTCAAGGAAGGTTAAGTAGAATGGTAAGTATATCTAATAAGAAGGCTGAGGAGGCTGCTGGGTGAAACCACGGATAGAAGCATTGTTGGAACCACGGAAAGTAGGATGAAACCACGGCTAGAAGCATTTTTGAAACCACGGCTAGTAGGATGAAACCACGGCTAGAAGAATTGTTGAAACCACGGCTAGTAGGATGAAACCACGGCTAGTAGAAGATTGGAACCTGGTTTAATTGTAATATTATAGGATATCTTAAGTTGGATGTTTTGTATGGAAAGTGTACGTATTTAGTTTAGTGATTATTATCATTTAAACAAGCAATACTAAGATCAACTAATAACTTTTACAAACTTTTACAAAGCAAATTGGAGATTTAGAGATTTATCATTCCAATGTTTACTACAATTGTTTATACATACACAATGAATGACCAAAGTACATATGCCCATGATAGAAGCAATATAAGCTACTTTGCAAGTAAAGGGCAGCAAATGATCTAACACCTTTCTGTTTTGATTATATACATACAAAGTCAATGAGAGTTAACAATACCACAACAAGTAATACATACAGTCAATGACCAGCATACTCAACCTTGTATTTCCATAGGTACTCAAAAATTCGTTCGCGATAGGCAAGAGCTGTTTGTGCAGGATCGTCAGACTTTAATGGCATGTTATGACTAAGCCGATATAGGTTGGCCCATATTCCGCAGTCACCGTATTGAGGTGCTTGGTTGGGGACATCATCACATTTTGAAAGCTGATCTGATAAGTATTGATATCTATTCCTTTTGCTGAAAACACTCTCGTTTCGTCTAGTAATTTTGGCAGCCAATATTGAAATTTTGCAGGCATGGTATCCTTCCACCAAAGTCGTCTGTTTGTAAACTTTGGCAGCGAATCATACAATGTCAAAACACCCGTACGTAGATGCAGCTCTCCTACCGTCCAGTGCTTGTTAGGTTCATTTATTGGAAATAGTACCTACATCATTTACGACATTAGCACAAGGCACCGGATAATTTACAGATGAAGAATCTAGTAAAACCACAATACTATACGTAATTTTATATGAAAAGATATAAACACCTTTTCGACATCAGCCCAAGGCACCGGGTACTTAACACCATTTGCCCAATAGCTTCGTACGAAGTCATTAATGACTTGTGGTGTAAAAAAAGGACCCACCATAGCCCAATCGGCATCTGATGGTCGGAAATGCCACATCAAATCTACCCATAGATCTAGGTGCTGTTTATACATTTGGGTACATTATTAAAAACAAGTGAGAAACACAAAGAAACATTTATGGTACAAATCTAACAACTGATTTTATACGCACCTCGTCCCTTAGCCATCCATCCTTGTTATCACCCGTTGCCAATAAACACTCCCAAAACCGGCGCTCAGCAATAGTGTCTTCACTGCCCCATGGGAAAATAAACCCAGTACCATTATTCTCATTCAAAAAATTTTGAATGGAACATGGCACAGTTACCTTTTTCGTTTTTTTCTTCCCCGTTCCAGTTCTCAACAGATTCTGAAATTGAACAAATAACCTCTTTTAGTGAATGTTTGTATTCAAAAGTAAGAGAAATATAAGTTTACACAGTTACATACCTCCACAAATGGTTCCAAAGTATCATCAAAATCAGGAGCGTTAGGAGGGGATGGGTTTTCACGATTGATCCGTGATGAACGCCTTCTCTTTGGAGTAGTGGCTGGTGGAGTAGTATAGGGTGAGGTGCAATATCTCCCTGGCTTCCTCTTCTGTTTAAGCGAGTTGAAAACTAATCTGATATTTGTAGCCTAAATAACAAAAACGATTCATCTTTTACCAAACAGCTCTACTATGCAACAATTAAATAACTTGAATACTCAACTGAAGTAAAGTGGAAATGTGATATTCTAGTGCATAAAATATTTCAAATCATGACTTAGCATGTGGTGTCTATTTTAAGGACATGTACAACAAATCATGACTGTTTGTTGAGGGCCCTTTCTTATTTTCAAATGTAAATCTTCTTTGCAGTTGACTATGTATGTTTTAACTGTTTGCATGTGACTTAGCATGTGGTGTCTATTTAACAGTCAAACCATGATCTACTTCTTCAACATATTTTCTCCTATTTATTTTCAGTTTCATAACCATATTTCCATCACATTAATTGAATTATGTCGAGTTGTAAAAGATTTAGGTTTGAGCATAATCACGATGAAAGGGAGTGGTCAATAAAGGTAGCAAGAGAGGTAATGTTTCCTGAGATATATGAATTATATGGACCAAATGCTGAAGCTAGTTACCGACTACCAGCTGAAGTGCTAGAAGACCTAAGAAGACAGATATATGGTCACGAACAAGAAGAAGTTATAGAACCAACTGGCGGTGTTAAACATAAGCAATCACTAATGTTGGGAACCAATCCGCAAGATGAGGGTCCTAGTAGCCGTAACACTAATGTTCGGAAGCAACTAAAATGAATGAGACCCTAACAGGAAAGTCAACCATATTGCGCAAGTGTAATGATGATCCAAAGAAAAAAGGAAAAACAAACTAAATGTTATTTCCTAGTTTCTAAAAGTGATGTAGTTGCTAATAATGTCTTTGCTCAAGTTATGTTTGTCATGGCTTAAGGGATTGTACTATTATTATGCATGCATTGTTCGTAACAAATGATAAGATAAATAAATGTACCTTAACAACATCCTGCCCATCCTCATAATCAAGGCAAATCACTTCAACACGATCCTCATCTCCATAAGTAACATCCCCATGTGTATCAGCCCCTTCCCCAGCCGTTTCATCAACCTCCATATCCACTTTCTCTACTTGTGCAGCCCCTTCCCCAGCCAGATCATAAACGTTTTCTACTTGTGAAGCCCCCTCCTCCATAGCCGGTTTTAACACTTTAAGAGTCCACTGCACAAACCATCCAAACCAGATAGGTGGCCGCCACACAACCATTTCCTTACCCTTCTCCCGGTCAATTTCTTTTTCCGCAACATTCATATCCATCGATTCCTAGATAAAGATTAAATAAAGGGTATGCGTTTTTTATATTGAAAAAAAAAAGTAAAACAAGGAAAAAAACAGTAAATATATACGTACGTCAACAGGAGTTGGATCAAACCCATCATAAGCAATGTCTGAGAATGCATCATTCAAATTCGGTAAGGCGGCACAATCAAATTTCTTATCCACCTGCATAAAATTGTTGGAATGATGAGCATCTTCAAGACTCCCCGATAAAGCAGCTTTCATAACTTGCGTCATAGGTCCGGTAAACTCCTCGGAGTCCGTATAAAATAGCTTCTGCTTCTCATCAGATCCTACATTGGTCCTGATGGGGGTGTGTGCATCAGAAGTAGCCAAAGGTTTGTTGGCATCAACACTCTCCACCTGTAAACAAGTGAACATACTTTGGTTAAAGAGACCATTTTTTACATAATGAACTCAAAAAATTTCAAATTACAGCTTCTTACCTTATTCTCACCAACAACATCTTGTGACTTTATTCCTAAAACTTCCTCAAGTACCCCAATTCTCTTTTTAACGCTGTGTATCTCACTTAACACCTATGATACAACAACGTCTCCTACACATTCTTCAATACTACCAACCCTGGACTTAATGGACACAAGCTCAGCTAGAATGTCATCTTTATCCAACTTATGTAACGCTGCTGCTTTGTCACATTTGTTCCCATTTAGAACCTCAACATTACCGACTAGAACATCTTCAAGCTTCACGGGCTCATTCACCTTCAACGTTTCACCAAACCCAGCAAAAATATCTTCTTCTTCAGCTTTGTCATTGACCTTCGACGTTTCACCTTCTGGAACAACTTCATCAGCATCACATAAAGGAACATTTAAATCGGCTTCAATTCCACCATATACATCCACATGGGCCATAGCTTCCTCTTCTTCCACCATTAATTGCTCAGCCAACTCTTCTCTTCTTTCAACAAGTTGCGAATCAAGTCCACGGATGTAGTCCATATTTCGAATGTACCACAGACACCTCAGCTCGGCATTTGTTGGTACAATCTTCTATAATGGTCTAACAGCCTACATAACAAAGGAACTAACCTGATATGCTAAATGCAATAAAAACATACAACACATAATTAATTTTGGGTTTTTACTTACCGGATCAAATAAAATAGTGTAATGCTTTTTTTCAAAGTTTTTTATTTTCGACCATGCTAAACAACGTGGGATCTTCTCTGGGTCTTTGGTCCAAAACTGGGAGTTGTTAGGGAATGTCTCCATAATCCAAATCTGAAAAAACAAATACAACGTATTAAGACTTAGTGGTTGTGATTATAGTGGTTGTGATTATGGTTGCAGTGGGTGTATCTGTAGTAACAGGGGATAGAATTACATCAGATGTAGTTGCAGCAGTGGTTTCTTCTGAACTAGCAGTGGATGCAACGACATTGGCAGTGGTTTGAACCAATAGTTTCTATGTTTTTTTGGTGACCGTTTACAAATCGATTTCTAGTGCGAAACCATCAACCATAACATCCTTAAATCTATACCAAGCCTTACGATGCCTAAGGAACAATGACTACGGAACAATGCCTAAGGAACAAAGCCAATGCCTAAGGAACAATGCCAATGCCTGAATGACTATTCTCCTTATCTATGTTTCTCAAATTTAACATATAACACCTAATTTAGAATAACCATCAGAATATATACAAGCACAAATAATGTATGTTACAAATAAAATCTAACCTTCAACACCCATGTAAATCCATACAGAGTGTATGTTTGTTCTTTTTTTGGATCTTTTGGAACGGGCTTCTTTGATTCTGCCTCGAGATGCCTAGGAACAACATTCACCGTTCTTTTATACAGATGAGCCCACGTGTATTCACCCCATGGATACTCATTCCATACACAAAAATCCTCAACATTCTTTAGCAAATGGTCAGGAACATTAAACCTTCCTTCCCGACCAATAAATACAAATGTGGCAATCACCAACAAACCAACCCTCACAGCATCTTCATCGGATAAAGAATCCCACCTTTGCCCCGACTTCACCAACGCCAAAAGGTCATCACCCTTAACTTTTTTGTTCTTAATTCTTTTTTTATCGGGAAACAAACGATCAAAAAAGGACTATATGTTAAACCCTTAACAAAATGCCCGTGGTCACTTCCTTTTTTATCTACGGGACCTAAATGAAACCCAGTTAGAAGACTAAATTGTTCACGGCCAAAATCAAAAACATTGTCACCTATTACAAAAGTAAGAGGTGGACAACAATCACTCACATTAGACACCTCAACTGCATTTTGATATAAATAATTGTACAAGTGGTGGTCAGGGGAATATTTAGGAAAATCTAACCAAGGGCCAAACACAGTGTCTCTAAACAATTTGGTTCTATTGACATTCAATGCAGCTTTAATTGTACCAATATGTTCTAGTCTAGATCTCACCGTTAGCTTTGCATCAAACATTTTCGTCGTTGGATTCTTGAGAAGTGGAAGCAGAACGATTGATTGTACGAATATGTGTGGGAAGCAGTTGGATTAGGGCTTCGGTTTTACAAATGTAGACAAGCAGAACGATTGATTTGATTTTCAGTTTCAGTATGAGAAGGGGAAGGTTTGATTTTCAGTTTTAGTTTGAGAAGGGGAAGGTTTGAGTTTGAGTGGGAAGCTTTTATGTGTTTGATGTGTGTTTTAGTAGCAGCAATGTATTTTGTATTTTGTATTTAAGAAAAAAAGTGTATTAGGATAATAAAAAATTTTGGGGGAAGCATAATTTGGATTATAAAATGTGTATTTGTATTTTATAGAGTTGTATTTATAACGAGTTGACCAAAAGTACATGTGTGTGGGACCAAGTTGCCCAAGTTATATGTATTTAAAAAAACCAAAAAAAAAAGACTTTACTTTTTGACTAAAAGACAAAAAAGTGTCAGTTGCCCAATAAAGTGGGTCAAAGTTGCCCAATATATCAACTCTTACATTTGTACTATGTAAGTACAAGGTGGGCCCAAATAAGTGGGAGAGTTGCCCATGGGGCATTAAGAGAAGTGAAAAAAATTTGAAGGATTTGGGGTAAATTAGTTGGGCAACTGGGGTAGATAGGAATTTGCCTTATAATCTAATACATAGATCTTGATCATTTTTGTTTTATTATAAAATAAAGCCTTTGATCTCGATCAAATACATAGATCTTGATCATGAGTCCGTAGCATTCATGAAAAAAGATAGGGTCACGTTTTTTAAATGATTTTGGGTCGCGTTTTTAATACTTTTGTGTCAACATAATATAGGGTCGCGTTTTTAATAGTTTGAGTCGCGTTTATAATAATTTAGGTCGCGTTTTTAATACTTTCGTGTTGCTATTTTATAAAATTACGTCACATAAAAGGTCGCGAAAGACAGGTGTAAGGTCAATGTTTTCCAATCTAACGGATGAGAATCAAGAGTTCATTTTCGTAAAAAGTTTATGCGACGGTTGACTTGGTAAAAAGGTAGCGGTTACGGGTCGTTTAAAAAATTTCCTCTTTTTTTAAGTCTACAACTACAATTATATTATGGGTAGATATTGTGGGTCTTTTATTTATTTGTCATTTTCCTTGGCAAGAATATATTCGGTAGATTATGTGGGTCTTGCGGGAAAAGAGTATTTGCACCGAAAGCACATGTAGGAAAATGATGAAGGAAAGCAAGTGCAAAGCACTTATGTTGTCTTGTATTCCCTTTCAAATTATCAACCGTGTATTATGGTTAGGTAGAAACAAAGCTAATATTGTTTGTACTGTTGTAATTTATATTTGATGAGACGAAAAGAAAAACAAACAATCAATGTTAACTAATTCAATTTCTAATTAAAGGCAGAGGTATGTAGTGTAAGTTAGATACGACATATCCTCTCCTTACTTTAAATTAATGCTAGAGTAAATTTGTCATTCACTTTGTACTAGGATCAGTGGCGGAACCAGACGGTGTTCCGGAGGTTCTGAGACATTATTCATGAATTTTTGTGACGTAGTATTAATTTTGTTAAAACATCTCGATTTTTCTTAAATGTATCTGGCCTCTAAAAATTGTGTTTGTAATATTGTTTAGTTTATTCTTAGTGCATCTGATTGTTTTGTGTCCTGGTTCCATCCCTAATTAGGAGATAAATCATTCATTTGTATAAATTATCATTTGTAGAGTTATTTATACAAAATCAATCAAATAACGATGAGTATTGCTTTGTAATTGCATGTAAAGTGATGATGGGGTCGGTAGATAATTAATTTTATGAAAAGACAAAAAAAATAAATAAATAAATAAAAACGACCAAAGACTTTCTTGACACGGTTTGCCAGGATGTACGTACATCAAAATTAATACAGTATATTGTAAGATCATTTTCTATCAGAACACTAACGATAAAGTTATGAGTGTCATATTTCTTAGTTGTATGAATTATATTTGTCGATTTGTTTGTGACTCGACAATTATATTGTATCGCTAATACGAAAAACAAATCTGAACACCATGCACATGCCTTACAGCTATAGTTTAACTTACCATATGCAAACTTACAAACGTTCTCTGTTTGTATTTTTGTTTTTTAACTCCATAATATATAGATAGGATCATAGGAGAGGATAAGGAGTTTGTTGATAACTCTAGAATATGACCTATTTCATTCGTGTCATAGTACACTTCATAATGCATTTCATATGATCATAAGAGCGATGGGTATGGTGCCCTTCGGTTAAGGGTTAATATTTGTCACGTCAGCGTCACATCAACTTTAACATTTTAACCTTAATTTACAAAAAATACCACTTATCGTAACTTACCATAACTCAACCATTTTGAGCCCCACTTTTATTTAAAAAAAAAATTACAAATTCAACCTCTAAACTAATACTTATTTTAATAAACAACATAACACTTAAAAAAAATATAAATAACATTTATAAATTAAAAAATAAGTTTTTTTTTAACCAAATAAAAAGTAAGATTTTTTTTTTAACAAAATCAAAAGTAAGCTAAAAAATTACAAATAACATTTACAAAATTACAAATAAAATCAAACCCACAAGCCCAAACGAGCAGCCCAAAAGAGGGGGGAAAAATTTAGGGTTTAAATGTTAACCGACTCCTTCCTCTCTATCCTCCTTCTGCACACACATACATACACCTATAACAGACACACACACACATATGCAACAAGAAGATCACCACCTTCTTGGGTGTTTGTAGCCTCCATCAACTAAAGGGGTGTTTGTGTAATTTTTTTTTCTATTGAACACAGCTTTAACGCCGCGTTAATCCATTAACGTGCAAGGCAACGAAACCCATTAACGTGCAACGGCGGTGTGGTAACGTGGGTTAACGCACGTTAAAGAACCTCCATGTCACCCTTAACGCGAGGTACATGTTACCATACCGGTTGCTATAAGATCCTTATATCATTTCATGTAATGAATGCTTGTCCTTAGGGCATTTCCAATGTTGACATCAAAAATATACACTAAAATAGTGTAAAAAATGTTAGCCTCGCTTTTTCTAAAGATAACGTCACTTACGTGGAATGGACTAGATGCGTAGTATACTTTGCCCTTAGGGACTAGTATCGTGTAAGTGGCAAAGTTAGGGCCTATATATACCCCTCATGACTCTCCATGAGGGGTGAGGTGAATCATTTGGTTAAGTGTATTGTATGTGTTTCTTAATAAAACCTTTGTTTTCTCCTCCCTCTCTCTAACTTTCTCTCACTAAAAAGGATGAAGATCTTCATCTTCTTCCACCAACCAAGGCCTCCAAACCACATAAATCTTATAGTAATCGGTCCTAACAATTGGTATAACGAGCCAAGGTTGTTGTTTGTTGATTTATGTTGGTTTTACACATGTTTTATTAACTGTTTTTGCGCTTTTTATGTGGTCGGAAATTTTTTTTTCCGATTTGTGGGTATAACAGTTTTTATACATGGTATCCTTGTTTTGGTCAAAAAGTTCTTTTTTTGTAATGTACATCTGTCTTGGTATACTCTGTCCAAACAGTATTTTTAAGACTTTTTGCACCAAACCGTGATAATATTTGTGGTCAAACCTTCGTCAGTTTCGTGGTCAAACAGAGAAAAGGAAGCTTTTTTATGCCTATTCTGGGTTTAGTATGAAGACTGGACGGAAAAACATGGTCGGAAAACCTCACCGGAAAAAGTCAAAGGGTCAAAACCCTCTTTTATCTACAGTTAAGATACGCGTAGCTGTGAAGTTACGCGTAGAAAAAAGCTACGCATATGCGTTTACGCCTAAGTCTGGCTTACGCTTAAGCAGGATTACGCATAACTTGCTTTACGCGTAAGGCTACGCATAAGCATGTTACGCGTATGCCTACGCATAAGGGTTCAAAAATGTTACGCGTAAGCCAGAAAAGAAGCAGTTACGCGTAAACTAAACTTGACTCGACCACAAGACCATAACAACATACCATTATACCAAGACTCGACCTCAGCCATAACATTATTAGTCCGAGACAACGAAAACCAAAAACTAAACCTACATCTAGACTCACTTCAAGAACCCTCACTTCACTCCCCAACTCTCATTCATTTCAAGACTCAAAAAGAAAAATATCAATATCTCAGATTCGGACTCATTTTTTTTGCAATCTTATAGATTGTCCCCACTGAATCCATTATCCTCACTGATAGTTGTTGAAGCTAAGCTTCTAGTTATTATCCGAATATGAAAGTAATGAATATAACAATTATGTTATTTCATCCCTTTAATTCGTTCAAGAATCAAAAACAAAACCAACAACATAAACCTACCTGAGACCCATATAAGATCTTGAAGTCAATTCGTTTTTGTTCTTCATTCGAGGGTTTATGAAAAATGAAAAGGGTTAACAGTGTTGGGTAAGTGTAACAAACGAAAGTTTGTTTGCTTTGTATTCGTTTTTGATTGATGGATATGGAGAGATGAGATCAGTTTTGATGAGATGAGTTTTGTGGAGAAGTGTAGGTGAAAGAGGCAGAGTATCAGATAGGGTTAATACCTAATTTTTAGGTTAAAAGTGATATAACATCCTCTTTATATCCGGTATAGTAAAATGGAACGTCTTATTAATATATCCGGATGTTGTGGTCATATGGATTGGGTGTTATATTTCAATTGGGCTTATGGATTGAACTGATTGTCGTGGGCTGTATGATTGAATTCGTCATGGGCTGCATGGACATTATGTCTATTGTAATTTGTGTGGGCTGGTTAATCATATTTGAGTGAGATGGGCTACAATACCTAACAGCAATTCGACATTGAGTTGCTCACATTGGTGAATTAAATTTGCTATCCGAATTTTCTAACAAAATTTTGGATACAAATTTTAATTTGTGGTAAAATGAGTGGTATTTATGGTATGGTAAATTTTCACGGAGGGATACAATATTCACGGCTTGAACGATAATTGAAAAAATGGCTACGGAATTTTTGTACGATATTATTGACGAGAAATTGAATTGACGTTTCACGGGTGGACTTCTTTATCTCTGAGACGTTGGTTGGTTGGATGCATGTCTCAAGATAACTTGTTGGAGCACATTGTGAAACTTGAAAATCTGGTTATGACTGGTAAGGAGTTACGTTGTAGTGCTCACAGTGTGTAACCATCACTTTAAGGAGTTACGTTGTTGTGCTCAGTGTCACACGAAGTTGTGGATTGTTCAAAAATTTAGAACAAGCAGCAAGTCACAAGTTGGGATACTTACTTTTTTTTTTCAAGTTAGTCGTATCGGGCTATCTCCATATGTGGTCATTACTATTAGCCGGTGAATTCAAAGGAGGTTCGATAAAAGGTTGGTTTGAGAGAAGTATATTGAGAGTATTTCTGCGACATATTCTCACGGAAATTATGATCAAGCTATGATGTTTGAAAATTGCATCAAGAAGGTAATACGGTATGTACGCAACATTATGATGATTCCGATAGCTCGCAACCATCAGGAGGGAGAAGTTGGTATTTCATCTTCCGTGATTGGATTACGAAGGGATTTTTGCTTAAAACTGAAGAAGGAGAAGTAGTGTGGTGTACATCGGCGTTTTTTATCAACTTGGATGCAATACTAAGTGAGTTATGTTATGATGTTCCCAGAACGACAACCATTGTGCTTCAAGAGTATACTTTCTCCGCTGCGTGTCTGAAGATTAAAGACGTGTTGGAAGAGTGTTGTCGGTTCAGGAGGGAGCATAGAAAGAAAAAAGGCTCACTAGTTAGGAGGGAGTAATAACCTAACTAGACCGTTACAGTTGAAGTTCAGAGCTATAAGAAGATCATCTGCCGAGGTCATCGGAAGGGAGAACTTCAAGTTTGCCTCAGTATCTAGACTACAGAGACTCTGCACTTCAAGAAAGTCAACATTGTTCATTACTTTTGTAATTTACTTTGTTTTGTATTTATAGGTCTCATTGTAACCATTCACGTGTGACGCTATCTTGGAGGGAGATTGTTAGCCTCGCTTTTTCTAAAGATAACGTCACTTACGTGGAATGGACTAGATGCGTAGTATACTTTGCCCTTAGGGACTAGTATCGTGTAAGTGGCAAAGTTAGGGCCTATATATACCCCTCATGACTCTCCATGAGGGGTGAGGTGAATCATTAGGTTATTTGTATTGTGTGTGTTTCTTAATAAATCCTTGTGTTTTCTCCTCCCTCTTTCTAGTTTCTCTCTCTAGAAAGGATGATGTTCTTCATCTACTTTCACCAACCACGACCTCCAAAACCACATAAATCTTATGTTAATCGATCCTAACAAAAAATGTATCATATTGAAATATGCTTGCATCAAATAAATTGTGTTCCAATATATACACTATATATTTACACTAATTGTACTTTAAAATCTAAACGCGAACAAAATTAATTACAGTAAACATTTATCTTGTAAAATCTTTAAGGTGTATGCTTCCAAAATCGATCAATTTATATATCGGTGTAAAATCTTTTGAATTATGTTGGTCTCAAAAGTGTATATGTTGGTCTCAAAAGTTTTACACATAATTATGTACTTTTGAATTTTTGTACCACACAGGATGTACGTACATCAAAATTAATTACAATAAACATTTTATCTTGTAAAATCTCAATAGCGATCGAGCGGTCTAAATTGATCAAGTATAGTTTAGGCCAAAACTGTCAAGATCGCGTGTAAGATCGTAAGATCGTACGATCCTACATGTTTACCAGCTAAAATCGTGTAGGATCGCCATAAGATCGTATATTAGGTGGGATCGTATCAAGATCGTAAACTCGCACGTAAAATCGTAAACTCGCTTGTCGCTACGATCCTACATAAGCCAGTATCTAACTTTTATTTTTCTCACCAAGCCCATCACTTTCCTTAGGAGTTAGGCCCAAAAAAGAAAAATAATAACTTTGACTTTGACGATTCACACTTTCACTTTCATTATCTCATAAAATAAAACCTAGTTATGCAGTTATCTCTTTTCCCCAAATCAGTAACAATAAAGTAATAAACTAATGGTCATCTACTAATTGCTCGAAGCCTCGAAGGCAAGGCTGTCAAGATCGCGATCCTACGTGAGATCGTTCTTGCCTTTGCAAGATCGGGATCGTAAGATCGGATCGAGATCGTACGATCCTACCAATTTGTAATATTTTATAAACAAATGATACACGAATCAAACAGTTTAATATTTCTACTCAACGTCAAAGATAAATTCTTATAGTATCCTATTGAAAATACCAAATTTCAAATTTCAAACACCAAAGTAATAGTTAAACACAAAAAAGTCAAGTTTCAATCGTTACATTAACGATTTAGCGGAATATGATTACATAACATGACTCCTAAACGTGTCAAAGATACGAGCCATAATACCAAAAGATTCATAAATAAACCATCGCCATCAATCTATTATATGGAGTCGTGCATTATCTTCATTTTTGTCATGTAAATCAGAATTCGGTTCTTCATTTTCCTCATCTCGACCTATAAATAGAACGATAGAAAAATATGTGTCATATGTATGAGACTATAGAACCAACATGTGAAATCTAAACTAACATAACAATGAAACAAAAGTGTTATGAAATACTTAAAACAAAAATATTATTAAATACTTAAAGAAAGATATTAAAGACTAGAACTCACTGAATTGGCCCCTAATCGCTCTTTCGAGAAAATCATCATTTGCACCATTTTGAGTTGATTCTTCCTCAGTTATCCACTCATCATCAGATTCAACATTTTCAAAATCCAACGCCTCAAGTTGTTCGATTGCAGCGGCTGTCTCTTTCATTTTCTTTTCTTGTCTTTCCGTTAACTTTAAGTTGTACATAACATAAACAAGATCATTCATTTTCTGTTGGTGTAGACAATTTCTTCGTTTAGAATGTACCTAACAAAATAGGGGAATAATTAAGAAATTGGAAATACAAAATTAAGATAAGCTGGAATGGGATCGTTTCAAGTTACCATCTCGAAAGCACTCCAATTCCTCTCACAACCCGAGGATGAACATGTCAAGCTCAAAACTCGCATAGCAAATCTTTTCAGTTCTGGCGTATCATCACCAAATGAATCCCACCAATCAACCGGGCTTTTTTTTATCAATATTGTGCCTTGCTATATTAAGATTAAAGAGATGCCCTTTTTTGTTCTTAAACATGTCAATCTGGCAATCAATCTCATTTGCAAGGTCTTCGTCACCACACATTTTTTGAATGCACATATACAAATTAAATTTAATAGAAGCAAGATCACCCTTGAAATCAGAACTGTATTGCATCCTCGGATTTAAAAAATAACCAGCTACATGAAGAGGCCTATTAAGTTGATTATCCCATCTTTCATCAACGATATTGATAATAGGTTGATACCTAAAGAATAAAAGAAAAAGAATGGTAGTTGTTCGCTATTTTATACTAGTATACTTAGAAAGGACAGCTACTGGCTATTTTATACTATCGTTTTTGAACTATATTTTATAATATCACGATAGAATAATATAAGTTTCCATGAAAAAAATACCTTGATTGAACATCTTTGTAGTTTGATATGATCTCTTCCTTTGCTTTCTTCATAGCCTGATAAATGAAACCCATAGTTGGTGTCGAATCTGAATCAACCATTCGAAGAACCTTTATCAAGGGAATTGCAGCTAAAAGACAATTTGAAACTGATCCCCAAAATCCCGAAGTGTCAAGAACTATACTCTCAATGTTCTTTCCTATCTCTAACTTTGAAAAGTTACTACTCGTCCATTTTTCAGACGCAAACATTGAGATCAAGGCACCTTTCTGCTCATACAAACCGCCAAGTGTAAGATAAGAAGTTGCAAATCTAGTTGCTCCCGGCCTAAGAAGTTCCTTTCCTTTAGTAAATTCCCTCAACATACATATAAGTCTTGTTCGGTTATATATGAAACTTGTAATTTTTCTTCCCTTTGCTATTGTTACTTTGTGTTCTGCAATTTTCTTTTCAAAGTCTTCCAACATCAGATCAATGCAATGTGCAGCACAAGGTGTCCAAAATAATTTCTTCCTTTTGTTCATTAATATTTCACCAGCAGCCTTATAATTGGCTGCATTATCAGTCACTACTTGAACAACATGTTCTTCTCCTATTTTCTCTACAAAATCATCTAACATAGCAAATACCTTTTCCTTTGTTTTACTAATTTCAGATGTGTCAATTGATGCTAAAAAGATAGTACCTTTAGGGCTGTTCACAAGAAAATTACATATTGATCGATTCTTTCGATCACTCCAACCATCACTCATTAGCGTGCAACCTGTTTTTTTCCACTCTTTCTTGTAGTCTTCAAGTAATGCCTTTGTATAATCAACTTCTTTTTTCAAATAAGTAACTCTCATCTCATGGTATGATGGTGGATCAAGACCTCTCCCAAAGTCACCAATCATTTGGACCATTTTTTTGAATTCAGGATTCTTTACGCAATTGAATGAAAGAGCACTTGTGTAAAAGAAACGGGCAATTTGTTAACATACTTTATCTCGCTCGTCTTTTTTGTACATTTTATTCAATGTGCTCTGAACCTTAGCCTTTTTTGAAACAAAAGCATCCATATGTTTTGGTCTATCATCACTTTCAAAAAACTGTTCTTCCTCATCAACTGAAAACAAACTTCGTTTTTTACATGCGGCCAACTCCATTTGTTCCACTACTTTCTGAAATTTGACGTTAATATCCTCGGGAACCATTGGACAAGCTGAAGCATCTTTATATGATCGAGCTAAATGATGCTTAAACCTATAAATACCACCAGTGAACTCGCCACTACAAAATTTACACTTCACCCTTCTTTGACCTAAGTCAATCGCATGCTCCCAAGCAATATCAGTCCTAGCCCCAAGTGCATTCACCCTTTTTGATTTTCGACTATTTGCAGACGAAGGCGTAGAACTAGATGAAGGTGCGGATGCTGAACTGCTATTCATTGCAATAAGAGAAATAATTCCGAACGGACTAAACCTATAGACATGAAGATAATAGACACATGTAAGCAAACACTTTGTAATTTAAATGATTTTATTACCACTCTTCAAAAAAGTTGCATTTTTATATTCTGGTAACAAGTTCTAAAATTTAGTTTCATCACATACAGGTTACAATATTGAATTTTTTTCTATTAAATACTAAGTACTAATTAAGAATACACTTTGATTATTAACTATAAGTCTAGAACTCTAGAATCTAGATCAAATAAATTGAAATATGCTTGCATCAAATAAATTGTGTTCCAATATATACACTATATATTTACACTAATTGTACATTAAAATCTAAACGCGAACAAAATTAATTACAGTAAACATTTATCTTGTAAAATCTTTAAGGTGTATGCTTCCAAAATCGATCAATTTATATATGGGCAAATCGCATAAAAATGTACTCCTTTTATGTCCAATTTCAATTAAAGGTACTATTCTTTTTTTTTCTCAATTTAAGGTATCCGACTTTTTTTTTGGGCCGATTTAGGTTTTTTTCTAACTTCCGTTAACTATTTCGTTAGTAAATTACATGTTTGGTCCTTGAGTTTGTATAGGCATTACATGTTTGGTCCTTCAGTCCGTTTTTGCACATTTTCAAAAAAAAAAAATTCAAAATAATTTTTTTTTCAAAAAAAAATTTTCGAAATATTTTTTTTCTAAATTTTTTTCAAAAACAATTTTTCGAAATATTTTTTTTCCAAATTTTTTTCAAAATAACTTTTTCGAAATATTTCAAAAAAAAAATTCAAAATATTTTCGTCCGTTTTTGCACGAAAAAAAATTTGGAAAAAAAATATTTCGAAATTTTTTTTTGAAAAAAAATATTTCGAAAAAGTTTTGTTGAAAAAAATTTGGAAAAAAAATATTTCGAAAAATTGTTTTTGAAAAAAATTTGGAAAAAAAATATTTCGAAAAAAAATTTTTGAAAAAAAATTTATTTCGAATTTTTTTTTTGAAAATGTGCAAAAACGGACTGAAGGACCAAACATGTAATGCCTATACAAACTCAAGGACCAAACATGTAATTTACTAACGAAATAGTTAACGGAAGTTAGAAAAAAACCTAAATCGGCCCAAAAAAAAAGTCGGGTACCTTAAATTGAGAAAAAAAAAGAATAGTACCTTTAATTGAAATTGAACATAAGAGAAGTACCTTTTTATGCGATTTGCCCTTTATATATCGGTGTAAAATCTTTTGAATTATGTTGGTCTCAAAAAGTGTATATGTTGGTCTCAAAAGTTTTACATATAATTATGTACTTTTGAATTTTTGTACCACACAGGATGTACGTACATCAAAATTAATTACAGTAAACATTTTATCTTGTAAAATCTCAATAGCGATCGAGCGGTCTAAATTGATCAAGTATAGTTTAGGACTTTAGGCATTAATGTTGGTAGGTGTGCAATACTGCAATCACACCAATTCCTATCTAAAAGATAGCTGCATACATTATTCTCTTTATGATTCAAAGTCAAACAAAATATTAGCACGAAATTTCCAAGAAATGAGATGAAAATTATCAGGAAAGAGACACGAACTTTGGATGACAAAATCAAAGAAATGAATTATTGGCCTCACTCATTGTATCTAAAGTTTTATAGCAAAGGACACATATGGTTGATGATATACTACGTACAATATTTGCAATAATTCAAATTAAAGGTAGATGTAGATATGACATCTCCTATCCGTACTTTAAATTGAAGGCAGAGTAGATTTGCCATTTACTCGGTACTCTGATACAAAGTAACAT
>BPTQ01000007.1:74417912-74896128 GCA_019973895.1 Chrysanthemum seticuspe | reverse complement strand
GTATATTTTTAAGGTACTGTGTATTGTTTAATAAGTACTTAAATAGTGCATTAGTTATAATTAAGATCCAAAATTATTCCAATCGTTTGTTAAAAGTTTTGGGATTTTTTTTAAATACATATACAGCTAAATTTTTTTTTATACCATGCGGGTTATTTTTTTTTTAAGCTGGTTTTGTATTTAATTTGTATTTGGGATCTAATTGTATCGTTTGTTGTATGTTCATAAACAAAATAATGCGCAAATACATTAATTAATGAGTAATTTTTTGGTTACTGAGCACTACGGTGACAACCTTAATATATTGTACTGTTAGTATTTATATTTGTTATTTGTAGTTTCATTAGTTCGCCTTCGCATATTCCTACATAATTGCTTATTAATTAATTGATTCACATAATCTTAACTAAATCAAATTAGGGTTCATCCGTTGCTAGTTTGTGGATTTGATTCTTGTTCGGCTAGAATCAACAAAGGTACGCATATTCTTTATGTTAATTAATTATTCGTTAATACATCCTTATACGCTTCCGCTTGATTACTTTGATGTTTATTGTTTATATTTATGATTGTCATGTTATATAATTCCAACAGTGGCATCACGAGTCATTGGTTTTTTAATGAGTAATTAATTACATAAACGCGTAATAAAACAAATACTTGTATGTTGTTTGCTATGTTAATCTAGGGTTTATGTTTAATTTATGTTTTGGTCGAATTTTTTTTTTATTGGGCGTACCATATTTTTTTTTAAATCGACATATACATAAATTTTTTTTAGGGTTTTGAAAATTGTTTGCTAACCTTATTAAAACCTAGAATTAATATTGATTACGTGATAAATTCATGAATAATTTGTTATGTGTCATGGAATTTTTATATGCGATCTTGTGGCTTACTTGTATAATTGTTATGATATCCATGATTATACATGCATGTTAGTCATGGATAAGTTGCTTTGATATTGTTTAATTGTTAAGATATATTTATTTACGATAAATCCTGAATTGGGGAAGACTCCAATTATATATATTAATGAATCAATTATGTGCAATTTGGTATATCATTAATTATGGGTTTACGCAATCGATTCGTCGATGTATGTGGCTCACTTTCTATTGTTGGAGTGAAAACCCTAAATTAATATATACATTAATTTAACCTAGATATTGATTATTAATAGGGTTTTTATCGAATAAGTTGCATGTGGCTACTTGTTTACACGTATAAATTGTTTATTATGTGCGCATTGTTTTTTAGTAGTTTATTTTTTATTTATTACTTGTTTGTTTATTATGTTAGACAGTTTTAAGCAAAGGGTAATTTTGAATAGAAAAATAATACAGACTAAACAATGGCGAAATTTGATTTGTTTGGAAGAGTTAAGTTTTCAATAGTTTAATTGATTGGTGACTTTGGTACAATGACTGAACGGCTCACCCATTCGAATGAACTATAAAGGGGTTATTTAAGAAGTGCGCACAGTCACACTGAAAGGATGTCTAAGGTTATGCTTTTGCGCTTACCTGGTCCTCTGCCCTCTGTAAGTTCGAATGGAGCTACTTAGTAAGCCATAAAAGTACAAGCTCATCTTAAGGGCGAATTAGTTTTAATTCCATGCGCCACTTCGGTGGTAATTATCCGAAACACTAAGTGTTTACACTTATGCAAAAGTACGGTATAATGGATGATAATTAACACTAAATTCCTTGATTGGTGAACCCAATACCTCAATCAAAACTTTGATAATTTGATCTTTATGAATTGGTAATAAAAAGTTTTTTATTAAAATTATGCTACAAGATGAATGCATGACATCTTTGTACGTATTTGATTTGACCACATAAAATCAAAACTAGTACCCTTTTAAAATTAAGAATATGCCATCTAATTAAAAGGAACACTTGAAGTTGCAATTTACGTCATGACAGTACTTGGCGAGATTGTGATGGAGAGGTAAATCTCTATGTAAAGTCAGACCTTACATGGACATATTTGCAGTTCTTTAAGTTAGACACTTAAGTTGAGTAGGAAGTGAGACCTGGACTCAATGGCATAAGATGGGATGAAACATGTTTATATTTGCAATAGCGTTGGAAAATATAAATCCCATAATGATCTAGGAATTGGAAATTGTTTGCCAATTAATGTTCGACAGATTACCTTATTATATGCGTTCGTTGCTAGCAGATCAACTGATGTAATGAACCTATGATAATTTGGATCCTAGTTTTCGAGAAAATATTATGGTTATATGAATATTACCTTGGGTATTTTATTTTCTTGAAAAGTTTAATTATCGAAAATACTAAAATTGAATTTTGCTAATTCTTTAAATGTATTAATGCAACATTAAACCGTAAACGTAGGTTATTCATGTATTGGTAAAATTGATCTGCACCTGTAAGGGTTTTGGTAGAGTCAACTTTACTAAAAGAATAAACCTAGTCCTCTTTTCATAAGAAAGAGTGAGATCCAATCCTATTCCTTTTCATGAATGAAGAAAGGTTTGATAGGACAATTAGAATTGTCTAAATTCTAAATTCATAACTCGTAAGCATTTTTAATAGTTAAGAAAATTGCATATTTTCTGAGTTATTAAATTAGAAACTAGACTAATTACTGTATAATTGGTAAAAGACAAACTAGCATATTTTATATAGTTGTTGTGCTTTGACCATTTAAAAGTACTACTTACAATTGTTGGAATAGTAGAACTATTAAGAAAGAAATTGCATGCCCAATTTTTCAAGTTAATAGCATTGATGGATAGTTCATCATCTACATAGTAGAATACACTCTTTAAGTACATAAGTAATTGTTATGTATGGACTTTATCAAAGGTGTAGGGAAGTAAATAGAACACTATTTTCTTTTACTGGTTAATGAAACACTTACAATGTTGTCAAATCCAGTGGGAGTATGTTGTTCTTATTACTGAATAAGGAATTAATGTAATGATCTCTTATTCAGTGGGAGTTACAAGCTTTGTTATCTTGGTAGTAACCCAGATTATCTCTAGAATGTCTTAAGATAATTACTTTCTACTTGTAGACACTTATGTTTTCAAGGATAGTCATGTACGTTTCCTTATTAGACAATGAAGTGGTTCTACATCTACTAGTTATGCTAATATCAATGACACAATCATATTAGTCACATAAACAAACATATGTCGTGTTGTTTATCTGCTACATGATGTTGTTCAATGCACAAGTGGGAGAAATCTATATTGTGTGCAAGGTACAACATATAAGTATATGATTTAACGGATTCTCTTGACTGCAAGGTAAGAGATCAACATTTTAATATAACTTGTACATATCTAATTCAAGAAACACTTGGTGTTGCAATTTACGTCATGTCAGAACTTGACGAGATTGTAACAACAAAGTAAATCTCTATGTGAAGTCAGACCTTACATGGACATATTTGCAGTTTCTAAATTAGACAAGTATTTAGAACATGTGTCAAAATGATATATAAGACTACTTCAAATTAAATATTTATGTATTATTAGAATGACATAAAATTAAATAAAGTAATCTAATCCTACTTCAATTTGTTTATTTATGTATTTTGGAATGACATAAATGAAAAATAATGTAGTCCTACATTATTGTGAAGTAAAATAAATTAACTTGAAATTATTATTGAAACCAAGAGTTGTGTTCATAATTACTTTAGTTAAACATGTTTATGATTCATTGTAAAGACATAAACATAAAGTCATTTAAGACTTATAATAAAGTAAGACGTTAACTTGTTATGTTTTTTAATTAAGACATATACAAGAAGTCATTGAGTTGATCAATGATTTATAACGTATAATGGGATTATAACAGTTTATGTTTTCTTGTTGAGACATGGATATGAAGTAACTTTGTTAAAAGGTACTTGGGTTATAAAGCATGCAATTGGCTTGGAAAGTCTATTATACCATTAAGTTGAATTAGTTGGTAAATAGGTAAGCCAAAAGGAATATGTTTATCTTATATATTGTTAGATTGTCTTACAATATTAAATTCTAATGAATACCACAAGTTGATGGTATGTTCAATTAGGAGAATCAAACTTTATTTGATTTATTTGATTCAAGATAACCATAACTTCTTTCTTAAAAAGTAACAAGGTTAGAAAATTGAGTATGGATTGAATATACTCAATATGACTCCAACCTAGAAGATTAATAAAACACCATTTTATTATGGAATGTGATGAATCACATTAAGTTTTATAATTGAATATTCTGATTTTGTTAAACTACTTATGAATAGGTTATTAACAAACTTAATGTCAAGAATTATCAATGTGTATTTGTAATGTCCCAAATAGAGAACAATGTAGTTTTGCTCTAATTGCTAAGTATATATAGATAGTCTATATATTACAAAAGGAAAGTGGGAGTTTTTTTTTATCTTGAAAGATAAAATTACAAGATACATAATCTTCTAAAACACACTAGTAAATATCATGATGAGGTTAGACATGTAAATGATAGACCTCATGATGATGGAATTTTCATTCATAGATCTGCAAGGATATCTCAGATATTTGACTTATATGCTGAGAAATATGAGTTACAGGATTATAGTAAACCTGATAATCATTATGATGGATTACCGAATATTGAATTGGGTAAATTACTCATACTATGAATGTTAAAGATGCTGTCCATAAAGATAATCAATTTTGGAAATTTGGTTTATCTTAATAGTTAGACTTGAGAATGGAAATGAGTTTCTTCAAAGAGAAGAAAAACCCTAGTGGTTTGAATTTCTATGTAAAAATCATATGGACAATATTGTACACATATTTAATGCATGTTTTATGACAAGATTATTAATCATACTTAAGCAATTAATTATGATTGAATATTCTTTTCAAGACACAATAAATATATAAAGATAATAATTGTCATACTGGATTTCATTAATATGAAATATGACAATGGAATATCAAAACTCTTTCTTGAGAAATTACTTGAGCGAGGACGGTAAGTAATTGAAAGGTTTTTATAATTCATATAATCTTTGGAAGTGTACGAAGTGCAATAATTCATGAATGGATAAATGCATGCATCTATGAAATTATTCTTATATTTAATTATTAAATCTTAGTTTTGATTTATAATTGAAATAAGATAAATTTTAAGTATTCCTGAAAGCTAGTGGGAGTATTATGTTTAGGTTTTAAATCTTATATGTTGTATAACATATAAGAAGTAACATTCCTTGTAAGCTAAATGTTAAGTCTTAGATTGGAATGAAACTTCACTTGTAAGATTTAAGAATTAAAACATACAATCTTGAAATATATGTTTATTGTTAATAAACATGTGCAGTAAAATAAATGATTCTAAATAAAACATGATATATCATTTGGGAAATTGATAAATATCTTTTGACAAGATAGAACGTGAATGAAGTCTAATTTGACCTGTAGATTCATCATGTATATCATGTAGTGTATTAAAATTGTTGTATCATTCTTGAATAAGAAGTGATTTGACAACATTGATATCTAATTAAAAGTTATTTGATAACTTGTGTAATGATAGAATTACATCCTCAGTCTGGAATTGCTCCTAGATTCTATGAATGAACAATATGTCAAATGTTGTGCAAATTGTCATCAGCTTTAAACTTAAAAGTTAGGAAAGCATCAAACATTACACAATAAGATATTAAAGTTTACGAAGTTTTAATGAGCATATTGTTGTTTGCATACAATGATGCTGATTTAATTGAGATGACACTCAATACTAGTCATGGTAGGATTTCATCCTTGTTAATGGCCATGTGAACTAGTTGTGCTACTAAGAGCGCAGTTGCATTATACATTAAAAGAATAAGAATACTTTAAACTTTAAAATGTTTGAAAGTTTAAATTGTCATAAAATTGGTGATAGAGGATGTCACACACTTTATGAATTATTATGTGGATTGTTGAATGTACACATACAAGGACTTCATTAATTGAATTCTTGAAATAAGTATTCTCAAAATTACGATAGATCAAGTTGGTTGATTTATGCCTTGTCAACAAGTATGATTGTCATTACTTGAGGTATAATTCATCAACTGGAATTTTCATGCATTGATCTATTTGGTATTTGGATAAGGGATGTTAAACAATTGTTATAATAAATCAAATACTTTGTATGTTTGATTTTATAATATATTGTATCCTATATTTGCATGTTTAATCCGTGAATAAATTTATTTATTCTAAATCGTCTATTGTCGATTAATGATATGGGAGTATCATTAAACTAAGACAAATCTGAGAGATATGGTAGAATATACTTGAAAGTATATTGATGAGAATGCATACCAATTTCAGATGATATTCAATGAATTGAATATAGGACTTATCCCAACTACATGATTTTACTTTATGGATATTGTTATTAAGTAAATCATGAATAGTTATCCTCAGACTTGAGATACCAGATAAGTGTCATGAATGTAGTGCATTTCTGTGGAACAACTTAACGCTATACGTAACTGGTAGTCATAAGGGTTGTTTCCTGAAGTGTTGCAAAGTTCATGGGTTATTCTCGTAGTCAAGATAGAATTTGTTCCTTCAAATTTATTTTGAAGTTTAATACTGCTGGGCCCCTCGTAGGGTTGACAAGATGTTTGCGTGGCCACGCCCAAAAGATCTCCCCTGAATATGTTCAGAAGATTTGGTAATCTTGCTCAATCACTTATAACGAGAAACAGAATAGTTGGATAAAGAATGACTTAATTCCATATCTTTATTTAACATGGTATTAGAAACAAAAGGATAATAATAATGAGAAATCATTAAAAGGTTTTCCAGGAGCCTTGCTCGAGTTGTACTAGAGGCATCGATGTGTTGCTAGACGCTAACCGAATGTGATCACTCTATTAAGATATATCCAAGTGGGAGCTGTTGGTTTTATGGATATAAATTAGTAGACGTGAGTTAGGATCGAACTCGAGACTTTGGGATTGCACACTTTACGTATGAGAATTTAAAGTTAATAATTAAATATAAATGTTATATTTATTTATTTATTAAACAAAATAACTAACGGACGTTAAGTAATGGACTAACGGTCGTTAAATGTTTATGGAAAAGGATCAAATTGCAAAAGTTGGGAAGGTTCTAGAATCCCTTTAGGGACCTAGAACCGATCGGCCATCAAGAAAAGGAAACAAGCCACAACTTGTTCACCAAGTTTACTTGGGTATATATACAAGGCTAGGGGTCTTGTTTTTCAATCTCTTGTGCTCATAAGCTAAACCCTAAAATTGTTTTGTGTGTGTTTTTGTCTTCAAAACCGGTCGACACCTTCATAAGGTTCGATCCAAAGCTTTTCCACAACAACAAGTTATTTGTTTGATAAAAACTAGCGGTACTTTAATTCGGTTTAGTACGTGTGTACAAGAACTTAGTAATAACATACTTTTGTTATTATCTTGGATTGAATTACAAAAAGGTAAGGGGTAATTCACATAATCTTAACTAAATCAAATTAGGGTTCATCCGTTGCTAGTTTGTGGATTTGATTCTTGTTCGGCTAGAATCAACAAAGGTACGCATATTCTTTATGTTAATTAATTATTCGTTAATACATCCTTATACGCTTCCGCTTGATTACTTTGATGTTTATTGTTTATATTTATGATTGTCATGTTATATAATTCCAACAGAAACTACCACGAAAGAGTAAAAAATTTGGTTGCACAGGCAAAAATAATTACATGTCGAACCATGCTTTTTGTTTTCTGTTGTTTTTATCAATTTATAAATCTGGTATTTAACTTCTAAATTTACCATGAATAGTCCTTAATATTCCATATTAAACTTGCCATCCATTATCATTTATCTTTTTTCTAGAAATGCTCCATAATCATTTATTGATATGAGAAAAGTCTGAAACAAAAGCGAAACTCACTTAAACTTCACGCGAGTGAGTATAACTTGTACTTCATGACTGAGGAAAGCCAAGAAACTATAGGTAAATAAAACTAAAACAAGAATCAAACATTTAGACTAACGTTATGTTAATCCCCCTTAAATAACATGAGTTCACATTTTCAAGAAACATAAGTCTGGTACGTGTATAAACTCAAGTGCAAATTTACCATATTAGAGGTAAATCATGCTCTAAAGAGGCTCTTGACAGCCTCTTAATCTGAACCGTTCAGACACGGTCAGACATTTTGGTCGTTCAGACCATTTGTTTTTTTTTCCCGTTCAGACGCGTTCAGAGGCAGTAAGATCTTAATGGTCTAGACTTGTGAGGGGTGTCTGAATGTCTCTTGTTGCCTCTTGCTAAAAAAAAAATAAATAAAAAAAAATATAAAAAAATAAAAATAAAAATAGTACGAGCAAGCAAATGTGCGGTTCAAACATGAGTTTTTTTTTCCCGTTCAGATGCGATCAGATTCAAACATTTACGCCTCAGATTCATATTCAGATGTGCGGTTCAGATTTAAATTCAGATTCTGTCCAACCATATTAGCTAGCTAGAACCATTTAAAAGATTATTAATTTATGATAAATCAAATTCCTTTAAGAATTATACTTGAGATATGGGGTGAGATCAATAAATATCACATAAAAACTAAAGATCAAATGGATCAATCTCAACTATTCATTTTGTATCAAATTAATTAAATTCATTTTCACCCTTATATTTAAAAATGAAATATCTTACAAACCGTTAATGGTTAGATAAAACTAATTATACCATTGCGACAAAAATAAAATTATCTTTCTATAGAGATCCAATATGATATACTTTCGACGAACTTATTTTTTATCGTTTTTTGCGGGTTTCGATATATTACACTATAAATAAAAAAATTTAAAAATACTCTTTTGTGTTAACACAACCCCTAAACCCTAAAAACCCTAACCCCTAAACCTAAAAAACCTAACCCCTAACCCCTAAAAAACCCTAACCCCTAAACCTCTAAAACCTTAAACCCCTAAAAACCCTAAAACCCTAACCGCTAAACCAATAAAACCTAAACCCTATCCGCTAAACCATAAGAAACCTAAACCCTTAACCCCTAAAAAGCTTAACCCTAAAAATTCAACCCCCTAAACCCTAAACACCTAAACCCTATCCGTAAACCCTAAACTCACAAAAAAGTCGGAAATAAAAATCGTCGAAAGTATATGATGTTAGATATCAAATTAAAGGTAATTTTATGCTTGTCGTGAACGTATGATTAGTTTCGTATAACGATCAATGGTTTGTGAGATATTTAATTTTTAAAAATGAAGGTGAAAGTTTATTTTATTGTTTTGATGAAAAAATAGGTAATTGAAAATGTTTTTTTTTTTTTTTTTTTTTTTTTTTTTTTTTTTTTTGATTGAACCAAACTCCTTGAGATAGTTGCAAATGTCCTTATGTACACAGTACACAACCAAGTTATGTTGCATGCATGCGAAGACACAACTAACCGACATATAGTCATTTATATTAGGGTTTGATACTCACACCATATTTTTTATTCATGCACCACAATTTATGCATTATAGTATTTGTACGGTACAAACTGTAATTAAACTTCATCAGGTCCACTATTACTTTTGTAACTAAACTCTATGAACTCGCCAGCGTAAGCTGACCTTTTTAGCATGTGTTCTCAGGTTTAAGGCGATAGCTCGCTGATAACGCTGCACGCGTCGTTCGGGGTCAAAGGAACTTCTTTTTCGTCGAGAAAGTTTTTCAACACCCTAGGCAGTGAACCTAATCGTTGTAGTGTAGTATTAGGGTAAACCACGGGAATTGATATCGTTCTCTAGGGGAATAGGAATGCTAGTGAGAAGTTACTACACTAAGGTTGGGTTGAGGAAGATTATTTTTTTATCTTTTTATGTTTTTTAGGAAATGGAAAGGTACGAATCTCGGGGTTTGGATTTGGGGGATTGGTATTTCTACCGATTACTCTACTCGTCTAATTATCTAATCTAGTGGGTAGTCTATGTCTAATTATTGTGTGCTCGTATGATGATTTAAAGATGTGTTTACTTAGGTTTTATTACTCCTTAATTATCTCCTATTGATGGTTGAATTGCCACGTCCTTATTCTTAATCGCGTTGTGTGTCTAAGGTCGTAGGGTTTGCGTTTATCCCTAACTCTTTGAAACTACCAAAGGTTATTGCCTACAAAATCTCTAGGATTTATAAACTTAACACTAAGGTACTCTTCGGATGGTTTAGCCTACAATGACTCTAGGTAACTATAAGCTAAGGTTCACAAAGATTAATCAAGCATTAACTACACAACGGATGACCTATCGCAATACTAGATCATTAACAATTAAGATAAGAGACAACCAATCAATATTCAATAATTAAGTTTCATATTCCCTAAGTAAACACACAAGTAAATTAGTCGGACATGGGAAACATGCAAGCATACACACAATTAATTGAAGACATACTTGAATTAATGAAGTAAAACACTTATCTTGATGTAAGATAGGGTATGGAACCCTAAAATACTGTACAAGACAGCCTTGGTTTGGTTTAGGTTTTTACTTCAAAGTCTACACACTGAAAACTAAAAAATTCGGATTCTATATATAAGATTACACATGCAACGACGTCACCCTTTGATTTGTGACGCCGTCGGGTCGCCGTTATTAGGGTTTCGTCTTGGCCACGTTAGCCTTGCGACGGCGTCACCTTATGCCCGTGACGCCATCCCCTTCAGTCTCTGACATCGTCTGGATCAAATCTAGGCCGTCTGAGTTGCGACGCCCTACTCTTTTAAAACCTGAAGCCGTCACTTGTAAATGAGCAATTTGGCTACTGAGTCGTCACAAAAGTTGTCCGACGGCGTCGCTAGTTGTGCCTGATGCCGTCACCATCAGTTCCAGCAGCCTGAGTGTCTCGATTCTTGACTTTGGCCATTTTCTTCGTATCTACGCGCCTTTTCGTCCGAATAAGTGTCATTCAAGCATTTTGCCTTCAAGATACCTAAAAAGTGAAAATGAACGATATTAAGTAATAACAGATACAAAAGTGATCAAATAAGGGCTTAAACGACCCCTCAAAAAGGTACATTTTAAAACCTTATCACTCGCTATTGGATGACGCTTGGCAAGGGGCATGGTCATAGGCGACTCTGATGAATAAACGAGACCGCTTTAATTATCTTTTGGGCCTCCGCACTACTTTAATTAATGTAAACTTATGGTTTTCAATTAATGAATCTTATTCTAAATAAATGGGATAAAAACCATTCTTTGTACCTTATGTTATGATGCCAAGATTGTAGCACCCAAAGGCTTGTATGCTTGCGCTAGACCGTATTTTGGGGTGTTACATTTTCTCAGTCGGTGTTTCCAACAGATTTCCGACGAATAGTAATTACCGACCAGGATTCATAGACGGCCTACTTCGGTCACAAATATGTTGGAAACAACTGTTACCAACAGATTTCCGATGGATAAAACTGTCGCTAATGACCGGTTATGTAGTAGTGTTTCTATTTATAATCTATAATTCATATTGTTTTCATTCGGTTTAAATCGTGTTTAATCCTCAAATTCGTAAACTTTTATTATTTTTTGTGGGTCAAAGCTATAAAATAGCAACTTACCTTCTCTAATTTGTCGACTTGAAATACTTACTTTTTTATTAACATATAAACCAACGTACTTTCAATTTTTTTTCTCACTTCACCCATATGACTAAAATAATAACCGAACTGACTAAAATACCTTTGTGTTCTTCACATAAACTTGCACCGTTAGTCTTTTATACTAACGGTCGTTAGCAAATAACTTAAAAGTTTGTTTTTACACGTTTTGGTCCGTTTTTGTACGTTTTCATCCGTTTTTGCACGTTTTCGTCCGTTTTACACACTTTCGTCCGTTTTTGCATGTTGTCGTCCGTTTTTGCACGTTTGTTCGTTTTTACACGTTTTCGCCCGTTTTTGCAAGTTTTCGCCCTTTTTTGCACGTTTTTGTCTGTTTTTACACGTTTTCGTTCGCTTTTGCACGTTTTCGTTCATTTTTGCACGTTTTCGTCCATTTTTACATGTTTTCGTTCGTTTATGCACGTTTTCGTCCATTTTTGCACGCTTCATCCATTTTTACACATTTTCGTCAATTTTTACACGTTTTCGTCCATTTATACCCGTTTTTGTCCATTTTTACACGTTTTCGTCCATTTTTACATATTTTCATTCGTTTTCGTTCGTTTTTCACGTTTTCGTCTGTTTTGCATATTTTCATCCGTTTTTACACGTTTTCGTCATTTTTTGCACGTTTTCGTCAATTTTTACATGTTTTGTATGTTTTTACACATTTGCGTTCATTTTTGCACGTTTTCGTTAGTTTTTTTTCCATTTTTGCATGTTTTCGTTGGTTGTTACACGTATTCGTTTATTTTTGCACGTTTTCGTCCATTTTTACGCATGTAAAAACGAACGAAAACATGTGAAAATAGACAAAACATGTGAAAACGGACAAAAACGTTCAAAAATAGACGAAAACGTGTAAAACTGGATGAAAACGTGCAAAAACGGACGAAAAAAATGCAAAAACGGATGAAAACGTACAAAAACGGGCCAGAACATGTAAAAACAGATGAAAACGTTCAAAAACGGACGAAAACGTAAAAGAATGGACAAAACGTGTAAACCGGGCGAAAACGTGTAAAAACGGACGAAAACATTCAAAAACGGATGAGAACGTGCAAAAACGTTAAAAACCGAACGAAAACGTGCAAAAACGGACGAAAACGTGTAAAAACAGATGAAAACGTCAAAAAGGACGAAAACGTGCGGCTACGAACGAAAGTGTAAGAAAATCAAACTTTAGGTTATCTACTAACAGCCGTTGGTATAAAGGACTAACGAGGCAATTTTGTGTGAAGAACACAAGGGTATTTTAGTCATATGGGTGAAGTCAGAACAGAATTTGAAAATACGTTGGTTTATATGTTAATAAAAAAGTAAGTGTTTCAACTCGGCAAATTGGAGAAAGTAGGTTGTTATTTTATGGGTTTTACCCTATTTTTTGTTTACAACTCATAAACATTTTTTTTTTCACTACAACTATCTGTGGATTGTGGCTATAAAGTCCCGTTGCTATACATGGATACTCGTCTAGCAAAATGTAATGTAAATATGTAATGAAAGTGTGAATTATAAACAACCTTCTGCTTTCATCGTTTTACATGTGATATGCATATTTTGTGTATCGACTCATCCCATTGAATTTGCCGGGTGTCGCCTTCTTAGACTTTCACGTTTAGGCATATTAAATATTTTTCTTGTAATTACTCTATAGAGAGTGGTCTAAACTCTAAATTGATCGAGTATAGTTTGGGCGTTAATGTTGGTAGGTGCATGTGCAATCACACCAATTCCTATCTAAAAGATAACTGCATTTATTCTTCTCTTTTTGATTCAATGTTCAAACAAAATATTAGCACGAAATTTCCAGGACTTGAGATGAAAGTAACTTAGTGCTTTATGCAGGTAAAAAAGAAAATAAAGTACGAGTACTAAATTACCAGGAAAGAGACACGAACTTTGGATGCCAATATCAAAGACATGCATGAATTATTGGCCTCATTCATTATATTGTATCTATATAAAGTGATAAGTAGTCTGAGTAACAAATGTAACCTCCCTTGATCACTTTCATCCATAGCAACTAAAACTGATTCATTCTAGTTTGCAAGAGTACGTAGATCGGTAACCTCACAAATTTCACTTTCCAAAGAAAAATGAATTCATCCTTTTCATCTTCATCCAATAAGAGAAAAAGGGATCCGGATTGTTACGATGAACCACGATATAAAAGGCCCAAGTATGATGTGTTTGTAAATTACGCGTCTGAAGATATTGGCAAACGCTTCGCAAGCCACCTTAAGCGAGCCCTAATAGGCAACGGGTTTTCCATATCTGACCACACCATGCTCCCTTTAGGTAAAGACGAGAGTTCTGAGCTGTTGAAAGCTATCGAGGATTCCGAGATCTATCTTCTTGTATTTTCTGATAAATACGCGTCTTCTGTAAGCTGCCTTGAAGAGTTTGCCCTCATAATGGAATCCTACCATAAGTACAAACACAGAAAAGTTCTTCCTGTATTTTTCAATGTCGAAGCAACCAATGTAAAGAATCAACAAGGTCCTTTCCTTGATGCTTTTAAAGATCATGAGACCAAGGTCGATCCCAACAAAGTTCAGAACTGGAGACAAGCCTTAAGAGAAGCTGGTCATTTGTCTGGTCTAAACTTGAAAGATTGGTAAACTTCAAACATTACACTAGATTTTTGTTAACAATTTTTATCACCTATTAGTTGGCTTAACTCTTAATTTTCCTGAAATTAGATATTTTTATACTGTATATGTTTTTTGTATTAAATAGATAAATTATATTGTTAACTAGATCCGAAGCTATAAACAGGATAACAAATACTATGGAAATTTAACCCCAAAATAATCATATCACTTTATTAATAGTATAAATTTACTTTGATAAATTCAAGCATTATTTAAGATGATACAAAAAACATACATACACAAGTACTAATATAAAGTAACATGCAAGTAATAATATACTTGTACAATCTCATTGTTAAGTAATCCTGGTTAAACAAATCAATTTCATGCAAAGGATGTGTTAAGCATCTTAATTACACACATGAGGTCGGTAATGAATCTTTCTTTTGAATTTGGCAGTCAGGACGAAGAGACGTTGATACGGAAAATTATGAAAGATGTCACAAAAATGCAAAATCCGCAACAAGTACTATGTGATGCAGAGCACCTTGTTGGAATAGAATCAAGAGCACAAGATATAATTTCAGCATTAAGGTTAAGTGACCCAGCTTTTTCCATGGTTGCAGTTCTTGGAATTAGTGGGTCGGGTAAAACGACCATTGTCAAAGCTGTGTATGACAGAATTGCTGCAGATTTCGATGTCAGCTGTTTTATCCAGGATATCAATAGTTACGTATACAGGGGTCCAAATTGGAAAGTTGATTTGCAGAAGGATGTCATTTCTTGTCTAACTGGAAATGATAACTTTATAAGTTTTCGTAATAATGATGGAGCTGCAAAGATAAAGAAGTTGATAAGTGGTCAAAAGCTTTTCTTGGTACTTGATGATGTTTATACATTTGAGCAATTGCAAGCATTGGGTATTCATTCTGCCTCCTTCCATTGTCAAAGTAGAATAATTGTGACAACAAGGAATAAGCTGTCTCTGGGTAACCTACAACACACACCCTGCAATATAAGATTGTTGGACACCAGAGAGTCTTCTGAAATCTTAACTAAACTCATTGGCAAAGGCGACCCTATTGACGAGAAATTTGTAGATGAAATAGAGCGGTGTGCTGGAGGCATTCCGTTGGTTATGGAGGTCTGGAGTCGCCATTTCACAGGTTATGATAGGAATCTCTGGCCAAGCATGTTGGAGACGTTAAAAAGAATTCCTCATGAAGATACTCAAAAGAAGCTGCGAATAAGCTATGATTCACTACATCATAAAAGAGCCCAGAATTTATTTCTGGATATCGCATGTTTCTTTCATGGAATGCGTAAAGATCTAATCGTCAAAGTATTACAAGATGAAGACTTCTTCCCAGATGTTGAAATTCAAATTCAAAGTCTCGTTCATAAATTTTTGGTTAAATGCGACGACAAATACGAGAGGGTGTTGTTGCATGATGTGATAAGGGAGATGGGACAAGAGGTGGTCCGCCAAGAAAATGAGGATGAGCCTGGAAAACGTACCAGATTGACGGGTTATAGGGACATAGTTCGTGTAATGGGAGATTGCTCGGTAAAGTATCTTCAAGTTTATGACTAGTTACTTAATACATAGGAGTTCACTAAAACTAACTATAACTCTCTCTCCTCCGTTGTTTACCAGGGAACAGATTCAGTTAGAAGCATTTGGTTGGACTACACTGATCGGATGGAAGAGGAGGCAACTGTTCAAGTAGAGGCGTTTAAAAAGATGAGTAATCTGAGATTCATTAAGTTGACTAATACTATGCTACAATGGTCGTCTTGTTCAAATGATGATGACATGTCAGCTTGCTTCTCTTTCAAACATTTGAAATACTTGGAATGGTGGTTCTTCCCTTGCAAAAGTCTTGACAACATTGATATGGGCAATGTGGTGGTTATTAAATTGCATGAGAGCAAACAGGAAAAACTTTGGGAAGGAGTCAAGGTATGATCATGCATGTCTTTTCATTTCCCATGTGGTTTATCATATACGCTTGTTGTGGAGAGTTACATACATACTTATTTGAGTGTCTTTTTTACGCTTGTTTATCAATGAGATTTTACAGTGACGTATAGAAACAGAACCCTTTCACTAGCTATATATAATTATAAAAATTATAAACTATCTACGGACATGAAATGCGTTTGAACCCTGATTTATCCATCGCTGTTGAAGATACAAAATCTTTGAGCCTATTTATAAAACTGGGTTGAATTTCATTCTCCTTTGTAAACATTGGGCCCACCGTTATATATCCCTCCTCCTTTTTCAGTTTTTAACTTTCCTTTTTTAGAACAAAAAAATCATAAATTCATACTCTAAATATGTTTATATAATGAAACATTTGTTAACAACATATAAAAATAGTAGGTGAGTACTATCATTACTACTACCATAAAATGCGTTTGAACCCTTAGACGTTTATCCATTGTTGTTGAAGCATGCAAAATCTTTACCATCCGTTAAGTTTTCAAATTTTAATGCATTGTAACAGGGTGGTAATGTTTATGATCATCCATCATTCATTTGTTACGTGTTTTATAAATATTAAAAATAAAATGCAATGCCAAATTAAAGGATTACACGAATTGAAAATATAATTATAATAACATAAATATATATATTTAAAAAACGTAATTATAAAGTTTAATAAGTGTATACCACATGTAATATATTGAGTATAATAAATCCTAATCATAAACGGGACGTTTGGTAGAAACAAATGGGGTTGGAGAAATGAAACTTAAACAATTTATCATGTTTGGGAAGATTGAGAAATAGAAAAGCAGAGACGGAGAGAGTAAGTGAAGAATGGAATGAGATTGAGGTACAACTTGACTCAAGTTGGATGATTGTGAGTTATTTGATTTGATCCAATGGTTTAAATTTCTTTTGATTTAAAATTGGATCAAATTCAATGGCTCATAATGCATCAACTTGACTCAAGTTGTACCTCTCAACTTGAGAGGATCCCAATCCGGGAAGAATAGATACTATAGTAATAATTTAAGCTTGATTTCCATCAATTTAGTTGGGAAATAAGAGAAATGGTATTTTTCTTGTAACAATCTTTCGTAATATTTATTTAGTTTTTTCATGTCTTTATTTTTCTTTTTGGGAATGCATAATCTATTTATTTTTTTATTTTTATGGAACATAATACATTACACGTCTTTTTTTTTAAAAAGACCAACAAATTTTTTATGAGGTGTCTTTAAAAAAAAATTAAAAAAAAAATAATTAAAAAAAAAGACCAACCGCTTTTTTACGAGATTTATGTTTCATCGTTTAAGATCTATTTTCATATTTTATGTTTGCAAGATTATTACTCCGTACTTAATTGCATGACATAGTTCAACAATAAACACATTTGTACCATATGAACATTGTGTTGCTATAAAGTGAAGGGTGACAATGTATTTTCTTATTCGAAAAGTGTTAACCTTTGACATGATAATTACATGTGTGTGTATATATAAACTTTAACGTAGATGAGTTAAGGGGTTCGAATAGTTTGTTAGTCCACTATATTATGTGTGCGAGCCCAAATAAAATGTCACTTTATCTTTTTGTAAAGCTTTTGATGACAACGAAGCATAATAAATGGATTGAGATCCTCTCATGTTCCATTTGAACATGAGAGGTAATGTTGAAGTTTATGTGAGGGAAGAAAAATAAATAAATTAGTTATTGTAGGACCATTGTTTAATAAATTAATTATTGTAGAAAAAAAAAATAACTAACATGACATCTCATGTTCAAATGGAACATGAGAGGATCTCAATCCATAATAAATATACGATACGGTTTACACATGATTAAATTTAGGAAAATATATTAGAAAAAAAAAATGGTTATATTAGAAAAACTCAATTTATTATATATTTTACATTAAGCAGTATACAATAAAAAATACTCCGTATTGTACCTAAGTTGTAAAGGTTATTTTGTGACGAAGTGAGTAATTAAACTATAAATGCACAATTGAGCAATGTGACCGAGTATATCATTTCAAAATAATAAAATGATGAATATACATGGTGGAGGGTCCCATCATCTCATCTCTTATTAATCATAGTTTATTATATTTTTGTTTTTAGAATTTTAAAAAGCTGAAGATTCTAGACGTGAGTTTCTCACGCTCATTAATAAAGACCGGGAATTTCATTGGGCTAAAGAATCTTGAAGAACTTTGGTTAAGTGGTTGTGAAAATTTGGAAGAGTTGGATAGCTCTATTGGTTGTCTCCAAAAACTTGTTGAATTACGTCTAAGTGGTTGCACACGGTTGAAGAGGTTCCCATGGGAAATAATATGGAAGTTAACATCTCTTCAAAAACTTAACCTCTCTAATTGTACCAACCTACCGGAGATCTCACATGAAATTGGTAGTCTAATTTCACTAGAACACTTGAATTCAAGGAATACCAAACTCCATCACATGACCGAAATAGGCTTATGTAATTGCACCAACTTAAAGTCGATTCCAGATCTTCCTCCAAGCATTAAAGAGTTAAAAGCGGATGGTTGTATAAACCTAGTGAATCTTCCTTCAAACTGTTCTGAGTTACAATTTCTGACGAAGCTTTCTTTGCGTGATTGCTGTAAACTTGGATCTGAAGGTTTCACACAAGTTACAAGACTGAGGAACCTACAAAAATTACACATGCAAAATTGCAATGTTTCGCAAGTGTCCAGTGGAATTGGGAATTTGTTGTCACTATCGTATCTCGACCTTTCATATAACACATTTTCTAGTCTACCGGAGAGCTTCAGCAACCTTTCGCAACTGGAGGAACTTCAAATAATTAAGTGTTCTCAATTACAGTCGCTTCCACCTCTTCCATCGCAATTGAAAAATATATATGCGCCCTTCTGTTGGTCAATAGATGTGATGCCATTTGATTCAATGCAAAAGGCCTATACTTTTCATTCCAAAATGTTCAAGGTAAGCAACCTCTCCATTTGATGCACATATATATTTTGTAATGAAGAGGCCTTTTTCATGTATTATTAAATAATATGCTTGAATTCTCTACAGGAATCAGTCATGAATACTAAAGGATTATTCATCGGTCTCTCAGGGAAGGAGTTACCTCAGTGGTGTACTTATCGAAACATTGGAAATAATGTTTTATCTTTTGAGGCACCTATCCGATTTGATAGCAAAATATGTGGTCTCATCTTATGTGCAACCACAAAATATTGGCCTTTTTCAACAATACACAATAAAACGAAAGAAAAAAGTCATTGTATAGAGACTATAGATCATTTCATTAAAATGTATAGTACCCTGCATGTCATGTTTTATCCACTTAATGATAAAACAGTTGTGGTGGAAGCAGGTGACACTGTGGTACTTCAGCTTGATTGTTTTACGAGTTGTGGGTTGCGTTTGGTATATGAGGATGATGTGGCAGATTCGGGATTAGTTTTAAAAGGTGTTAAGGAACCTCTATTCCTAACATCAGAGACCATGACTTGTAATGATGATGATGATGATGATTATGATTATGAAGACATTGTTATGAGTAGTGAGTTGCATTCGTATAAGAGGATGATGTGGCAGATTCGGGATTAGTTTTAGAGAAATGATGATGACATTGTTATGATGGAAGGCGTATGATCCTTCCCCATCCAAGATGTTATGACTTTTTCCCCATGGTATCTTAATTCCAAATGTAAGTTATGTAAGTTATTTTAACAAAAATCTCGTGTTAATTTGCTTGGTATTAATAAGCGTTTATAAGCTGTTACTGTGGGGCGTTCAAACGGAATGCCCACAAGGTGTTTGATGAATATTCATGACAGTACTAATAGATTTATATATTTGAATGTTCATGGTTCTTTTGTGTATTGCGTCTTTGTTTTGAAGAACCAATGCTATGTTGCCATCCTATCAGTTTTGTTACATTTCGAAAAAAATAAAATTCTTCTCATATTCTTTAATTTCGAACCATCGGGTATTTGAGGCCAACAAACTTTCAGAAATTAATACTATGAATGGTGGATATGTTGTAACATCTTCTGTGTGGTGGAACCGGGAGACAGTGTCGAACTTCAAGTTAGAATTTCTGGATTGCGTTTGGTATATGACGGTGATGTGGTAGAGTCAACGTTACTCATTCAAAGATGAATTCATATGCTATAAATTTTAGTTTTATATCATTTATAATTGAAGCATTCTCGTTTCACTTATTATGATTTCACTTTATTATGGTCTCATTTAAGTTTTGGATTTAGCTTTATTTGCTGCTTTTCTATCATATGACGGTAAGGTTCTTCAATTCAGTACCCCAAAAGGTAGTCTATCATATCAAGAAGTGTTTATCAGTTGTCTTGGAATGCCTTCCAGGTGATTGAAGAAAGTCTAATGATAGTAATGTTTATCTGTCATGAAAATAAAATGATATTCTCAGATAATCAACAAAAAAGTACAAGCACTTCCTTGCATTTTTCTTGAAATGGATATAAAACTATGCAACCATTTTTTCGCCATTAAAAAAACATTGCTTCTCGTGTACAATGACAGCTTTTGAACAACAGGCGACCTACGCAGCTTGTAGTTGTAGCATATCTGCAAACTAGACTGATAATCTGATTTTTCGGCAGAAAAAGCTCTGTTATATATTAAAGTGAATTCGAAAATCTGAACTTGTGTTGTTAGATATATGCAAGCGAGCTTCTATCGTGATCAGGCTGGGGCCGGCCCCGTGTAGGAGTAGGCGGTCTTTGATTATTTAGCTCCTACATACATCAATAGCGGTCATATTACAATCACATCAGACTAAGTATCGTTAGCAAAGGTTAAAATGGGCCGAGCAGGTTTTCCTACCAGCTCTTTTTTTGTTTATTTTCAAAATTTTATTATAGATTTCAAAGTGCTAATTATGATTACCTGCATCCAGTGGCGTTCTTCGACATATTCTGGAGATGTTTCTGGTTCAAGCGGTGGGGGCAACGGGTGAATAAGTTTTGGAACAACTACTAATCCTCTTCCAATTACTAGTATAGCTCCGGCATTGTTGGCAGTTCCTGTACACAATTAGCCCAATTTAAAAAGCCATATGGCCACAAACAACCGAAGTAGTCTAAAGAAGCAAAGAATAGCTAATACTTACCACAATAGTTTGTTGCTGAGAAAAGGGTAATCAACTGCCCTTGAGCAAATCTCTCAAATCCATCCATTACGCATTCGTGTGCTCTTATAATCAGTTGAAGTTTGTTTCTTTTACAGAAGTCTGTAACCCTGTCAGGCTGCATGTAATTACAATTCATTATGGTGTAACAAAGGTACGAGTCAGAATAGGCGAGTAGGCTAGTCAAAATGGGTTTTTTTTTATTACATGTTAAAATGGTTCGGGTTGACCCACCAACGTTGTCATTTCTTACTTATGAGAAAACCTAACGATAGTTTGTTTGATTTTGATATACTTACTGGGCTTTTACTAGTATTTGTGAATGACCAAAACGTATATAAGCCAAAACTTACCATAGCCATAGTTCTTGCTTATATACGTTTTGGGTTTTGCTGCAAGGGTTGCTTCATTCCTTAAAGACAGACTTCATGAATAGGTAAATATTAGGATTAAGCCATTTGACCCAAAAAGATGAATACATACCCCGAAAGTAACAAGACCGGGTCCCCTTGCATTTGGTCTCAAACCTTCCACGCTATCGTTTTCTGTGGGGTCAGACCTACAAGTAAACATGTACCAAGAAACTGATGTAATCCATATTAAGTATATATATATATTCACAAAACATTCAGATCATGGCTAACGTGCGAGAACATACACAAACTTGAAAATGACCATAACTTTTTATTACACTAAAAAATCAAGTTTTTTACTTAGTATACTTCTTTCTTGCTCAAAAATACTAGCAACAAAATTTAAAACTTATATAAGCAAGAACTTACCATAGCAAGTCCATCAAGACAACAGATCCAGCATCCATGTTTATTGGTCTCTCTATTTTCTCTATTTGTTCAACTGAATGAATCGATCTTCCTATGCCACCATGCATACATATTATCTTTTGTTCAATAAGTGCAGCGAGTGGAAGATGGTTGAACAACTGATTGAACCGCTGCCATGCCCAAATTCCATCATTCTCTCCCTACACATCATTAAAAAAACCATAATCAGATTCTAAAAATATAGAAATTCATTGCCAGTACTCCAATGTTTCCATACATACCATTCTCTCTATGCACTCAAGACGAAAACCAAAGAGTGCATTTACGTCAGCAGCCTCGTGATTCCCACGTATTAAGTGAATACTTTCTGGATAACTAATCTGAAAATAGTAAAAATTAAATAAATAAGTAATAGAATCAGTCTTGAAATAGATAAGTGGGAATATAAGGTAAAAAGCTTGCTTTAAGAGCTAGGAGCAAAGTGATGGTCTCCAAGCTATGTTGTCCTCTATCAACATAATCTCCAAGGAATAAGTAGTCAATATATCTGAAAATAAATAAGAACGGTTATAAAGTAAGGGTACAATAAACGGTAAAGAATATGTAAATAACCCAAAAGACGAGCTAAGAAAATTCAAAACCTCAATTTCCGAGATTTTTGCTCTTTTTTTTTGAATTCCCTAATTTTTTTAGTACAAAATTTGCTTAAAATCTAGGTTTCTGCAGTGCATGCTACACACTTTAGATATTAATTAAATTATTGGCTTACGTTATGTCTCCAGCACTAGAAGGGAATCCATATTCATCAAATAAGCGCATGAGATCAGTGAACTGTCCATGTAGATCACCAAACACTTTTATTGGAGCTTTTAATTGAAGAACTGTAGTCTCACTAATAAATATCTGCTCAGCAGCATAACAAAGCTCTCCCACTTCATAGGCGTCGAGAAAGAACCTCCTGTCGGCAGGCGGTATCCAGTTCCGAGGCTTAAGCAAAGTAGCAAGCACCTGAAAAAAAGACGTTATAATATATACTTTGCATACTACTATCCAATTTTGACCAGTTAATTTATGCTTGGGTTAATTTATGTTGTGTTTCATTTGCTATCAATGTGACAATATTGTTTGACTTTTTTAAATAGACGAAAAAGTATTTGTGGTTCAAACTGTTAGTAGATATGTAGGCCCATTAGTATTTTAGTTAGGCTTTAGCCCATGTATCTCTAGGGTTGTACCCCTATATGTATTTCCTGTTATTGTAATGATCGGCATGGAATTCAAAACGAATACTAAACGTTAAACACTAACATTACATATCGACTAATACCATGTTAGTGTTTAACGTTTAGTATTCGTTTTGAATTCCATGCCGATCATTACAATAACAGGAAATACATATAGGGGTACAACCCTAGAGATACATGGGCTAAAGCCTAACTAAAATACTAATGGGCCTACATATCGACTAACACAAACCCAATCCGATCCGTCGTGTTTCAGCCTGTACCAAGAACTGGTCTATTTCAACCCAATCCCATTTTTATCCGTGACCGATCCACTTGACCCTGTCATCTTGCCACCCTTAATATCAGGAAAAAAGCTACACAGCAAGCACAACTTCTTAAATGTTACCTTTTTATGCAAGCCTTGAGGTGACTTTTGCCTCATGTATCGTTTTGCAGGACATGATGACATGTCATTTGAAAAAGGCATCATACGTCTACTCTCATTTTCAAAATGATCCAACGATAGCTGCCTTACCAACCCACCAAGGTTTCCTACGGCTTCTCTAGCAATCACGACCTGCAGCATATATATATCAAGTTCGTTAACTCTATATAAGAACAAAATCCACAACATACAGATTATTGAAGATGGCACTTACAGCTCTAGGGTGAAGTTGAACATCTCGGGGTGTATCACTGCCCTCTGAAGTAGTCCCAGCAGCATGTGAATTCACATTTGGACCCATCATTTCGTTGGGAGTTGCAATATGCGATTGTGCAGCTTGCCACACACAATGAGCAGCATCAACTTCTTTTTCCACACTGCAAATACAAATACGTGTTTCTTTATTGAATTTACAACGTGTAAAGGGTTGTAAGCGTGGCGGATCCAGGATTTTCAACCAGGGTATGCAATAGTGCAATACCTTAACCAAAGAATTGGTATATTTTCCTAATGCTATTAAATAGTACAATATATTTACTAGTACCCTATATTTTAATGTATGCATAACCTTGTGCCGGTGGATAATGGACTTTCAGATCCATCATCATTAGATATTGGATCAAACAGGCATAAATTGTGCGTCCTAGGAGTTGTCATGTTTGAACCCTTTTCACTTGTATTGTTGGCATCTGAATGAAAAGGAGAATTTTCTGCTACAACAAAATCATCTAACAAGAGATCTGCAGAACATGAAACAAATAAAACTATTATTATCGGTCCCGTGCACCAAGAATCCTTGGCTGTTAAAATGTAAAAGAGGGAAGACTTACCTCCCCTAAGACCACCATATACATAAACACAAGAACCAACTGATGATGTGGCATGCCGACACCGACGCATGAGCTCCAAAGACATATCTTCAGTTTGCTCGTTGCTACTGTGTGAAGAAGTCACCAAACCATGTCTATCTAACCATACTCCGGCAGCAGTGTCCAGCACTGTAATATGTAATCACATTGCAAATATTATACTTTCTTCACTGAATAAATTGAAAAAATATACTTGCATGCAAGCAACTAATGAACACCAATATTAACCTGCAACGGCTGCTTCACCATCGACCACACGCCCTCCCCTAAGAGCACCTCCGGTGACATGCAATCTAGCACCAACAAATACCTGATCACAAGCCAAATAGTTTCGAATTAATGACAATACTGAGTAAAATAACAATATTAGAATTGAAAATTCTTAATTTTTGTTTTATAAACTTCAAAAAGAAGTATTCGATTGAAGGATTATAAACTAATACTTACCGCAGCATGTTGGTATCTTGATGATGGTGAAACACCAGGTGCAAGAGTCCATTCCCATTGTCCATTTTTATGCATGAGTAGTGCGTAAGCATCATCTAAAGGCTGTATATCATGCACATATACAATCAATCTTCAGCAAACGAAAGGCGATAATTGCATATATACATGTGTATATAGTGTGTGTTAGATATGACAGGCAACAGAACAAAAAAAAAAAACAGATAAATTAAATCTTATTCCTGATGATTCATACCACGCCTGAGGTGTCTCTTCCACCACAAAGCAAAAACATACCATCCGAGCGTGCACTAGCTGTAGCATACCTACATACAAGTAAATGCATTTAACTCTACAATACTGATTAAGATAAAAATGTGACATCTTCAATTCCGAATCGTGACGTAAATACCCCTGTGAATTTAAAAAATGGACTCACAAAGAAAATGCATACTTACATTCTAGCTGAAGGTTTGTCACCCCCCGTATCTAGCTTCAGCCACACATACGGTTTTTGAGCAGTGTCCAATGCCCAGACATCTGAAAGCACTTTCTTTCCTAGAGAAAATATATGCTATTTTATTTCTATGAAGAAAATGGAAAATATGGTGTGCATGTTACTTTCGAGCAAAATAAAGAGCATTATTGCAAGAATATGGAGTTATCATCTGGAGTCTTGAGTTACTAAGATTCAAGTTGTAGGATAGATATGTCCATCACTTACCGTCATTGCCACTAAAAGTAACAAGATATCGTTGTGAGACTAAGTCCATGACATGACCATAACGAGGTCCAGGGCCCTGCCCTTGAACAACAACTCTGCACTCGTGTAAAATAAGATGTCATATCAATACCTTATCAATGAGAAAAAGCATATTAAACATCATTGATAGGAAGCGCTTACCGGTGCCATTTATATTTGTCGTTAGTCAAGTCAAGCACATAAAGATCATCAGTTGAATGGCCAGCTGGACCTATGCCACCCTAGCAATGCAGAATCAACTTTATCACAAATCACAAACAATGAAGATTATTTTATTCTCTATGTTGGACCATAAATGTAGTATCTAATCACCTGAAATACAACCATAGTCCCAACAGCAGCAGCTGCATGAGCAGCCCTAGGTGAAGGGGGGTCCCCAGCCGGTGTCATTCTGAATTTACAAATCAACATTTCATTTCTAAAAAAGTTAACGAGATTAAAGGAAAAACAGTTAATGTAAAATGGAAGCAACCTGGTCCATTTTTTGGTAAGAACGTCATATGAATGAAGAGAGTTTGTCACACCTGCTAATCCTGAAATCCAAAATGTAACGAGCTGAGAAAGCGTCATTTTGCATGTATTAGAAAACTTTAGGGAACATATTCGTTGCTTTGCCAAGCAACTAAATGTGCGTATACTCGCACAACAAAAATATATAGCTACTAGGCCATGGAACGTGTGTATCCCCAAAACTTCACAAAATAAGGAAAAAGCCACTAAATGGTAACCAAGTTTCATGTTTCTTCCAACTAGCTAGGTATATAATTTTTTTACTTACTCGACTATAAGTTTGTTACTTTTATAAATGTATTGACCTCCAACCTACTGCAAATATGTTATCATTGTGTGTAAGTTTTGTATGATAGCTGATGTGTCATCCAAACTGTTAGCTATAAAAGTAACGCTGTTAAAAAAGCTATCAGTCAATTATACAACTGGGACTGTTTAATACAATGTGCATCCATTTCATGAAGGGGTGTTTATAATTGTCAATGTAAACAACTTCTCTTCGCATTTTCAAACGGAAAATAAGCACTTTTAAGTGTTTAGATTAATCAAAATGCTTTCGCTTATGCTTACTCTACAGTGAAATAAATTGTTTCAGTAAGCAGTTTGATATTGCTTATTTAGAATTTAATGGTGAAAATGATTACTGCCTTTTTCCCAATACATGAAATTAAAGAGAGATGTGATGATTACGAATGCCAGCTGATGCGCCACCTTCAATGGCGGTAGCACCACCAAATAAGATCAAACGAGGTCCATGAGATTTGGTTTGAGCAACCGCGGTTAAAGTGTGGCCACAACGAGGGCCAGGGGCATCATCTTCTGTGTCCCATTTCCCCTCCAATGGAAAATAATCCGGAGCTGGATGCAACAATGGTTTCGAATCCATCAAAACTAAAATGAATCAACTGTAACAAAAATATTCAATATATGCATGATCTGATTTGTTGAAAAAAAAAATCAAATCACTTTGCTATATCACAAAATGGGGCTGAGAAATAATTTGTTAAAACATAATATATTAGCAATTGCTCAAATTAAATTAATTTCGTTAGAACTGATAGATCAAAGAAAAACAGGGGAATGAATGTAAGGAGAAAAAAAATGAATATATTTTTCCTCTAACGAACTACTGTATATGGAAAATTTAAAAGTGTAATAGTAAAAATATCCTAAATTATAACATCTAATAACCTTATTTTCTACTTAGCACCACGCAAAAAGCACATTTATATATGTTCGTTCATTTATAAATAGCAAATACAAATAGGATATTATGTTTGTATATATGTAAATGAACGAACACAAACAAAAGCTATATTCATGAAAACGTGGTTTTTTATTCATTAAGATTAATTTAACATGTTGAATTAGAGATGATTGGCATGTAATTTATGTGTCCGATCCAACTAATCCGTGTACATATCACTCCCCAAAACTTGACTTTCTAAAACTTTTTCCATATATACGTCTTCCATTGGTGAACCGACATTTTTTGTCCCTTCGGTGACATCCGATAAAATTGGAAGAAAAAAAAAATACATTTTTATCGATTATTCTTTCCATGTTATCAAACTCATCTTATGCATATATGATATAACAGGTTTTATGCATTTTAAGCACCAGACTTTTAACACGTACTACCCGTTTGACCCATGTTCTTTTGGCCAATTGATTCTATTTTACCTTTTTAACCTTAAAAGGTAAATTAAAAAAAATTAAAAAAAAAAAAAAAAAAAAAAAAAAAAGGAGCCGCCAGGCTTTTCACCTTACAAAGTATGAAAAGACAGAAGTTCATAAATATGGAACATTTCTGTACCCAGGCTTGTGCCGATAACTAAGATTTAAGGTGAATGTCAATACTAAAAGAGTATCTGTGCAGCCAGAAAACAAAGTCATGTGTTGCGTGTTTGACCAACAACTAAAGCATTTGTGTACCGAAGAGCATATGTGCAGCCATAAAACTAAGTTATGCCTATGCTTCAGTTATCATACTGGCTTCTGCTGCTGCTGCACAAGTTTGCTAGATTCCCACAGGACTCTCTTCACGCCAAGACCTTGTTCAGAAGGACCAGACGAAGCACCAGTAGCACCACATGGTTGTTGAAGCTTGGCCCATTTATCCAACTTTAAATAAGTAACATCCACAACGCACGAGCCAGATTCATCAAGGTTGGTCCCAGACCATACGCCACTTGCTTGGTGCACACGACCCTTGCCAATCTCTTCTCCTTGCCCATCTGTAAGCACCACGTATTGCCCTTGTTCATGCTTAACCGAGCCACCCTCTGGGTTTCTCTGAGTCCCTTGGGCTGAAGACGGGGATGGGTTAAAGAATTCATCAGCACTCTCAGGGTCAGTTCCTGAACCACCTTTTTTGTCAGTGAAAGTATTGTCTCCCGCAGAAGGTGCACGGATATCCTTGGCAGCTACACGTGCTAGTTTGGCTTTGCGGTTATTCAACCTGTTGACAACAGTCAATAAAGTTACGAAAATAGCTCCATTTCATTTGGCCTGAGTAACCATTTACTTCCTGATATAATGAAGCTATACATAACAGGTAAAGATAAAATTCGGTAGAGAAAGCTAAGGATTTGTTATATGATGTCGCTGCCTATTAAGTTCATGTAATGCAAAAATCAGAAGAAAAATGTCCTCTTTGTACGAACAAGGCAACAACTATAATGTCAATGTACTCTCATAGACCATCCAGTTTCAATACACCAAAACTGAAAATTTAGATGTGGCAAAAAGGTTGGGTCAGTTTGGGTAATGGGTCACGATCAGGTTGGATTGGGTCGACTCTGATTTTCCCATATTCAGTTCTTTTACAACAAACAACCAATACACTAAACGTGACAATACAATTATCATTTATTAATGAAAAACTGAAGATGTAAAATAAAATGACATACACTCACTATTAACAAAGATAAAGAGTAATGAGGAAAACGGTGATCATCCTTGATGGCTTACAGTCTTGCACATCACTTCCCTAAATCCTTATTCAAATGATGGCCCATGTGACGCAAGTACCTACCTGACTTGACCCACTTCAAATTTCTTAAGTACTTGAGTACTGAGTCAGCCTATTTCAGCCCGTTGGGTAATTTTCCATTTTCCAAAATGACCCAAACACTTGCACAAAGTAAGTCACTTGGGTCATCTAAAATAGTTAAATGAATATATTCCATCAACACCTTTAACATTATTAAATATCAAATGGAGAACATATACTCGTGATCTAGTGCTAATATGAAAATAAGAACAGGCTTTCTTACCAATTCTTTAGCTGCGAGGAAGATATTTCTGTACCCTGCAAAATCAAATTAGGAGGAAGAAACTATTATTACCAGAGATATGTGAAGGATGTCTTTTCCCAATTTTAGAAGATGAAATTCTCACATACATGAAGACTAAGTTTCTCTGCCCATGATTGTAGCATGGCAGCTTTCCGCTGCATCTCAGGCTCTGTCACCAAAACCTGTTCGATCATACTTATTTGAATGTGATTCATTATGTTGCGCTTCCTTTTTCTTGATTGCTTATCCTCACTCTACATGTTTATAGAACTTCATGTTATCATTAGTTATTGGAAATTAAAAATAATAATAATAAACAATAATAAAAAATGGTAATTAAAACACATCTCAGGATACTTCTTTACCTGCATGGTATTTGAATCCAATCCAGATGTTTCAGCATTCTGAGCATCTGCTTCACTTTCATGAACAGCCCTAACATTATAGGTTTGAGTTGCCTCTGTCCTCTGTTCTTGAATCTGCAGACCATTGGATGGACCTTCGTTTCCATTGAGGGTTAACGTGTTCACTTCTTCCAAAGGTAATATGATAGATATGCCCTTGATCTGGTCACCATCTCTGTCATGTGCATCTGGAAATTCTTGTACTTTAACATCAGCCTCCTGCGTAATTGATTCCAATATAATACATTCACAATCTTACTTGCCTGTGACAACCAGTACATGCATAAAAACTTGACAACAAAACAAAAGAAGGGATGAAAAGTTTACTAAGACTGGTTCGATGTTGGATTCTTGAGTAATTAGCGGCTCCAACTGTGCAATGAACAACCTACACAAACCATATACAAGATGCAGGTTTACTATTAAAGTTCAAGCAACCACTTCAGACAACATACATGAGTTTCCGTAACTTTATAGGTTGGATAATATACCACTACTTATTAATGTGTCAGATAAATTGTCCCCGATAGATGATTTCTACTGTTTACATCAAGCTAGATTGTGTGGTTAGACAACAGATATGAGTTTCAGTAACTCTATAGGTTGGATAATAGACCACTACTTATTAATGTGTCAGATAAACTGTCCCTGATAGATGATTTCTACTGTTTACTGCAAGCTAGCCTGTGTTAGTCTGGGATTTAATCAGTAACTATAATTGGATAATAGACCAGTACTTATCAATGTGTCATATAGATTATCCCTGATAGAAATTTTCTACTATTTACTGGAAGCTAGTCTGTTGTTAGTCTGGGATTTAATCAGTTATTACCAAATAATTGCAATACATATACATGATAATATGGAATAACTTTTTAAACCTACAAGCTAAGGAAGACATTGCATTATACTTACTTAAGCAGCTGCACGTCATCCTGGTTAAGGAATGTAGGAGTTAAAGATGCTGCATGAATCAATAGGGAACCTGCACACGCAACGGATCATGTTGTCTAAGCAAAAGCATACATCTGTAATAAACTTAAGGAGTTGTTAAAACAACATATACCCAGATTTTGGGTAATGACTGCAGCTCTCTCGGCTCTAGCGTCATTTAAAACTCCATATGGCACATTAAGAAGTTCCTTATGAAAGCACTGCAGAAATGTGTTGAGGAAGAGATCTTTCTCCTCTGTGAACCAGAAGTAGTTTTTTTAAGATGACAAGAACAGTTGCAATAATCCGATGCAGAAAACCATTGATTACAGTATTCACCTTTACATATATCAGGAATAAAACAAGTGAGATTTGCTACAACTTTGACCAGTAAAGATGTTCTTTGAAATGCATAAGAAGTCCGAGGTACACGACATGCATTAAAAGTGGATTCTGGAACATCTGATGATTGAACCACACCCAAAACCCATCCAGCAGCTGCCAATGAATCAAAATCCAGAGTAGCATCTTCTTCAGAAGGCCGAGATTCAGAAGAACACCAGCTAGACAAGAACTCCCCATGTGGTTGCGAAAAAATTGTGGCCAGAACTTCTGTCTGCATGAAAAAGGGCAACAAATTCAATTATAGTCACATCTTAGCATCCCCATAATAAATTGTCTAACATATGTACCTAAATGAAAGCAAGCACATGGATCATAATAATATGTCATAGATAATTATATAAATGAGCTTACAAAGTTCAGGGTGATGTAGAATCGAAAATTAGAATCGTCAGACAGAATTTCTATCAACCGCATTGCATTGAGTTGCAGAAGTCCTCTTGGATAGGTTTTGTCCGAATAGGCAGCAAGCCCATTCAAATCTCCACGAAACATTGTCCTCAGCAATGAAATGACCTATATCACACAATCGCAGATTAGTTTTGTAATTAGCACATAATAAAAACATAAATCTCTAGATATATTGAAAGAAACCTGGGATATAGTAGACTTGGCTAAATCCAAACCCACGGTAGTGCTGGCAGCCACATCCAAAAAAGAGGTACTTTCTACTTCACATAAATTCAGCAGCTGCAAACAGAGTAATGGTATACATTAATGACACCATTAAAACAGAAGCATAGGTAAAATCCTGCAGCTGATTTCATACAGTGACTAAATAAAATATGGTGTATCATTAGATCTTACAATAGATAAGACTTTTGATTTCAGCCTAGAAACCACAGCCATAAGGTAAGAATCTTCACAGAATGGTAATTTCATGATCTCGTGTGCCAACAAAAGAATACCACCTTTTTCACATAGGTCCTGAAGGATATAAAAATAAGTCAGATATACCAACATAAGAAGCATCTAAAAGGAATACTTGTAGCCTTTTGTGTTAACATGTACACATTCAATTGATGGTAAACCTTATTTTTAACAAGGCGCTCCCGGAAGGGCCTTTGTTGACAAAGTGACTGAAGAAACTGTAGAGAAGCCTCACAGTGCTGACACAGACGATTGACTTGAGCAAGATTTGACTGCATGCCACCATTGGCATACTGACCAGGCAACCTCACTTGAAGATATTGAATGTCCACACGAACAGCAGCAAAAGCTGTATGCATAAATTCATCAACCTGTCACACATATCCAACATAAATAAACACCTTATTGTCTAACCCATAATCTGTAGATTATAGACATCGAGCATAGCATGTCACCTCAGGGTGGGCTAGAAGAACTGGTGCAAGCTCATGCCATTGTGAGGAAATAAATGCTGTAAACAGATGTAGAATGCACGCCAGCAGTGCCGAATGAAGCAGAACTAGTTGACTATCCTAGATCAACAACAAAAAGAGATGTGTCAGTGAAGAATAGTAGATGTACAGAAAGGATAAGATTATACAAATGATAGAACTAGATTAACCTGTCTCCAACGAACAAGATGGGCGACATTGAAAAAGATCAAATCAAACATCTGCTCAGATACTTTTACATCCTCAAGCAAAACCTGCATCGTGAAAAATAATTTATAAAATGAAAAAATTAAAAGAAAATTAAACAATTAATTAAATTACCTGCTCAAGTAAGGAATTGCGAGGTGCAAGATCACACAAGCCATGCAAGAGTCTAAACCCACCTAACAAGTATCTATAATGTTCTTCATCTCGTCTTCTTTCAAAAGGTGTTGCCATTAGATGCCAAGCCAAATATCTTGCTAGGGATTCGACATTGATCTGACACATTTCATTGACTAGAGATGGTCAGCAAGCACTAGTCAAAGCAAACGCTTGATGGTTAAAATTTGATTCTACCCAAAACCTACCAACCTGTTTTGATGATCCATTACTGGTGGTGTATTGAATAGTATCATTTTCAGCATCCCTAATTAACTTGCTAAGTTCCTGAGAACTTAATGTAGGTAGTTCTGTAACAGCTGAAATCATATCGATCGGTGGCGGCTGCATATAGAAGCAATTGAAGTAACATGAATGAGCTACATTTGTAAAGGTATATAATGGTATATGCCTACATACGTGTTGGTATACATATTAACCCATTAACTATACACACAGAACATGTGTTTGTGTGAGAGATACAGAGATAATAATACTTGGTAAAGAGGAACAAAATTTGAATGACGTGGATAGTTAACCAACCGTCCTAGTCTTCAGTACATTTAACAAATAGGACATGTGCTCTTATTAAACATAGTATTGTACAAACTTAGAAATTTTGTAGATTCGCATTGATGGTTCTGATTCGCATTAAATACTAATTTCATGGTTCAACTTCAGCAAGCTCCAAAAGGAAAATAATGTAAGAAATTGACTTGAACATTCTGAAATGAAATACTATAAAAGCTGCATGCAGTATCTTCACAAACAGATTTAAGATGAGAGTTCCTCCTAAAAACTGTAAGATTTTAAAAGGGAGTGTAAATTATTTAACCTTGACTTATGTAACATTTCATAAACTTCCCATGGGTAACTTCGATGTCCTAGAATTGGTTTCTTTATATACAACCGAAGTCCACCCAAGCCACCTTTGGTAACCTGGTATGTGAACCCCTGGACTCCATTGACCACCCCGCAAGACCTACGGAACCATGCAAATCACCAGCCTCCACTATTTTTGGGTTATTACTTACTAGGTTGGTGCGGATGACCCCCATACATGGTAATTTATTTTGCATGTTCAAAACTCGTAAGCCCCAACTCCTTGGGGCACATTCCCCAGCCTAACAGTCCAAAAACACGTTAGGATGTTGATTTGTGTGCCTCCATGGATCTTTTGGAGTAGCTTGTGGAGTCTGAATCTACATGCCAGCTCAGGTGGGGCTTCCCTCATTTCTAAAGAGACATCTAACCATGTCAAGAAAACCAAAATCTATGACTAACAGTTTGATTTTGACTTAATTGTCTTAATTGGGAAAATTGCTTAATCTAATAATTCGGTAGGCTGTTCTTTGTTACGAACTTAATCCAGAAGCAGGGCTTAACAGAAAAAGTCACGGGGGTGTAGATTTTTCAATCAAGTAAACTCATATTTGTATAAAAACTGCGATGAAGACACTTATTCGGCATACATTACAAAACAAAATTGTTTATATACAAAGAGACATCATATATCCACACATACTATAGCTAGGCAGAACTTAAAAAGAAATCAAACAAACAAGGCCATGAGTCTGTGTAGTCATCAGGATAACATTACGGCAAGCCCAAACAAACAATACTACACCTTCTTATTAATTGACACAATTATCAATTATCAATCAGCGATGGTTATTGTAAACCAACAGAAACAAAGGAACCTTTCATTTTCCTTCGTCACCATTATATACTAATGTCAAACTTTTCTTGCCATGTAACAATTAAGCCAAATATTGGTATAAGTAAATGGTGAGTGAGTGAGAGGGAAGGGGGTGATGTGGCGCTGAGGTGACAGTGAATAAGGGGTATTTAATAAGTGAGGACTACACCTAGTCTTATGGCTGCGACAACCTCGCCATTAAACTTCCGTATGTTATAAAAGTAAATCATTTAGTACTATTAACGGATTTAACTTTGAATATAGCTCATGTGGGCACTCAAGGCACGAATAAATTGATACATAATCTTACTTAAGTTACGTATTCCACCTTGAAATTCTTAACCAATAAAACTAATCATCAAGTGCTCGCTCTTAGTTGACCATGTGACTCGTTCTTCAACTAATGAAAACTCACCAAAAACGCTAAAAATACCTAACAACACCTATAAATCAATTACTCACACCTTAAAACCTCGCATATAAAACATAATAACTCGTAACCTAAGACACCGACCGGCAACTACAGAATACCACCATCGAGTCCTCTAAAAACAACTTAATTACACAAAAATAAACTTATCATATTCCTCACATCAAAATTAACAATAACAATTAGAAATTAAACTCACAATTACATTCCTGCATGATATATCCTCCTTCACAGTCTTCATTTCCACCTGAACATAAAAAAATGATTATTAAAGGTTAAATTATATAATTAACCATATGAGCCCTAGTTTTATTGGTGTTATGAATTGAATTAATGAATTGGAATGAAGCATATACCTGTTGTTAATTGTGAAGATTGAGAATTGAGAAAGGGTTATATGAGGTCTCGGTGAGTAGTAGCAGTATTATGATGATGATGATGATGGTGAATTAAATGCAGGTATAAATAAAACGTGATTCAAATCAAATTTCAGTTTCTTGTGTGTTTGTTTGGATGGAGATTATATATTCACGAGGGTTTTTATTGCATTTTATGTAGAGGTGGCAAAACGGGCGGGCCGGGCGGGCACGGGCTACGGGTCAAACGGGCAACGGGTCAAACGGGCTATGGGCCAAACGGGCACGGGCTAAACGGGCACGGGCCAAACGGGCTCATGTTATACGAATCGCTTTTAAAAAGACCCAAAATGACGAAATAAATCCATCGAACGTAACACCTCATTTATATTAAAAAAATAAAATGTAAGTTTTTCTTTAAAAATAATCTAATGTTCGAGAAAAGCATGTGCCCGTTTTGCCCGTTTAACTTCTAAATGGGCAATACATGCCCATTTCAAAAAAAGGAGGGGGTCCAAATGTGTCCAAATCTTTTACAAGTTTGCCCATTTAGCCCATTCTTTTGATTTTGGGCACAAATTGCCACCTCTAATTTTATGCTAACTATAGTTAACATTAAACTATTTACCGTATTATTGTTAGTGATAGGGGGTCGCTTGGTTTGATGGTTGGTATCGGTAAAAAGACATCAAATAACAATCTATTTTTTTTAATTTGCCGAGTTAAAACACTTACTTTTTTATTACTTTATTTCACCAACGTATTTTTAATTTTGATCTGACTTCACCAATATGACTAAAATAAACTTGCATCGTTAGTCATTTATACTAACGGCCGTTAGCAAATAACTTAAAATTTGGTTTTCTTACGTTTTCGTCGATTTTACACGTTTTCGTCCGTTTCTGCACGATTTCATCCGTTTTTGCACGTTTTCGCCTGTTTTTTACACGTTTTCGTCCGTCTTTATACGTTTTCGTATGTTTTTTGCACGTTTTCGTCCTATTTTACCCGTTTTCGTCCGTTTTTGCATATTTCGTCCATGTTTACACGTGTTTGTTTGTTTTTGCAGGTTTTTGTCCATGTTTACACGTTTTTGTTTGTTTTTGCACGTTTTCATCCGTTTTTGCAAGTTTTCGTCCGTTTTTGCATATTTCGTTTATTTTTGCACGTTTTCGTCTTTTTTGCACGTTTTCTCCTGTTTTTGCACGCTTTCGTTCGTTTTTGCACATATCGTCCATTTTTGCACATTTTCGTCTATTTTATACGTTTTCGTCCGTTTTTGCACGTATAAAAACCGTTTTTACACGTTTTCGTTCGGTTTTACATGTATAAAAATCATTTTTACACGTTTTCATCTGTTTTACACGTTTTCATCTGCTTTTGCATGTATCAAAACCGTTTTAACACATTTTCGTTCGTTTTTACGCGTGTAAAAGTGGTTTTTACGCGTATAAAAATGGATGAAAACTTGTAAAAACGGTTTTTATGCGTGTAAAAACAAATAAAATGTGTAAGAACGGACGAAAACGTTTAAAAACGAACGAAAACGTGCAAATACGGACTAAAACGTGTAAAAATGAACGAAAACGTGGAAAAAGGACGAAAGCGTGCAAAAAATGAACGAAAACGTGTAAAATAGGACGAAAACGTGCAAAAAACGGACGAAAACGTGAAAAACGGGCGAAAACATGTAAAAACGGGCGAAAACGTGCAAAAATGGACGAAATCGTGCAAAAACGGACGAAAACGTGTAAAAACCGACGAAAACGTAAGAAAACCAAATTTTAAGTTATTTGCTAACGGCCGTTAGTATAAATGACTAACGATGCAAGTTTATTTTAGTCATATGGGTGAAGTCAGATCAAAATTGAAAGTACGTTGGTGAAGTAAGGTAATAAAAAAGTAAATGTTTCAACTCGGCAAATTAGAGAAAGTAGATTGTTATTTTATGGCTTTTACCCTATAAAAAGAGGTTGATATTTATATTATATTTTTTATGCATGCATCACAATTTATACATTACAGTATTGTACTGTACAAACTATAATGTATAAATTATGGTGCATGCATCAAAAGATATGGTGTAGGTATCAATTCACATATAAAAAAGTGTATCATTATGATTATTATGTTTGAATGACAAAATGATATAAAAAGTGTATAGATATTTGAATTTTTTGGTGAAAAGAGAAGGGCTCGCGGAATGAATTTCATAGACACCAAATTGGTGAGTAATGAATCTATGGCTATGATATACTCATTTCATTTTGGGTCTACTAAACAAACATCTTTAATCAATGTGAAACCCATAACCTCATTCCCATATACTCATACCAAACGCACCTTTAATTTTTAGGCTATGATTAAGTTTATTTTTGGAGAGAAATGGAAAGATTTTGGATGGTAATAAATAAAAGAAATTGCTAACAACAACCCATTAGATATTGTTTGAGCATTTCATGTTTAAAAAATTAGCATTTAATTATCTCTAAACATATTATATTTAACATCGTATATTATGTTTAAAACGATTAAAAGTGTATAATTATAGAATATCTGAGTTTATTAAATGTGTTTTTTATATTTATAAAATGCTTAAACAATACTCATTGGGTTGTAGTTAGCAAATCTCTAAAAAATCATATTTTTGATAGTTTTTAGGAGAGTGGGAAAGTAAAGAATAGTAAATTATCCTAAAATTACTATCCTACCTTTCTTCTCAAATTGGGATCAAATGGGGTGAAGATGATTTTAACGCCTTTTTTTTTTTGCTTAAATCCTCCTTTTCTTTCTAACTTGGGAACAAAAGATTAAAAATCAAAAAAATTTCCTCCTATAATCATTTTTCTCGTTTTTTTCCCACTCCATTACTCTTCTTTCCATTTTATACTTGGGAACAGAGTTTAGTTTTGTGACTTTGTCATATGGTTTAACAATACTTACAGCAATTATGCCCGATCTCGTCTAGGTGGCGTCTAAAAAGTAAAATGTACACAATTACACTTTTTACAAGAGTGAAAAAAAAAACTATTTTTAAAATTAAAAGAAAAAAAAAAAAAAAAAAAAAAAAAAAAAAAAACATTCGGCAAATGTGTGTGATGAGCAAAATATGTAACACTAATGAGTGCAAGTATCAGGGTACCGCATGTACTGTATATATGCATACAACATAGTTGGTGTAAATGTTTTAGCCTTTGTCACATGGTTGATATAGCTCTTATTCTTGAAAGATCAATGCTTACACACTCGTTATCCTGAACATAATTAATACCGCAAACACTACACCTTAATTTATTAGGTTTAATTTGTTGCTAAAATAACAGTATAAAACTCTAAGTGCATTTTGGTAGAGAGAATTTCAAAGAATAGAAATTCAGATAATTGAAATTGAGTGAGAAAGTTATTGAACTCTTCTATTTGAATGGCAGCATTAACAAGCAGTAACAGCATTAACGACCAGAGTTAATGTATAGTAGCAATATAACTTTTGATGACTTGTAACTTTATCAACCACAACTTCATTAACAACTGCAAACAAGCTTACAGACTCATCACCATGCGTCTTAGTTTGTAAGCCTTTAGACGCAAGCCTTTAGACGCAATCCTAGCAATACCAACCGATGGGTTGAGATTAACCCCATCTTCACCATCATTAACACTCACACCCTCGTTACCAGTTTTAGAAACTGCCTAAAATCCTCTAACAGGTTTACGTAGTTTCCCATCCGCTTCTATTAACCTAACTTCATTCGTTCGAACTGTAGTTGCCAACTCAGAAAAAGTAGGAAAGTGATACGCCATGAACGATGAATCAAGACCAGTATTGATTGACCAACAATATTTAATGAATAATGTTAGGGTTTGCTTTGCTCAGTTCTCCTCATAAACAGAAACCATACACCACGAACAAAAGATACCATCACAAATAATAACGAAAAACCCTAAATAAGGTTTACTTGTAGATCGTGTTAAGCCAAACCCTAAATAATGGTTTGAATAATCCTTAAGAACAAAGAGATCTTGACTGCACCTAAACAGATTATTCAACAAACCAGCATCCCCAATCAACACTAACGAACAGTAGTACCAGATTAGAACCAAACGTGCAGCAGAAAACCAAACAAATAGGATTACAACAGAAACAAAACGATTGAAAAAAAAATAGGGAAGTTAGGGTTTCGATTTGTTTCCTATATCGACAATGTAAAATCTTCTATGATTGACAAACCTTGTAAATCCTAGATCAAGAGCAACCTCGCTCTGATACCAATTGTGATGATCGTTTAAAACTCATCTAGAATCAATAATAACAAAGATAACAAGTTGCACAACGGAATTAAACAAAGACAATTGTTATTAACAAGGTTTTACATAATATACGCCCCAATTATATTTGATCATGATGGAGCGTGTTACCTAACTGTAACATGGATTAAAGACACCTTTGATCTTAGGGTGTGGATGATCTCTAGTGGGGAGATCGTTTATGTGTTCCTAAAACATGATTAAACACATAATTAAACAATGTATAGGGATCTCTTTATATATATAGTCCATCTAGACCTACAAAGGAAACATAATTGTATTAGGAAACTAAATCTTTCCTAATTTTGATCTTTATCTTTTTCAACAAGTCTTCTAGAATCTTCCATCTTCTAGAATTCCATAATGTCGATCTTGTTCCTTTTGTTATCATCAAATCAATAAATCCCAATGATGATATGATTTGAAACTTATTAAGTTCATGGAGAACTTAAGTTAAAGGGAAGAGTTAAAGATGTACAAGACGGTTAAAAGGAAACCTGTGAAGAAAAAGATACTGTTTGTTTTGTCATCATCAAATAGGGGAAGATTATTATGATTTATTGATTTGATGATAACAAAAGGACCAAGATCGACATTATGAAATTCTATAAAATGAAGGATTTTAGAAGACTTGTTGAAAAAGATAAAGATCAAGATTAGGAAAGATTTAGTTTCCTAATACAATTAGGTTTATTTTGTAGGTCTAAATTAACTCTATATATAAAGAGATCCCTAGACATTGTTTAAATATGTGTTTAATCATGTTTTAGGAACACATAAACGATGTCCCCATTGGAGATCGTCCACGCCCTAAGATCAAAGGTGTCTTTTATCCCTATTACAGTTAGGTAACATGTTCTATCGTGATCAAATAGAATTGGGGCATATATGATGTAAACCTTTTTAATAACATTGTGTTTGTTTTAATTCTTTGTTATTGGGGCGTATATGATGTAAACTTGTTATCTTTGTTATTATTCATCTTAGATGAGTTTTAAACGATCTTCACAATTGGTATTAGAGAGGGTGGCTCTTGATCTAGGATCTACAATGTTTTTTTTTTATTCGAAGATAGAAGTTCTCTTTGGCGAAAAAGTGATCATGCTTTCCTTACGATACTTTAACAATCGATCATAAACCTTTTAATTTTTTAATTTGTTAATTGTTTATCGTGGGACGGTGACATTAATGCTTCCTTTTACTTCAACTTTGTAATTTCAGATTTTTGAGAAGAAGTGAGTTGTTTCAAGTTATCCACCTGTGTTTGTAAGGAGGTACATAGTTCCATCAATTCCTTTAGTTTCATACTATCCTCATCAGTTCGAAGTGTGTTACCTCTTGTGAGCATTGAATCATTGGATTGTTTAGACACCCTCTCATACCTAGTATGAGCAGAAGTACCCCCCCCCCCCAATGGTTTCTTGGCACTTAGGACCATCACCTGAATCAGCTCCATGAGAACTAGACTCATTAGATGTTGTTTTAGATTGGGTCTTATTTATGTTACCACTGCCATGCTCTGCTTCTAAACTAGAAGCATTAGTGGTAGCCCTCACCAAACTTCCACACATCTCCTCATTGACAGTCTCATCTGCAACATTACCACTAGGTGCACTAGACTGAGGTATCTCAGTGCCCTTTCTTTTGGTTTCCTAGGGTTTTTGGTCTTTTGTGGTTGTGAGGTAGATGATTGTAAAACTGTAGGTGTGTGTTGGATATCAGTGGGAGTTCCTGAATCTTCACTCATTTGTGTTTGTGGTTGATACATGATCTTACCTAAGTTTTGTATTCCACCTTGAAATTCTTAACCAATAAAACTAATCGTCAAGTGCTCGCTCGTAGTTGACCGTGTGACTCGTTCTTCAACTAATGAAAACTCAACAAAACGCTAAGACACCGTAAAACTCGTAACCTAAGACACCGACCGGAAACTACATATATAACACTTAATAACTCTTAACCAATCAAACTAATTAAAACCTCATACATAACACTTAATAACTCGTAACCTAAGACACCGACCGACAACTACATAATACTACCATCGAGTCCTCTAAAAATAACTTAATTACACAAAAACAAACTCATTATTATATTCCTGACATCAAAATTAACAATAACAATTAAAAAGTAAACTCGCAATTATATTCAGGCATGATATATCCTCCTTCACAATCTTCATTTCCACCTAAACATAAAAAAATGCTTATTAAAGCTTAATTTAAGGTTAAATAATATAATTAACCATATGAGCCCTAGTTTTATTGGTGTTATGAAGAATGATTTGGAAAGAAGCATACCTGTTGTTAATTGTGAAGATTGAAAATTGAGAAAGGGTTATATGAGGTCTCGGTGAGTAGTATTATTATGATGATGATGGTGAATTAAATGCAGGTATAAATAAAACGTGATTCAAATGAAATTTTGAATTTCTTGTGTGTTTGTTTGTTTGGAGATTATATATTCACGATGGTTTATTGCATTTTATACTAACTATAGTTAACATTAAACTATTCTTATTTTTGTTTTGAGTTAACTACATAAATGGTTCATGGTTTCTCGGTTTTTATGGATTCAGTCCACTTTCATTTTCGTCTCGAGTTTAGTCACTATGGTTTTAATCTGTTACTGATCGAGACCATTTTTCTCATTTTCGTTAACTTTTTCTAGTAAAACTACCAAAATACCCTCACTATTATTAATACTAAAACACATGGAAACTTGTCATCTTCCTTTTCTTTTAAATACAAACATAAAACACCCACATGAACACATCAAAACACCCAGATTTATCCCATACACGCACTTTTTTCACTTACCAAAAAAAAAACTCAAATGTATGATAAGGATGGTGGTAGCTCGTGTTTATGGTTGATTAGTGGTGTGAATAGATGATTGGAGATGAAATGATGATTTGTGTCACATTAGATCTGTGTTAGGGAAGATGGTGTATGGTTTTTGTTTGTAGGCGGCGTCGGACGAGGTAACGGTGGTTCGTCGATGGTGTAGGGTGGGGGCTGTGGTTGAGACTCAGGGCTGTAGTGGTAGCAGTTGAAAAATAAGGATGTATAGGTTTGTGAGTTTGAGTATGTATAACTGGTTATGTTGTGTGTGGATTAATTTATGCAAAATGAAGAAAGTGGGTTTATGGTGGTGGGTACGGTGGTGGTTCGTGCTTGTAGTTTGTTGAGGTTTTTTGAAATGTATAATAAGAGTTGTATAGATCTGAGATGGTGGTGAGGTTTGATAGGTATGGTGGTGGCTATTAAACCAGGTATGTGGTTGGCATGGTGATAGATATGTGGTTGGTGGCTGATGAGGACGTAGGTGACGGTGACAGTGGTGGTTGGCTGACGGTTATTAGCAGGTAGGGTAGTGATGGTTCGTGGATGTAGCTTGGTGGCCGATGACGATGAAGGTGCAGGTGGTGACATATAGGTGTGCAGTGGTGGTAGCTGGTCGACCATGATTAGCACATGGGTGGTAGTGGTGGTTTGTGTTGTGTTTGTGAGTGACTGGTGGTAGCGTCGACGGTGGTGATGGAGTTTGATTTAGTGGTGTGGTGTTATCGTAGGGTTCGATTTAGTGTTTAAGCATATGCATATAGTGGATTGTGAGAATGGTAAGAAAAAATGGGTTGATGAGTTTATCATTTGTGTTTAAGAGGTGTTTGTGTGAGTGTCTCATATTGAAGAAAAAAGTTGGTTTATGTTTGACTGGAAAACAAAGAGAGAAAGTTGTGTGTGGACCCATACGATACTTGATAAAAGTATCTAAATGACGAAAATGCCCTCTAACTTAACGGTCAAACTAAGTCAATCTAACAAAGTTAGGCGAAATGGACTGGATCCGTTACAAATTAAAAACATAGTGACTGAACCCGAGACGAAAATGAAAATTGGACTGAATCTGTAAAAACCGACAAACCACAAGGACCATTTATGTTGTTAACTCTTTTGTTTTTGATTCTTTCGAACAACTCGATGAATTTAGTAGATCTCGTTAGAAGGCCTCAATGACCATAAATCGAACCTATCCAATTTTTACAATGTGATGGTTGGTTGTTCACGGCCTAGTTGTACCTACCTTTTCTTTTTTGGGTCAATATAAGCAATGCAGTTCATACAACAATAAAACTAATCCAAATTATAGAGCTACGACACAATCAAACTCAAATGAACAAAATTTTGAATTGAATCGTACCAGCCTCCTGGGTTATTACTCATTTTTGTACTTCATGTTTTATTTTTTCCAATTATTTATGTAATTAATAAACGAGGGAGAACTAAAATAATGGACTAATCATTCTACGTATTCTCTCTTTTAGCTCATTCGGAATGACTCGTCTGATAATTATCCGTTATTATTTATGTCTCTAGTATGACCCCTTGATAAAATGTGGAAGGGAGTGGGGTAAATGGTCGATACTGCTGAAAGAATTGCTCTTTGGATGAGTTTATTTTTGGAGAAAAAAGGAAAGATTTTGGATGGTAATAAAAAACAGTCACGTTTTTTGATATTTTTAAAAAGTATCAACACATCTCAAAATTATTCTCCTAATCTTCTTCCCAAATTGGGATGAAATTGAGTGAAGATGATTTTAAAGCTTTTTTAGCTTACATCCTCCTTTTCTTTCTAACTCGGGAACACAAGATTTAAAATAATTTTTTTTCCTCCCCTCTTCTTTATTCCCTTCTCGTTTCTCTTCTTTCCGTTTTATACTCGGGAACAGAGTGTTAGTTTTGTGATTTTGTCATATGGTTCAACAATACTTACAACAATTATGCCTGATCTCGTCTAAGTGGAGTCTAAAACTTTTTTTCGTGAGTGAGAAAACTACTTTTAAAAAAAACATTCGGCAAAAGTGTGTAATGAGCAAAATATGTAACATTAATGCATGCGAGTATCAGGGTAAACGCATGTATTGTGTATATGCATAGTCGCTACTACTAGTTCCCCTTCGAAAGCTCCATTCGGGATTTTGTCTAACATGGTTTTACAACATGTTCACCTTCATATCCCGATTTTTGTTACACCCACTCTATTTGCTATTAAGTTTCTTGGTAAAGGTTGTGATAATAATATTGGATATTTTATAAAATCGTTTAAGTTCACATTCCGAATAAAAATATTTCTACCTTATGGTCTGCGTACCACAAAATCCTTATTGGGATTATTTAAGAGAATCACTTAATTTTTAGGCAAATGAGAACTAAATAAAATTAACAGATTATGTTGGTTTTTGTATGTTTAAATTAAAGCATTGTTTATGTTAATAACAAACAGTTACTTTCGGTTAAGAACGGTTGACAACGATTTTGAGATGTCGCATCCATTGACAGAGCTCGGACAATTTTAGTAGAAGGCCCGAAGTGTAAATCATAAAATTTGGGAGGGACAAACGATACTTTATTTATAAAATTGAAGTCTTTATAAAATAAACCATTTATTAATACAAGGTATAAAATGTAAAGATGAAAAATCCTTTGGGGTTAATAGCCGTACCTAGTCCTCATGAAACTTCGACATTGGCTGCCCCAAACCCCGTGAATGGCGACTCCCTTGACCCTCACATTTTTGTCGTGGTCGGAAGCACATTAGCTCACATAAGTGTGAAAAACACACTTCTCTAACTCGTACCCGAGTCTAATATAAAATCTCATCAGTTTTCAATAAATCACGACCACCTAAACAGTTGATGACGCAAAAATCACCAACATTTGCTTAAGCCGCCTTTTGTCAGCCAATGTATCACTCATACAACATAGTTGGTGTAAATGCTTTAGCCTATGTCATATGGTTGATATAGCTTATTCTAGAAATATCAATGATTAAACACTCGTTTATCTTGAACACCCTGATTAATACCGCAAACACTACACCTTAATTTATTAGGTTTAATTTGTTGTTAAATTATTAGTATAAAACTCTAAGCACGTTTGGTAGAGAGAATTGCACATATTAGAAATTCAGATAAGTGAAATTGAGTGAGAAAGTCATTGATTTCACTATTTAGTAGCGCCAAAAAATTGAAATAAAAATAATCATGAATTTTTATTTATTTTTTCTGAAAAAACATCTAAATAAAAAAAAAATATACTATGATAATGTCACCAAAAAAAATTCAAAATATTTTAAGCACCTAATGTTGCACATAATTTTATGATTTGTTATTTTTCTCAAAAATCATCTAAATAAAAAAAAACATTATACTATGATAAATGTCAACAAAAAAAATTCAAAATATTTTAAGCACCTAATGTTGCACATAATTTTATAATTTGTTTACATAAATCTTTTTAACAAAGCTCATTCTTTAATAAAATTATAATTGGAAGTGATAAAAAAAATAATAAAACTATTAAAAAAATAATAATAAAAAAACATTTCTCCAATTTCTCTATTAAAATGATAGAAATAGAGTTAGTCAAATTAAAATACCAATTTCTCTTAATTTCTTCATCAAATTTTCCACTTTTTATTTCTTTCTACCAAACAATGAAAATTAGTCTAATTTTATTTCTTGAGTAAAATACATCATTCGTCCCTAAACTTGTCAAAAAATATCACCATGGGTCGTACCTTGGCATTTTTGTCATCGTGAGTCCCTTTTTCAAGTTTCTTTTATCAAGCTGAGTCCCTTGACTCGTTATCCTTCGGTTAACTGATTATAGGTGAGGGTAGAAACGTCTTTTTACCATAGCATACTATTTAAAGTCGTTGTACAGTGTTTCCATTTCTCTATATTACTCTCTACCACAATTTTCATCCTCACTTATCATCCCTAAACTTTACCCAAAACCTTTCTTCTCCCAAATCTTAAACCTGTAAAAATGGTCTGTTGCTGGTGCAGTAAATAAGCAATAGTTCACACATCGTGAACAACGATCAACCCAGGGCGTCGATTCTATGGTTATCCTGATCAAGTAAGTGTGTGTTAAGATTTTGTTTGTTTTTCATTATTAGCAAAGTACATAGTAACAATGGTGGTTGTTTAATGACTTGTCATTTTCATGACTAGGGGTCTTCTTGTCGGTTTATAGGATGGTATGATCTGGAAATGTGTGATCGTTCAAGAATGATCATACCAGGCCTTTTGAGGGGGAGAAATGAGCTTGAGGCAAGATTACAAGCTGCTCAAAGTGATGTGTGGAAGTGGAAGATTTACCCGGTGCTCGGTTGGATATTGTGTTTGATTGTTTATGCACTTGGTTAACTCTTTAGCTTTTATGTATGATGGTGGTGGTATTTTGAAGTATGTTGTGGAAATATAAGGGCATGCTTGGTAGGGGGTTAGGGGGGGAGTAAGAAATGGGAAAGATTATGAAAAAGTATGGTTGGTGGAGTATAATGCAATGACCCATTACCCAATAGTGTGTAATGGGCCATTACCCAATAAATTAGGGGAAATGATTTTCTTTCCCTTTCCCTTTCCCCACTATTATCATTACCTTTCCCTTTCTCTTTCCCGAGTTTGAACCAAGCACACCCTAAGTACTTGTTAGGTCACCATCTGAGGGTAACAACCTTGGTCAAACAATGATGTAGTATGTACTAACTTTATATTCTCTTTAGTGGAATGTTTCATGTTTTCCTATATTGAAAATGGTAGCAATTGAGTCTCCTATTTGGTTATGAACTTTGTTCTTATTGTGGAAAACTAGAAGGGGGGGTTGAATAGTTTTACCAATTTAAAACATCCTTTTAAATATTTAGATCGACTTATGTCAATCTATTTGGTTGTTTATGTTGGACGTTGATAGATAGATATATAAACTTGTAATGAAAGATAAAGAGTAAGAAGCACATCACCACGACACAAGTATTTATAGTGGTTCGGCTACAAGGACACCTTCCTTGCCCTACTCCACTCCCCGAGTCACCTACTCGAGAGTTCGTAAGCACTACACCAACTCCTTATGGCGGAGAAGCCTTCACAACGTCGCTTAACCTTTTTCCGGTACAAAGCTAAATACCGAGTTCTTTCACACCAAGGCGAACCACACCTAACACAACGTCGCCTACCCTTTATACGGTGCTAGGCTAACCACCGAGTTCTTTCACACCTTAGGAGAACTAATCCTATCACAACGTCGCCTACCCTTTATTAGGTACTAGGCTAAGCACCTAGTTCCATTACCATGGAGGAACTACTACCCTTCACAACACAACACCTAATATCAAGGAGATCTACTCCTTGTTACAATATCATCAAGGATATCACCATCCTTGGAAATAAACAACTACTTATAAGTATAACGATGCACCTCATCGATTATACGACCTAGGCATTCTTCCCAAATGCTACTTGATTTGATTCTTTGGCATCCTTCACTAATGCCTTTGACACAACGCTTGGCACCCTTCACTAATGCCTTCGTCTTGACACCTTTAGCATTCTTCACTAATGCTTTGACACGGATGATGAGCACCTTTCACTAATGCTTTCATCTTGACACTTTTGGCATTCTTCACTAATGCCTTCAACCCAACATCTATGGAGAAAGGTAGATCTATCAACAAGAGAACCTTCGTTGTCTTGATGATGACGAAGCATGGCAACTCATGGACTTGAGCTTGCAAGTCTTCAAGATGTGGTGATCTTTCCTTTAAGAGGAACCTATATGATCACACAAAAACAAAAGACAAAACTACATATATCACTTGGATCTAAGGTTAGAGGGTTAGAATACTTTGGGGAAGTATGTGTGTAAAAGTGCACCTAGAGAGGAAGAAATGGCTCTCTATTTATAGAGGAAATTCTCTTCTGTTTCCCCAGATCCCACGGATCCCTACCACAAGGGATCCGGCTAGCACAAAGCTAGGGATCCGTGGTCCGCTCCTCTTTGCCCATGGGTATTTTTGGTTAAGGGTCATGGGTCATGGGTCATGGGTTGATCCATGGTTTTCTTTCTAGATACAATGAACTTGGTTAAGTGGTATATATAAAACCATGGGTTATGGGTCAATACCATTTGCTAGTATTAAGGGTACAATGAACTTAGTCAAGTGGTATATATAAAACCATGGGTTATGGGTCAATACCATTTGCTAGTATTAAGAGTACAATGAACTTAGTCAAGTGGTATATATAAAACCATGGGTTATGGGTCAATACCATTTGCTAGTTTTTACCCATTTAGTGTATACTTGTTTTTACCCAACTACGTTCAATGTATTTGGTCAATGGGTCAAATACTTAAGTTTCTACCCATTTACATTACCCAATATACTACATACTAGTTATGTGTATATTTACCCAAATATGTAAACACTAGTTGTTGTACATATGTAATACTAAATCATAAAATCACTTATACTTGTTTTAGTGTTTTATGTGAAAATGTGAATATGTTAGAAACTATTAGTTCAAACCATTTACGTATTTTATTTGTTTCGTTAATATGATTTTACGTTTGTTATCGACAAAACATTAGAAGATCGTAAAATATAAATAAACGTTTTTACGGCTTATTTGTATTAACACTTATAACGATTGAGTTTACCTTATGTTTATGTAGATTAATCTAACGAAATTTTAGTATTTATTTGCACAAATCTATGTTTCTATGTTCGTAGCTAGCCAAGTTAAAGAAAGTGGAGAAAAGAACGAAAAAAGAAGTAAAAACGAAGATTCATGCATGTACCAAGAATCCCGCATCAAGACTTACCTCGGGAAGACTTTCATTGTTAGTAGATAATATTTTGTGTATATTGGGTCAAGCCTATGTGTTTCTCAATGTATATATTGTAACAAACCCTTTCATTATCAATCAACAAACACATTACATTCTACATGGTATCAGATCACAACATTGTTCGTTCCATGTGGTTGTTTAAGCACAAGCATTTTGCATATGGATCTTTAAGCAGGTACAAAGCACGACTTGTAGCTAATGGGAACAGTCGACAACTTGGCGTTGACTATGATAAGACATTTAGTCCGGTTTTTAAACTGGTCACGATTCGCACGGTGCTCAGTCTAGCTGCATCTCGACATTGGAATGTTCATCAGCTTGATGTCAAGAATGCATTTCTACATGGTACCTTGTCTGAGACTGTTTACATGCACCAGTCTCCTTGTTTTCGGGATCCTCAGCGTCCCGACCATGTTTTTCTCTTACAACGATCGTTATATAGCACCACGTGCATGGTTTTAGCGGTTTGCGAGTTATGCTACTCGTGTTGGTTTTTGGTCATAGCAGATGCGATTCATCCTTGTTCATCTATAAAGGATCTTATGATGTTTACTTATTACTTTATGTGTATGATATTTTGTTTACAGCTTCTTCTACAACATTTTTACAGAGAATTATCACTTCTTACATAAGGAGTTTTCTATGACTGGTCTTGGGCCGCTAAACTATTTTCTGGGCATCTGTGTCACACGTTCCACCAAGGGGATGTTTCTTAGCCATAAAAAGTATGCATTGTAAATTCTTGAGCACGCGGGTATGTGCAATTGTCATTCGTGTCGGACCCCTGTTGATGCGGAGTCCAAACTGGCAGGTGATGGTACTCCCATTTTTTATCCGACCCTTTACAGGAGCCTTTCCGGGGCTTTACAGTATCTCACATTTACTAGACTTCATTTGTCTTATGCAGTTCAGCAGGTTTATCTCTATATGCATGATCCTTGGGAGCCTCACCTTGCTTCTCTTAAGAGGATTTTACGATATGTTTGTGGTGCTTTGAATTATGGTCTTCAGTTGTATTCATCCTCGACTTCTTTGTTGGTTGTTTATTCAGATGTTGATTGGGCAGGTTTCCCGACTACTAGGCGTTCTACTTCAGGATATTGTGTTTTTCTTGGCAACGATCTACTGTCTTGGTCGTCCAAGAGGCAATACACTTTGTCTTGCTCTAGTGCCGAGGCTGAGTACCGTGGTGTTGCCAATGTGGTGGCTGAGATTTATTGGTTGCAAAATCTTCTTCGTGAGCTTCATTCTCCTTTACATTCAACTAACATAGTTTATTTTGATAATGTTAGTGCGGTATATTTGTCTTCTAATCCAGTGCATCATCAGCGTACGAAGCATATCGAGATTGACATACATTTTGTTACAGATCGTGTTGCAGCAGGCCGCGTTCGTGTGTTACATGTTCCTTCTCGTTATCAAGATGCCAATATCTTCACCAAGGGTCTTCCATTTGCTTTATTTGACGAATTCCGGTCCAGTTTGAGCATTCAGCGTCCTCTCGCTCAAACTGCGGGGGGGGGGGGGGGGGGGGGGGCTATTAGTAGATAATATTTTGTGTATATTGGGTCAAGCCCATGTGCTTCTCAGTGTATATATTGTGACAAACCCTTTCATTATCAATCAACAAAAACATTACATTCTACATTCATAATTAAAAGAGAAAAAAAACAATGCTCCCAAGACTCGAAGATAATGGAGAAGATGGAAAACGAGAAATAAGTGAAGAAGAAAAGCTAAATCGAAGAATATTGGAAACGTCGTTGTTCCCGACATACCTCCGCCATTTTGGCCATAAGTTGAGCATACGAACTCCGATTGACTCTGTTCAAGCGACCACGGAAAGCTAATAGAAAGAGCTACAACGTCCTTTTTTACCATTTTCAGCCAAAGTGACCGCAACCAATCGGTTATGGCCCATAACCGATCGGATATAACCATTTTCTCAGCAAAACCCATCTAGTCGATTGGCTTGGCTTCGTAGCCGATCGGCTGGATAGTTTTGACCTCCCAAACTAGACATTAAGTTTCCAACTCGTACAAACCGACTTTAGCTTGGTTCCCACTCACATTCTAGACCATTATAGGTTACTTGGTTCCCAAGTTGAGCATTGATGACCCTAGGCCTAGAGAGTAGTATAAATAAGACTCATTTGTGTGTGGTTTCATTATCCCATCTTTATCCCTCACCAACTCATCTCTTTCCCATCTGTCCCAATCTCCCTTACACCATATGGGCTGATTATCCACCATCATTATCACTCCTAAAAAACCAAAAAACCTCTACCATTTTCAGAAGAGGGCAAGATCTCTTGAAGCAAAGTGTTTGGCATAATTTTTTGACTTAGTTAGAAGTTGTAGTTGATTGGAGGCTTTAAGGTTGCTCCAAACCTTCACCTTTGCCGATTGAAATTCATACTTTGGGTAAACCTTGTTACTTTTATATTTCATGATGTTTATGATTACCATGATTGTTGAAGCCTTGTGTTTTGTTGAATGCAACATGGAGTAGTTTAATTTACTTGTTTGGAATCATGTGAATATTGAAATGGAGTGTTTGGCATTTTAGCAATATCGATATATGGTTTTGTTTATGTGTCTGTTTGAATTGTAACATGTCTAAATAACTTGTTCGTGAATCATAATCGGATTTATATGTCGAAAGGACTTCTTGTCATGATTTGTTCCAAATGTTAATTGATAACATCAAATAGTCCTGAATATTAAGTGTCAATTTCCCCCGATAATGCTTGTAATGTATATCATTTATATGGATTTACGCTTGTTTTCCATTGTTTTCCACTTTTAGGTAAATTACGAGCATTGGAGCTAAAGAGACGCGGAATTGGAGAATTATCTAAAGATCTATCATAGTATGCTGATTTTGAAGAAGTTACGACGTAACTCGTCTCTAACATTAGGCCGTAACTATTGCGTGACTCAGAAAACCAACTTATCAGAAGGTTACGACGTAACTCTTCCCAAAGGCTACGACGTAACTATATTAGGTCAAATGAGGTTCCACGTCGCTGATACTTACGCCGTACCTATTACCTCAACTACGGCGTAACCAAGTTTATTGAAGACTACGGCGTAACCACTTATAAGGTTACGCCGTAACCAGCAGATCTAGTGCAAAATTCGATGAAATAGAAGGTTACGGAGTAACTCTTATATTAGTTACGCCGTAACCCAGATCTGGCCTATATATACCCCACGAATTCTAGCATTTCTAATCATCCCATTCCACACACAACAACCAGAGAACGTGGGAAAAATCTCAAGGCAGGTCTAGAGGAGCATACGGAGCTGTCTCCAAGGGAGAAATCACTCCCCTACGATAGGCATTAGCATTTTATATTTTCTTTACTTTCAATTCATGTATTTCGTACCTTTGAATATTGAATTGGTTTGTATGATTAATATGAGTGGCTAAGCACCTCTTGGTGCTGGCCTAGTTATGATTTCTTAATTGTTTTGTTTGCATTTACTTTACTTCCGTACAATTATTTCTAAGTGTATGCATGCATAGTTTATTGGTAGCCACCCTTGGTTCGGTAGTTTTGAATGGCGGTAGAGGCCAATTGCCTAGGAGATATGACCAACTGACCCTAGGTGAGCGGACTGAGACGGGAAGGGTAATATATGACCAACTGACGACCCTTTCTACTTGTGCGATTTGACCAACTGATCACCTACCGTTTGGATGAACTTAAGAATTAGGGGGTGAGTGTTTAAGTTGCTAACGCCTGGGCACTCACTATTATAAATCTAGCATGTAGCGGTACTTAATGACTTGGCTTAGGGGACCAGGAACAACAGGACTTATGAGGGGACACATGACTTCTCCTGTGGTGGCATCTTTGCTGATAGGTTAGGGCGAATTGACCAAATGCTGTCCTCTCGACTTTGACCCCACATGAAGTAATTGGAACTTGGAAGTAAGTAGACGTAGGAATAACTAGCTAGGAGGATTAACTAGGTTAGCACCACTCTCCTCTATTGATTTACCCTTTATCATTTATTTGCTTTTATTTGCTTTATTTTGCTTTAGTAGTTTAATTAATTAATTCCCTATCGAAACCATTATTAATCTGTGACACCTAGACTTAGTAATGATCAAACTCACATAGCTCTTGGGACGACCTCGGCTTTACCGATTACTACACTACACACGACCGGGTACACTGCCCGTTAGTGCATTAGGGTAGGCCATAGGTATAACGAGACTTTATAAATATTAAAACCTGGTCAGTAAAACCTGCATCAAGTTTTTGGCGCCGCTGCCGGGGAGCTATTTTAGGATTTCGTATTAATTATATTTTTAATTTTCTTTCTTAAATGTCAGGATACAAGACTCGCAGCTCGAGGCCTTTTCTGGCCACCCCATTTGATGACCCGGAGAAGCAATTTCGGACAAGGAAAGTTTACTCTCCAGTTCCTATTCACAACATCTTCTCATTTTACGAATCAGACCAGTCTGACGCAGAACCGGAGGTCATCAATGAAAATAATATCGATGACCTAACTATGGAGCAGTATTTGGAGCGACCAAATGAGAACTGCCGATGAAGCTTCACTCAGGATTCTCATACTGAAAAATACTCTATTCCAGATCATATTATTCGAGAGTTACACGAACTTAAGTTTTCTGGAGATAAAGATGAGGACGTTCAGGATCACGTTGAAGAAGTTCTCCACTTATCATCTCTTTTCAACGTCAGAGGTACTCCGAGCTATTCGGTCACTGCAAGGATTTTTCCTATGACTCTTACTGGGACAGCGAAAAGATGGTATGACAAACTCCCTAACTATTGTAAAGGAGCGTGGGATAAACTAAGAAAAGAGTTCGTCCAGCAATTTTGCCCTCCTTAAAAAATGGCCAAGCTTCTTGGGAAAATCTATCAATTAGTTCAGGTTGGAGAAGAAACGCTTTACCAAGCATGGGAAAGATTTAATGAGCTACTCTATCGATGCCCCACTCATGATTTAAACAAAAATCAGATCATCTACGTCTTCTATCATGGGATTAATGCGCTAACACGGGAACTTCTAGATTCCCCAAGACCTATTCCTAGCATGACTCTTGACCAAGCCCTGGAATGTATTCAACGGATTTCTGAACATTGCTACAAGTGGCATATGGATACAGGTTACGGACCGAGAGACAATTTTGATCATAAGGTAATGAAGACGATAACAAAACAAGAATACAATTATGAGGAGATTTTCGAAAAACGAAGGTTAGAAAGAGAAGCTGAAGCATGCAGGGTTGAAAGGGCTAAGAGTGTGTTTGGGACCAAAACCGGGAGCGATCTTGAGAAAAGGATTCTTGACCACATCAAATAATCAAGAGAACGAGATGATAGGATTGAAAAATTGATGAAAACATTCGTGGATAATACAGTCTCTTCTATCAAGATTCACGATGGTAGGATCAAGAGATTGGAGAAGAGTGTTAGCTCGTGTTCAGAAGCCATCTTTGATTACCTAGAAGCTCGAGAGGAGGAAGTTGTCCACACTGTAGAAACTATCCTTGAAGAACCCATGACCTTTTCGGAAAAAGTTAAGCGACGAATCAGCATGGAAAGACAGTCACTTCTGGACCAAGCTTTACCGGTAAACTTCCCTATCAATAATTCTATTAAAACTAATCATGATGATATTTCGCAGGAATTAAGCAATGATGAGACAATTCACCTCAACGAAAGATGTTCAGCAGTTTTGAGAAACAAGCTACCACAAAAGGAAAAAGATTCGGGGTGTTTCACTCTCCCTTGCTTGATCGGGAATCTAAACATGTGTAATGCCCTAGCTGATCTTGGAGCTAGTATTAGTATAATGCCTCGTTCGATGTTTTTGCGTATGGGGATTGGTGACCTAAAGCCGGCAAAGATGAAAATTGAAATGGCAAATCGATCTATGCAATCGCTGTTGGGCATCGTTGAAAATGTGTTGGTAAAAATTAAGAAATTCCTTTTCCCAGTAGATTTTGTGATTCTTGACATTCCGGAAGACAACGGAATATCTGTCATTTTAGGTAGGCCTATGCTTGCCACTGCCCATACTAAGGTGGATGTCTTTGCTGGAAAGTTAACTCTTGAAGCTAATGGAGAAATTGCAACGTTCAGACCTAATGAACACTTGTCTACCCTGGAAAAGGTATGTGCAATTGACCCAGTAGGCAGTTTTGGTGACGCTTTAGAAGAATTTCTTAGCGACCCCCCGGATCCTGGCGAGGTTGATTCAGGGAAGATATTTTGATGTTTTCGTCAACTTTGAGGAAGAAGATAATTTAGGATTAAGTTTTGAAGATCTCTCAAGTGACGTCGAGATGGCCCATTGGCAAGATAACTCTGTTAAGACTTTTTCGCAAACCAATCATCCTAGATTTCATGAGGTAGGAACCCGCATACATCATAGAAACCCCTATTATCTCAAGATCTCATACAAAATCGGGTTCATCGACTTCCACCCATTTATTGACACTACTTCCCCAGTCAACATCATGTCGAAAGAATGCTACAACCGAGTTATGAAGAAAGAATTAGAATATAAGGGAAATAACTTTCTTGGGTTTGCAACTAACATCCATGTCTTCGTTGGAACTCATTCATTTTTGGTGGACTTTATGGTTTTAGACGACGTAAGCGAATTTGTGGAAGATGGACTTACGGGAGGAATTTTAGGAAAGCCTTTTCAGGAAATGTCGTGGTTAGATAAAAATGAAAAAGAAGGGTTAGTATGGCTGAAGATAAACGATGATAAGGCTATTTTCAAAATCCCTAGAACGATCAAGAACTTTAAAAATTGGACCAAGAGGCAGTTAAGCCAAGCCCAACCACTGCTCGATATCAGTGAGGAAGACAAAGAGAAAGGTTTTGACCACCCTTACCAGAAAATCAAGAGTTTCTACTCGGGCTGTTTAGAATTAGGGGATGACTACAAACGGGGATGAGAATTTGGTAAGTTGGATCCAATGTGGAGATTGCCATATCCACGAAATGACCAACAAACACTGGTAGCCCCGCGGCTCTGAGTCTAACTTAAAGACTCGTAAAAAAAGAAAAGTGCTCTTTCGGGAGACAACCCGAATTATCCCTTTCTTTTGTTTTATTTCCATTTCTGTAGGGTTTTGTGTTTTCTAACCATTTTTGCAGGAAATGAGGAAGTAATTACTGTTGCAGTTGCTGATCTGATCAGAGTTACGGAGTAACTCATTTATGTGATTACGCCGTAACCTATTTTTTAGCAGCAGAATTCTTGACGCATTAATAATTACGGCGTAATACCATCTCAGTGGTTACGCCGTAACCACTCGCTTTGCAGCTTATGCCAGGTTTTGCTAGTTACGGCGTAACTCCCTCAAAAGAGTTACGACGTAACCTTCCTCTGCTTTAATTCTTTCATTTTAAAACACAATAACCTTGTATTAGTTTTTAAATGAACTTTGTGGGTGTGTTCCCTGTAAACCCTCACGAGACTTCACTCGTCCACTTGGGACACCAAGTGGTTTAAAAGGCTTGTTGCATGTGCTAAATGCAACCGTGATTCCTACGAAAGTGAGTTAGGTTTGTTTTTCATTTTTCATTTTTCTTTTTAGAATTATGCTTGTCGGTAGTGTGATTTCAGGAATTGAAGTTTGTTCATGATGCTTATACGAAGGCACGTCTCTTTTTCGTGGGCCTTCTTTCTTTATGGAGCAAATTTCAGGGAAGTTCTCGCTCTAATTCTACTTTTCTCTTCACCTTTATTTAATGCTTAGTACAAAAGGGACTTTGTACAATTCAAGTGGGGGGACGGGAGTAGAATTATCTCTTGAACATTATTTTGCCCTCGTTTTTCTAGTTTATTTTGAAAAATTATGCCATTTTTAAAATTTTGACATGTTTTTATTAACCTAACTAGATTAGACCTTAGCCGAGCACATACAACCCTTGATATATTATGGTAAGATTAGCCTTATCCGTTTCCAATATTTTACCCAAAATCCACCAAATTATGAGTGTGTCGGTAGCTTGTAAACTTTAAAACTTGGCCTTTGCATTATTTCGAGACCATAGACGAGGTATGTTGAGTTAGCTCGATGTATTTGAACTTTTCAGTTTTAGAATGCAATATTATAGGATTATCACCCAAATAGCCTACCATTGTGTGTCTATCGATTAGTCACATCGACTTCTCGACCCCCATGTGAAACCCTTTTGTTGCACTCTCCTTTAGTGCAAGATACCCCTATATACACCCATCTGAGCCATTCCTTTCATTTTGTTAACCCGATATATTGTTTCGATACACCTATACACCTTAGCCTACCCTGTAGTCTTTATTTGTGATTAGGAAGTCATCATTTGCCTAAGTTCAAGGTTCGAGTGGAAAGGTTCGGAAATCACGCTTTCATCGACAACATTCCTGAAGATCATTGAAGACCCTCGAATTCCCATTGTTCATCTCAAGTGGGGGGATATTATGTTTAAGTTATTATTGTTATGTTGAAAAAAAAAGTGATTCGAAAAAAAATAAAATAAAATAAAATTGTTATGATTTAGTTATTGTAAAGTGCGATGTTATAAACACTATATTATGAGCTTTATAGATTTAGTATCGAGGAGGCCACCTCGGTCACATTTGAAGATTGGAGTTGGTAGTTATGCCAGCAGTTGGAGAAAAGGTAGTGTGCCCATCACGACGTCCTCTAATGACACATCTACCTTATATTTCATGATCCTGTTTCTTGACTTCAAAGCTTGAACTTTGGGCAGACGGTAAGTGGTGATGACTTGGTTATAGATTTAGACTACCTGCTTATTTCTTATTTTACACCATTTATATATCCCATGTCTTATCCTACCCTTTAGTCATGAAGCGTGTCTAGGTGATGCAGCGAGCAATATTTGGTGTCTTGGCCATGGATTTGGTCATGTATCATTGATTTTGTCCACTTCGCCGTGACATGTTAGTAATGACGAGTCACCCCTTAACCTTTGTCGTGTCTACCCATATTGCCTTCGAGAATTGTTTAGCTCTTAACTCTAGTGGTGGAGATTTGTGTAACCGCCAAGCTTATGATAGAATACATGCTATGACTGTGCGATTGAGTGATCACCCCGAAATTGACACTTAGAATAGTTGAGAGATTTGAGTGTTTTGTTCCCCTTTTGTGAGGTGTTCGGCTTTGTTTTATTAGCATAAGGGATTTGTAAACTTATATTTTCCAGGTATTGGGAGATATCTTTTTAGGAATCTTTTTAATAAGGTCTACTTGAGGGCAAGTAGAGTTCAAGTGGGGGAATATTTGATAACATCAAATAGTCCTGAATATTAAGTGTCAATTTCCCCCGATAATGCTTGTAATTTATATCATTTATATGGATTTACGCTTGTTTTCCATTGTTTTCCACTTTTCAGGTAAATTACGAGCATTGGAGCTAAAGAGACACGGAATTGGAGAATTATCTAAAGATCTATCATAGTATACTGATTTTGAAGAAGTTACGGCATAACTCATCTCTCACATTACGCCGTAACTATTGCGTGACTCAGAAAACCAACTTATCAGAAGGTTACGGCGTAACTCTTCCCAAAGGCTACGACGTAACTATATTAGGTCAAATGAGGTTCCACGCCGCTGATACTTACGCCGTAACTATTACCTCAACTACGGCGTAACCAAGTTTATTGAAGATTATGGCGTAACCACTTATAAGGTTACGCCGTAACCAGCAGATCTAGTGCAAAATTCGATGAAATAGAAGGTTATGACGTAACTCTTATATTAGTTACGCCATAACCCAGATCTGGCCTATAAATACCCCACGAATTCCATCATTTCTAATCATCCCATTCCACACACAACAACCAGAGAACGTGGGAAAAAGCTCAAGGCAGGTCTAGAGGAGCATACAGAGCTGTCTCTAAGTGAGAAATCATTCCCCTACGGTAAGCATTAGCATTTTATATTTTCTTTACTTTCAATTAATGTATTATGTACCTTTGAATATTGAATTGGTTTGTATAATTAATATGAACGGCTAAGCACCTCTTGGTGCTGGCCTAGTTATGATTCCTTAATTGTTTTGTTTGCGTTTACTTTACTTCCGTCCAATTATTTATAAGTGTATGCATGCATAGTTTATTGGTAGCCACCCTTGGTTCGGTAGTTTTGAATGGCGGTAGAGGCCAATTTCCTAGGAGATATGACCAACTGACCCTAGGTGAGCGGACTGAGACGGGAAGGGTAAGATATGACCAACTGACGACCCTTTCTACTTGTGCGATTTGACCAACTGATCACCTACCGTTTGGATGAACTTAAGAATTAGGGGGTGAGTGTTTAAGTTGCTAACGCCTGGGCACTCACTATTATAAATCTAGCATGTAGCGGTACTTAATGACTTGGCTTAGGGGACCAGGAACAACATGACTTATGAGGGGACACATGACTTCTCCTGTGGTGGCATCTTTGCTGATAGGTTAGGGCGAATTGACCAAATGTTGTCCTCTCGACTTTGACCCCACCTGAAGTAATTGGAAGTAAGTAGACGTAGGCATAACTAGCTAGGAGGATTAACTAGGTTAGCACCACTCTCCTCTATTGATTTACCCTTTATCATTTATTTGCTTTATTCTGCTTTAGTAGTTTAATTAATTAATTCCCTATCGAAACCATTATTAATCTGTGACACCTAGACTTAGTAATAATCCAACTCACATAGCTCTTGGGACGACCTCGGCTTTACCGATTACTACACTACACACGACCGTGTACACTGCCCGTTAGTGCACTAGGGTAGACCATAGGTATAACGAGACTTTATAAATATTAAAACCTGGTCAGTAAAACCTGCATCATTAATGCGTATGTTTGGTATTTCATAACTGAAAACTATGAATAAACATGTTAAATGGACTTGTAATGATTTATTCTAGAGTATAGGTGAAAGGGCTCTTATGAACAAATTGATAAAACTAGTATTTCTAACAAATGGTTTATAATGACTCGGTTTATAATAACATTCTTAGGTCGAAAGGGTGTGTTAGTCTAAACCGTGCTGTATACAATTTCATGATATTACCCGTTGAATTGGAATTATATGAACTTTGATTTTGTTTGATATTGCTTAATTTCTACCCGAAAACACCATACACTTTGTGGATACTGATACTAGTTCCAAACAAGTTAGTTCTAATTATTTGATTACATTATAGTTGAATTTGTTTTATAATTACGTATAAGGTATTTTGGGACGTAACAACCATTTACCACTTTCGTGTTACTTGTTATTACATAGATTCTTCACAATTGGAAACACCCAAATTCTAGTGAACGACCTCGGCTTACTAACCAAAACTAGCTACATACAAAAGGGTCATACTTGCCCGTATGTTTTTAGCTTTATCCGGTAATTCGTGTTATAAATTAAAACTAGTAGTCGCGAGACACATCAGACAGCTAACTCATTTTCCAAATCCATGTCATCACTTATATTGCTAGATGTTCCTACATTTCATAAATGTGTACTCTTACTCCCTTGAAACAAAGCAGGTTGCAAATCATTCTTCTGACAACTATTCTCTTCATTTGCCAAAATTTAATCATCATCTATCTGGCATGATGTTCCTACATTGCCTAAGTGATTACTCTGAGTCACTTGGAATAGAGAAACATCAACATAAGGCTCTTCAAACATGTTATTCACATCAACAAGTGATATTTCTGCTTTCTCTAACTGCTTACCCTGAGTCACTTGTAACAGATTAACCTCAACATCATCAGCCTCCTGAAAAGTATTATCCTAATCAATAAGTATTAATTCAGGCTCACTGTTATCACTAATATCACTATCAAAACCATCATTCAACTCTTTAGCATTCAACTCTTTTTGCATTTTCAACAGGTTGGCTGGCAAAGGACATGTCAAGGGTTGAAAAGACAAGCTCAATCTTTGGCAACTAGATTACTCAATACTATTGACGTCCAAAGATAGTTGTGTTAGTTGTAGAAAAGGCTCTAGTACAGGCTCATTTTCAAGGTCATCTAAAACCAATTGTCTACAACATGATTGGATAGCAGCACTAGCTACTTTTCTACTTTTTTCATCAATCTCCCTAAAAACAATCGTAATTGATTGTGGGACATTTCTTTTAGCTCTAATCTTGTCTTACCTACTTCAACATAAACATCTATCAACTTATGCTCTTTGACAATGTCTTCAACTCAAGATTCACAGGCTCACGGAAGCTATACAAAGGATCATCCAGTGTACTACCAGGCTTAACAAAGCAGTAGTAATTTGTTTGTCCTTTATCATAACCAATTTGGACCATAAAAGCATCTATTTCATCAACAGAGACCTTATTCATATCAATATAATCAACAATACATTCCTTACCTCCTTCGTATATTCTATTTGGCCAGTTTCTAAAAATACTATTGTGATGAACCCTCATGATAAACCGACTAGATCGACCAGCTGTTGAAACCAATAACAAAACATTGTTAAGATTATGTTACCTAAAAGGAAATACCTTAAACAATCGTACGAACATATCATTGAAAACGATTAAAAAAAAAAAAAAAAAAAAAAAAAAATCTTACTATATCTTCTCATTAAAGTGTTTTGTTCTTTCATAGGGTCATCAATGAAATCTTGTTCTTTAACTTGTCATAAAGTATAACCAAAGTTGGGGCTTGTTAACTTGTCACTTAAAAAACTAGATTTCATGGTTGACATTGCATTGGGGTTTTTGAGTAAGCTTTCAAGACAAGTTTAGGGATGAGCAATGAGCACATGGCTTAGTTATATTAGAGCTCATGGTGGGAAATTGGGTTGGACGTCTGCTACATAGTACAATGAGAGAGAAATTTTTGTCACGCTAAAAAGACGCATATACCCTCAAAACAAAACGGATAACGAGATTTGACAACAAATAACGGGACATTGATCGAAGGATAACGGGTCAAGGGACTCAGCTTGATGAAAAAAATTGAAAAAAGAACTCACGATGATGAAAATACTAAAGTACGACCCATGGTGATATTTTTGTGACAAATTTAGAGATGAATCATGTATTTTATTTCTATTTCTTTGATTTATTTTCCCTCTATCAAACACACGAAATTTTTGTGGATGACCATTAGACCGAGGACATTCACTAAGGGGTTGATACGCACATCATATTTTTTGATGTATACACTACTGCATAACATTGTAATGCACACTGTACAACACTGTATTGTACAAATATGATAAAACACAACATAAAAAGATATTAGATTAGATGCTATCAACTGGCTCATACCTCGACATGGGTCAAAGTCTAACATATAAATAGAACATGAATATCCTACGGTGTCCCCAAATCCACGTTTACTAATATAAAGACAAAATTGGTTTTTGGAAATTACAAAAAACAAAAAACATGAAATTTTGAAATGCCGGTAGAGTGTGTTCGAATTTAAGCTAGCATCGAAAATGTCGCCAGAGGATCTCTATGTTTATTTCTCTTTAACCTTCTTTTTCTTGCTTAATTATTTTAACAATAATTAATATTTTAATTAAAACTTCTCTAAATAGCACTAGTGTACTCAAAGTTCATTCAATGTTTTCTCACTACAATAACAATCATATAGAAACAATATTCTTCTCATGGTTAATACTAAAATCCAAAACTAGTTTATCTTAATCATTCTAAATTGTAATTTGTGTTCATAAGCTTTATTTCAAATAAAAGGTTCCGTTACTAAATGATTATGCAATAATGTACTTGCATTTTAATGAATAATACTAAATACTCCGTATTTATCTTAGAGTCAGGTATTGCGGCACTTTTCACAACATACATAAATTTTTTTACACATTTTGTAATTGTATAAAACAGGAAGAGTTATTTGTTTTGTTAGTTGTCTTCGGTGGCTTCATTGTAACATTTCGTTCCAATGAGTTCTTTTAATTACATATCGACTTGATTTTTTTTAAAGGTAATTGTTTTTCGATAAAATACGGAGTAATAAATTTGTTTATTCGCAACTGAGTTATAGGATTAAAAAAAAAAAAAAGGAAAACATTTTTTTTTTCACTAGCGAAGATATGAAAAAAGGGTTGTAAAAAGGTGATTGGATTTGCATTTGTTTATTAAAAAGCAGAAATCCATTGATAGTAAATGGACTTTTTTATATGTTGTTTTGACCCTCATATGGGTCCAACCCACTATTTAGGCCCCATATGGAGTGAGCCCAACGGTCATCCACCTAAATTCAAAATTCTTTTTTTACTTTACCAACGGTAATACCTTTTTGTTTATATTTCTTGCTAAAAAAAGTAACCGTGACTTAAACTTTGCTTATAAGATTCTCAATAAAATATTTGGCTATATGGCATCGATATCATACACGTTTAAGGAGTTTGATCTATAGTATATTATTTTAAAATTAACATTTTACTTTTAAAGTTAGAATGTGACAACAGATTAAACTAAAAGTATACAAGTTTTTTTTTTTTTTTTTTTTTTTTTTTTTTTTTTTTTTTGTAATCACATGTAAATTATAAGCAATTTGCTTTAGAATATCATTAGTGGTTCACCTACTCATTTAGTGAAATGTATACTGATTTCGTTTATTTTTCTACCATGCGAAAGAAATAATTTGCTAGAATGTGCTCGGAATCACATGATGAAAACGTAAGAGGAAACCTATAGATTTTTTTTCCCCTCTTCTTTTCTTAAAAATTCATTAAGTTTCATAACAAATTAACTTTCAAAGTTATATTTATTACTTTCATAGTACTGCAGTATATTTTGAATGATGTGTATTTAACTTTTTTTCAACCAACCACAAATAACATTGGTATACATCATTAATTCAACACATGTTATATTTGTTACTTTCATACTTACTAAATTAAATCTTGGTGCTTTTTTAATTATCATTTAGAGTTTTAAATATAAGCACCCATTTATAAAACTCAAGTAATTAATGCAGATACCTAATATGAACGAATAGTTCGTTATAATTCATAAATAGACATTCATTACACCAAATTGTGAGCTCATACATTGAAACAGATGGTAGGTTGACAATTAAAACTATTGTATTATTTTATTTATTAGAAAGTAACTATGTACGCTACTGTATAATATACTAGGTATAATACCCATGTATGCACGAGTTTTTTTTCTTATAATTTTAATTATATAAGATTATTGGTTAAATAAAACAAATTAATGTTTCCTCAATGGTTTTACTTGTATGCAAAATAAGAATATGATTTCTGTTACGATTATACTTGTTTTCATGTTTTCATTCTTTGTATAAATCTCGTGTATGCACGGGTTATTGATATATGTTTTCATTCTTTGTTGTATTATTTGTTTTCATGTTACGGATTTTTGTAATGTTTGACTAAATTAGTTCGATTTTGACTTTTTATTAACCAATCGTATTGCTCTATTTCGCTTATGTGACAATATCGAGCTCTCCTATTGGTCCAATTTTTTTTTTCAATAAGAATGGTTTTACAAAATCACTCCGAAATGATGTAATTCTTTTATTATATAAAAGAAGATATATATTATTTTGTAAAAGTATAGTCATGGCATTTTAAATTTTAATTTGTGCTAACAACGTATTTAAATAACTTTCAACTAAGATGTTATCATCTTCAATTTGTGTTACTTATTTTCATATGTGAAACTGTTGTGTTTGTTAATTGGCTTGGTTTTGGTTTACAATTGTATTAATGATTTAATTCTGGTTAGATGACTCTGGATTAGTAGCAGCAAAGTGTTCTAGGGCTTTTAATCTTGTTTTGTCGATTTAGTGAATTAATGTTCAAAATTCAAACTTTGTTTATTTTGAGTTATTTAGAATAAGGATTCAAAAAATTTATGGCTTTTTTCGAATTGGCGCGACGCTAGTTACTTCACTTGAGAAATGGCACATGGGTGGTGGCATCGAAATGGCTCAAACCATTGTGCATGCACATTGGATTGGCACCTGAATGACGTTATGATACCCCTTCTCTAATACACACACTTGATAAATTAGGTGGTTAAAATTATTTTAGTAGTTTATTCCTCACTCACCAGATACTATATTGACTTCTAGCATAACATTAGTAAAATACACACACCATACAAAACCAATTTATAAACAGAGAGAATTTAAAACGTAAGTCTCCTACATTGTTCAAAACAGAGACCACATTCTTCCAAGAATATACATGGTTGAACCTGAATTCGAGCCAAAGCAACCAACTAAAGCTTAGCATATTCCTCATGTCTTGTTCAAGGTGACAGTATTTTCCTCTCTCTGGGGTGATGAAATCTGCAAACTGCATCAACTTTACAATCTCCTGTCTTCATGTAAAATTGGCAGCCTGACCAGGCGCCTCGGGGAATACATTCTCCATTGGTAATGAATAATATGATGAATATGTTAGTGTTCCAGTATCTGTTTCAGACTGCCTTGAAGTTCCGTAGATTTCATTGTTTCCAGTTGCTTGTTGTTGGTTCTCTAAAGATGAAAGTGAACACGAAGAACCCTGAAAAGAGGCATTACCATGTAAAGTGACTTCGCAATATTAACTACATAGCCTATGCTTAAACATATTCTAATACTTCTTAGAAGGAAATAAATGTGTGAAATGTTTGAGTTGGCAATTATAACAAAATCAAAATCTAACAGTTACCAAAGTTTCATCTAACCAACGAACCCTGAACATATGAAAGTCTCGTTATTGAAGGTATCTACGTTTTGGAATAATAATCAATTTTAACAGATTGGAACGCAGATTCTGATTTGGCTATTTGGAACTAATTTCATAACAGCCGTGTCAAAACTGATTATGTTAGGGGTAATCTAATGGTTAAAATATATTTACGTTTTACGTTTTACTCTCAATTCACAAAATGTATCTCCTTTTGCTTCATAATAAATTTATAATATCCTTTCTGGTCATTATCTCTATTAATTCTATAAATAATCAGTATTTTCCAAACATTTTTACTTCTGATCATCTGATTATTACAACCCCAAAAGGTATAAGCACATATGAAAACTATCTTTAAGTGTAGTATTGGATTGATATTTTGAAATACAAAATGACATACAACCCAAAGCCAGTGAATATGTAAATACGGACAATACATACATACATCACATTCAGGTTGTCCCGGTCTTTCTGGACATTCTCCTCTCATTTTCGCAATCGCAATAGCCTAAAAACAATAAGAACATGAACAGTTACTATTAAATTAAATTATCAAAAATCTCAATTCATAACAAAAGTCATGAATGTATATAACACACATATATGCATGTGAATCAACAAAGCTGTGAAGCTTGTCATCTACATGTTGAGAAGTCGCAAAGCAATCAGCAATGGTTATGTGTATGAATAGATCGATTTAGGATGTTTCGAATCTCAAGTAATCAAATGGCCCAAATAACACCAAACCCACCATCAAGTTTTGATATTTTTGCATCATGATTTAATCTTTACCAAAAAATTACAAAGAACCTAAATTAATACATAAATCACCAAGTCGATAATTAATAGTATAAGTTAAAATAATTAATCAAAAAACATACCTCTGATATCGAACTGTAGGGTGTTGATCTACGGTTTTCTTTTCGCCGTTTGTAATTGTTGTTTTTTTTGTTCTTCGTTTTTCTTTCTTTTTGCTTTTTGTGATGAATGTGGATTGTGGGGGATTTGATCGCTATGAACCGGAGCATCATGGAGGATTATGTCACACCCTTGCCGGAGGCGGAAACACGAGGTGTAACGGAAGGGAACATAAGCACAAGATAATAGAACATACCAACGTTAAGATTTAAAAGAAAGAGTACACCATTACAACACCAGTTTAGCCGACATCGGCAAATATATTACAAAGTTTAGTTCCCAAAATATTGCGTTCTATTACATAACGATTTGTATTGACAAGTGAAAACTTCATTATGCAAGACCTGGTAGAAAAGCTTACTAATGATCACCTGAAATGCATGAGAGAAAAACGGGTCAACTATGAAAATAGTTGGTGAGTAAACATGTTTAGTAAAATAAGAAAACTCGTATGAAAGAGTCAAAGGTTTCGGTCATCGGAAAAATAGTCCACAAAGCAAAGGCATTGTAAATCCACTCAGTTCCAAGTTCCGCCCATACAAAACTTGCAACCTGTGTATTCACAACCCATTGCACAAAATATAGCGTATGAAGTAGTCAAGTATAAGCGGTCATAATAGTTCACAATATAGTACCACGAATATAATAATTCAGGGATGCTACTGATGAACCCAAATTAAGCTGGGTGCCACTACCCAAAGTTATGTTGGGTGCCTCTTCCCAAAGATATAATGGGTGCCTCTTCCCAAAGATATACTGGGTGCCTCTTCCCAAAGATATACTCCGAACATAGGAGACTTTATAGTGATGCTCCGAACATAGGAGACTTTATAGTGATGCTCCGAACATAGGAGACTTTAGGTCAAGGTCATAACATGTACGGTTCGATAAGTTCAAGTAAGGCATTATTTCATAATTAAGTTCAAGGATTTGTTTCAAGTTCACAAGTTCTAGTCAAACTAGTTAATAAAAGTAGTAAACAATTTAGCTCAAGAACGGTTCATGCATTTCGCCCCAAAATATAGTAAAACGGTAAAAAGGGGGTGTGATTACTCACTTGATGAATAGATGCGATGACAAAAGTGGTTACACCGAAATGTAGCGTGAATCTCGAAACTGACCTATTATGAATGATATGATATGCAATAAGTCATGATGTAATGTTATGCACGCAATTCGGATGATATTTATACCACTTATGTATTTTTGAAAACAATACTTCTCGTCGAAAATATAATCTTTTAACGTCTTGACCATTTTTAAATTACTTCACATGTATTTACATTGAAATGATATCCGACGATAAACTTTTAGTGATTTATTAAGAGAATATAACTTTTCGTCGTAAAATAATGTCATTGAAATTTCCATGAATGTGACTAAAATGGCCTCTTAACGCTAGTCGTAAAATGGTGCACGTCAAGTGTTATGAAGCAAACTCAACGGTTTTAGGAAGCTTGTATCATTATCTCAAAGTTTTAGTGTTTAAGTTTTCGTCCTAGAGGTCTCGTACATAAAGAAAATTAGAGGTTAAGTATGGTACTTTTAGTCCAAAATATAGTTTAAGGATGGGTTTTCGGCAAAGTTTGAGCGACTATATTTTATTCATTACAACTCCGCTTGACGAACGGTTGGATATTTTGGAAAATATGGTTGGCGAACTTGATTTTACTTGAAGACATCTTTTTATAAAGAGTATCCTATCAATGTTAAAAACGACCCTCAACATGGCCCCTAGTTGCCGTAGTATATGTTTAATAGAAAATATATTAATGTTGCTAATAGAATAAAGTTACGGCAACTTGGTTTATCGCGTGTAATTTACTCGTTACAAGTCCGTTTTCTACGTTTTCTACATCCTTAGATTCGTGTCAAAGTATACTAATATATTTTTGATAAGTCGACACAATTTATAAAGCTTAAGACTCATTTTTGACTCGTAAAGAGTGACATTTTCATGCTGAAATTTCTGAAATTTATATTTTTCGTCGCCAAATTGAAAAAGTCATAACTTCTTCGTTATAACTCCGTTTTAATCCGTTCAAGCGGCCACGGTTTCGTTTTAAAGTATATTTTCTAAATATATAGGCCAAATATTTTTGTTCACTGTCGGATTTTCCAGAATTAAATTTTAAGGACAGACCATTTTCAAAACGTGTCGAAATGAGTTTTTCTCGCGCCAAACTTATTCTAACTCATTCAAAACAACTCCGAAGCTAATCTAATCCTACCATACACCTTCTTAGGGTGTCATGGGTTCCTAGACATTACCAAAACTAAAATATAACAAGGAGTAATTATAGGATGGATTATATATATATTTAGCACATAAAAATCTTAAAAACCTTAAAAATGGTATAAATATCATGAGACTTGCATGTTTCTCAATAAAAATGATATGACCATGAAAATGAATATGAAATAAAAATATGATTATGAATGCTTACTAGTGATATGATGAGGTTAATGGACAAAAGGTTTTTCCTAATCACTTGAGGTTTATATTACAAAACCTTGCAACAAATGATACTAGTGTTTATAAAACTTGACTTGTAAACTTGGAATGATTCTTTATCTTGGTCCCTTGGTTGCCGAATATGTAGAGAGAAGAAATGGATATTTGATCTTTTGGTTTGCAAAGTGAAGAATGAAAGGAAAATGGATGTGTAAATTATTGTTGGACTATACTATGACTTGTTTGCAAGACAAGATCCACAAATCATGGATCTTGTCTAGTTTTTTTTTTTTTTTTTTTTTTTTTTTTTTTAGTAGTAAAGTGTAAGTAAATGTGTAAGTAAATTTGTAAGTAAATGTGTTCTTGTAAGTATAATTAAGTAATTAAGTGTACATTTAGGCTTGTAAAATAGCGTCAACTAGAAATAAATTTTAACGGTTCAAAATAAAACATATTGAAGTCATAAAATTTATAAAAATACCTTTCTTGCAAAATTTGAGTGAAATAATAATTATCGTGTAATATTTAAGAAAACCGTCGTAATTATGTAAATATAACAATTTATATACGAAATAAATTTAAAACACCGGGTAAACTAATAATAATATTTTTATCATCTTAATATGAGTATAAAAATATATCGGAATAATCTTTGGAAGTATCGGATCAAATGTTCAAAATAATTAATTACGCGATAGCGTTTATTTAATATGAAATTATGCGTTTCACGTGAAATGAAAAATCATGCATGAACTAATATGATGAATATTGAGTTTAAGAAATGACCGGAATTTGAGAATTGTGACAGATTATCTGGGTATGGGGTTTCTTTGGTTAAGTAAATGAACGAGTCTCGTTTGGTTTTTTGTATTTACATTTAGATCCTTAACAATTAAAGAATCACCATCAACCCCATGTGTATTATTTAATTTTTCCCTCATCAGTTTATAAAACGAATTTTTGTAATGTTAATTGGATTCAATTTTGACTTTCAATTAACCAATCATATCGCTTGTTTTGTCTATGTGGCAAATTGGTCTTTTCTATTGGTCCAAAAAAAAAATTTAAATAAGAAAGGTTTTGCAAAAACACTCTGAAATGATGTAATTCTTTTATTATATAAAAGATTTGTGACTTGCGTATAAAAAGACTTTAAAAAATGGGCAAATTGCATGAAAAGGTATTGAACTTACTACTCATCTTATTTTTTTTCCAATTTAAGGTATCAAAGTTTTTTTGTTGTTGCAATGTTGGGTAACTTTTACCTGCTCAATAGGTTGCAGGTTACTACCACATTTCTTCATCTTCTCCAGTCAACTTCAGGCCAACTTTCACCCAAAAACTAATTTTTCATGTTAAAACAAATTTGTCACTCTGCTTTGTTCATGTGATTTGTAACAAATGTCCCTGATCTACTATACGGCATATTTAACTATCAAATGTATTTCTTGACTGATATGTAGTTTCGATTCTGTATACCAAACATACTCGATCAACCGTAAATGTGAAATAAGGCCACATTGTTGTGAGATATACATCCTTTGCAATCATATTAATTTCTTGAAATATTGCTCAGCGAATGATATTAAATATTAGTGTGTTTTATACAATGTTTAAAACTAAATAACACCACTTAGACATGAACACAACCCATATCATGTTAAATATCTTTCAAATAAACCCAAATTAGTTGTCTTGTGATGATGTAATATTGAAATAAAACCCAACTTTCAGGAGATAAAAGGGTGTCGTCTAATCTTTTGTTCGTATTATTATATTGTGCATTGATGTGCCTTATTGTGTTTTGTGGTTATATAATTGGCTTTCACGCACAACTTTGGCTGATTTTAAAAAACTTGCGACTGAAAAAATAGGTCCATGGAATAACATGTGGTGATCTGCTTATTGTGCACTTTTAACTTGTTAACATGTAAACAGTCTGACATTGCAATCAAAAAAAACTTTGATACCTTAAATTGAGAAAAAATAAGAAGGGTACCTTAAATTAAAGTGATTTGATATACATACCCTCCCTATGTTGTCAGATCATAGGGTTTTGGTCAATCCGTATAACCCGTGATGCACACCGTACAAGCCAGCGATGCACCCAATCATTGGATACCCTCTCTATGAGAGGGTGCGGATAACTTGTCCCTAAATTAAAATTGAAAGTAAGTTCTGTTTATGCGATTTGCCCTAAAAAAAATCAGATTACACACTTGCTTATAATAAAAAGATTTAGTCAAATATCAATATAGTAACGGGAAATTAATTTATGTAATTAATAATATAAATGATTATAACCAAAAACATTTAAAATAAAATTAAGTAAATAACATTATTAATTTTCGATTACACAATTTTAAATTCACATTCAATTATAGGTTAAAAAAAGTGTGTATCTTGGCAGAGACACATCAACCCTGTGTACCTTTTGGTACCCATCAACCTTACCCAACAAAGGTTTGATGCCTGTGAAATACCTGATCGCGATACCCACACCATGTTGCTAGTCCAGATTCGAACTCGCGCCATTACAGCATCACATGGATGGGCCCGGATATTTGCGGTAGTTGGTGGCCATCTGCGCTAGGCAGATGGTTATTTGTTTTAATATAAAGAAATCATGAAGAGATGACAGATTAATTTTAGAAAGTGGTTGGATACAATTTGTAAACGTGGTGAAAGAAAAGATTTTGGCTTGAGATGGTGAAGTTAACCACGACGTTTTTGTGATGCTAATACTTGATATTGATTTTTGTCTTCACATTATTACCAACTACGACATGTGTACCAAAACACCACCATTGTTGCTTTCTCCATTTTTGGTTTCGATGCATTGCGCAGGTACTACTATAATGTATAAAGATTGTGATGTTTTAGTTGTATGCTATTGTGGGTTATTTAATTACACGGGTATTCACCACCGCAACACACAAATACCCGGCTAGTATTTCTTATGTAGCCAAGTACCAAAACTATACTATAATCTTCACTCCACAAGAAATACGAAATGAATATTGTAACATTTATATGTTATATATCTATCTTTTATTGACACATCTAGGATAATTTGAGTCAGAATATCTATATACCCACTTCTTCAAAGTCATATTTAGTATTAGAAAAACATTCATTTAAGAGATCTTCTAACTTTTGCCCTATTGACATATGATTAAAATTTAAGTTTGCCAACAACTTTTAAGACGGTAGGTAAGCAAGTGATTGTCAATACATTGCAATTAATGAATTAACGTATCAATAAAATTATGAAAACAATCCCATAAATGGTAGATGCATAGCTAACAATTAATTATGATCGGTTAGAAATATTTATTACACAAAAATTGTAAGAAAAAACATCCTTTTAACCCGAGTCTTAAGAAATGTGTTAACAAAACTCTTAAAATTTAAATTGCTTCAAGTTATCATATTTACATGTTAAATGATATCAACAATTCATTATTTTGTGATGTTTTTTTTAAGTTATCTTTGATTTATATAGAAATAAATATAACAAAAAAAAAATTGCGTAATTTCATAGGGTAGGAAAATGATTGTGAGGCCTAAAATATGTGACTAATTGTGTGCCTAATAGATGTGACAATAAATTATTGGTTTGTGAAGAAGTGGGTCCTTCTACTGTCCCAATAAGATGCTGACACATATATTTAAGCATATTATTAGACAACGAGTTAGACATCTCAATCAATGCTCATTTAAAAAAAAATGGTACCATTCGTACCCTTTATAAATTTTTGACAACCAATACTCGTAGCACCTACTATGATGGCAAGAAAATATAGTTTTTATTATATTTTATTGAGTTAACTACATTTTTTGTCCTTGTGGTTGTACCTGGATTTCACTTTTGGTCCATTTGTTCAAAAAGTTGCGATTTTAGTCCAAAATGCATAGTTTGGTTCCACTTTTGGTCCATTTTTCTAACGAAGTTAGTTCAGTTAGTTAAGTCGAATTGTAAAGTGGCAACATTAGTCCTTTAACCTAACGGTCGTTAACAACGTTAGTCATTTATACCAAAGATCGTTTGCAACGTTAGTCCTTTTTGGTATAAATGACTAACGTTGTTGACGACCGTTAGGTTAAAGGACTAATGTTGTCACTTTACAATTCGACTTAACTAACTGAACTAACTTCGTTAGAAAAATGGACCAAAAGTGGAACCAAACTATGCATTTTGGACTAAAATCGCAACTTTTTGAACAAATGGACCAAAAGTGAAATCCAGGTACAACCACAAGGACCAAAAATGTAGTTAACTCTATTTTATTTTTCCGTATCTTTTAGCTTTTACTATTTTTTACTTGTCAAATTTTAAACTTTTTGTTTCGCATTTTTTTCGGCAGTTTTACTCACTTTATTAGTAGAACAAAACAACTTTTATGGTTTTCTGCTTCGTTTTTTTTCCCCCTACTTTTAACTTATTAAACTTTATTTTTTTTGTCTTGTTTTATTTATTTTGCAGTTTTATAATAAAAATAAAAATAATAATTTAAAAAAAAAAGGATGTTACTTGCACTTTAGAGGTACCAATAACCAGCTCTTTTAAAAAATGCTTAAACATACGGTGTGGTCACGTAGGAAGTGAGTGAAACCTTAACTTTTTTGAGTTAAGGCCGAGTGACCATACTGTCCCTTTGAGTTAAGGGTATGTGGAATAAAAAAATTTACACTTTTGCCCCCTTAACGTCTAGTAACATTTGAATAAAAAAAAAAAAAAAAAAAATCCCTCTTGGTTCTTAAACGGCTAATTTTGGTTAAAAAAAACTTTCAGAACACCCCCTTAACGGCTAGTTTAAATTAGAATTTAAAATCCTCTATAAATACCAACGTTTACAAGTCAGTTTCACACACTTTCCATTAGGGGTGAGCATCGGGTCAAAATCGACCCGCCTCGACAAAAACCAACCCGACCCGGAAACCGAAAAAGGCAAAAACTCAAAACGAGAACCGAGCCGAGAAATATATATTAAAACCGAAACCAAACCGAATAACTCGGTTCGGGTCGATTTTCTGGTTTCGAACCGAAAAAACCGAACCGAACCGAAACCGACAAAAACTGAAATAAATATACAAAACCAAAACCAAACCGAAAAAGGTCGGTTCGGTCCGGTTTCGGTCGGTTTGTCGGTTCGGGTCGTTTTCGGATAGATTTGTTCAGCCCTACTTTCCATACACTATTAATAAAAAAAACACACACACACACACAAACGCCATGGCTTGTCGTCTGTCACATTCCGTCAAAAAAATGCAAGTGTTTATTGAAAAAAAAAATGCGATAAAGAAGATGATGATCGTCAAAAGGCTATATTGACGTTATCAATCAGTTTCAGCTTGCAAAAGCAAAAAAAGAGCGTATGAGACAACGATACGCTAAATGCACAGACATTTCTGAAGAAAGAAAAGTTGTGATCGACCAATTTTTTAACGAGGAAGCCAAGAAAGACGAGGCTCTTAGTGACACGTTGTGGGATTGTGTTACACAGATACAAACCAACAATCAACAACAAAATCAGGTGGAGCTATGAGAAAAACAAAGAGGTTGGTTACGCATCACAACTATTGACTCAACTAAGGCTAGGTGCATCAACTTCATCGAATGCACCTACATTTATTGAGCAACAACAATCTCCCCTATTTACGGGGTATGTCGACGAGGCAGATAATCCTTTTGGCTTAACTGCAATACAACTGTATGACATGAGTGTTGGCGAACAAACGTTCCAAGAATTTGAAGCAGAGCAAGCAAAGCTTTAACAAGAGTGGGAGGAGAAACTCAGGAAGGACGAAGAAGAACGTAACACGTTAATTGAGGAATTTCCTGGGTATAGGTCTTCTTCTTATGATTCTGCATGCAGGGAGCACTTAGATTAAATTATGTTTATGTATTTCGTATGGTAGCGTATCATAGTGTATTTTATGTAACGTTTATTTTATGTTTATTATGTAACGTTTATTTCCGTATTTGAATGAATTTGTATTGTAAATTTTTTAAGATTAAATGTTATGTTATTTATTAAATGAAGTATTAGTTTTAGTTTAAGATTTTGAAAAGAGTTGGGTTAAGGTTGAGTTATAATAAAAGGTGTTTTTTTAAGTTAAGGTTAAAAAATTAAAGCTGATGTGGCGCTGACGTGACACTGAGTAAAAGTTTAACTCGTGGTTACGACACCCTCTACTCTTAAAGAATATTATACATTATGTACTAAAACCTAACATTTTGAAAAATTATACTACAAGAATTCAAGTTCCTTAAAATACATGCACTTCTCCCATATTATCACAAGTTAAAAAAACCTATCATTTAAATCACAAAAAACTAGTAGTTTTCACAAAATGATGAAAGCTAAAGATACGCAACATATTTTTCCAAATAAACAGGTCTACGCAGTGTACGTTGTAAATTGTCAAAGATACGCAACATATTTTCAAATAATCTTCGATCTAGCTAATATGACCGGTTACTAGCAGGTTAACAGGTTACAACTGGATTAAAAGTTACACCTTTGATCCCCAAACTTGAACAAATTCGCTTATTTTATCCTTTTTTAGTAACGCTCGTTAAAAAAAAAAAAAAAAAAAAAAAAAGTACTTTTAAATTTTTTTCTTAAAATCAAGATAGTTTTTTGTTTTTTTTTTTTTTTTTTTTTTTTTTTTTTTTTTTTTCTGGATACATTTTTTTTTATTTTAAAATCTTGAAAATTGTAATTATTTTTAAAAACAATATCCAGGTTAAACAAAATAAATAAATAAATAAATAACTAATTTTTTTTTTCCATTTTAAAAAAAAATTATCTAGATATTAAAAAATAAAATTTAAAGGTTAAAAAAAAAATAAACAAGCGTTACCAAATAAAGGATCAAATACGCTAATTTTTTCCTGTTTGAGGGCCAAAGGTGTAACTTTTAATCCAGTAATAACCTGTTAACCTGCTAGGAACCAGTCATATTAGCTAGATAGGAGATTATTTGAAAATATGTTACATATATTTAGCTTTCACCCTTCACAAAATTACAAGTTAAAACAAAAGAAAAAAAAATGTTGTTTTGAAAAAAAAAAGAAAAAAACATAGGGCATTTTGGTCAAATCTAATACTATAAATAAAGGGTATTCTCGTCAAACCAAACATAAAAAAGCAAAAAATTTGAAAACAAGTGTCCGTTTGAACCAACCCATAATAAAAACAAAACACACATTCAAAAATCTCACCCATTTCAATACAAACAAACCCTCCTTCACGCCCTCTCCCAAAACCAAACCCTTTTCATTAGTGTAAAATATGACAGGTATGGTAATGCTAACACGCGGAACCGGCTGCAACAGCAACACCAGTATCGCCACAAAAGGCGGTACTGATGTTGCTGATGCCGGTTCTGTCGTTTCTGTAAATGAAGAAGAACAAAACCAGATATCACTAGTCGCGCTACTTATAGCGGCTTTAAGGAAGTCAGTGGTGGCGTGCCGCGTTGAAAATGAAAATCGAGAAGATGTAGGAGCCGGGTTGTGTCAGATGGAAATTGGTTGGCCTACTAATGTGCAACATTTGACTCATGTTACTTTTGATAGGTTTCATGGTTTTTTGGGTCTGCCGGTTGAGTTTGAAGTCGAGATACCGTGTCGTGTTCCGAGTGCCAGGTAATTTGTTTTGAATCTTTTTGTTTATAATTACTGTTTGTTTTTTTAAAAGGTTTTTGGTTTATTAAATTTGAAGTGTTTATGGATCTGGGGTTTGTTTGATGATGAGAAAAGTGTGAAGATGGTAAATGTTAGATTTAATGTTGTGGTAAATATAGAAGTAAATGCTTGGATTTAAGAAACTGGAATTTTATTGTTAACATAAAAATGGAATCCAATGTTTTAATAGTATTTTTTCATTAATTATGGATTATTCTATAAATTTGGTTAATTTTTTTAATACTTCCCGTTAGAAAATGCTAATTTAAAATGTTCCAAGACATTTCCTAAAGCAGGATTATTTACCTTTTGTTTTGGGAAAAGTGTAAAGTTATGACTTTATGGTCATTATAACGTTCGGATCCTCTTTTGAATTTGACATAGATTGATGTTCTTTTTCTTTTGGGTTTAAGAAAGTCTATGTTAATAAAAGTAACTATTGTGCAAAGTGATTTTTTATAAAAGCTTGTATGTTTGTACAGTTAGCTTTACAAACTACATACATACAAGCATTGCAGACCCTTTCCTGATTATCTTCTTCTTGTTGTTTTGCAGTGTGAGCGTGTTTGGCGTGTCAGCGGAATCAATGCAATGCTCTTATGATTCAAGAGGCAATAGCGTCCCTACTATTCTCTTGCTGATGCAAGAACGATTATATGCGCAAGGAGGTCTAAAGGTATATATACTCGTTCGTGTGCACATATCATGGTGAAGTCGGGTCAACTTTAGTACAAGTCACAACGTGCTGCGTTTGCTTGTTTGTCCTTTTAAACGAAAAACATATTAAAATACTCGCGTTTCCTTTGTAGCTCAAAGAAAAAAGTTAATTATGCTCATTTGACGTGTTAGAAATAGCACGTGATCCACCTCGATTCTGTTCATAAGTAAACTTAGGTATTTGGATTTATCAAGTTTTGATTGTGAAATCTGATGGGATAGTTGTGTTAAAAATTGGTTTTATAGGCAGAAGGAATCTTTCGTATAAACGCTGAGAACAGCAAAGAAGAGGAGGTACGTGACCAGCTAAACCGCGGCATGGTACCTGAAGACATTGAGGTTCATTGTTTGGCAGGTTTGATTAAAGCATGGTTCAGAGAGCTACCATGTGGTGTGCTTGACGGGCTTTCTCCTGAAGATGTACTAAACTGCAACACAGAAGAGGACTGTGCTGAGCTCGTTAAACACCTCAAACCGACTGAAACTGCATTGCTTAACTGGGCTGTTGATCTTATGGCTGATGTTGTTGAACATGAAGAATCCAACAAAATGAATGCTCGAAATATTGCCATGGTTTTTGCTCCCAACATGACTCAGGTACACTATCAAATGTTAGCCCATTTTAATAGCATATGGCAATATGTACCTCTTTAATGGCATTTTTCTTCGTTAGCTTAAAGCACATGTTTTAATGGAAGTGCTTGTGCTTATTATTGATTGAATAAGCACTTAAATAAGCAATACCAGACACCTCTTAACAATTTAAGTTTATGCATCGTGTGACTTGTTAAACATTAATTTCATGTGATAATAAAGTCTCTTTCTTTTGGGGTTAGATGTCTGATCCATTGACGGCCCTCATGCACGCTGTACAAGTCATGAACTTGCTCAAGACCCTGATTACAAAAACACTAAGAGACCGTGAAGATGCCGCAACCACAGATTGTGGATACTCTCCCATGTCATACCGCTCCGGTAGGCAATCAGACTACAGCCAAGAAGAAATGGAAACCAGCTGTGAACTTAGAAGAGAACCACCATCAGAAGATGACAATGATGGAGATGAAGACGACGATGAAGTTGAATCACTTAGTGAGATAGAAGAAAACTTCATAAAACAGCTGATGGAAAACGAAAATGCTAAAGATTGTTTCAAGAAAGAATTGGGAAATATGGTGAAGCAACGGTCTAGCCCGACTAGTGGCTTTGATTTCCAAGAGGAGTCATCTGGGATAACCGATGGATATATGTCGGGTATGAGTGTGAGTCCTGGGATCGGGACAGAAGTGGAAATGTTGAACAAGATTGTGGAGTGTGTGAAGTGAATCGTGGCAATGTAGGATTTTAGGAAAACTTATATGCATGTTTCTTTTGTAAATTAGCACTTATTTAGTAGCAGCAACAAGTAGTATGTTTTTGAAGGAGTGTTTGGATTGCGCTATTGCCTTTGTAGAAGTCTGGTTCAGCTGGGGGCTGAACTGGTGTTGTTGTTTCTAAGATTTTACCAGCTTAAGATTTGTAACTTAGAGTTTGTGACCCAAAAAATGGACTAATTTAATTTGAGACACTGTATGCTGCAGCAGTCGTAGTTTTTATTAGTGTCGACAGGTGTTACTGTTGTATTTATGCTTCTTTCCACCGTATGCATTCAATATACCAGGAACAACACAAGTTCTACTATAAGCATACAAGAACTGCGCGTTCAGGGCGTGCACCACTATTTATTTCAACACAACTTTCTCTGTCATCAATTACAATTACTGGCCCGGTCTGACTTTTAGCTATTTGAGTAAAATGGCTCTTTAGTAATATAATCAGTTAATCATATACCGATTGAACTGCAATGTATTTTTTAGATTAAGCTATGTATACGGCATGTTGTTCTAATTTCATTGGTTTCCATGTTACAAACAAATGAAGTCGAGATTGGTTCAGTTGACAAATAATTTGATAATTTGCATGACATTTGTCATATCGACTATTCAGCACCCTTAATTACAAAGTAAGTTGTTTGGTTATTTTAAGTAGCTTGAAGTAAGATCAAGTGTTTACAATCACCTTTTACAACATGAATCATTGACAGTAACCTAAGCCGACCCAACAGCCCAAATGACCCAAAATTCTTACCTATTTTCACATGAACACATAACTTGCACCAGCAGTTTCCTTTCCTGCACTTTAACAAGAAAAATGGTTGCTTAGAAAGGGATGACGAGCACAATGGCTCAAAATGTTACTACTTTTCCATTGCTGCACAAACCACTTGTATTTAGGCATAGGGCATCCACCAGCCATTATTTCAGCAAAAAAAATCAGCATGCTAAAATAAAACACAATCAACCTAGAACACAATTACATTGTAAAAACTACAGATATGCCATATGTTCAGCGCACATGGTTCAAAAACGTCTGAAATACCATTCAACAATTAAAAACATGTGAACAAAAAACGGTAACATGAAAAACTAGCATCCTTTTAGCTTGTACTTTTGCCTAAAAGATATTTAAAAAGAAAACGTCGCTATTATAACGAGACAATGAACATTATGTATCCAGAAAGTTCAACAAAGCAATAGTCCTACCTTTTATCGCTTGAGACATTCAGATCCATTTGTATACAACATGTTAGACAATAATTAAAGTGGGACATGCTTATTTTTCATAAATGAGTCCCAACTGCTGGAATAGCAACAAAAACTTAACAGCTAAGATAATAAATATACAATTATCAGCACCAGCAGAAGATCATGCATGTTTATTCAAATGATAACAAAACCAAAAATGTAGATAAAAAAAAACACGTTTTCAAAATAATCTACAATTGTAAAGAGATTATCTGCTTTTGATCAAACGTAAGTAAAAGGGATTGTAGGAGTAATTACTCACAAACTCTCTAAGATCTGTTTCAACTTGCTTCGTGAGTGAAAATCTAAAGCTGGCAAACAGCGAATGGTTGAAAAAGTCAACAGAAACATAAAGTAACATCTTGACTTTGGGGGTTTTTGCAGTGGCAAAAACAAGAAGATCGAGTGAAATTACTTGAATTTCCTCACCATGTATCACTGAAAATTCAGAGTTTTGCTCGTCACGCCTGACACAACTCTTGAGTAGCCAACCCTGAAGCTAGCTCTGCACATAAACAGAAGTACTCTACCATTAAAATCAAGTAAATAAGTTACCATCATGATTTGTATTTGATGTACAATAATAGATGACAAGTTTGGATAACGTAACATAACATAACTATTGAGGTGCCAAAAATGGATGGGTCGGCGGGTTGGGTAATAGGTTCAGCAAGCATATTTATAAAGCAAGCCCCTGCGGGTTGAGTTAACAAGTAAAGCTTTTTGAACATTTTTAAAACTAAAAGTAATAGTTAATGCATGAGTTATAATTATAAGAACTTTTTCAATAAGTCCGTATTTAGCTTAATTCTTTTATTTCACCCATTTAAGACGATGCAAAACCCATATTGACCCTTTTCAGAACTAAATCCAGTTATATCTCAAATCTAGGCCGGTTGTACCTAGGGGCATGGAGCATACTTACATAAGCTAGGGTGTCCAGTACATGCTTCTTTTCCATAAATGCATGTATCTCATGCATGTGTCTTGAATTATGGATGAAAAAGTAGGTTTCAAGTTTCTTACCAAATAGAGCAAGGAAGGGAAGTGGTATCAATTGTTATTTCAAGAAAATATCTTATTAACTTTTTCAAACTAACCACGCTATTTTACTGCAAGTGCATATAAATTTTTACTGGTAAGTGCATATAAAAGTGAGCCAGAAAAGCTTCTAAATATTATTGGATAGCTGATAGCTCATTCAGCAATTGTGCTTGGGTTAGTTTTGGTAGTTCAGGTAGCCTTCTATAGTTGTTTTTACTGTCAGTAGAACAGCTCAGACTCTTTCATGTTCATGTAACCAATAAATTTTCAGGAATTATATTTTACAGAAACAATACTGAGGCAACAATTGCTAAAAATTTACCTGATATCACGGTTTCCCGGTTCTCCTGCTTGAGCAAAGAAATAATCACAATCTCAATACAGGTGATGGCCAGCCCATGGATAGATGCAGTGACCTGGCTGCCTGGAACCCAATGAAAGTGATAAGAAACAGGTTATGTCACACCCCTATGAGCTAACTGGACAATGATCAATGTCCAAGAAAAAGAAACAATCTGCAGCTACCTTGAAAAGAGCAGCCAATATGGAACAGCAGAGGAAGCTACACATGCATAAAATGTCAAATACCTGAAGACGAAACACATGTTTTGGCACCATATCCTCGACATAGATAGAAATGCAGGAAAAAAAAACATATATCTATGTGTGTCAAAAATATTCTTCCTATATCATATTTCAAGATTAAAGAACAAATAGGCAATATCAAGAAAGACAAAAATCATGTAGAGGAATCAGAATTTTAAATTAGAGGGAGAGAAAAGAATCAGAAATAAGCTTTTAAAGTACTATGCTACAAATGTTGTAAAGAAAAGAATGAATATATTGAAAGTCAATGACTAAATGAATTAATATGTTACACAATTACAGATACAAAAGCACACAATAAACAAAGTATTACAAGTGTCAGGGCTTTGGCTACACGTGGGATGGAATAGCATGTGTTGTAGCAGTTCAGTTCAACCGCAGAAACTGCAATGTGCAGATTACATATATAGTTCTGCGGCCTTCTATAACTTACAGTCAAATCAGTAAGCTTTATTTTGTTTGTTGTCTCTTTTAAGTTGGACCTTCAACTTCTTACCACCTAACTGATATCCATTCATTGTATTAATTGCAGATTGTGCAGCAGCTGGAGAGTCATAACTGACAAAACCTGATAGCATATAACTAATTAGATACGCAAGGACTGCCATGGTTGGAATAAACGGATGCTAATTTGAACTGATTTGGGGTTACTGTTTGGATCGAATGGGTCAAACTTAATAAAAAAGTCAGCTACTCAGCTCAAATTATAAAAGGTCAAACAAGCCAAACAGATCGAAAGTCCCATGAAGGGTAGTCTTTAATGCATATAGCCACCTAAATCATTTTTGAAAATATTTTATTTACAATTGTAATTTACTTTTTAGGCATTAATTATATATTAAAACTTAAAAATGAATATAAAATGTTTTTGGTCAGCCGGCTTCGACCACACTAAAATGACAAGTTTTAGCCCGTTACCCACCCCCCCCCCCTCAACCTGCATATGTAGCTACATCTACTTGGAAGAAATATAATGAAGTCCATACCAAAGCACTTGCTAACACCAGTTGCCTTGTCAATGAAAACCTTGGAACTCAAAACCCTTCCAAATGATTGGAAGGCATTTGCAAGCTCTTCATCGTCAAATTCTTGAGGAATGTGATAAATAAACAGATTAGCACCAGGTGGACCTGCAACGGAAGATGGAAACAAAAATTGCTTAAATATACAATGATAGTGGTAAGAAGTGAATGTTAAAGAAACATCACACAGAGAAAATCAAGAGAGGTGATGTACATAGAAGATTCGAGAGGTCAATTTCTACCCATATGAATGGGTTCATATCAATAAATGATATAAGTAAAACATGCCATATGGGTTGAAAGTTTCTTAAGGTGTATATGTAATAGTTACAATCTCATAAATCGTTTAACTTTTTTGGTTGGTAATAAGTTAGTTTTTGACTTTTTGTTGACATATTTAACGCGTTAACTACTAATTATAAATTACTAACAAAATATGCTTAGAGGTCAACCAAACCAAGCCCGTTTTGACTTTACTCCACCCACCCTGACTCACTCAATTTTCACCCAAAAGATCTTTAACAACCTTCCATATGGTCAGCAGCACTTCCACCGGCAGTTGAAGATGTTGCAGTATGATTATTAGCAGCTTCTGGTGGTATTGGGCTAGACGGGCCACTGAAAGGCCTCATTCCTCCAGGGTATGCAAAAGGATATTGAAGCCTGGGAACGGCTGGATAAGGAGAGCCCATATAACCAGTTGGCGAAACTGCAAAGTTCCTTGGAGATCCTCTTTGTAATGCATTTGCTTGGTTTGGGCTGTAAGGTGGCATCAGCCCATAAGTTCCACCAGCCTACGTACAAAATCAACTCTTAATCACATGAAAAAAATAAATGATAGAAAGGGTGCTACTAGGAATCTCGAAGCGATGCAATGACTATGATGAAACAAACCTGATACCCATAACCGTTATAAGGTGACATATAACCCATTGGAAGTGCTCCAAATAAAGATGGATGTTGGGACGGGTCAACATTTGCCAAAGTTGAAGCTATGGATTGAGCTTTCTGAGCCTTTCTAGCTTGCCTTTCCTTTTCAGTGTCAGCCCATTTAACGACCAAAGGAACAGTTGAACCCTGATACAGAGAAATACAACAGAGATTACAACTACACAAACTAATTCCAAATACCTATAGAAGAAAGAAGTAAAAAATAAAAGCACAACCTCCATCTTGTGCTTTCCGTTAAGGCCCTCTATAGCAGCAACAGCTTGATCTTTTGTCTCATACTTCACAAAAGCACAACCTGCACAATCATGATAATAAAACATGAAATGTAGCCCCAGACATAGATAACAAGTTTTTATAGTTTGCAGTAATGAATTAAGTATGCACCTTTGCTCGTTTGTTGAGAGCCTCTAAGTATTTGCAAGTCTTTTAGGGTTCCATATTGTGAAAACAATGCTGAAACTTCACCTTCGGAAACATTTTTGGGAAGCATACCGATGAAAAGCTTGTGTTCTTAAACAGAAGATCAGGGAAATAAAAAGCTAGTCAGATGATTCGATATTAGATAATGGAAGTAGCCGCAATCTGCAATTCTATCAAAGGAACTAGTATGGTATACCTAGCCGTTCCAACTCGCCATCAGCGTACTTTACTTGCAATGGACTAGAAGCCTGGTGAATAACAAAGCACATGCCATATTAAATGCCGAAATGGGAAATCATCTAGATCTTAAGGAACGGAATCTCTGACTTGTGTTTATGGACTACAGGGTTATAACATATTATCTTTAACTCACTGGTGTAACGAACATCAAATTTCCCTTGAGAAAAAAAGGTAAATTTCAACTCTCATTCTCACTTTATGGTCTCAATATAACGTTTACACAGAAAACCTAAAATAAGTAGGAGCGTTATTCGCGAATCTCAAAATCATAACCAGTTCATTTTCTAAAAATTACCTAGTACATACTAAGCCGTTCATTCCTAATATTTACCTTAAAGAGTTAAACTGCTATAATAAGGAGTACCAAGGCCCCTCAGTTTAATTATCTGAACTTATTGTAGTACTTTGTTGATAATACGTCATTATCCTCATTAAATTCATATTATACTACTAATAGTAGTTATTACACATCTTTGACATAATTGATGTCGTGCCTTGCAAGAGAAATGAACTAGATAACTTTAAATGAGTGTCTCAAAGCAAGGATGATGTCTAGTAAAGCAAGTTGCTCTAGTCCACCTATTTTAGCTACAAGAACTTTACTCTACTTTATATTTTGTTTCTTTTAATTAAGAAATCATAAAAGTAGCCAAAACTCATTTAAACATGAAACCATGCATTCAATTACATCAAGTATGACAAAAACAAGCCATATTATCCATTAACTATTCTTTTATCAAATTTCACTTTATCTCAATGTCATTACCAACTATTGTTCCTCTCAATGTGTCTTCCAATAAGAACGTGACTATAAGTCTATAAGTTAAAAACATCATTGACAACGACAAGAGATATTTTCATAATTAGTCTCTAACAAAACATTGATCAAATAAGTAATCTAAGGTATAAAAAAAAGTTCAAAAGGAAAAACTCACACGATTCATAACATTCCAAAAATAGAAATTGCTATAGTCTCCATAAATATCCTAACATAGAAAAGCTCTAAATTCTCCAAAAATTTAAAAATTAAGGTTACAAAAAATTATTTCTCGCGCGATAACAATATCAGTAGATCCTAAATTCTAAATCTCATTCTACCAACTAAAGCCAACTCCCACGACACTAAAAAACCGCATAGAACAAACATAAGCTAGCAATTTTCATAAATTCACAAAAATTCTAAATTTCTAATCCAACTAGGGAATTTCAACAATGCATTACACAAAAACACTCAAACAAACCCCAACAACCACAAAACCGACACGAAACACACAAAAAACAAACAAGATCTAAAACAATTATAACAATTAACAAAAAGCTCACCCCAGTCAACGTCCTCTTATTATGAAAAGCCTCCACAGCTTTATCAGCCTCCTCTCTATTGGGACATATCACAAAACAACAACCTAGTACAAACACAATTCAGTCAACAAAAGTCAACACACATATCTCGAAAACATCATCATCAAATTTAATAATACTACATAATATAAAAAAAATCTTAAACACATTGTGATCCGTAATGAGGGAACCAAGACCTCGTGATGAACGAGTAGCTTTGTCTTTAATGATGTTGACTTCATCAACAAGTGCAAATTCTTTAAACATTGCTATGAGCTGTGATTCAGTCATGTGTTTAGGGACTTGACCTACGAAGAGCTTCACGCATTCGTCGGTTTTATTTGTTTCCGCCATTAATGCCGCTTTTTTCTCCCTGTGATCTGCGAGGTTTCTCTCTCTATAAAGTTTTTGTTTTTGTGACTTTCTCTCTCTAGAATTGAATTGAGTTGACACTAAATTTATGTTTGTTTTGTTTTGGTTTGGTTGTGTTTGTGTTTCTCTCTCTATGTTTATGTTTGGGGAAATTGGGTAAAACTTTCTAAGAAAATGTTTTTTTTATAAATGTTTGATCCTTGTAGTGTGGTGGATGTGTTATGTTGAGCCCTTTTACTATCTCTTTATTCATTTTAAGAATTTGACTTTAAGCAGTAAAAGTGATGTTACGTCATGTCACATTAGCATTTTCTCATTTAACTTCCCTTATCACTCTCACATCAAAAAAATCCTTTCATTAATAATTCAAGCCAAAACCCACTTTTGAGTCTCACCATACCCAATTAAAACACAAAAAGCCAATTAAAATAAATAAATAAAAGATAATCTCTTTGGCGCAAACAGGTGGTTTCACTTGCACATTGGCGTAGAAAGAAGGGTATGGTGGCTTGGATTTGGCTTAAGCCAAAACCTTTCCATGTAAGATAGGCGTTTTCTTTGCGCCACTACACCTAACTCTCTAAGGGTTTAAGCTATAAAATAGTTATGTGTCATAAAAACGTTTGTGATATGCTGAGTTATTGTCAACTACTTTCTAACAATGTTTTGAGATATGTAGCTTACAAATTAATGAATAGTAAACAGGTAACTTATAAAATTTCCGGGTAAAATGTACAAGCGAGAACAAACTTTAACGTTTATGGCTTAAACCCTAGAATATGTATGACTTGGTTAGAATCTTTCAAGTTGCCAAGAAATTTTAAAGACATGATTGCAAGGTTGCATCTCATTCCTTGCGTGATTTCAACCGTGTTTGTCATGGAAACGAATCAACTTGTTAACCATAAGTCGTTGATTATGGGTGTTTATTTGGCTACTTAAATTAAGTGCGTAATACTCTTCCCATGACCCATCTTAAATAAACATGACGCTTTTGTCAAGGTTCTATGTACTTGATGTTTTGTTAGATTATCAAGGGTTTGGTTATCAATATCCTTTCCTTTTTCTTAAATTATACTTTTACCTCTCCTATTTATTGGTTAAATACATTTTTTTTTCTTTAGAGCAGAAAAATATATTTTGAGAAAAAAAAATTGATCTGCCAATGATTTCTCGGTTTAACTTGGCAGTGAAATCACAACTCCATACACCCGTGACTTAGTGAGTATCAACTGTTCATTCATCAAAGACTAGCCTCAAACAACGTTTAGTTATTTTTTGCTAATTGAAAAGAATTGGAATTATAACAATTAGATGATTTTATAGTGTTTTGATTTGATTAACATGTAAAAATTACTTCTTCCGTCCCTAAATAAATGTTCATTATTGACTTTTTAAGTCTTTGTTATTCAACTTTGACCTTAAATATTTTGTTTGTGTTATGTAATACTTGATGCAAAATATATGAATGGATTGAGTTTTAAATGTATTTTTATTAGTATAATTTTCATCAAGTATTGCATAACACAAACAAAATAATTTAAGGTCAAAGTTTAAAAAATAAGACTTTAAAAATCAATACTGCACATTTATTTAGGGACAGCAGGAGTATAATAAAGCACGAAACTAAAAAAAAAAAAATATATTTATGTCATATCAAAGTGGGGTTTCTAAAACTATCTTAGAGCACCCGGTGTCCACTTCGTCTTCCCCTTCGTCGTCCACTCTGGCAGTTCGTCGAGGCTCGTTGTGACACCGGGGTGTCTCGCCATGCTTCGTCGTTGGCAATGAAATCGTGGTGACGACGAGTAAGGATTTCTGACAAAAGTGATTTATACCGTTTGAATATTCAATTTCTATCCGTTTAACAACGGATATAATAACTTTTCTTTTCTTTTTTCAAAAAAAAAAAAAAAAAAAAAAAAAACCCACCACTCACTCTATAAATTAACATAACATTTCATACAATTTTTTTCATATTCAATCAAAATAAACCATTCAAACTTGCTGAAACATGAGTTACGATAGTGAATCATCTTATTCCGGCGAAAGTGACCTTGAAGAGTTAACGGAATTAGAAATGTTTATTAAAGAGTTCGAGGCGGAGCAAATGTTGCAGGAACAAGCACCCGGTCCATCAAAGCGTCGTCAATATGTCCCTCGTGAACGTGAAATTGCTGAAGCACGTCTTCTTGATGACTATTTTGGTGACAACCCAAAATATACGGACGCTAATTTTAGGCGTCGATTTCGTATGAGCCGTCGTCTATTTCTACAAATAGTACAAGGTATTGAAACATATATTGAAACTCATCATCCTCTTCCTAAGCCAAAGAACTACATGATAAACGCAAACACGCAAAGCTTCAACGATGTCTCATCGAGCATGTTTGGCAACAACTTCAATGGGCACAATTTTAACAACATAATCCGAATAATTAGTTTCGTTATAATTTGATGTATTTCTTGCGTATGTTTTTTTTTCGTATCTTTATTTTATGTTTCGTACGTTTTTTATTAAGTTATGTATTGTATTTTTAATTTGAATGAAATGAATTTATTTAGTTTATTTGGAAATGAAAATTGAATAAAAAAAATAAAGTGGTAGTGGTGGGCCCCAAATGAAGATTTTGAGGTTTATTATGAGTGAGGAGGGGGTTTGTTGTGGTTAGTTGTGGAAAAATAGGATGCTGATGTGACGCTGAGGTGACACGACGACGAGCCTTAGGCTCGTTTTGACACCTAGTGCTCTTAGGAGGTAGGTACACTTTTTTAACGACATGTTTACATTGCTTTCTGTTTTTGGCAACAGTCATTTTTAATATTTAAGTGATAGTTAAATATTTCCACTAGATTGTATATCGTACAAAGTCAAACATTAATTACTTGTGAAGAAACAATGTTAGGTATACAAGTAGCAAAGTCCATATACGATACAAAGAAATTACATATTCATGTTATGCTTACAAATATGCATCACCTACATTTGTAAAACAAATTGCAAACAAAAGAGTAAGTTTATTTTCATATCCGTCTCGGAGATGAATTAGACCTCAAATCTCACCTTCATACATGTCAAAATCGAATACAATTACCTAAGACACAATTTTCTTTGTGATGATCACATTAAAGTAGTGGCTATTATAAACACCATTTAATTTCATAAGGACTTATTTCATGTTGCAAAATTGCAACAATATAAAACACCAATTGGTGGAACTTTAAATGTCATATTTAAGGTTCATATGTGTTAAATACTTAAATGTTACTGTAATTGGGTCATCAAATATAGATTCAAATTGCTCCAAAAAGTAATAAATTGTCTATCAGTTTGACAAGTATTGTTGTAACCAGATAAAATACTAACAAATGATACTCAAAAACGTGTATGTGCCATGCCAAACGGTTTGTGTGCATATATTGTTCGACATGTATTTTACAAAATATCGTATACAAACATGACTAACTATATATATACATTGCATCACATCATATGGTTAAAAAAAGTTACAAGTACTCAACCATTTTTTTAATAGTATCCTTGTTTAGTTGGCAAAATTAATAATACTAGACGAGTACCCGTACATAGCAACGGGATTTTATAGCGATAGATCGTTTAGTGATAAAAAAAAGTTTATGAGTTATAAACGAAAAATAATAAAAGTTTGTAGATTTGGGGATTAATGTTTTGAAACCCGGTTCCACCCGGGTGGTTCTCCGGTTGAAAAACGGTTCGATTTAAACCGAGTCAACCCGATGGGTTGGGTCGAAAATGAGTCAAATTAAACCGGGTTTGAAGCGTCCCGGGTCAACCTGGTTTTCGATGTGTATTAATAGTTTCCTTTTGAAATATATGTTTTCAACATTTTTATTTTATTTTCAACTTTTCACTTTTACTTTTTGTTTTTTCCTTTATATATAGAATAGCAGGGTACCAGCACGTTTCAGCGTCGGGTACCCTGTGACAATTAACCGGATAAATAGATCTCGATGAGACCTAATTCCACCAGTTTGTATCGGTTTCAATGGGTCTTCTCTGGCTCGTTTTCGGATGGCTTTTATTGGTTAGCCGAACCGGTAGCGACACCGGTTCCTGGTTGAACCCTTTGGTCCGGTTTATAAAACTATATATACCATCAACTTGTTAGCTTGAATAATGTGTATAATAATATGTACTTTTTATTTTAGGGTGTTTTAAAAATAACATTAATTAATGTGTTTAATTATTTTATATTTTGGATTATGTTGTACTCCCTCCATCCCAAAATTTAAGTCCAATTTGACTTTTTGGCTCGAACTTTGACCTTAAATATTTTCGTTTGTATTATATAACACTTGATGAAAATTATACCAAATGAAATACATTTAAAACACAATTCATTTATATATTTTGCATCAAGTATTATATAATACAAACAAAAATATTTAAGGTCAAAGTTTGAGTCAAAAAGTCAAACTGGACTTATAATTTGGGACGGATGTAGTAGCTTGTTTAAATTGTACAATTTGAAATTTTTATTGTACTTTTTAATAAGGGCGTTTTAATTGGTTGTTTTTAATTTGATAGATATGTTTTTAATTGGTTGTACAATGTAAATAAATTATTGTACTTTTAAGTAATGGGTTGTTTTAATAAGAGTATTAACTACAATATGTATTTCTCACACCTCTGACTTTCAAAATTTCACTTTTTAAGATTTGACCATACACTCTTTAAATGTAGTATAGATATTGATCATACCCTGCTAATTAATGTACTATTAGACATGCATAGCCATATAAGTATAGAAAAATTGTCGAAGAACTTATTTAATAATGCATCAAATATTAATTTGCTTACAATAACTTATTAATTTACATACATAACTTATTTAATTTCATTATTATGAAAGTATTGCTTTCAATAAGGAATGTAACAGTATTTATGAAAATCAAACAGTTTTATACTAGGCTATAATACTTGTATTGTAAGCCAGCTACTTGTACATAGTTTGACTAAGTAACAGATTACACATTTTACATAGCATCAGATGTCTTCATAGCTTTGAGTTTGTTGAGGTGTTGTTTGGCCGTTGAGTTGCTTGATCTTGAGATGCAGTTAACTCTTGCGGTCTTGATTCCATTGCAGACTGCTGATATACTTTTTAATGCAGGATTTCTGACCAGGTTTTAATATTTATAAAGTCTCGTCTACCTATGGTCTATTTAATGCACTAACGGGCAGTGTACTCGGTCGTGTGTAGTGTAGTATTCGGTAAAGCCGAGGTCGTCCCAAGAGCTATGCGTGTGGATCTAATTTAAGTTCTAGTGTCACTGGTTCTAAAAGGGGTTTTAATCTTTTATATTGAATGTTTATAAACTAAAGAAATGAAATAAAACTGAAAGCAAATAAACGTAGAAAGAGTATCAATAGGGAGAAATGTGTTAGCCTAGTTACTAATCTTGTTATGCCATGACTACATTTTCTAATTAGTGTTTTCTATCACTCCACATGGGGTGGTTAAAGTCACTAGACTCAGTTGGTCAATTCTCTAGTCCTATCTTCTATAACGTCCTATTCCGTAACATAATGATTACAAGAGTTCGTGGGTTTACGAAATGGAAGAGTCATTAAGTTCCTCTACGATCTAAGACTTATTTAATGAAACCCGGCCGGTCGGATCTTAAGTTCCCCTAACTTCTTAAGCATTTCCATTTGGAAGGTGATCGTTGGGTAAAATTCTCATGCAAGATAGTGATAGTCCTATGGTCAATTCTTACCACTACTCGCAACCTGATTCGCTAGGGTCCTATGGTCAATTCTCCTAGCTTACTAGATACTACCCAAACTTCCATGCTAACCAAAACAAGGGTGTCCCAAAATAAGCAAAGAAAATATACATGTAAAGCGATATGAAAGCGAGAAAACTACATCGTAACAATAACAAATTTATAACTAGGCTAACACCAAAGGTGTTTAGCCTCTCATATTAAAACATGCAGAAAATTCAAGGTTTGACATCATAAATGAAGACATGAATAAAATCCATATATGTAATATGAAATACTAAAACTTATTTGATGATAAGCGTGAATTCTCCCTTGGAAATGACGTGTATGCTGCTGGAAATCGTCCTCCTTGAAGCCCTTAATCGTCTCTGGTTGTTGTGTGTTGAGAGGATCTGTTAAAATGCGAAATTAGGGCTTGTATTTATAGTCTCGACTAAGTTACGGCGTAACCTCTAGGGCTAGTTACGCCATAACCTTTGGATCTAGGACGATCTTATCTTCATTGATGGAACTACGGCGTAACCTAAAGGTCAGTTACGATCGTAGAACTTTCGTTAACCACTTTACACTGTAACCATGAGAGTGGTTACGTCGTAACATCTTTTGCCCACAAAATTCTTTTAAGTCTTGAAAATATATACGACGTAACTTGTATATGAGTTACGCCGTAACCTTGGTCAGCGTTGACTTTTATCTTCTAGTGTTAGTCCATGTTACGGTGTAAGTAGAGTATGAATTTGCGCCCTAACTCTTGTCTGGTCAGCATACTCATGTGTATTTGTATTAAAAACATTCCAATTCCCCGTCTTTTCGTTTCTATGCTCATTATTAACCTGAAAACGAAATATAAACGAATAGGAGTATATATTCAAGTAAAATGATACAAATGGTGAGCATATTAGGGGGAAACTGACACAAAAATATCAGGACAATTTGATGTTATCAAATATCCCCCCATATTGATCCCAGTTGAGCAAACGATCTTATATAGAAGCTGACTTTGCAAATATAAACTATTAAAGACTATGCGGAATCTAGTGCTTAATCTTAAGAAGAATAACAATGATTATCACTAAACACCTCAATATGTTATTAATATACGAATACTCTGAATAGTATTAGGGTTTACAACCTTGAAGTGTATCGACTCTAGATATCACAAAAACGTATATCTAACTCTAACCTAGGACATCCTTTTATAGACTAAGGAGTCCTTTACAATATACATTACGTATCCTACAAGATAAATATATTTACCATATATATCTAATACAAAACATCCTACACAAGACATTATAGAATATTACATATTAAACCGACATAACATACTAGCAGTAGTATTAAACATTAGCAGTGGTATGAGTCTTCTACTAGCAGTTGTTTGTCTTGAGCAGTGATTCCATTCCTTCTAGCCATGGTATCTGATGTACTGGCAGTGGTTCCATACTTAGAGTAATTCTTGTCAGCAGAACCAAAAACCCAACACCCCACTTGAACTCTACTTGCCCTCAAGTAGACCTTATTAGAATCATTCTCAAAAAGATATCTCCCAAAAGACTTGGAAAATATGAATTTAAAATCTTCCTATGCTAGAATTTATCAAAGCCGAACACCTCACGAAATGGGAACAAAACACTCATACTCTCTCTATTCGAAGTGTCAATTTCAAGGTGGTCACCCATTGCACGGTCGTAGCATGTATTCTATCATAGGCTTGGCAGTTACACAAATCTCCACCACTGGAGCTAAGGTCAAGACAATCCTTAAAGGCAATATTGGGTTGTTGGGAATTCTACAAGATAAGAATTCTGCTGAAGCTACTGCTGACGGATTCTGCTGAAGTCATGGATTCTGCTGAAGAAGTGTTTCTGCGGAAGTAGTAAAACCGTGTAGCTTGTTTCTGCGGATATAGTTATTTTGTGTATTTTATAATTAGTTAGGATATGCATGAGCTTTATTAGGAAGTGATAATGTATATCTTCTTTAGTTTTATGATTATACGTTTCTTGTGAAACGGTTTAGGGTTCCTTGTCTATAAAAGGAATACATTATTATGTATGATGTACGAGTTTGAAAAACGAGTTTTTAGTATTATTGCAAGATCCATAGAGGATCAAAGTATTCTTAGTTATCTGTGTTGTTACTTGTGTTTGATTTCCGCTTTAGAATACAAGTAATAGAGACTGTCTATTAGTGTGTTTGTGATTACATAAACATTGCTAACGATTCACGAGCGCTCAAAGATCTATCAAGGTCTTAGGTTCAACAAGTGGTATCAGAGCCTCGAGAGAGTCTCTGTGATACTAAGAACATTCTTTTCTTTACACCCTCACAACCAAAACAACCAAAACAACCAAAACAGCCATAACTATGCCTGGGTCAGACGTTGAAATAGAAGTTACTCACTATCAAAACACTACTTCCTTGCAACAACTCAATCTCACAAACAACAATGCAAAGTTCCCATACCTCAAGAAGGAGGAGTATGAATTGTGGGCTATGAAGTTGCAGAATTGGATCTCCAATATTGTAGGAATCTTTGGGAAGTTATTCGTAAGGGTAACAGTTTGAAGAAGTGTGTCAAAGATGCTGATGGTGTTATTACCATTGTTGGTCCCAAAACTGCTGAAGAGATACTTGTTGTTCAGAGAGAGGATAAAGTTCGAACTATTCTCCTTCAGGCTATACCAAATGATCACATGGGTGACTTTCACTACATGGAGGATGCTAAGGACATCTGGATGGCAATCAAGGCTAGGTTTGGTGGGAATGAGGAGTCAAAGAGGATGAGAAAATCAATGTTGAAACAACAGTTTCAAGAATTCCAAATCTCTGAGGAAGAAGGAATTCACAAGGGATATGACAGGTTCCATAGGATTTTGAGTCAATTGAATCAGATGAAGGCCATGCCAGATAATGAGGATTGCAATTCAAAGTTCTTACCATCTTTACCTCCATCTTGGTTGCAAGTAAGCATTGCACTCAAAGCAAAAGGTGGGCTAGATCTGGTCACTTTTGATGATCTCTACAACAGACTTAAAACTCTTGAGCCCGATGTCAGAAGTCCTTTTCGGTCATCCACTCCCACTCACCCAGCTTTTGTTAGCACCTCCTCACATAAGATGACCTATGCTCCAAGCCCAACTTCCTCAACATCATCATCCTACATCACCACTACATCAAATCCTAAATCCAGTGGTGTATTAGAAGATGTAATTCACTCTTTTGTTGCTGATTATGACAATCCGCAGCAACTAGCATTTGAGGATTTTGAACAGGTGGATCCACTTGATATGGAAGAGATGAACTTGAAGTGGCAACTGGCCATGCTCTCAATGAACATCAAGAAGTTTGAGAGTAAGTCTGGGAGAAAGTTTGGTTTCCAGGGAAGAGATTCAGCAAGATTTGACAGAAGGAAATTCAAGTGCTATACTTGTGGTCAAATGGGTCACTTCTCAAGAGAATGCAAGGATAGGAAGGCTGGTGATGAAGTTAGGTATTCTACCTATTAGCAGAATCAAATGGAAGCTGGAACTACCAAAGCTGGATCCTCCATAGCTTTGGTCACACTGGATGACCATGTCAACTGGAAGGTGCATGATCCTGATAATGATGAAGCTTCTGGTTCTGAGCAGAGTGGATTGTTGGCAAGTTGTACTATAGAGGATCGGCATAATCAAGTTGCCTTAATGAGCATCTCTCAGGTACATAATTGTGTTTTTGGTTGTAGTGAAAGATATAATGAACTTAAAGAAGCTTATGATGAATTGAAACCTAAATATAATGAATGTTATGTCGAAGTTGAGGCTTATAAACAGGCTTTAAAAACTGTAGAAAGACAAAAAATTTGGTTTCAAAAGAATCAACTTGCTTATGATGAAAAGATAAGGGTGTTAGAAAGTGATTTGGAATGTACTAAAATTGATTTAAAACGTACTGAGAAAGAAAAAGCTGATGTAGTTTCAGAAAACCAAGTGCTAAAAGAGAAACTAGATGAAGAAGTAGCTAGACATAAAGAATGGTTAGTGTCAGGTGACAAAGTAGCTAGATTTCTCTATGGTAGTCAATCTGTAAACTCTGGGCTAGGTTTAGGTTTTAAGAAGTATGTTGGCTTAGAAGCTAGAACTGATACTCGTAAATTTACACCAGCAGGATTAGCTAATTATGTAAAAGAAGGAGACTTACATGTTGTACCTGGACCTATTAGAGGAGAACATATGCCCACTGACCTTTCAATCATAGTAGACTTTGATGGTGTTAGGTCACTAGTTTTACAAACACAAGTAATATAGAAAGAGATAAGGCGATTGAACAAGATTCAAGCACACACACACGAAATACAAGACCGGTTATGCGTAGATGTATGTGAAAGAAAAGAACTTGAACAACCAACCCTCAAATGAGGGTTTACAAGAGTATTTATAGGAGGGAAGCTAGGGCAACACTCCTAGTTCCCATCCTTTCCTTTATGGGCTTGGGCCTAAGCTCATGGGCCTTCTACATAAGCTTAAGGCTAATAACAAACATAAAGGCCATAATAAAGCTAACTATTACATATTAATTACTAACACTTGATTATGGTTTAGGAGTGATTCCAACAATCTCCCCCTCAAGTGTTGGTGATGAACGGTGAAGGCGTTGATGTAATAGTAGCTCTGACGTTTTCTGACATTCTTCTTTCTTGTGAGAAGAATTGCCTTGATTCGAACAATCTCCCCAGTGTAGAGAGATAGTTGACTTTGAACAGTTATGCTTTGACGTCATCTTTAACTTTGTTCTTTGATTATTGTTCTTTGTGGTGAAAGTGATAGTATGTTGTTGTCTGCATCAAGTCTGCCTCAGGTCTGCTTCGCTGCTCCAGTGTCTCCACGTCATTCTTCAACATGCTCACACGCTCTTTGACGTTGGAATTCAAAACTGATGAAGTTCTTTAAGTCTTTAACTTTGTAGATTCTTTGGTTTGACGAAGAATCATTCTGACTGTTGTGTTGCTTTTTGAATAGAACTTCCATTAGTGATGATGTTGGCGTGAGCATGAGAAGAATCAGCACGATCATCCCGCTCCGGAGCTTCCATAAGAAGAAAACATTTCAAACGGTTAATAATAAGTCCGGCACTTACAAGTTTGAACTTCGAGAGTGTTATCAGCATAGTGTGAAAACACAACTCTAATTCTTACAAAGGCCGTTCCTGAACTGGAGTCCCACAAGTGAGATAACGCGATGTACCGAAGTACATCTACAGTTCAGATGAGTCGCTGAGGTACACCGAAGCGTCACCTCACGACTGTAGACCGTTTGAGACACACTCCGCGTAATCCACGGGGAGTTACCGAAGTGACCTGCTGTCAGGGCTGTTTGATGTTGACCCTGGCAGGAATTTCCATTCAATCACTGAGGATCAGAGATGTGAACCTCTCATAAATGTTCTCGACAGATTGCTAAGATCTGTGAAGGACTCGATATGAACCACTGAAGATCTTATTTGTTGATCAACAAGTGATGAAGTGTCAAGTGCCCCTAAGAGATCTTTTGATGAATCTCGTGGCTCTAGACTCAATAGTGCGTTTTGGTTTTCCTAAGCGGAGACTAGGGAGAGGGTCTCCTTCTTCAATACCAGCGATCTCTAAGAGAAAGCCAATAATTTACGTAGGGTTTCCTGTGAGAATGAAACAAGCTTCTGTTGAGAGAAACTTGAGTGGTTAAGAAGGTTTAGTGCATGCGTCACTGGGTCCATGACGACTTTTAATCTTCAATACCGGTGTCACTAGGTGACAACCAGTAGCATATGAATTGAACCCGGTGTCTGCCCTAAGTTGAATAATCTGGAGGGCTATTTCTTTTCACCCTTTTCTTTGCATTTATTTTTGATTCTTCAACTCCTTCTTTCTTCGATTCTCATTTTCTCCTTTTTATAATCATACCTAAGGACTTCTAAGTACTAACTATTTGTGATGTCCTTGGGTAGATCCCTCCGGCTCTGGCGGATCATAGGATGGTTATTCCTAACCTTAGTCACCTTATAACTCCATGACTAACCTATGTTGCCATTAAAACCACTGTTTATGAATAATCTCTCAAAGGGTTTGTAAATGAAAAACATGTTTGAACCACTGTGAGAGATAGGATTTTGCATAAATACTCCCCCTCCACATGTGCTTAAGAGTTTTAATGGTTTAAATGCACAGTGAGGAAAGAGCGCGCACATTTTGAATTGATCCACTGGAGATAGACAATCCCCCGCGAGACACGGTTACGTTGCATAGTTAAAGAGTTACATTGTCAGCTTTTAGGTGACAACTAGCTCTAATAACTACCTTGAAGGTGTAGACAAACCTCGAAAGGTTGTCATACCCGTCAGAGTTCATGTCTACCAAGAGTGTTTCGAATGGTACATTCTACTTGGACAAGTCTTTTGCGAGACACGTTTACATTACTAGCGAACTAGCTTGAAATTATTACCCGTCTAGGATAAGTCTTTTCGAGTTACTAACAGTTTAGTACCGTCAATTCGTTGGTTAAGTCTGAAGTACACAGATTCATTTGCAATTTGCACAACATATTTCTTATCACATAATTTTCTCCCCCTAAAAAATGGCATATAAAATGCTATTTTTGAACGGTTGAGAATAAATATGACCATTTCGAGTGTTGCGGGAAGATGACCACTATGAACAATTTGTGAACAAAGTTTTGATTCAAATACTCCCCCTCAACTAGTGATATAAACGGTTGAGGTTTTGAAAAAACATACGGGGAAGTACTTGTCTTTTTGAGCAAAACCTTGAAAAATGAAAGGTTTGATAGGTTTTACTCAAAATAAGAAGCTTTCGCTCCTTTTATAAGGATTGTGGCACTGAGGCGTACCACAGGGTCCTTTCTTGACAATTACGGGTTGAACACTGTTATGTGTGCACAAGCCATATACATAAATAATCACACATCCAAATTTGTATGAAAGAAACAATTTAAGGGGTACCAGGAAGTGCAGTGATGTTCCCAGGAGTACGAACAGGGCGTTGATAGCCGGTGATGTTGATCCTGGGTCGACCACCAACAAAGCTTTCCAGCGTTCTGAACTGATCCCTTCTGAACAACCGTTCATCAATCATGGTGATGATCCTTCTCACATTCCTCCGATCCTGAGAATTCCATCGCTTAGGGTTCCCAATGTTTTCACGTATATCCTTCAATCGATAAGCTAATCCGTCCCTAACCATCTTCAGAGTATGATCTCCAAATTTGTGAAGCTCATTACACGCCATCAAGCAATTGCGATGAAGTTCACTGCGATAAACGACACCAAACGGTTTGCTGATGAGCGTTAATTGTGATAGCTGGTTGATATCGGGAAGATCAAGCTGTGGTGGAGTGAAGTTGACACGTGTCTGATATGATTCAACGCCAAGCTGGAGATCTTCAACACGTTCTTTTATGACTATGCGTCTGATGAAGATGAGCAGTGACTTGATGAATTCACGTTGTATTTCGGTTGAGAATTGTCTCATTAGCCCCTGTACTTTGGCAAGGTACATGTCTTCAATATCGTTGAGAGACAAGTTCTCAAAGTCAGCTTCACATAATGCATAATCCCTTTCATCCTGTCTTTTGACCACAATCTTCTTGAGAAAGGTGTAGTCCCATTTGGATGAAAGACCAACATGTTGGATGGCAACGATGTCTTTAGTACTAAACACTGCATGTTGTGACTTCTGAACCTGACAGCTTCTGTAGTAGATTCGTCGGCGTTCTGGCCAGTGATGAATCCCATACAATGCATCTCGGTCGTATGCTTCCACTGTGTTGGAGAACAAGTGAGTGGCACGTTCCTCAATGGAAATGCAGTTTGAGTAGATAGCTGCAGGGAATGGAAGTGTCAAGGATGTAGCATAGTTCCTTGAACCATTGCCACCATGGAGAAGAAATTCCAGGTCTTTGTTGAAAAAATATCGGAAGGGAATCCGTGGTTCATCTGTTTGGCCAATGGTCGGTAGAGGTTTGGTCCAATCGGTGTAGTATGGAGGGTTGTCCCTTTTTGTAAAGTCAATGTTTGCTTCCAGGTTGAGCCAATCCATGTTATTAGACATAGCTCGAGCAATGTTGTCAAGGTGGTATTCGACCTCGAGGGCACTTTCAGAGCTGTCTTTTAGAAGTTGAAACGCTTCATTCTTGATTCGCTTCAACTAAGATTTCGTCATTTTCTTCACATGGAAATTTTCTTGCAAAAGTTTTGCATGCTCCAATGTAGAACCGTCTACCAAATTCTGACCTTCTTCAGGGTAGGGAGTTTGATTGACAAGTGTGGAGAACCATTCAAATTCTTCGGTTTTATCGTCATCTAGCCATGATACGACTTCAGGCTGAGTCGTCTTCTTCTTCTTTTTAGAAGGCCGTGATGATGATTCTGGTTTCTGCACTTGTTTGGGTGAGGTGGGTTGTTGTAGGGGCTCAAGGACCTCTTCATCGTCACCACCCGTATACTCAAAGTGATCACCTGTTTTTTGAGTCAGGGGTGGTAACTCGGAATCGTCCTGAGGTTTATCTGTAGAAGAACGAGGAGGGGACTTTTGTTGAGTAGGAGTCCGTTGGAGAGGAGGTGGCATAGAAGATGATTCACCAGACTTCTTTTGACGTTTAGCTTCATCATGCTTATCCTGATCCTTGTCTTCATCGTCTCTAGGACGTTTAGACTTATCAGCTTCGAATCTACATGCTTCTTGGAGTTGGTAGTCCAGCAATGCTTGAAACAGCTTTCCTTCATCAGAGGTAAATGTCCCAGATCGTTGAGACATTTTTGTGACAAGCTTGGCCACCAATTCATTATCCGAGAAAACTACAGGATCAGATGGATTGATTGTGATGGTTAAAGGTGTTGATCTTATAGTTTGCTTGGCTATCTGCATAAGATTCGGATATAGTTGTCTGGTGAACAGCTCCTTTGTGACTTTAGGAACGATATTCTGAAGGTACTTGTTAGTGTAACCTTCGATCATTTCGTTCAGTTCCTCTTTACGATGACTCTTCATGAACTTCTGAACAAATTCCCTTTCTTCTTTCTTCTTTTCATGCTCGTCATACAGATGCTGTATGTGATCAGCATAGAAATTCAACTTCTTTTGGAGAATGTCTTTCTTTCTGACTTGTTGTACAGCTTTTACGATTCTTTGATGAGTCTGAGAAATCCAAGATCGAGGTGGTTTCTTCGCAGATTTGGATGTTGATTTGGTTGACTTCTTTGATGGTGGTGGTGAGGAGTGAGATGAAGAATCTGATGAGGAGGAGACATGAGGAGGCTCGGGGTCCTTTGGAGGTGCAGAAGTATCCTCCTTGGAACGAGTTGGACTGTTGAGAAGGAAGTCATCATAATTCACTTCGTCATCTTGTCCAGATTTAGCCTTTTCTTCCTTCTGAGCCTTAGCTTCTTCATCAGATTTCTCTTTCTCAGTCTTATCCTTTTCTGGTTCCTCAATGTTATAATCAGTAGACTCCTCCACAAGCGTTTGTTGTTGCACAAGAGTGGTGGCACCAGATCCCTTATCGGGTTGATTAACCGCATCAGGATCTGGTGAAGAGTGGGCAGCACCACTTGATCCTCCGGGTCCACCCATTTGATCTTTTACAAATTCTTCAGCTTTTTGAAGGTGTCTAACGAGTTTATACTTCTTCCTGTAGGATTGATCCAGTTGCTCTTCATCACTTTCAGAGCTTTCATCATATGGCACAAGTACAGGAGTCTTCCCTTTGCCATGTTCAGCTGTAGGACTTGGAGGTTTTGGTACTGAAGGATTGTCATCCTTTTCAGTTTCAGAGTAGGTAATCTCTTCATCTGTGTCAGTACCTTCAGAGCTTTCGTCCACAAGCTTTCTTTGCGGTTCGGGCTTAGGGATTGGGATGGGAGTAGCTTCCTTAGATGGAACAATCCTCTTTGAAGGAGGGTTCCTCTTGGGGAATTTCCTTGGACTCTCCGTACTTGCGGCACTTCCAGCACTGCCTCTTCTGGTTCTCCGAGTAGGTGTCCCAGAAGCCTTTTCATCAAGATGACCAACTTTTCCTTCTTTAACGGCTACCCGATATCTTTTGTACATTTCCAGCTTTTTGATTTCCTTTGTAAGAAGGTGATCGGGCAACACAGCACCTTGTTTCTTTGTAGACGATTCTTTGATTCTGACAGATAGTATGTGCTCAGTCAAGATGTCATGATTATCTGGGTCATTGAGTCTCCTGGGGATATCAGGATGAAGTCCAAGAGCTCTCTGGATCAACAGTTTGGTGTATCTGACATAGGGAATTTTGGAGCCAAGCTTCTTATGAGACAGCATCATATCTTCCCATAGCAGTGCTTCAATTATAATGTCCTTCTTGTTGATCAACGACCAGAAAATTTGCAGTTCCATGAGCTTGGGATGCTCATAGCCACTGTCACGACCCGAGACTGATTTGGTGATGATCATATAGAGTGTCCTCCATGGTTGAGGAATATTCTTCAGCTCCACGTGAGAGTGCTTAGAAATGATTCCTTTAGCTTCATCATAACCAATATCTATCAAGAATTGCAGGACAGTCTCTTCAGTAGGGGTAGCAAAGAAGTCGGTTGGAGCGATGTCTGGAATGATGAGAAAAGCTCGTAAGTCATCAGGAGTGATAGTGACTTGTTTGTGATTAAGAGTCACATTCACAACATTTTGACCAGTGATCCTCTGCATGGAATCCCAGAATTGTTGAATGTAAACCTCTGGAACTGTGGCAGAGTGTGAGAGCATGTTTTGGTAGGGATGATTCCTGAGAACATCCACTGCAATGAGACAAGAAGATTCTGAGCATGTGAGTGTGTCAAAGTCAACCCTAAGGTTGTTCTTTCCAAGCTTTCTCGGATAGCCATTTGGGAAGATATCAGCAATTGTAAGAACTTCTTGTGCATCCACATTCATTTGTTCAGCCATGTCGTGATCTGAAATAACATTAGCCAAAAGAACCAACATATCGAAAGACATAATGTTAGTCAACAGAAAGTTTTATTGTCTAGTTAATGAATGTACAGTGATAATGATTGTTACGAGTCCTAAGTCACTTGTTTGTCCAATAGTCTTAATGACGTCGTGAAATGTTTCGTGAGTTAGTTAACTTTAAGTTTTAAAGTTTATGTTATCACTTATTGTTCACAACATATTAAACGATTAAGTTTATTAGTGACATTATTGGATTCGTGACGTTATGATTAGTTTATTTACAAGTTTGTACATGTAACAATTCATCATGAAGGTCAATCCAGGGTTAAGCGTAGTATTGGCAAAGTTAAGCGTAAACAGTATAGACATATGCGTAGACGAAAGCTTACGCGTAGGATCCTAACTTACGCGTAAGAAATGTTACGCGTAGGAAAAGGGCACCTTATGCGTAGAGCTTACGCGTAGGCGTATATAAACCTTACGCGTAAGGCTTACTCCTAAGAGTAGACCTTATGCGTAGAGGTCACTGTTTACGCATATCCTTCACAGGATACGCGTAGTCCATTGTAGAACCTTACGCGTAACTGTTATGCGTAGGATTATTCTTACGCGTAACATGACTACGCGTAGGGTAATCCTTATGCGTAGAGTTGCAAATGACCTTGATTCTGAGTATTACGCGTAGCAAAGCCTGAAATAAGTTCATCAAGTCATCAATATTAACACAAAACTTCATTTTAACAACATTTTATGGCATGAACATTCATAGATAGATTACGCGTAAAAAGTCATACGCGTAGGTCAAAACCCTAAGGGTTATGAATTACGCGTATGAAATTTAACCATGGGATTTGCACAAGACTTTTTCTGGTAGTTTAAGAGTGTTGAGGGAGTCTTTATACCAAGTTATAACACCTAACTCGTTGTGAATCAAAAGTTACCCAATATTATGAACATTAAACCCTAAATACAAATTGTTCACCAATTCGTGTTTCTGGGTGGTTAATAGCAATGGAAATTATTAATTCAACAACTTAAGACTATATCCCAACAATCTTTTATACCAAAACACTTCACATTTGGAAAAAACCCAAATCGACACATAAACCCTAATTTTCAAAACTCATTGATAAGTGTTTCTGGGTGGGTTTTGATGGTTAAAAGGATATCCTTGATGTATTTAAAACGTTTTGACACCTTCTTTTTAACCACAAACGTCCACACAATGATTATGTGTTCATATGCTTATGCGTAGAACACATAATCACGCGTAACATAATTTTTAACCGTAGGATTTGCATGATATTGAAAACCTTAGCTTAAAAACATGTTAAGATCACAAAACAACTTACAAAGTGAAGATCAAAAACACAGATTTCTTGATTAATTCTTAGGCGTAGATGATAAAGGTTGAGTGTCATAAATGAGAAGTGAAGAAGTAGGTGGGGAAGAGTTTTTATTAAAAGTAACTTTAACATTTTGACAGTTTTAGTCCCTCCACCTTTTCCTTTTTCAAACAAAGCCATTTAACTTCCATTTTGGTTACCAAACAAAGATTTTTAGGAAAGAAACATGACGACACTCCCCCTCGACTTGAGAAAATAATGAAAGGTTATTAATTTAAGTCCGAGGAGTGTCATTGTACCAGAAAATTTACCACCATTTGTTAAAAGAAACAACCGAGATATGATAACATGCAAGTACACAGATATTTTGAAACAGTTAAAGTTTTGATTTCTCCCCCTCAACACTTGATCGGAAAAATACCGAATTTTGAAAGATTAAGGTGTTGACGGAAGAAATGTACTTGCAATGTTGAAAGAAAAATAGATTAGAAGAATATTTTTGATTTTATCAGGTTTTATATTTTTGTATTTTGTTTTTGAAAAATTTATTTACAAGAGATGTTTTGGTGTTTGACAGGTTTTTAAGACTGTTTTAAGAGGTCATCCAATTCCTCTTGAGTCAAACACCTCATACCAATCTGGTGGACCAACTCATTAAACCTAGCGGGAGGCAAGAATTTGGTGAGAAGATCTGCCAATTGGTATTCTGTACCCACAAAGTATAATTCAACGGTACCCTGTTCCACGTGGTCCTTGATGAAATGATAGCGAAGATCAATGTGCTTTGATTTCGAGTGCTGAACTGAGTTGCACGAGATTGCAATGGCACTCTGATTGTCGCAGTACATCGGGATTCTGTCAAATACGTAACCATAGTCTTTGAGTTGTGTTCTCATCCAGATGACTTGAGCACAACACGCGGACATGGCTACATATTTTGCTTCGGTTGATGACAGCGATGTACAATCCTGCTTCTTTGATTGCCAAGAAACCAGTTTATCACCGAGAAATTGTAGTGCTCCTGAAGTACTTTTCCTTGAGTCTAAGCATCCTGCGTGATCAGCGTCTGAAAAAGCGATTAGTTCAAGACCAGAATCCTTCGGATACCAGATCCCCAAGTTAATGGTTCCCTTGATGTATCGGAGGATTCTTTTAGCCTCAGAGAGGTGGGTTTCAGTTGGTCGCGACTGATAACAGGAGCATAGATAAACGACAAAGACAATATCAGGTCTGCTAGCTGTTAGATACATGAGAGACCCAATAATACTTCGGTATTTGGTAGGGTCAACTAATTTCCCATGTAAATCAGCATCTAACTTCTTGGTATGAGTCATTGGTGTGGCATAAGTATCACAGGTTTTCATTCCAAATTTCTTTAACAATTCAAGGGCATATTTAGACTGACTCAAGAAAATACCACGGGGTGATTGATGAACTTGTAATCCTAGAAAGAATGTAAGTTCACCCATCATGGACATTTCAAAATTTTTCTTCATTAGTTTTGCAAAAGCGATTGAAAACTTTTTATGTGTAGACCCAAAAATGATGTCATCCACGTAAATTTGAACAATTAAGATATGTGCCCCGTGATATTGTATAAAAAGAGTTGGGTCAACCGAACCTTTGGTGAAATTATTAGCAATGAGGAAAGATGATAGCTTATCTTACCATGCCCGAGGGGCTTGTTTGAGACCATAAAGAGCTTTGTTTAGTTTGTAGACATGGTTCGGGAACTCAGGATCAACGAATCCATCTGGTTGGCTGACATAAACCGTTTCTTTAAGTTGTCCATTGAGAAACGCAGTTTTGACATCCATCTGATAGACCGTCATATTCATATGAGCCGCGAATGCGAGAAATATCCGAACAACCTCAAGACGAGCAACCGGAGCAAAAGATTCTTCAAAGTCTATTCCCTCTTCCTGACGATAACCCTTAGCAACTAGACGTGACTTGTTTCGGATAACGTTCCCTTCAGCATCCAATTTGTTTTTCCAAATCCATTTTAGACCAATGACGTAGACCCCTGTTGGTCTTTCAACCAGTTCCCATACTTCAATACGTTTGAATTGGTTGAGTTCTTCCTGCATGGATTCAATCCAGTTATCTTTTGTCATTGCGTCTTTAATGTTTTTAGGCTCAGATTGGTAGACAGTGAGTGCATAAATGCAATGTTCACCATCTGTGTGAAGACGTTGTCTCGTAACGACTGGTTGATTCGGGTTGCCAATAATGTTAGCCAGAGGATGGTCTTTTGTCCATCGGTGTGTAGAGGGTTGATGTTGGTATACATTGTGCAGATTCTGAGGATTCAAATGGTTTGTTGAAGATTCCGCGACATCTGGTGCAGCAGTCTCATTGGCAAACGGGTTGAAGAACGCATTTGGATCAAAATCTGCAGGTGGGGGTACTTCATTCAGAATATCATCAGCTGGTTCATCATTGTTGGAAGCGGTGTGTTCAACTGTTGTGTTGGAGTCAACTGGTGTAGGTGCATCTTCAACAGAGGTGTATCAGGTATAGGAATATTATCAAGTTGTGCAGCGGAAACAGCGGATACACCTGGAGCACGTTCATCAATATCGTCACAGAACAGAGGAGCAAATAACCTTTCCATTTGTTGACGAGTTAGCTGGGGGCTTTGTTCAGCTGATGATGGGGGTTGAGGGAAGTTTAAACGGTTGTGACCGGGTTCTAAGTTGTTATACTCATAATCCATTTCCGTGAGTTCATCAAAATGAGCATGAATCGTTTCCATTACCTCCTTAGTTCGACGATTCCAGATTCGGAAACCTTTAGAATTGTCACAGTATCCAATAAAGACTCCAATATCAGCTTTGGCTTTGAGCTTTCCAAAATCATTACGATCATTATTCGGATAGCAAAGGGATCCAAATACATGAAAGTGTTTGAGGTTCGGTTTATAGTTGTGGACAAGCTCGAAAGGTGTTTTGTTGTGGCGTTTTGTGATCATAGAACGGTTTTGAGTATAGCATGCAGTAGATACAACTTCTGCCCATAAGTAATCTGGAAGTTTAGCATTGATTAACATTGTTCTTGCAGCTTCCACTAACGTTCGGTTTCGTCTTTCAACAACTCCGTTTTGTTCAGGTGTACGTGCAATAGATGTTTGATGCTGAATTCCCACTTTCTCATAGAATTCACAAAGGGTTTTGTTAACAAATTCAGTTCCTTTGTCTGTTCTGATTATCCTGACGGTGTTGCGGAGCTGAACCTGTATTTTTATGAGAAAGGTGATGATCATTTGTGGAGCTTGGTCTTTGCTTCGAAGAAAGTAGACCCAAGTCCATCGTGAGTAGTCATCAACAATTACTAAGATGTAGCGTTTGCCATTGATCGTTTGCACGCGCATTGGGCCACACAAATCCATGTGAAGAAGGTGAAGCACATGCTGAGAGCTGTGTTCCACCTTTGAAGGAAAATGAGCACGAGTGCTTTTCCCTTGTTCACAGGCTGAGCAAAGGTGATCTTTTGAATACCGGAATCGTGGGAGTCCTTCAACTAGTCTGTGTCGAGCAAGGTTGGTGATGGTTTGAAAGTTTAGATGTGAGAGACGACGGTGCCATAGCCAGGATTTTGTAGATGTTGCCTTTGAAAGTAAGCAGATGGGAGAGGAAGCAACCATGTCTTGCATAGAGATAGTGTAGAGACTAGAGTTACGCGAGCCAGACATAAGGTCATTTCCTTGTAGATCACGAATGAAACAAGTTTTCTCCCTGAAAGAAACCTCCAAATCTCCATCACAAAATTGACCTACTGAAAACAGATTGTGACCGAGGCCTTCCACATAGTAAACCCTGCTGATTTCGATGTTCCCATTGACATAATCTCCGTAGCCCATGATAGCTGCGAAGTGATCGTTCCCGAACCTGACAGTGCCAATGAACTTTGCAATAAAGTTTGATAACAGTTTAAGGTTGCCTGTCATGTGTCGGGAACATCCGCTATCAACAATCCAGAGAATGATCTGTATCACCTGCATTACACACAGACGACACAGATGGAATAGAAGTAGATGTGGAACCCGAAATGTTAGAGGGTTCCGAAGCAGGTATATTAGACATACACACATTAATAATTTTAGGCATCCATTTAAATCCTAGTGTGTTATATATCCATTTCTGCCATCTATAACTACTCTTTGCTTTAGTCTTAGTGAATGCACTAGGTGGTACTACATTCTTAGGAGGTGAAACTGGAGCTACAGTGACAGCAAAGTTTGCCTTAGAATCTAAAGAAGGCGGTCTACCAAGCACAGACTTAGAATGATTAGTGGGCCTAGAGATATTCCGATTCTTAGGATTCCGTAATCGAGAGATTATAGCTTTAGCAACACATTTGTCATGACAATCAGAATTCATACTCTTCCGACAAATAACACAAGGTGCATCAGACTGAATATCAAAAGTACTTAACGGTTTAGCATTCGTTACATCACTATTTCTATTACATTTGCCAGACGCAACATCTATAGTGGAAGCAACATGAGTCTTATTCAGAGTCCTAGGGTGTTCTTCTACTTTAGCATTCCTTATTGATCTTTTCTTAGGTCGCAACTTCCTATTCTTCGATTGAGTGCTCCTAGGCTGTGAGGTGCGGATGTTTGGAAAAGACGCAACTATTCCTGTTTCAGTAGAGGGAAACACATTAGCAACTTGTGATTTGGCAGTAGGGATTCTAGGTTCACGATTACTAAGTGTGACTGGTGCTAATCTCTTAATCACGGTAGGCGGAAGTTGTTCACACTTTCCTAACATTTCCCTTAACTTAGAGATAGTGTGAATCAAATCTTGATTTTCAGAACGAATATTACCAGCAAAATTCATGACTTCTCTAGTGTGAGCAAGATAGTGATCAAGTTTGTTAGATGCTTCATGACGAGTCTTATTGAGTAAATCAAATATGACACCATATTCCTGTTTAACTTTTAAAAGTTCTTGTTCATATTTAGAAATTTGACTTTTCAAAGACACGTTTTGATCATCCAGTTGCTCAATTTTAGGATCAGAAGATTTTGCACGCAACTGAGCGATTTTCTTTTGAAAACTAAGTTGATGATTGTGAATATCTTTTTCACACCAATGAAGACGACGTTTTGCATTGTAAATTTCGTTGAGTAATCTTTTATTTTCAGCTTTTAAAGACTCGATCTGAAGCACATTATCGGTGTTCTCAACAGTTACAACATTTTCAACAATATCAGCAGAGATATAATCAGATGCATATGGCAAAGAATGAAACAACACAACATTATGGACATCAGCACAGATAAGGTCTTCCAAGAGTCGATCAACATCTTTTCTCAAAAGTTTCTTTTTACGTTTAGTATTAGAAATAGATGTTTCTGTTTTCTCGAAAACGACCTTCATAGTTCCAAGTTCCTTATGAAAATCCCGTTCCCAGGCTAATGCACAACTTTTCAAGTTTTTAACATTAGGTAAAAGATTTTTCTGAAAAATGTCTCTTTGTTCTCTCGCCAGAGGCGATTGAAAATGTTCAATTTTGATTTCAGAACGATATTCTATCTCATGTTGTAAAATTTTGAGGTCAGCCATGAAAATGTCAAAATATCTAAGAATATTTCGATTTTCAGGTTTTGAGTTTACTTCACTAATTGAAGGTAAAAGACCATAAGTTTGTGCATAATCTGTTTTGGGATTAACATTAGAAGACTCAGGTGTTTTGATGATAACCCTTGGTGTGTTAGAAGAATCCGTTGGTGTGACGAAAGTGACCGCGTTTTTATAATTAAAAGGTTTGTTGTAAACAACGTTTTTTAATTTTGATCGACTCTCTTCTTCTGCATCTAATTCCTCTTGACGATGGTATTCAACAACACTCATAACAGTATTATCAATTTTGTATTCTGCACTGGAAACTTCAGGAGTTGGTTTGAATGTTTTTAGTGAAAGCTTTGGTTTGTAATCAGCTAGATTTTTTCCATATCCTTTTGGATTGGGTTTTAAGGTAAACTTTTCAATAACTGTTACTGATTCACCATGTTTGTAAACAACAGTTTTAAACTCTTTAAGTTTGTTTTGCAAGCCGATAATTTATTCAAGAAGGTCATCCACCCGATTCGTTGAATGCTTTTTGTATGCGGAGAACTGTTTTTGACAAGTTAACAACTCAGCCTTAGCTTTTTGATTTTCCAAGGTGAGAGCGTTAATTTGCTTTTTATGTTCATGTTTCAGTTGTTCTAATTCAGACAACAAAGCATTCTTCGAAGCGGTTAGATCACGCATCTGTTTCTCTAAATATTTTTCGTTTTGATGAGATTTTGCAAAAGCGGCTTCAAAACCTTTTTCACGGTTTTCTTGAGTTTTGAAAAAGTTGAGTTGCATTTGTAAGCATTCAAAATCCTTGGTTAACAGTGCATTTTTACTTTTTAAGGTTTGATTTAATGCAACACATTCAGCAATTTGGGATTGTTGGTCTTTAAGTAACAGAACAAGATCTGGATGAGGCAAAGGTTCATCGTGTTCAACGTGAGTCACAACATGATCATTATTTAGATCCTCAAGTATAACCACGGAGTCAATTTGATTATCAAGGGAAACCATAAGGTCATCTGGATCGTCAAATGTGACTACGGGGTTTATTTGAAAATCGGCAGAATGAGATGTAGATGACTCATTTTGAACATTCTGAGCCGTGCCGGATTCAGATATTGACGGAGATATTAGTTCAGATATGATGATGGTTTGTTCGGGTACCTGAGACAAGCCATCAGTGTCATACACTGGGCCTGTTTCACTCATGTGTAACTCTTGCATATTAGCCATCAACATAACAGCTGCATTGGCCTGCAAGTCCTCCATATCATCATCTGAGTCTGCATATGCCATAAAGCTCTGTTCTTTTTGTGTGAGAGATCCACCAGCTTCATCCTTAAGAGCCAAAAGTAAAGCCTCTTTGAAATAAGCACTGCCCCTAGTCCTCGGCTTTGGGCATGCATTAGCCAGGTGTCCCTTCTCATTGCAGTTGTAGCATCTAAGACCATTTAACCGATTCTGAGCATTTCCCTGTTCCACCACTTGAGCTCTGTTGTTATTCCTACCCACAACATTAAACCCTTGACCACCGCTCATCTGACGACCATAATCACGATTCTGAACTTCAACACATCCATTGTTCACAACAGCTTGAGTTCGTGTGTTAGATGAGGAACGAATACGATTGTTGGATTTGTTGGTGTAACGGCCAAAAGCATTAGCAATCATCACAAATCCTTGTTGCAATGCTTCGAACGGATCGATTTCCTCAGTCGCTTCACTGACATATGCTTGAGCATTGTTGTTGTATGGAACCAATTGATTTTGTTGAGGTTGTTGCTGTGAAGGTGTGTTTGAAGCAGTTGGTTGAGTTGCTGGTTGAGAGGGATAATTCTGTTGAGCATACAAGGCGTTGTTGATTATCCGGGTGTGACTGTTTAGCAATTTGAGCACGGAGAATCCTTTCCCGATCAACTTCCTTTTCATGAGGCTTCAAGTAATCGTACAACAATCCATAAGTAGAATGATGCATATTCTTTGCTTGACGGAGAAAAATGACATACTTCTCCCATTCAGGACCAAGACTACTCAAGAACTTAGTATTCACTGCAATTCTTGGTATGATGATGTTGTGTTTATCCAAATCATTGATGATGTCTGAAAATCGATGATGATAGGACTCTAGTGTCTCTCCAGGTTCAATCATGAAGTGTTCATAAGCCAAGTAAATTTTGGATTCCAAATCCTCCTGATTGAGTACAGATCCTTCCATAAGAAGACAAATATGATCCCACATTTTTTGTGCAGTCTTTTGAGCATCAAACACTACGAAGAATTGGGTTTGGTAATCCTAAGAGGATGTATTCCATTGCAAGTTCATCAGCTTCATAGTGTAGAAGTTCTGTAGCATTTAGATCTGCAACAGTAGCAATGTTGGTTTGTTCATCTCTTGGTGGAACAACAGTTGGATCTCCGGGTACACTGACAGTAGGCATCTCAAATGGACCTTCCAAGATAACCTTCTTTAAGAACTTTCCATGTGGCTTCTTCAGATCACAAAACCTAAAGAACCTTATCACCTATTGATCGTAGTTTCCTGGAGTGAGCATTGGAGGTCTATCAAGTGATCCAGCTTCATGAATTGATTGTTGGCTGCTTAAAGCTTCACACATCTTTGCAAACCAAGTGGGTTCCTTCATAGTGTTCCTTGATGGATGTTGATTGAAATCATTTGTGTAGGGTTGAACTTGAAGGCTTGGTGGTGTTTGAACCATTTGTGGTGGTGGAATTGCACCAATTTGTGGATTATGTTGTTGATTAAATTGTTGTTGATAAATAGCTTGTTGTTGATTCCATTGTTGATGTTGTGGAGTTAATTGTTGTTGTTGTTGATGATTATAAGTGTGAGGGAAATAGTTAGAGTATGGTGGTTGAGACATGTTGATAAACTTGTGTAGTAAAAATGGATCTTTGTAGTCGAATGAACCTTTGTTGATGAAGTGTCCTTAGGCGTAGAAAAGATAAGAACCAAGTAGCACTTATGCGTAAAAACACCAAAGTTACGCGTAACAATTAGGAGTTACGCGTAGGATTTAGCTTACGCGTAAGCAGGGAAAATACTCTAAAGTTATGCGTAGACACAAGTTAGGCGTAGAAACTTAGGCGTAGGATTTCCTTATGCGTAGAACTAGGTTTACGCGTAAAGTGAATCTTATGCGTAGGATTTCTATGCGTAAGCTTATGCTTATGCGTAATTTTAGGGTTTTTGCCCAAATGATCTTTTACACTATCACAGTGTAAAGGATATCCAAAGTCGACGTATTTTCAGACTTATCCAAGTAAGAAAACACGGAATAAACCAGGAAAATGAAGATCAAACCAAGGAAGCACTTACGCGTAGTTTTAGGGTTTTACTACGCGTAGGAATGCTCAAAATTTTGATTCTGTCCAAAAGTGTTTCTAAACCAGTTTTTGTGTGATAAAATAGCTTCAATAACACCAAAATACACAAAAGTGTGAAACTTAATGAACCAAAGCCTCTAAAACAGTTAAGCGTAGAATGAAACCCTCGTTAAAAACCAAGCTTAAAAACGTATATCCAAGCGTAAAGGTTGAAACTTTTTGCCAAAAACAAGTATTTTAACACCTTAAAACATTGAAAGTACAAGAATCTTGGATTAAAAAGTGTAAAAAATAAGTTTTTAAGCGAACCAAAGTATCAAGGTGCGTTTTAGGCGTAGGACCGAAACCCACTTCAAAAACAAACACGATTCACCCAACTAGTAGGCGATTGATACCACTGTTAGGTCACTAGTTTTACAAACACAAGTAATATAGAAAGAGATAAGGCGATTGAACAAGATTCAAGCACACACACACGAAATACAAGACCAGTTATGCGTAGATGTATGTGAAAGAAAAGAACTTGAACAACCAACCCTCAAATGAGGGTTTACAAGAGTATTTATAGGAGGGAAGCTAGGGCAACACTCCTAGTTCCCATCCTTTCCTTTATGGGCTTGGGCCTAAGCTCATGGGCCTTCTACATAAGCTTAAGGCTAATAACAAACATAAAGGCCATAATAAAGCTAACTATTACATATTAATTACTAACACTTGATTATGGTTTAGGAGTGATTCCAACAGATGGATCACACCATCTTTATGGCAAAAAGTCAAGAGACTTGCCAGACCCTGATTCTAAATCTGCTGACTTTGTCTCTTGTTTTGACAATGACAAGTCCTCTGACCAAGGGTCTACTACATATACCGGTTGTGATTCAAGTGAAAAGTCAGACCTTCCCAAGACCTCACCCAAGACTACACCCAAGACTCCCTACAAGCCTGTTAGAGTTGCTGCTGAGGAATCAAATTCCAAGACAGTTTCTTCTGAAGAATTGTCATTTAATACTTTGCAAAACAATAATTCTGTTAAAAAAATTCTGTTAATGTTTGTGGTTTGAATGCTTTTGCATGTAATGAAACATCTTTCACTTTGAATAAATCTTCTAAAAAGAAGACATGTTTTGTTTGTGGAAGTAAATTTCATTTGATTAAGGATTGTAATTTTCATGAGCAAAGAATGGGTGTATGTGCTAGTCAAAAGAAATTTCGACCAATGTGGAAAAATGTTGATGATATACCATCTTTTGTTCCATAAGCAACTTATAAACACAATTCTGCTGATAAACAATTTTCAAAATAGGGCAGATCTGTTGCTAGACCATATGTGAGACCAACTAGTTCATATTTTCAAAATGGTTATTGGCCTGGATGTTTTGACTCACTGTATGTTGGCAAGGGGTATAGGGATACTGCTGTGAAGCCCTCAGCAGGTTGTTCTAGGACTCAAAAGGGACCTAATTTTCAATGGATGTCCAAGAACAATGGTGGATCTTATACATCTACATGGCCTAAATCTTATGATCCACAAGGCAGGCTCAAGTCAGTGATGACTTGAGTCTCTATAGTGTACTAATTCTCTGTATATACTTTTTGTTGTTGTTGTAGGATCATCCTTTGTAGAGTAAAGATGTCGGCATTGTAGATAGTGGCTGTTCCAGAAGCATGTCAGGAAACAAAGAGAAGATGCATGATTTTGTACCCATAGTAGGAGGAGGTAATGTGACTTTTGGTGGAGGATATGGTAGAATCACTGGGAAAGGCACCATCAGAACACCTCAGTTGGATTTTGAGAATGTGTACTATGTAAAGGAACTGCAACATTTCAACTTGTTCTCAATATCACAAATTTGTGACACCAAGCACAAAGTACTCTTCACTGAGGATGAATGTCTTGTGCTCTCTAAAGACTTCAAACTTCCAGAAGATACATCCATTCTGCTGAGAGATCCCAGAAACCACAATTTATACACATTCAATTTGAATGATGTTCAACCAGAAGGTGACCTAACATGTTTGGTGGCTAAAGCATCCCTGGATGAGTCTACAAAATGGCATTGAAGGATGGCTCATGTGAACTTCAAGACCATTAACAAGCTTTCTAAACTTGGTCTAGTTGAAGGACTTCCTTCCAAAGTCTTCACCAATGAACACAATTGTGTTGCCTGCAACAAAGGAAAGCAATACAGAGCCTCATACAAAGCCATTACAGCTGTGAGCACTATCTCAGAACCTCTTCAGTTGCTGCATATGGATCTCTTTGGTCCAACCCAAATCAGAAGTATTGACCACAAGTATTTCTGCCTGGTAATCACTGATGGCTATAGCAGGTTTTGTTGGGTATTCTTTTTGAAAACTAAAGATGAAACATCTCAAATTTTAAAAGAGTTCATTACCCTTGTTGAAAACCAGCTAAACAAAAGGTTAAAGGTATTAGGTGTGTTAATGGGACAGAGTTCAAAAATGTTGTTTTAATAGAACTCTGTAATTCTAAAGGGATAAAAAGGGACTATTGCAATCCAAGAACCCCACAACAAAATGGGGTTGCTGAAAGAAAGAATAGGACCTTGATAGAGGCAGCTAGATCTATGCTTGCAGACTCGAAATTACCCACTATGTTCTGGACTGAAGCAGTCAGCACGGCTTGATATGTACTAAACCGGGTATCTATTACTAGAACTCTTTTCAAGACACCTTATGAACTTCTCACTGGGAAAGTTCCTGATATTCATGATCTCAAACCTTTTGGATGTCAAGTGACCATTTTGAACACAAGTGATCCTCTAGGAAAATTTGATGAGAAAGCTGATGAGGGGTATATTGTGGGTTATTCAGCTCATAGTAAGGCTTATAGGGTATATAATTTAAATGCTAAAAAGATTGAGGAGACACTTAACCTGAGATACCTAGAAGATAAGCCTAATGTTCAGGGTCAAGGTCATGTTTGGTCCTTTGACTTGGATTACTTAACTGATTACTTGGGTTATACCAGATTTGTTGCTAACTAATCTGCTGGTACACAAGAGTCTCCCACTGACAATGTCGGTTCCCTGGATGATGACTCAGATAGTGAGTCTGAGCATGACGAACAACCAATTCTTGTTCCTTCCTTCTCCCCTAACCATTTTGCAAGTGATAATTCTAAAGTAACTTCTGATGAGCATGGAGATGAGTCACACTATGCAGAGGACCTTGCTAGACTCAAAAAGCAAGAGCATGCAGCCAATCTAGAAGCTGAGAGGCTTGGTGTGGAGTTTGCAAGAGATGCTGATGCGCTAATCAGACAATCAGCACAAGCAGTCAGTGGAAACCATGATTCTTCTGACAGTTCTCCTGTTTCTCCTGACATCACCAAATCTGCTGACAGTCCTGATGCATCTACTCCCATTTCTACTAATGTGTCCACAGACTTTGAGGAACCATATACACGATTTCCAAGTCCTTCAGATCTTGGTAATCACAACCCAAAGCTGGAATCTTCACCTCTACTTCCTATGGCAGTGATTTTGAACCAACTGTGAACAATCTTGACACCATAATTGATGTCAACCCTTCTGCTACAAAAAGGATCAACATTGCTCATCCTCAATCCAATGTTATTGGTGATCCTCAAGCACCTGTTCGAACTAGAAGTACTGTGACAAGTTCTAAGTATGGTCATGTTGCTTTTCTCTCCTATGTCTCAAACCAACAAAGGGACAATCACACAGACTTTAAGCATTGTCTGTCTGCTTGCTTTCTTTCTCAAGTGGAACCAACCAGTGTTACTCAAGCTCTTGAAGATTCAAGTTGGCTTGAAGCAATGTAAGATGAGCTGAAACAATTTAAGAATTAGCAGGTTTAGATACTGGTACCACTACCTGATGGGAAGATTGCCATTGGGACAAAATGGATTTTTAAGAATAAAAGAGATGCAAGGGGTATTGTGGTAAAAAACAAAGCATGATTAGTGGCTCAGGGGTTCAGGCAAGAGGAAGGCATTGATTATGATGAAGTTTTTGCACCTGTAGCTAGAGTTGAGGCCATTCGAATCTTCTTGGCTTATGAATCTTATATGGGGTTCATGGTTTATCAGATGGATGTGAAAGGTGCTTTTCTGTATGGTGAGATTGAAGAAGAAGTATATGTCACTCAACCCAAAGGTGTTGAAGACCCAGATAATCCAAAACATGTATACAAGGTTGTTAAAGCTCTCTATGGATTACATCAGGCACCAAGAGCATGGTATGCTAGGCTATCTGCATTTCTGCTGAAGCATGGTTACAGAAGAGGTGCCATTGATAAAACACTGTTCCTAAAGAAGAATAACAGAGACATCATTCTTGTGCAAGTTTATGTGGATGACATTTTCTTTGGCTCCACTAAAGAAGCTTGGTGCAGGGAGTTTGAGGAGTTGATGAAAGGAGAGTTTCATATGAGTGCTATGGGGGAGCTTACTTTCTTTTTGGGTCTACAAGTTAAGCAGAAATCTGATGGTATTTTTATCAGTCAGGATAAATATGTGAGAGACATTTTGAAGATGTTTGATATGGAAAATGTCAGAACTGCCACTACACCTTATGAAGCTCCAAAACCAAAGAACAATTTTGAACCAGATCCTGCTGTGAATGTTCACTTATATAGATCCATGATTGGTTCATTAATGTATTTAACAGCTTCTAGACCAGACATTACCTTTGCTGTGAGTGCTTGTTCTAGACATTAGGTCACTCCACATACTTCCAACTTGAATGCAGTCAAAAAGATCTTCAAGTACCTAAAAGGCCAACCCAATATAGGTCTTTGGTACCCAAAAGAGTCTCCTTTTGTGTTGGAAGCATATAGTGATAGTGATTATGCTGGTGCAAATCTGGATAGGAGGTCCACAACTGGAGGTTGCCAATTTCTTGGAAGAAGATTGATTTCTTGGCAATGTAAGAAACAAACTATTGTTGCTACCTCATCTACTGAAGCAGAGTATGTTGCTGCTGCCAATTGTTGTGGTCAGGTACTATGGATACAAAATCAATTGCTGGATTATAGGTTTAATTTCATGAACACCACAATATTTATTGATAATCAAAGTACCATATGCATAGTTAAAAATCCAGTTTTTCATAATAGAACTAAGCATATTGAGATCAGGCATCATTTTATAAGAGATGCATATGAAAAACATTTGATAAAGGTGATTAAGATTCACACAGATGATAATGTGGCATATTTATTGACTAAAGCTTTTGATGGACCCAGGTTTCAACACCTAGTTGTCCATATTGGGATGCTTAACCCTTAACTGCAAGGTTTGAGGGGAGGCATACGCCTCAGGGGGGGCATATGTCTCAGGGGGATACCATATTATCTTGTATTATTTGTAATTATTTCTTTCTTTGTTTAATTATTATTAGTTAAAAAAAATTTGTATCTTCAGTTTTGTTGTATATAACTTTTTGATGGTTATCAACTCACCATATGTGACTTGTGTACATCAAAGAGTTAGCTAGTCCAAAGGGTACAACTTTGGTAAAGACACATCAAATCTGTTGATAGCTGTAATGGTTTGCTCAAAATCATAGGGTATACAACTCACCCATGCTTAAATTGCTGAGGGTTGTATGGTCATCATTTCACCATGGCTTATTCCTTTTTGGAATCCAAGAATTGGCTAGCCCACAAGTATATGGCTTGTGGTAAAGGCAGTGGAATACCATATTGGGTTCTCAATTCACCAAAGGTGATTCTTTTCCCTAAGAATTGACTAGTCCTGAGCAAACGGCTACAGGTAAAGACATTTCAAATCCGTTGATAGCTGCTGATTTGCTAATAATCGATGGTTATCAGTGTACCATAGTTTTCGAACTTAAACATTTGGCTACTCTAGTAGTAATGGCTATTGGTAAAGAGACATAAAATCCATTATTTTCCATGATTCACCTCTCACAGGAGTTAACACACCTGGATGTGATGAGAATAGTATGAAACTAATATGTTTTGATGTACACTTTGTCATTTGTTGCTGCAAAGATCTGAAGTTTCAAAGGTTTGCCATCATAGAAATGTGGTTGTTTTGTTTCTTTGCTGCTGATGTTCGAAGTCAATCCTCTTGTGCTACAGTGTTACAGATCTATCAAGAATCTTGAACTTAACCATGTCAAATTCAAGATTAGGGGAGGATTGTTGGGAATTCTACAAGATAAGAATTCTGCTGAAGCTACTGCTGACGGATTCTGCTGAAGTTCATGGATTCTGCTGAAGAAGTGTTTCTACGGAAGTAGTAAAACCGTGTATTTTATAATTAGTTAGGATATGCATGAGCTTTATTAGGAATGATAATGTATATCTTCTTTAGTTTTATGATTATACGTTTCTTGTGAAACGATTTAGGGTTCCTTGTCTATAAAAGGAACACATTAGTATGTATGATGTACGAGTTTGAAAAACAAGTTTTTAGTATTATTGCAAGATCCATAGAGGATCAAAGTATTCTTAGTTATCTGTGTTGTTACTTGTGTTTGATTTCCGCTTTAGAATACAAGTAATAGAGACTGTCTATTAGTGTGTTTGTGATTACATAAACATTGCTAACGATTCACGAGCGCTCAAAGATCTATCAAGGTCTTAGGTTTAACATGGGTGAACAAATTATGTAGGCTAGGGTTAATCGTCGTTACTAACGTGCCACAGCAAAAAGGACAAAACCAATGGTACATGACCAAATTCATGGCCAAGACACCAATGATTGCTCACTTCTTCACCTAGACACACTTCATGACTAAAGGGTAGGATAAGACATGGGATGCACATAAATGGTGTAAAAATAAAATAACAAGCTAATAGTCTTAGCCTATAACCGAGTCTTCACCGTCCACCATCCATCTAAATTCCAAGCTTCAAGACGCAAAAACAATATCATGATGTAATAAGTTAGTGCCAATGTAGATATCATATGGCGAGGTGCACACTAACTTAGTCTTCAAAAATAGTTGATGTAGATGCCATCAACTTCAATCTTCAATCGAATGTGATCGAGGTAAGCTCCTCAATTCTAGTCCAATAAGCTCCAATACATAAGGAGTAGTGCTTATAAATTTTGCACCATCCTTTTTACAACTTTAAATTAATAAACTACTTTTTTTTAACAATACAATAGACATCCCCCTACTTCAATGATCTTCAATAATATATCTTCAATGTAGGCATGATTCCCGAATCTCTCTACCCAAACCTCAAACTTAGGCAAACGGCGACTTCCCAATCATAAACTAAGACTACACGGTAGGCTAAGGCGAATATGTGTAACGAAACAATACATTATATGGGTGAAGAAATGAAAAGAATGGCTTGAAAAGGTGTAACTAAGGGTATCTTGCACTAAAGGTGAGTGCAACAAAAGGGTTTAACACGGACGCACACAATTTAACACATATGGTCTATTTGGTGTAAATCCTAAACATTGCCTTTTCAAACTGTCCTTCCCAAATGTATCAAGCTAACTTGACACACTACTCGTCTATGGTCTCGAAATGATGTAAAAGCCAAGTTCTAAAGTTTACAAACTGCCGACACACTCAATATTTGGTGGATTTGAGTAATATGGAAAAACGGAAAGGCTTAAATCTCACCAAAGAAATCAAAGGTTATAATGTGCTCTGCTAAGGTATATTCTAGTTAGGTTAAGAAAAATATGTCAAAATTTTAAAAATGACACAATTTTTCAAAATAAACTAGAAAAATTGGCAAAATAAAGTTCAAGATGTAATTCTACCCCCGTCCCCCCACTTGAAATATATAAAGTCCCTTTTGTACATAAACATGTAATAATAAATGAGCAAAGTAGAATTAGAACGAGAACTCCCATGAAATTTGCTTTTGAAAATGATAGAAGGATCATGTTTAAGAAAACGTGCCTTCGCTTCGCCTATCGAGCGAACTACAAATACCTGAAATCACGTCACTACCACAAGCATAAATCTAAAAACAAAAAGAAAACAAAATAAAAACAAAAACCTAATTCACTTACGTAGGAATCACGGTTGCGTTTAGCATATGCAACAAGCCTTTTAAACCACTCAGTGTCCCGAGTGGACGAGTGAAGTCTCGTGAGGGTTTACAGGGAACACAACCACAAATTTTATTTATAAACTAATACAAGATTTTTGTATGTAAGTTACTTTAAAATTTTAAATTTTTTCTGGTACAGGAGAAAGTTACGGTGTAAGTTCATGGATTGAGTTACGCAATAAGTAATGATACCTGACAAAACTGTAGATATCTGACGATGGTTACGGCGTAACCATAACACTAAGTTACGCCATAGAAACTTTCTGAGAAGAAATCCAGGAGTGAAAAACTCCATGGCGCTTTTCCAAGCCATCCTTCTTTCTCCAAACCTGCAAATAGTCATAACAAAACAAACCAAACCCAACAATACAAATGAAAAGGAAAGAAAAAGGATAATTTGGGTTGTATCTCGAAAGATCACTTTTTTTTATTAGCAAGTCTTTAAGTTATACTCAAGCCCACGGTTCAAGGTTCCTTGTGGACGCGCTCATCCGCGTCTAATTCAAGCTGCCTTTCCTTCCATGCAATAAAGGATGGATCTAGAGCTTCCAAGTTCCCGTTCTCCTTAGGAAACATTGAGAAAGGGATGTAACCTTATGTCTCCAGTGGAAATTTTGCCTTGGCCCACTCATCTCAAAATTGAATTTAGACTTGCTTACCAGTCGGAGCATTCCCAAATTTAATTTTGGTCCAATGTTTGAAAGATATGTCATCATACCCAATGTTACCTCTTTTATGCCTGTTAAAGCATGCCCATTCATTTGTGAATCATTCGAGCATGTTTTTCTTTTGGGATTCTCCTCTATTAAATTTCTCTAGAAAGGGATTGCAAGTGGGCCATGCTTGAGTCGTTCCTCTTTTCTTTACTAAAACTGGTTCCCAAAAGTGAACCGTCCATTGAACGTTTTTCATTCAAATTAGCGTTCATGAAGTTTGTGCGGAACCATGTTTCTTTGATTATCCTTTCTTCTTCAAAGCACCACTAAAATTCTTTTTTAAGTTCCCTTATTACTGCTTCACCCCCATCATTGCATCCATCTACGAAGGGGTCGCATGTTGGCAAAGTTAGCTTGGCTCCGTCATCCATTATCGTCATAGGAGTACAACAGTGCAGCTTACCAATAGCAGTTACAGGAGCTTTGTTTCTTTCTTCATCCGCATAATCATCTTCATTATCAAGCCAAAAGGATTTGTCTTCATCACTTTCACAAGAGTTACATTCCTGTTCAAATCTTAAACACAAAGAGGTCTCATAGACATAAAGATCATTAGAAATATTAAAGAGTATGGAAAACTAGAAGGGGGGGGGGTTGAATAGTTTTACCGATTTAAAACTTCCTTTTAAATATTTAGATCGACTTATGTCAATCTATTTGGCTGTTTATGTTGGACGTTGATAGATAGATATATAAACATGTAATGAAAGATAAAGAGTAAGAAGCACATCACCACGACACAAGTTATTTATAGTGGTTCGGCTACAAGGACACCTTCCTTGCCCTACTCCAATCCCCAAGTCACCTACTCGAGAGTTCGTAAGCAATACACCAACTCATTATGGCGGAGAAGCCTTCACAACGTCGTTTAACCTTTTTCCGGTATAAAGCTAAATACCGAGTTCTTTCACACCAAGGCGAACCACACCTAAAACAACGTCGCCTAGCCTTTATACGGTGCTAGGCTAACCACCGAGTTCTTTCACACCTTAGGAGAACTAATCCTATCACAACGTCGCCTACCCTTTATTAGGTACTAGGCTAAGCACCTAGTTCCATTACTATGGAGGAACTACTACCCTTCACGACACAACACCTAATCTCAAGGAGATCTACTCCTTGTTACAACACCATCAAGGATATCACCATCCTTGTAAATAAACAAATACTTATATGTATAACGATGCACCTCATTGATTATACGACCTAGGCATTCTTCTCAAATGCTACTTGATTTGATTCTTCGGCATCCTTCACTAATGCCTTTGACACAACGCTTGGCACCCTTCACTAATGCCTTCGTCTTGACACCTATAGCATTCTTCACTAATGCTCTTGACACGAACGATAAGCACCTTTCACTAATGCTTTCGTCTTGACACTTTCGGCATCCTTCACTAATGCCTTTAACCCAATATCTATGGAGAAAGGAAGAGCTATCAACAAGAGAACCTTAGTTGTCTTGATGATGATGAAGCATTGCAACTCATGGACTTGAGCTTGCACGTCTTCAAGAAGTGGTGATCTCTCTTTTAAGAGGAACCTAGAAGATCACACAAAAACAAAAGACAAGCTACATAGATCACTTGGATCTGAGGTTAGAGGGTTAGAATAATTGGGGAAAGTATGTGTGTAAAGTGATGAATAGAAAGGAAGAAATGGCTCTTTATTTATAGAGAAAATTCTCTACTGTTCCCCGGATCCCACGGATCCCTTCCACTTGGGATCCGGCTAGCACAAAGCCAGGGATCCGTGGAACGCTCCTCTTTGCCCATGGGTATTTTTGGTTATGGGTCATGGGTTATGGGTTGATCCATGGTTTTCATTCTAGATACAATGAACTTGGTTAAGTGGTATATATAAAACCATGGGTTATGGGTCAAAACCATTTGCTAGTTTTTACCCATTTAGTATATACTTGTTTTTACCCATTTAGTATATATTTGTTTTTACCCATTTTAGTATACTTAGTTTAAGTATATTCTAACCCAATATGTAAACACTAGTTGTTGTACATATGTAACATAAAATCACTTATACTTGTTTTAGTGTTTTATGTGAAAACGTAAGTGTGTTAGGAAACTATTAACTCAAACTATTTACGTATTCTATTTGTTTCGTTAAAATGATTTTACGTTTGTTATCGACAAAACATTAGAAGATCGTAAAATATAAATAAACGTTTTTACGGCTTATTTGTATTAACAAAGAGGTCACGTGGTTTCCCTTCACCCACAATGTTAGTCATTTTAGCTACTTTCTCAGTGGTTTGGCATAAAACCCCCTTCATATCAAACATTACCCTATCCTTATTAATTCCTAACGAAATTTCTCTTTTAAAAACCTTAATTCGGGCATGTGAAGTAGCAAGGAATGGTCTTCCTAAGATAAGGTGTTCCGTAGGTACATTTGCCATATTCATCACCACAAAGTCGGTGGGAAATAGAGATTTGTCAACTTTAATTAACATATTTTCAACAATCCAAACCGGAGTTGTTCTAGTCATATCAGCCATTTCCACAGTTAGTTCGGTTTTTCTAAGACTTGTTAGCTCAGGGCTTTGACATAGTGATATTGACATAACAGTCACACTAGATTCTAAATTAGTTAATGTTGTTAAATTAAATTTACCGATAGTGCAGGGAGAGTAAAACTTTTTGAGCTGCTCTCCTTTGCTGGTAGCTGGCTTGGTGTGCTTTCTTGTGGCTTGACAGTATCCTGCAAAAAAGAAACTCCAAAAATTTGATTTGAATTACGAAAGTTTTCGTTGTTGTCTTTTACCTCTATGTGTGCAAAGATTTCCTTGAAAGATCCTATAGATTTATTTGCTTGTTCCATTGACATTTTTTGACGGAGATCTTCACTAAGTTTCCCAATCATGGCTTTAAGTTTCTTGAGGGAATCGTCATGACTAAGAAGACTTTTATTAGTATCTTCTTGAAAACTCTTCAACAATTCTTCTTGTTATTTTTTCTTCTTGATTGAGTCTTCAAGGTACTTGTTGATTGTCTCCTCAAGATTGGATCTTCTCTCACCGTAAGGTACTCGATTGTAGTACCCAGGTGGTCCAACATGGTACCCTTTTCTATTTCCATTGTTACCTTGAAAGGGTCTACTTTCACCATACTTGACATTCTTCACTTTTTCATCTTCTTCGTTCAATGGACAATCTTTGGCTAGATGAACTCCTCCACAATTTTCGCATCCTACTTGAATAACATGCACATTTTCTTTAAGCTTCTTCATATCCCTGCCAAGACTTTCAATTTTGTTAGTAATAAGTGCAATACTAATAACATCAAATAATCATGTATATTAAGTGTCAATTTCCCCCGATAATGCTCGTATTTTATATCATTTATATGGATTTACGCTTGTTTTTCTCTATATTTCACTTTCAGGTAAATTACGAGCATTGGAGCTAATGAGACGCGGATTTGGAGAGTTTATCAAAGATATATGATAGTATGCCAATTTTGAAGATGTTACAACATAACTCTCCTCTCACATTACGCCGTAACAGAAGCGTGGCTCAGAAAACCAACTAAACTGAAGATTACAGCGTAAGTCCCTCTTAGGATTACGTCGTAACTAATTAGGTCAAATGGTGTTCCGCGCCGCTGCAAGCTACGCCGTAACTCATTCCACAACTACGGCGTAACCACGATTTATTGAAGATACGGCGTAACTAATTCCTGATGTTACGCCGTAACCAGCTTTTCAAGAGCAAAATACGACGAATTGGATGTTACGGCGTAACTCTCAACTTAAGTTACGCCGTAATCAGATCTGGCCTATAAATACCGCCCAAATTCCAGCATTTCTATTCATTCACTCCACACACCAATCAGATAACGTGGGTAGAAGGTGGAGGGCAGATCTTGAGGAGCATACGGAGCCATCTCCAAGGGAGAAATCACTCCCCTACGACAAGCATTAGCAATTTATCATTTCTTTACTTTCAATTCATGTATTTCGATATGTTAAACATTGAATCGGTTGTTTTAGTTAATATGAGCAGCTAAGCACCTCTGGTGCTAGCCTAGTTATGATTCCTTAATTGTTTTGTTTATGTTTACATTGCTTCCGTATAATTGTTTCTAGTGTATGCATGCATAGTTTGTTGGTAGCTACCATTGTTTTGGTAGTTTTGAAAGGCGGTAGTGGCTAGTTACTTAGGAGATATGACCAACTGACCCTAATTAGGTAGACTGAGTGGCAAGGGTAAGAATTGACCAACTAACGATCCTTCTTCGCTTGTGCTATTTGACCAACTGATCACCTACCGTTTGGATGAACTTAAGAAGTTAGAGATGAGTGTTTAAGATGCTAGCGCCCGGGCACTCATTGTTATGAATCTTGCATGTAGCGGTACTTAATGACTTGGCTTAGGAGACTAAAAACAACTGGACTTTCAAGGGGTCACCTATTGATCTCCGGTGGAAACCTTTACTGATAGGTTAGGACGAACTGACCAAATGCTGTCCTAGCGACTTTTACCCCACTTGAAGCAATTGGAAGTAATTAAACATGAACTTAACTTGATAGGATGAGGAACTAGGTTAGTACACTTCTCCTCTATTGATCACAACCCTCGCCTTTATTTGCTTTCTTTATTTTCTTGTCTTTAGTTATTAATTAATCATTTCAACATTAAAATATGTGACACCTAGACTTAGTTAAAATCCGCACACATAGCTCTTGGGACGACATCGATTTTACCGAATACTACACTACACATGACCGGGTACACTGCCTGTTAGTGCATTAGGGTAGACCATAGGTATAACGAGACAATATAAATATTAAAGCTTTGTCAGTAAAATCTGCATTAATATTTTTGCGCCGCTGCCAGGGAGTTATACTAGGATTTTCATTAAGTCTTTCATTTTTGTTTTGTTTTAAATTTTCTCAATTTCTTACGATCTTTTTCAAGTTTCAAGTACCATGGAAGTTGTCAACATTGATGACCTCACTCTTGAGGAATATTTGGCATTGATAAGAGAAGAACAAGGACCGGGGATCGTTAGGCCGGCCATCGCCGAAGATGCTCAATTCGAGATCAAACCACAATTTATGAGGGACTTGCGTGCAAACCCTTTCTCCGGAAGCATTACCGATGATGCTCGTGAACATGTGGACAACGTGGAATACATTGTCAGCGTATTCAAAATTCCAAGAGTCTCAAACGATGCTGTTATGTTACGTGTGTTCCCTATTTCTCTCACTGGAGCTGCTAGAAGATGGGTTGATCGATTACCTGCCAGGACAGTTAACACCTGGCCACTCCTAAAAAAATATTTCATTCAAAGGTACTATCCTCCATCTCGGACTGCAAAGCAATTAGAAGAAATCCATAACTTCAAACAAGAGGGTGATGAAACGCTGTACCAAGCATGGGAAAGATACAACGAATTATTATACAAGTGGCATACTCACAACCTGAATAGCCAGCAGAAGGTGAACGTCTTCTACAGGGGTCTAAACATCTCCTCAAGACAAATGATCGATTACCAAGGACCAATACCTAGAATGACTCCAACTATGGCTTTGGAAACTATTCAAAAGATGGCTGACCACTCTCACAAGTGGCACAATGGGGGGAGCAATCGAGGTAAAAGTGGAAATTTGGAAGGCCTTGTAGCGATAAATAACAAATTAGAGAGTCTTGGAAGAGACATGAAAAAGCTCAAGGAAAATGTGCATTCCATACAAGTTGGACGAAATGAACATGATGGCACCAAGGAGTGCCCATCTAAGGAGGAAGTCAAAAGGATTGAAGAAGTGAAATATGGAAGTGGAAGCCCCTTCAACAGATACAATGGTAACGGGGCCAGATACCAAGAAAAATCCCCGGGATTTTATACTAGAATCAACAATAACCCTCATAGACCAAGCCTCGAAGAAATAATGCATAAACATATCAAAGAATCTACGAAGAAAAGTGATAGACTCAAAGAATGGATGGTCAAGGTAAAAGAAGACACCAACATGAACTTACGAAACCAAGATGGCGCAATTAAAAACATCGAAACCCAAATTGGGCAGTTAGCTAAAAATCTCGAGACTAGTAATGACAAAGCCATTGCATGCAAAGCCATATTTGCACAAGATAAACCAAAGGAAGAACAATGCACCTCTTCTATCACTAATGATCTTTGCGGGATTAACTACTTAAAAGAAGATGACAAATCTGAAGACGACGAGGGCCTGCCAAGCCAACTTCCTGAGAAGGAACTCTATCAAGAAAGTTTTCTTCTACCATGCACTATCAGTAATCTAAAAATTCCCGCTTTAGCTGATTTGGGGGCTGAGGTAAACCTTATTTCTACTTCATTATTTGATACCCTAAAACTTACCAATTTAAAAGAAACATCAATGATGATTGAAATGGCTGATTCCTCTAAGGCTGTACCTAGGGGAGTTGTTAACAATGTTCTCCTAAAAATTGGTAAATTCCTTTTTCCTACTAATTTTGTGGTTATTGACATGGGCAAACGGGAGACTTACAACTTAATTGTTGGAATGCCTTTTCTGGCCACTTGTCGAGCGCATATAAAAGTCTTTGAAAAACAAATTTCTTCGGGAACTGAAGGGGAACGAATTACTTTCAGCATGAAGGAACAATTGAATCCCCGATTGGAATTTTCAAAAAAGGTTGATGTTGTCAATGTTCCGTCTCTCGACCCGCCTTTATGTTGTAACCTAAATAATAACAATTGTAGGCAAGATGTTGATAGTTGTGAACAGAAACAGGAAAAGATTATCCCGATTGGGGGCATTAAGGAAGCTCCGAACCTTAAAAAGCATTACTGCATCCCTATAATGACGGAGCATGACGGATCAATGAAATTTGGAAGAATGGACGTGCCCTCACGATATTAAGAGACACGACATGAAATTTGGAAATTTATCCTTTGAAGATTGGTACAAGGTAAGATTTGGAGACTCGAACATCAATATGAGATTAATGAAACAGCTAAAACGCGATTATAATGAATATCACCTCATTGATAAAATGACCAATGATGAAAGATCAAACATAAGTGCAACGATTGATCCTATAATTGAAGACGACGACTACGGAAAGTCGTGTTTATCATTCAATGAGTGGCTCTCGCAAAAAATTGGTACATGCAGCATCGGTAACACAACCAGAAAAAGAGTTTTTGTCGAATGGATAAATGATTGCCGCCAAGTAACGGAGGAGGTTGACCTAGTCCAAAGGCCGAAATAAAGCCCCATGGATTTGAGTCTAACTTAAAGACTCGTGAATAAAGAAAAGTGCTCTTTTGGGAGACAACCCGAAATATCCTTTTCATTTTTTTTATTTCCATTTCTGTTGGGTTTTGTGTTTTTAACCAATTTTGCAGGAAAACGGAGAAAAGTTGCTGCAGCATGCTGAACGGGGACCTGATCTGTCCACAGTTACGGCGTAACTTATTCTTATGGTTACTTCGTAACATACTTTTTGTTAGGAATTATGTGAAGTTTGGATTATGCTGACATTACTGCTGAAGTGTTTCTACTGAAGAAGAGTGGATTCTGCCGAAGACATAATCTGCTGAAGTATAATAGTTATTAGTCTGTTTCTACGGAAGTGTTTATTCCGTGTTTAGTTTATTTAGTGTGGATATACATGAGCTTTATTAGGAAGTGATTGTGTATATCTTATTTAGTTTTATGATTATACGTTTCTTGGGAAACGGTTTAGCGATATTGTTTAGGGTTCCTTGTCTATAAAAGGAACACATTAGAATGAGTTATGTACCGATTGGAAAAACTCAGTTTTAGCTAATATAAAGATCCATAGAGGATCACAGAGTTCTTAGTTATTTGTTACTTGTGTTTATATTCCGCTGATAAATATAAGTAGTAGAGATTGTCTTTTATTGTGCTTGTGATTACATAGGCATATATAACGATCCACAAGCTCAAGATCTATCAAGGTCTGTTTGTTTCAACACTTTTTGCAGTACTTTCTCAGAGCATTACCAATTACGGCGTAATTCCATGCAATGGTTACGCCTTAGCTACACTCCTGTAGCGTCTGCCAGGTTTTGCATTAATTACGGCGTAACTCCTTATAGGAGTTATGACCTAACTATCCTCTGTAACACTTCTTTCTTTTTTAAACACAATAACCTTGTATTAGTTTTTAAATGAACTATGTGGGTATGTTCCCTGTAAGCCCTCACGAGACTACACTCGTCTACTTGAGACACCAAGTGGTTTATAAGGCTTGTTGCATACACTAAATGCAATCGTGATTCCTACGAAGTGAGTTAGGTTTCTTTTTCATTTTTCTTTTTCTTTTTTAGAATTATGCTTGTCGGTAGTGTGATTTCGGGGATTGAAGTTTGCTCGTGGATGCTTATGCGAAGGCACGATTCTTTTCATGAGCCTTCTTTCTTTTTGGAGCAAATTCCAGGGAAGTTCTCGCTCTAATTCTACTTTTCTCTTCACCTTTCTTTAACACATAGTACAAAAGGGACTTTGTACATTTCAAGTGGGGGGACGGGACTAGAATTTTCTCTTGAACTTCATTTTGCCCTCGTTTTTTAGTTTATTTTGAAAAATTATGCCATTTTTAAAATTTTGACATGTTTTTCTTAACCTAACTAGATTAGACCTTAGCTGAGCACATTATAAGCCTTGATATTATATGGTGAGATTAGCCTTATCCGTTTCCAAATTTTTACCCCAAATCCACCAAATTATGAGTATGCCGGTAGCTTGTAAACTTTAGAACTTGGCATTTGCATCATTTTAAGACCATAGACGAGGTATGTTGAGTTAGCTCGATGTATTTAGACTTTTCAGTTTAAGAAGGTATTATTATAGGATTATCACCCAAATAGACTATCATTGTGTGTCTATCGATTAGTCACCTCGACTTCTCGACCCCCATGTTAAACCCTTTTTTGCACTCAATATTTATTCTCTAAATACTACCCAATTCATTCATTATATCTCTGGAACCCTAATATGGAACCCTAAAACACACATACACGACTCATTCATCTCATCACACACACGTGAGATGTTTATTAATGTTGCCAAAAGTATCACTAAAGAAGAACGATCTGCAGGATATGCAACCTCAGATTAAGGTAACTTGGGTGTTTGAGATAATGTTTCTAATCTTATTAACATGATGAAAATTTTGTATCTGCAACTAGCAATCAAAGTTGTATTTTGAGTATAAATGGTATATCAGGTTTGCATCCATACCTAATACTGATTTTTTACTGTTGCAGGGTGTTTATCCTTCTACAAGTTCTAGAAGTGGTGATCATCGGCGTTCTAGGCGTGATTCACCAGAATATGATAGGCGTGAAGGAACGTCACCTCGTCATGAAACCTGGTATAGCTCAAGTTTAATTGACTCTAAAAGTCACATGTTTCTTTTGAGCATTTAAGTTGCAGCAGGTTTGCATCCATACACAATACTGATTTTTTGCTGTTGCAGGGTGTTTATCCTTCTACAAGTTCTAGAAGTGGTGATCATCGGCGTTCTAGGCGTGATTCACCAGAATATGATAGGCGTGAAGGAACGTCACCTCATCATGAAACCTGGTATAGCTCAAGTTTAATTGACTCTGAAAGTCACATGTTTCTTTTGAGCATTTAAGTTGTAGCTATATTTGAATTACTTAATATACCTATATTTATGTGGAAAATGAATGGCTGAATGCAACTGATACAGGGGATATTGTGACAGAATACCCATTGAAGAAATTGTGTTTTTTTTAATCAAGGACGTGGTCAAATTTTGTGATCAGGAAGTATCACGCATGCTCCCTCTACGTGGTAAGCTCGATGTAAATACTTTTGATTTCAGTATAATATTAAATCTTTCTAAAAGTTACAGATGAAACGAAAAAGCAATGCGACATGATGTGTAATATGAAAAAGCTTCATATCTCATTGCGGTGACAGATTTGGAAAAGCTTTATGTTTGTCAAAGAAATTCTTTTTGAGATTAAAATAAGCTTTTGATGGTAAGAATATTTGAAACAGGTCTGTGACGGCCCAATTACCAGCACGGTATATCAACTTCTACTAAAACCGCCTTTGTTCGTTTTAGTATTTTTTGCCACCACCTCATATGGTCTAGAAATTGCCACCGCCAATAATCAGAGTATCGATAAGAGGGATGCAAATTCGTACGCTGGATGTTCCGGTGAGTTATATTTCATATGTTTATAATTCTTTTTACCGAAATAATTTGTTGATCAGAAACGCTGTTTACTCTTTTGTTAATTAGCTCCAACAATCCACTATATATCAGTTTTGATTATCACACTGCAATCATGTAAGAAAGTTCTTGGAATATTTATTCTTAAATCATTGTAATAAAATCATAGTTACAAATTTAACAATTCAATTTCTTGCAGTCGTTCTTGGTGAAAATACAAGGAAGGACGCAATGTTGTACAAAAACCGAATGACCATGTTGCACCAAGATCACATATTTAAAGGATGTTCGTTACACTTTTGAGAAGGATATGGATCAGTATCACATATTTGTAGGTATGCAGGTAAATGTTTAATATTGCTTAAAGGGTCAATATTTGCAACTAGCGGTGTTATCGGGTAGGGTTGTTGGGTTATCGGCTTGGTCTGGTGAAAATAATGACCTTTATGACTTTTTAAGCGAGCGTTTGTAATCATGTATGCTGCGTGAATATGGCCTCAGTTTAGAATGTATTTTGGGTTCTGATGATAAATATGCTGCTTATGAGCTGATGTTTTTGAATAGCCGCCAGTTTATTCAATACCAAATCCCAAACTAGGTTTGTAAGAGAGTTGCTCGAGTTAGGCAACCATGATTATATAAATCAGGTGTGTTCTTGGTATCCGAGGTTGCTTATACGCTCGGTCCACACAGGCATATACCCGGTCTACACAATTTTAAACTTCTTAAATTACCGGCTACTAAGAACCTCTTAAACTTCTTAAAATTGTTACCAGCTACTAAGAAGCTCGCATACAGGTGACATAAACTTCTTAAAATTGTTTGCTTGCTGGCTTATTTACATTTGTCCTTAGATATAGCCCCGGCAATTTATTATCTTAAAATGCAGGTAAGTTTCTAGCGACAGGCAAGAACTCGCTGATAGAGCGTTACAGATTTTTTCGGTTCAAAGTAGGGGACTGCTCATGTAAAAGCTATTGGTAACCGGTGATATTTAATTTAAGCATTTTTTACAAGGTAAAGTTCCTAATATTTATTTATGAATGGGTTGATCCAAGTGTTTTATAACTGGTTCAATGGGTCAAATCAAGAAATTAAAGTTATTTTAGTGATATATCTTGGATTAGTGTGGTTTTGTAGAATTAATAAGATATAACTGGTCTATACTCTCTGTCCCACAATTAGAGTTCCAAAGATGCATTAGGCGTTTTTGTAGATAAATTATTGCATCTATTTTTTAATGTTTGTGATAAATAAATTACTGATGACGCATGTGTAGTTTTTTTAGGCATGAATTGTTGAGTATGGTGAAGAAGCATTCAAATTTAACAGGAAAAAGAGTAGTAGATGAACAAGATGCTTCTGATGTTGAAATGGATCAAAAGTTTTGGCACGACGTTTTGGATCTATATTTCATTGGTGGGAGGGAGTTAAAAGATCAGCAAGATGATTATCTCTTATTCTTTGTTAAAAAAGTTGTATTGCCTTTAACCTCATATACTCTAATGCAACTATGAATTATTTACTTTGTGCTTGATGTTGTGATTTTGGGTTTCAGAGCTTTCATGGTTATGGCTTCAATGATAATCTTGAAGGAGACACTCCTTACTTTGAACGGAGGTGGGCTCCCAAGGTAAATAAATCAATGATAAATGTTACAGTATCTTAATTGTAGACTTTTGTGTGTTATATCTAACAGGGCTAGAAATATCTTATATATTGCTGATATAGCTTTGAAGAATTTATGATTAGATGTTAGCGTTTGTAAGATTTATGTGTGATGTGGATCTAAGCTGAGTTACTAGATTGATGTTAATATAATCTATCTTTTGACAATTGGATGATTTAGTTGGAGAGAGCTCAGTTATTGTAGATTGGAGACGTTCATTGTACTTAAATTTTATTGCCCACACTTCGTATAGTGTGATAGTGGAAACTTGCAGGTATTTTCACCTTCTCAGATACTGTAATATACCAAATTTTTATATCCGTGACCAAATTTTTATATCCGTTTTGTTTCCTGAAATTTTGATTATCATTATGAATTATTACCAAGTGTATTAATGCCGTTTAATGTAAACATATCCTCTTCGGTGGCTAATTCCAGTATATAAAACAACCATCTTACACATCAAAGTAGGTAGAATACTTCTTGTGCAACTGATACATTACAAATTCTCCTGAATTAGACTAACATAACTCATAAAAGAAGTATATAATAACTAACGATACCTTCGTCTTGATATCCATGTGTTTAATTTAATATAAATTTGCTGTGAATTGCACTAATTATGACCCAAGGATCATTTTGTTACTCTACTAGAATTTTTGTTTTTTGCAATAGCCAATGTTGTACCGGCATGTGTATTTGGTAAATTATCGGTATGTGTGTATTTGTAGGAGCTGGTGCAGCCCTGCAGGGGCTAGGCCTTGTGAGGAAGGGTAAATGTTGATGCTTGATAAATGATAACTCAATGATACATGGTAGAATGCATTACAAGAATACTCTAAATAGTTGATGCATTCATGGAGTATATCATGAACACTCTAAATAGTTAATGCACCTATAAGTGGATCAATCTTTAATCATAAATTGATGATTGAAAGGTGTTTCAAACTTGTGACTACTCGTGACGTGGTCAAACTTAAATGTGAGTGGGCTTATAAGCTAAAAACTTAAAAAGAAAAAGCACATTAAAGAAGCTAAGCCAAACACACCCTAATTTCATATGAATAAGATAATTATAGTACGGGTTAAATAAAGAAAAAAAATGTCTCTTTCCATTTCATTACATCCGATAAGAGGGGAAATTCAATTAGAACATAGAAGCAAATATTATATCAGGCGGAAGTGTAGGTACAATTTGCGCAATACCAAGGATGGTCTTAAGCCCTTCTGATAATAAGATGCCGTTTAAATTTAATCGTATACAATTCCCAGTTGCATTGTGTTTTGCAATGACTATTAACAAAAGTCAAGGACAAACCTTAACACAAGTAGGATTGTTTCTACAACAGCCGGTTTTTTCTCACGGACAACTATACGTAACCGTATCAAGGGTGAAAAGCAGAAAAGGATTAAAGATTTTATGTTCTAATAAAGACAGTAAATACGCAAAATCAACAACAAATGTTGTCTACAAAGAAGCTTTGTTTAGAATTGAAGTTAACTGTTATATCACTTTAATACATTTTCATTATCTACAACTTTACAAACATGCATAAAATTCATAATGTTGTAAAAATTATGTATGTTGTGTTATTAACCATCTACGCAAATTATAAAATTATTTATAATTCTTTAAAAAAAAAATTGTTTTACAATATTGTTTTAGAATTCTAAAAAAATGTATAACAAAAAACAACAAACAAATAATTATAAGTCACGCCCGCCCATTGGGCGGGCTTCGAAAGCTAGTATATATATATATATATATATATATATATATATATATATATATATATATATATATATATATATATATATATATATATATATATATATATATATATATATATATATATATATATAAAACATATATATAACAGGATGCACATGATGTCATAATTCACCCGAAATGCCACGTCATTGCCACGTTTTGCCAGGTAATGCCACGTAGGCAATTTTAAGTTTGGGTGCCACGTATGCATGTGATTATAATCTAAAAAATGGACACATGTGAGGTTTGAACCTGCATATGTATGATACTTTTTAAATGCCTCAAGTAATCAAACCAACTAGGCTAATGAATCTTTTGTTTACATACTCCAAATTAGGATATATGTACATGACTGTTTTTGTAATGGTATAAATATTTTTCTCTTTTCTGTATTTATCTTCTTGATTATATGTGGATATATTAGGAATATATATGGTGATATATTATAGGCCTGTATTTAGGCCCGGTTAACAATTTGATTATATGCATGATTTTATAAAATTTTATCTTAATCTGTAAGGTATATATAATATATTGTATCGGCATTACATACAAACGTATTCAATATTTTTTGAGTCAGTATACACAGATAGTTTATTGAAAGATGCAGCCACAAAGACACTCGAAAAGGCTTACAAGAGCTAAAGATATTAAGAGTGGTGCTTCTGTTTCAAAAGGTATTATTGTGATGTTTTATGTTTGTATTATTTGTATTATTTTTGTATTATTGTGATTTTTGTATTACTGTTTGGCGTTTAAAGGTATTTAATTTTTTTAAAACAGATTCACGTACCAATAAGAAAGCTAAAACTAACGATGTTAAGGTATTTGAATAAACCACATCAGGAAATCAAGAAACAGGTATTGTAGTTATTTTGTACTGTTATTGTTTCCTCAATTATTTTTCATTAATATATAGATTCATACAACCTGCATGTATTCTATGTATATGTTGTATGTTGTATGTTTTTTTATTGCAGGAAAGTAACAAACAAGTATTGTAGTTATTTTGTATATGTTGTTGTTTTGTCAATCAATTTTACCAACTATTGTATTTGGTATGGGTAAAACTGTTTTCATTATATTTTCATTAGTAATGTGTGTTTGTTTATATGGTATTTGTATAATTTATATACCAATTGTTGTTTCAGAATTTGATGTTTTAGATTCACCAAATCACCCACATAATATTTTTTTAACTATTTAATTGTTTTGTGTTTTGTTTGTTACTGAACAAAAGTGAAAAAGGGTTTTCAAAAGTTATTTTGTTGCTTATTAATCAATCCAGTGTTATTAAAGAAATTGTTTTGTTTTTGTAATTGTTTGGTAAATTAGTTGAGAGAAATATATTTATAGGAGGTTGTTTTGAAAAGAAAAACAATGTAACAAAAACTGCTATATTGGAAAGTGACACACCAAGAAGACAAGGTTCATGTATTATTTTGTAAATTTATTTATTTATTTATTTTTATTGGATTTGTTTTTTTTAATTAATACAAAATGTTTTCATTATATTTTAAACAACAGCTGATAAAAGTCGCAGTAAGAAAACAATTGCTATGGGTAAAACTACTTTTGAAAGTAATCCATTAGGAAGGAACTATCAAAGCCGTTCGCGGAATGTGCCAACAGTATGTGAGGGTAATATGTTTTTATTATTGTGTAATTTATATTTTTATTTAAATATTACTTTAGATACGTTTGAATTAATTTAGAATCATGTATTGTTTGGTTATAAACGCTAGATTCTTCAATCAGTAATAAGACGTTACAACAACGTTCTTCATCTTCTGCAACATGTTCAACGGGAAACACTCCATCGACGCAATTGGGTATGCCAATGGTAGAAAGCGACACACCTGGGAATCAATCTTTAAAATATGGAAAGGAGTTGGAAGGTATTGTCATTTTAATTGTGTTTGTTATGGTAACGGTTTAGCATTTATTATATAATTTCCCACTACCTAATAATGTGCAAGAAGAAACAGAAACTCAAAAATGAGTTTTGGTAACCAAACATCTTCTTTACATTCCAAATCAAGTTTTGGGAAAATCAGAAGCACCATACATATTCTAATTTCAAGTATCAAGGTAATAGTTCTAGAGTGAATAACTCTAATCTAGGGAGATTTGCATTTGGTGAAAAAAACATTCAAAGGAAGAGTGCCAATTTTCAAAGCAGTTCACGAGGTATATATATTGTTTATTACTATTAATAATAACGATGTTTATAAATATATTTACCAACAAATGTATGTGTAAATGTTTACAGGAGTAAACATACATGAACAACAAATAACTCCTTTAGAGAATGTTGACCCCATGATTACTAACATGGTAATAAAAGGGAGATGTATATCTATTTGGCATTCTCAGAAGTTGAATGAAGAACATGATCCATATATTTTGGATTTGGTTTTGCAAGATGCGGAGGTAATTTGAATTTATACGCGCATAATTTATATATATTTAAAAGTACTTATCATATACTATAACATTTGTAACCGTATAAACAGTCCAATCGAATCCAAGTCTACATCAAAAAAGAGCTGATGTTTAAATTTGAACCACTTTTACAAGAGGGCCAATGTTATATCATCTCAAAATTTGGAGTGGCCGAAAATGGTGGTAGATTACCGTTGTTACCACACAGATACAAAATTTGTTTCTACAAAGGGACTGAAGTGACCAGAGTTGAGCAAATAGACGATAATTACGTTGGTTTTATTAATGAGACATTCACTCATATCTTGAACACATATAACGAGTATCATGAACATGATTGTGTAGGTATGTGTTGGTTGCTAGAAAAATTTGTAATTTTATATTCAAAAGGTGATGTTTTAATCTTCCTTAATTTCGTTATTGTTGGCAGATGTTTTAGGAACAATAGTAGCTATTGGGAAAATTGTACCTGTCAATAGCCATGGTGGCCGGAAGATTCGCAGGAGTGTTGTCATTGAATATGCTCAGTATGTGTTATTCGTATTTATCTACACAAAATATTATATTAATGGTGCTGTTATAATTTAAATAAACATATATCTATTTCACTCCACACAGGTCTTTCAGGATTGATTGTACCTTTTGGGATAAATGGGCATTATTGTGGAATGATTACGAGGAGAAACTTGATCAACTTGGACATATAGACTTTCTATTGGTGTTGGGGAAAGTCAAATATTGGGATAATAAGTTTTTTTAATTGTTTTCTAAATTTAGCGCACCATAGCCGCCATTAAAATAAGTATGTTTTTTCAGTCATATGATTTCATTAAACTTACACATAACGCAGATACGCCATCTATACATAACGCTTTATTTGGCACGAAGATTTTTATTAACAGGGATCTGCCGCCGTTGGTTTCATTCCGGAAAAGGTAACGTGAAGAATACAAGTTTATATAAATAAGTACGTAATTTGTATAAAGTTAATAAAATTCATACATAATACAGCTACAAATCGCAAGAGGGATATGACCAGGTCAGTCATGTAGTTACATCAGTGGAATTCATGCAAGGATGTGTGAAAAGATTGGTAGGCATGATTCACAGCATTGATCCGGTAAGTTTGTAAATTTTAATTTGATTATTGATGTAGGTGTTTCCAACTGAAACGTTGCATTCTTTAAACATCAACAATGTTTATCTAACATTAATAACAAAATCATGATACATGTTGCGTTATTTATGCGACAGTTCACAACATACAGTATGAGAGTGGTTGGACTTACATTGGTTGCAAAGTATGCAATACAAAAGTAACACCCAATAACGGGAAAAGGAAGCTCCAGTTCAAAGAATAAGAATCAGTTATGGCACTGCAGAACCCACGCAGAAACATACGCAGTTGCATCCATGTACGAAATACAGTGTGTTGAAATATATTGTTGACGCTGTAAGATGTTTTCAATTATCGTATTTTAAAAACAAAACAACTTAATCATTAATATATGTGCAGGTTCAAAATTATTGTTTGAATATTCTATGAAAGTGGATCCGCACAAGTGATTATTTTTGACAAGAATGTCCATAGGATGATTGGGTTTTCAGCGTGGGAGATAATGGAGAAACAAGGCATGGATACAAATGAATATTTTCCGAATGAGCTCACTGCAATAATAGGGAAACCGTATTTGTTCAAAATAAAATACACCGAATTTAACCACAACAATAACATGCATATATATCGAAGTGAGAAAGTCACGGAAGATGCATAAATAATCAATCACTTCAAAGATGGTTTCCTAATTGACGAGGTTTAATATATTCTTTGTAAAATAAACTGAATGAAATGGTTATAATTACAATATAATTGTCACTTTTGGAATATTATTTAAAAAATAACATTCTATCATATTTTACAAAACATGATTCTGGCGATGAGTTGCAAGGAGCTGAAAATGAATTAGAAGATTTAGAATCAGAAAATGAAGATGCAACAGAATACACACATATTAGTGAAGAAAAGGCCGCATGTGAAGAAGATGTAGTAGATGAAGATGAAATTGCTAATAAAAATGTGGATTACAACAATGAAGAAGCATTAGATGGTTTATATGATTTTCAAGGTGACGTGGATACACACGAGTTTGCGACAAAAGAAACAGAAGATGAATTTACAACAACGATTTCGAATGAAAATGAGGTATGATACATTTTGTTTTTAAAAAAAAAACTATGACACGAAGAATTACCATGAGTTTAAATCTAAATTTGTGAATCTGTTGGCTAATATTTTTACAGGATGGGAAAAATCATAATGCAACTCCTGTTAAGAAAAGTGATAACATCAAATAGTCCTGAATATTAAGTGTCAATTTCCCCCGATAATGTTTGTAGTTTATATAATTTATATGGATTTACGCTTGTTTTCCACTTTCAGATAAATTACGAGCATTGGAGCTAAGAGACGCGGAATTGGAGAAATATCAAAGATTTACCATAGTATGCTGACTTTGAAGAAGTTACGGTGTAACTCATCTCTCACATTACGCCATAACTAAAGCGTGACTCAGAAAACCAACTCATTAGAAGATTAAGGTGTAACTCCCCCTAAAGACTACGACGTAACTTATTAGGTCAAATGAGGTTCCACGCCACTGATAACTACGCCGTAACTATTTCATCAACTACGGCGTAACCAAGTAATATTGAAGATACGGCGTAACCACTCATTAGGTTACGCCGTAACCAGCAGATCTAGTGCAAATAACGAAGAAATTGAAGATTACGGCGTAACTATTATATTAGTTACGCCGTAACCCAGATCTGGCCTATAAATACCCCATGATTTCCAGCATTTCAAATCATCCCATTCCACACACCACAACCAAAGAATGTGGGAAGAAGCCAAAGGCAGGTCTAGAGGAGCATACAGAGCTGTCTCCAAGGGAGAAATCACTCCCCTACGATAAGCATTAGCATTTTATCTTTTCTTTACTTTCGATTCATGTATTTCGTAACTTTGAATATTGAATTGATTTGTATGGTTAATATCAGCGGCTAAGCACCTTTTGATGCTGGCCTAGTTATGATTCCTTAATTGTTTTGTTTGCGTTTACATTACTTCCGTATAATTATTTCTAAGTGTATGCATGCATAGTTTATTGGTAGCTACCCTTGTTTCGGTAGTTTTGAATGGCGGTAGAGGCTAGTTGCTTAGGAGATATGACCAACTGACCCTAAGTGAGTAGACTGTGACGGAAAGGGTAAGATGTGACCAACTGACGACCCTTTCTACTTGTGCGATTTGACCAACTGATCACCTACCGTTTGGATGAACTTAAGAATTAGGGGGTGAGTGTTTGAGTTGCTAATGCCCGGGCACTCACTATTATAAATCTAGCATGTAGCGGTACTTAATGACTTGGCTTAGGGGACCAGGAACAACTGGACTTATGAAGGGACACCTGACTTCTCTAGTGGTGGCATCTTTGCTGATAGGTTAGGGCGAATTGACCAAATGTTGTCCTCTCGAATTTGACCCCACCTGAAGTAATTGGAAGTAAGTAGATGTAGACATTACTAGCTAGGAGGAATAACTAGGTTAGCACCACTCTCATCTATTGATTAAACCTTTGCCTTTTATCTTCTTTCGTAGTTAATTAATTTATTCCCTATTGATATCATATTAAAAACTGTGACACCTAGACTTAGTAATAATCCAACACACATAGCTCTTGGGACGACCTCGGTTTTACCAAATACTACACTACACACGACCGGGTACACTGCCCATTAGTGTATTAGGGTAGACCATAGGTATAACGAGACAATATAAATATTAAAACCTGGTCAGTAAAACCTGCATCAAGTTTTTGGCGCCGCTGCCAGAGAGTTATATTAGGATTGCTATTAAGTCTTTCATTTTCGTTTTGTTTTAAAATTTCTAAAATTCTCACGATCTATATTCAAGTTTTTAGGTACCATGGAAGTTGTTAACATTGATGACCTCACTCTTGAGGAATATTTGGCGTTGACAAGAGCAGACCTAGGGCCGGGTCTCGTAATACCGGCGATTGGAGCTGATGTCCGTTTTGAAATTAAAGGCCAATTTATGAGGGAGCTTCGTGCTAACCCTTTTTCAGGAAACAGGGACGAAGATGCATATGAGTATGTTGAAAATGTCCTATACATCACGAGCCTTTTCAGCATTCCGGGCGTGTCTCATGATGCTGTTATGCTAAGGTATTCCCCATGACTCTTACTGGGGCTGCTAGAAGATGGATTGAAAGATTGTCCGCCGAGGCAATTAATACTTGGGCTCTACTCAAGAAGCACTTCATTCAGAGGTATTGTCCGCCGTCAAAAAATTTCTAACCAGCTTTTAGAGATCCATAATTTCAAACAAGAAGACGATAAAACATTGTATCAAGCCTGGGATAGATACAACGATCTCCTTTACAAATGTCCTACACATGATCTGAACAACCAGCAAAAGGTCAACATCTTCTACAAAGGAATCAACGTAACTACGAGACAGATGCTGGACTATCAAGGACCTATTCCAAACATGACTCCTACTCTAGCAATTGAAGCCATTAAAAAATGGCTGATCATTCTAAAAAATGCCACGACGGAGGAAGCAAAAGAAACCAAAGCGGAAGTTTTGACGGAATTGCAGCAATTGCTAGTAAAAATTGAAAATCTAAGTCGAGATATGCTGAAAGTCAGAGAAACCGTTCATGCCATCCAAGTGGGTTGTGAAAGCTGTGGGGGAGGACATATCACGAAGAATTGTCCTCACGTTGACGAAGAGAATATAATTGAAGAAGCCAAATATGGAGAAAATCGACCGTTTTACAGAGATAATCGAAATAATAACGGATACCGTGGAAATTATAACCGTTGGCCTTATGGAGAAAAAAGGCCCAACCTTGAAGAGACCATAAACAAGTTCCTGGAAAGTTCAGCCCAGAAGCAAAAAGAACAAGATAAATGGCTTAGGGATTTCCAGGAAAATACAAATAAAAATCTCTCCAGGCATGACGAAACCCTAAAAAACCTTGAAACCATGATAGAAAAGCTCAGTGCAGAGTAGAGGTGAGTAACGTTGAGCCAGAGATGACCAAACCTATGGTTGGGTGTAATGCTGTTTTTGTTGATAATAATTCGAAGGAATTGATTAAGGAGTGCTATTCTACAACAGAAAATTCTGAAGAAAACACAAAGGAACGTTTGATTCTTGGTAAACCGTTCCTCGACTCATTGGCATATTATGGTGATAGAATAGAATTTAAATTGGATAAAACCTTATGACTTGAACCGGATAAGATTGTTACAACTGAAGATTCACCGAGGATTGAATTAGATGATTCTGATAGGTTTCCGTCTTCATACTTTGGCCATTTACTAGGGACCGAATCAAGTGACAATGAAAGCAATGAGGAAGAGATCCCACCTTCTGTACCCAGTTACGTTGTTACGGGAAGACTTCACTGCTGTGTTCCTGATACTTGTTTAATTAATGGGACCAAAGTAACATTGCCCACGTGTTCCCCTTTTCAAAAATGATGCAACGGAGGAGGACAACATCTCATTCGAATGATTAAAGAGGCTGCGGAAGTTTGGTGGTGCTGGAAAGACGAAAAGCTTATCAGAAAAAAGTGGTTATAAGGGCATAATGTTTTTAGCGAATGGTTCTCTGAGATTGATTGGACCATTCATTTTTGTGAACTAGCTATCATGTCTGATGACTTCACCGTGGCATGGCCTACATGCAACCCCAAACGCCAGATCTGCGATGGAGGAGAATTCCCTGAACCTAAATGGCTCAAACACAAGGAATGGGCATGTTTTGACGAAGATAAGAGAAGTGAAGTAGGATACAGGGGAATCTCATTTGAAAATTGGTTACGTGTAAAGTTTGGATATGTTAAAATAAAATGGGAAGAAGAGGCTAAATTTCGTTGCGAGTGGGCACAAGCTAATTTTCTGCAGAAAAGATACGCCATGACTCGGTTTATTTCTCCACATGTTTGGGACCAGCCCTCTTCAAATAAAAAAGACATGGAGGAAGTCGGCCGAGTCCAAAGGCCCCCATAAAGCCCCGCGGCTCTGAGTCTAACTTAAAGACTCATAAATAAAGAAAAGTGCTCTTTCGGGAGACAACCCGAATTATCCCTTTCTTTTATTTTGTTTCCATATCTGTAGGGTTTTGTGTTTTTAACCATTTTTGCAGGAAACGAGGAAGTGATTGCTGCTGCAGTTTGCTGATCTGACCATAGTTACGGCGTAACTCACCTCAGTGATTACGCCGTAACCAACCCCTGGCAGCAGAATTTGATACGTATTAAAAATTACGGCGTAATACCATCTCAGTGGTTACGCCGTAGCCACTCGCCTTACAACATATGTCAGGTTTTGCCAGTTACGGCGTAACTCCCTCAAAGAGTTATGACGTAACTTTCCTGTGCTTTACTTCTTTCATATTAAAACACAATAACCTTGTATTAGTATTTTAAATGAACTTTGTGGGTGTCTTCCCTGTAAACCCTCACGAGACTTCACTCGTCCACTTGGGACACCAAGTGGTTTAAAAGGCTTGTTGCATATGCTAAATGCAACCGTGATTCCTACGAAAGTGAGTTAGGTTTGTTTTTCATTTTTCATTTTTTCTTTTTAGAATTATGCTTGTCGGTAGTGTGATTTCAGGGATTGAAGTTTGTTCATGATGCTTATACGAAGGCACGTCTCTTTTTCGTGGGCCTTCTTCCTTTTTGGAGAAAATTTCAGGGAAGTTCTCACTCTAATTCTACTTTTCTTTTCACCTTTATTTAACGCTTAGTACAAAAGGGACTTTGTACAATTCAAGTGGAGGGACGGGAGTAGAGTTATCTCATGAACTTTATTTTGCCCTCGTTTTTCTAGTTTATTTTTAAAAATTATGCCATTTTTAAAATTTTGACTTGTTTTTCTTAACCTAACTAGATTAGACCTTAGCCGAGCACATACAACCCTTGATATTATATGGTGAGATTAGCCTTATCCGTTTCCAATATTTTACCCCAAATCCACCAAATTACGAGTGTGCCGGTAGCTTGTAAACTTTGGAACTTTGCCTTTGCATCATTTCGAGACCATAGACGAGGTATGTTGAGTTAGCTTGATGTATTTGGACTTTTCAGTTTAAGAAGGAAATATTATAGGATTATCACCCAAATAGCCTACCATTGTGTGTCTATCGATTAGTTACCTCGACTTCTCGACCCCCTTGTGAAACCCTTTTGTTGCACTCACCTTTAGTGTAAGATACCCCTAGATACACCCATCTGAGCCATTCCTTTCATTTTGTTAACCCAATATATTGTTTTGATACACCTATACACCTTAGCCTACCCTTTAGTCTTTATTTGTGATTGGGAAGTCATCATTTGCCTAAGTTTAAGGTTCAAGTGGAAAGGTTCAGAAATCACGTTTTCGTCGGCGACATATTCCTGAAGATCATTGAAGACCCCCCGAATTCCCGTTGTTCATCTCAAGTGGGGGGATATTATGTTTAGTTGTTATTGTGATGTTGAAAAAAAAAAGAAAAAAAAAATGATTCGGAAAAAAAAAGATGTTATGTCATTTAGTTATTGTAAAGTGCATTGTTATAAGCACTATGTTATGAGCTTTATAGATTTAGTATCGAGGAGGCCACCTCGGTCACATTCGAAAATTGGAGTTGGTAATTATGCCAACAGTTGGAGAAAAGGTAGTGTGCCCATCATGATGTCCTCTAATGACACATCTACCTAGTATTTCATGATCCGGTTTCTTGACTTCAAAGCTTGAACTTTGGGCAGACGGTGAGTGGTGATGACTTGGTTATAGATTTAGACTACCTGCTTGATTTTTATTTGACACCATTTATATATCCCATGTCTTATCCTACCCTTTAGTCATGAAGCGTGTCTAGGTGATGCAGCGAGCAATCTTTGGTGTCTTGGCCATGGATTTGGTCATGTATCATTGATTTTGTCCACTTCGCCGTGACATGTTAGTAATGACGAGTCACCCCCTTAACCTTTGTCGTGTCTACCCATATTGCCTTCGAGAATTGTTTAGCCGCCAAGCTTGTGATAGAATACATGCTATGACTGTGCGATTGAGTGACCACCCCGAAATTTACACTTAGAATAATTGAGAGATTTGAGTGGTTCGTTCCCATTTAGTGAGGTGTTCGGCTTTGTTTTATTCTAGCATAAGGGATTTGTAAACTTATATTTTCCAGGTTATGGGAGATATCTTTTTAGGAATCTTTCTAATAAGGTCTACTTGAGTGCAAATAGAGTTCAAGTGGGGGGATATTTGATAACATCAAATAGTCCTGAATATTAAGTGTCAATTTCCCCCGATAATGCTTGTAATTTATATCATTTATATGGATTTACGCTTGTTTTCCATTGTTTTCCACTTTCAGGTAAATTACGAGCATTGGAGCTAAAGAGACGCGGAATTGGAGAAATATCAAAGATTTACCATAGTATGCTAACTTTGAAGAAGTTACGGCGTAACTCATCTCTCACATTACGCCGTAACTAAAGCGTGACTCAGAAAACCAACTCATTAGAAGATTACGGCGTAACTCCCCCTAAAACTATGACGTAACTTATTAGGTCAAATGAGGTTCCACGCCGCTGATAACTACGCCGTAACTATTTCATCAACTACGGCGTAACCAAGTAATATTGAAGATACGGCGTAACCACTCATTAGGTTACACCGTAAATAGCAGATCTAGTGCAAATAACGAAGAAATTGAAGATTACGGCGTAACTATTATATTAGTTACACCGTAACCCAAATGTGGCCTATAAATACCCCACGATTTCCAGCATTTCAAATCATCCCATTCCACACACCTCAACCAAAGAACGTGAGAAGAAGCCAAAGGCAGGTCTAGAAGAGCATACGGAGCTATCTCCAAGGGAGAAATCACTCCCCTACGATAAGCATTAGCATTTTATCTTTTCTTTACTTTCGATTCATGTATTTCGTAACTTTAAGTATTAAATTGATTTGTATGGTTAATATGAGCGGCTAAGCACCTCTTGGTGCTGGCCTAGTTATGATTCCTTAATTGTTTTGTTTGCGTTTACATTACTTCCGTATAATTATTTCTAAGTGTATGCATGTATAGTTTATTGGTAGCTACCCTTGTTTCGGTAGTTTTGAATGGCGGTAGAGGCTAGTTGCTTAGGAGATATGACCAAATGACCCTAAGTGAGTAGACTGAGACAGGAAGGGTAAGATATGACCAACTGACGACCCTTTCTACTTGTGCGATTTGACCAACTGATCAACTACCGTTTGGATGAACTTAAGAATTAGGGGGTGAGTGTTTAAGTTGCTAATGCTCGGGCACTTACTATTATAAATCTAGCTTGTAGCAATACTTAATGACTTGGCTTAGGGGACCAGGAACAACTGGACTTATGAAGGGACACCTGACTTCTCCAATGGTGGCATCTTTGCTGATAGGTTAGGGCGAATTGACCAAATGTTGTCCTCTCGAATTTGACCCCACCTGAAGTAATTGGAAGTAAGTAGACGTAGACATTACTAGCTAGGAGGAATAACTAGGTTAACACCACTCTCCTCTATTGATTAAACCTTTGCCTTTTATCTGCTTTCGTAGTTAATTAATTTATTCCCTATTGAAATCATATTAAAAACTGTGACACCTAGACTTAGTAATAATCCAACACACATAGCTCTTGGGACGACCTCGGTTTTACCGAATACTACACTACACACAACCGGGTACACTGCCCGTTAGTGAATTAGGGTAGACCATAGGTATAACGAGACAATATAAATATTAAAACCTGGTCAGTAAAACCTGCATAAAAAAGACCACACTCGACAATAGATCCATTAGAAAGTGGAATAGAAGATGAGAATGAAGAAAACAATTTAGCAAAAAGAATTGTACCAAACATTTTGGAGTAGTGTATTTAATTATCTTCCCCAAAACATGTTTTGAATATTGTTTAAACGATTTTCTCATGGATTATTTTTAAATATTGGATATTGTTTGGTTCTGGATTTACTTTGAAAACATGTGTTAAAAGTTTATTTCATATATATTGATTGTTGGTGTTGATGGTGTTGTTGTGTCACTCCAACAATATTGGCAGTTGTATTTACAATCCTGCTATATGAAATTAACAATTTCAAAGCATTCTATCCAGTTTGTAAAAAGATACAACTTATCGACTATCTATAAATATACAAACATCATATTTGAATATAAAACAAAACACAATATAACACACCATAAAATAAAACAGAAAATTACAACTTAAACATCAAATGTTGACATAAGATTAACCAAAACATATTTAAGTTGCATAATATCAAAAACAACCTTAAAATGTCACCATTCATAAGCATATATACACCAACTACTAAAAGTTTCATCATGTCAACAAACATAAGCATCTAACCAAAAAAACAACCTTAAAATGTCATTCATGAAACGTATCATTTTTCCTAACAAACATGGAAAACAGGATACTCCAAATCATCATCAGAATTTATAAACATGAACTTAAACCTTATCATCTTTCCATACTCAAACAAACAATCTTCAAAAAAGAGGCTCCAGTCACCTAATGCATTCACATGATTAACTCAGTATGGATTTTCTATATGAGAATCAATCTTAATTCGCATCATGTATTCTTTCATGCCTAAACAGTGCAGCTTGAAAAAAATGCATAGGACGATTAACAAGAAAATCAGCTGGAGTAGCCTGTTGTTTAACAATTACCAAAAAAAAAATAAAAAAAAAAATTACCAATTCTATTATAAATGCATAGAAAAAAGAAATAAAGACAAAACTCAAACTTACAAGTCGAGAGAACGCCAGAATTTTAGAAGACCTTTTGTAAAAGACATCAGTTGTCTCACCAAAATGATCAAGGTGACCAAACCATTGGCAAATGTGCTGCATTCGCTCATCCCCTATTTCAAATATATCAAAGTTAATCTTAAAGATATATGTTAAAACATATTATACTTTAAAATTAATGATATCAACTGAATAAGATTATGAGATTACTGAATAACAAACAAAAAACACATAAACTGCTAGATATACAAATTGCATCTTGATCATCAAGATCATGTTGTGGAAAAAACAACTGTGTCACACGCAGAAACTGCCCTGTATCTTTGCTCTACCATCAACACCAAACACGCTTATATTCAAGCTGTGATTTTCCAATTTACTAAAAACAATAACATCCCCTAACTCAATATTGGAATATTGAAGAGCAGCCAACCACATTTCCTCATCCATAACATACACATCATTATCAACATGACCTCCTTCATGTACAAAATTTACATCCACATTAAACTCTATTCCTTCAACAACAACAACAACGGTAGCTTTCAACCTAATACCAGCTAGAAAATTTGCGGGCAATGTCTGAGACAACAACATGATTCACAATTATAACAAATAATAACACTTATTGGTAAAAAAAAGTAAACAAAAATATGTAATTCTTATATATATATATATATATAAATCACCTGTGGAATATGAGGGTATGGCAGCCTATAACTCTGAAACCTTGTATGACGACTCTCTACACCAGCATATTCCTCAACTTCCAACCCATGGGAATCATAGCCAGTAACGTAAAAAGAGTCATCACCTTCTTGAACAAAGTGTAACATGTGAACATCCGTATACATATTTTCATGAATAAATTCTACCCATTTGTTACCTAAAATCATAATGGGACCTCCAACTGGGGCAACAATCCTTACTTTTTTCTGTTGTCTTTGAACCCCAGTTAAATATAAATGCCGATTCCCATTAAAAGCAAGATCAGAAAATACTTGAGGAAGCTCGAGAAACCTAGGGTACACAGATATGTTTGGTCGCACCACAAACTCAATTGGCATGATTACCTTATAAAATAGTTACAAAAATATTAAAACTTTACTAATTTTATAAATAAGAAAGAACATTAAAAAAAGAAACGCAACAAACATGTAAAAAGTTATATGCAAAAATAAATTTATACCAACAATGGTAAAATCAAACAAATATGTCCACATAACAACATTTCAAAGGTGAATATAGTAACAAATTATAGGAAACAACCAATGAGGGTAAATCATTGTGCAATTAAACTTATGGTTTTGACTTTCTACTAAACTTGACAATTTCAAAACAGAAAATGATAACCAAGACTCCAATACTATTTCGCCTAATTGAAAAACTGTAAATGACCACAAAAAGGTCCAATAATATTTGGTGCAATCAAACTTAACACAATAACATTTTATCAATAGAATAATAAAAAAAAACAACACCAACTACGAAACAAATGCATAGAACTATAACTATAGAATATGGAACAATCATGAAGAACCAGCTGCATTACCTGTTTCAAGTAGATGACCGGAAAAAAACAAGTCTCAAATTAATGTTGATGATTCAGATAAACAGACAAGTTGGTCACTATTAAGTACAGTAACTTATGTATGATTTGATATGTGTGTAGTGTCAGCTACTAAAAAGTGTATAGAGTAAGTTATGTATTATTTAATATGTTTTTATTATTAGTTACTACAAAGTGAAAAAAATCCCATATAGATTTTGGACTATTATATAATTAAACAAATAAAATATAAACTAAACAAAGCCCATTACATGTTAAATATTATAATCCATTAAGCCAAGTTTTATAGTTATATATCTTACAAACAGCCCAAATGACATTTATAAAACTGATTCATCACACTCAAAAAATTATATCCCAAACAGCAACCAAGTTACTTACATGGAAAACATAACATTTGAATATACAATGTAATGACATGCAGCAAACAGAATTGATTATTAACAGTAAAATAACCAACAAATTAGGCAACAGAATGCGAAAACATATTACCTAAAAATATCATTTACTAATCTTCCATAGAAGCAAATACAAAACATACTAATTCAGACACATTATAATTACATGGAGTAGTTAGTCATATAAACAAAAAGAATACCAAATGTAAACCCATAATAACCCACAAATAATTGTTTTAAGTTAAACAAACATTAGACAATGGCAATATCATTCAATTGTCATAACAACATCCCCTCTGCTTTTCAATACTTCAACATCTAATGTAAACTTGAGCATCTGATTCTCATCAACCCCCAGTTCCTTCAAGATCGATTTCCATTCTCCAAGCATAACAACATGGTCATCAAACTCCTTGACTCTTATTTTGTCAATCTACTTCCGAAAGACAACGTCCTTCTCAAATGAGGAATTCAGATGACAAAATCTAGCCTTTGTTGTATCGTCTGGACCAGAAAAGTTGTATAGCTTATGTCGGCGAACAAAACCAGCTGGAACTGTCTGTTCAAATGTATACAACACACAATCATAAATTTAAACAAAACAAAAAGATATATAAAAACAATATACACATCAAGTATAAACTTACAACATAACCCTTCAAACCAGTTGCACCAATCTTCTTAAAAAAACTGCACCCATCATCATTAGTGTTGTTTGATAAACATGTATTTCCTGTGCTTGAACTCCCGTGCTCCTAAAAATATATAAATAAATGAAATAACAAAACACATATATCAAAACAAAATTAACAAACTTTTAAATACCTTCAACAAACTCTTGCCAACATGAGTTTTTCTTGTCCTTTTAGAAGATGGAACAACCTGCTCATGCTCAACATACTTCTCAGAAACAGAGGCAACATCATCTTCCACTTTTACAGGCAATTCACGAATCGGACCCTACAATTATTTAGCAAGCGAATATAATGATTATCAAAACACTATGACAAATAAACTATATGAAAAAATAAAAGTATCTAAATATACTAACCAGCTCAAACACATGGGCATTGAAACCAGAACTTTGATTCCTAGCTGCCTTAACACGCGCTTTATTCCAAAACTCTGAATCTAATACACAATTATATATCAAAATAAAAAAAAATACATGTACACACTAGGAAATAAAATATTTCATCAAATACAGAGCCAAATGTACAGACATTGGATATGGGTTCACCCCTTTCTCATTTTCCTCCTTAGGAGAACTTGAGGCTGACGCGGTGACCTTACTTAAGCGGATCCGGAAGTTCTCTATAACTCAAGACATTGGAGCGCGCGCGGCTGCTCATATCTTCAGTAGGATTAGTTTTGCTATTGCTAAAGGTGTGGGAGCCCAGATTGTTTCGAGGCTCCCCACTAATTTCTTGTAATCCACTGGTTCTGTTTCTAATGAAAGTGATGTTTTTATAATAATAATAATAATAATAAAACCAGTCATCCCATATCTGGATTGGGACAAACTATGAGTGCTAGGGCTTACCGCTGTGTGCTATGCTATCGATTGGGTGTTCCTCTTTTCACTGTTCAGGTACCGTGTTCAGCCTGTTCTAAGGTTTTTACTGGAGATATTTATGGGGATCACACTGTTTCATGCGCGGGTATTGTTGTCATTAAACATCGGCATAACCTTGTGCGTGATGTTCTTGTTGATATATGCTCTCGGTCCGGAATTTCGGCTCGTAAGGAGGTGGATATTGGGCTTCATGGAGATAGAGACAGATCCTTACGACCAACTGACATATTACTTTACTCTTGGGATGGTGGGCGGGATGTATGTGTTGATTTTACGTGATCGTCGCCCCTGACGCAATCTGGGATGACTGATTTTATGCCAGGGCGCGCGGTCATTGATGCCGCACAACGGAAACGTGTCAAGTATGATGCTAAATGTGCGGATATTGGATATGGGTTTCTCCCCTTTTCATTTTCTTCTTTTGGAGAACTTGAGAAGGATGCAGTAACCTTACTGAAGCGCATTCGACGATTCTTTATGACTCAAGATATTGGGGCACGTGCTGCGGTTCATACTTTTAATAGGATTGGTTTTGTTATTGCTAGAGGTGTGGGGGCACATTTAGTCTCTCGGCTTCCCACTAATTTTTTGTAAATCCTTTGAGTTTTTAATAAAGTGTTGTTTTTTTAAAAATAATAATAATAATAATAATAATAATAATAATAATAATAATAATAATAATAATAATAATAATAATAATAATAATAATAATAATAATAATAATAATAATAATAATAATAATAATAATAATAATAATAATAATAATAATAATAATAATAATAATAATAATAATAATAATAATAATAATAATAATAATAATCTTTTGTCAGGAGCTTTTGTCAGGATGAAAGCTTTTGTCAGGAGCTGGCTTTGAAAAGGGTCTCTAAAACTATCTTGCAAATGGAAGCCATTCTTAAACTTAATGACCCACAATGTGAGCTCCTTCTTCTCCATAATTGTGCCAGGGTTGCGAAATTATCTTACGTTTTGAGGACATGTTCCCCGTTGTACGTGCGAGAGGCCCAAGTCCGGTTTGATCAGATGTTACGTGCTTCCTTGGAGAAGATTATTATAGCTTCCGGGCCAGGATTTGGTGACTGGTAGTGGCGACTCTCCACCCTCCCAATCAAGATGGGTGGGTTGGGCATCCATGCGGCGAGTGACATCATCCAATATGCTTTCCTCGCCTCTCGTTTGCAAACTAGCGATTTTCAGGACTGGATTTTGGTAAAAACGGGTATTAACTCTCATGGCCCGTCGTTTCAGCATGCTCTCGATATTTTTAACAGTGCTTGTAACAAAGACACGTTCTCTGTCGCCTCTGACACTCCTGCCCCCATATGATGAAAACCTTGGCAAAGTGTTATTTCGGTGTCATCGAGAAAGATCTTGTTTCTAAGTATTCGTTAAGTCCAAGGCAGGTGGCTATCCTCAGTTGTACCCGGGCTCCACATGTACAAGATTTCCTATTCAGCATACCTATTGATGGGTTGGGCCAAAGGATGAACCATCGCCAATTCCGTTCGGTATTGTGTTACAGGCTTACCATACCTATGTTCTCTGAAGGTAGCTCCTGCCCGAGCTGCAAGCATCGTATGGACCAATGGGGAGACCATGCAGTTCCCTGTTCCAGTCAAGTGGGGGTGAAATTCAGACATAACCTGGTGCGTGATATTCTTGTCGGCATATGTTCCAAGGTTGGGATTATGGTGAAAAAGGAGGCCCCATTGGGGTTTCTTTCGAGGGACGGGAAAGTGTTTCGTCCGGCAGACCTGCTATTATTCAACTGGATCCAAGGTAAGGAAGCGTGTTTGGATGTGACTGGAATCTCTCCTTTTGCGGGTATTGATGCGAATGCGTGGGCTCCCGGGGTGGCCTTACATAACGCTGTGGAGAAGAAGAAAAAGAAATATGTGTCCAAATGTGAAAAAAATGGATACAAGTTCATTCCATTTGCCTTCTCTACATTCGGGGAGCTTGACACGGAAGCTTTGGATACACTTTCACGTATCAAGACTGTTGCTATTAGCCACTCGAATAGTGTCAAGAGTGGGGCTTTTATATTTCACAGACTAAGCTTTTGTATTCAGAAAGGTGTGGGAGCCCAACTAGTGTCTCGGCTTCCCACCAATTTCTTGTAAAAAAAATAATAATAAAAAAAAAATAATAAAAAAATAATAATAATAATAATAATAATAATAATAATAATAATAATAATAATAATAATAATAATAATAATAATAATAATAATAATAATAATAACAATGAAACTGGAAAAAAAAATTAATAATAATAAAAAGGGCGGGAAAACAACTTACGTTCAAATAGGGGATCTTCACAAAAGCCATTAGCATCATGGATAGTAAGAATAAAATTATGACCAGCAAGAAAATACAGAACAAATGATTGAGTGCCATCGATCATATGTTTTTTGCAAAACTGTTCCCATTGAAACCCAAAAAAACCACATGCTTCATCACCATCAAATTCCAACAAAACCCTCATCCAACCATCACACGTCCTAACACTATACAAAGTCTTATTCTTAAAGACATACTCTTTAAACAAACTTTTTGGCACCGGCTGCAAACAGAAAACCAGTAAATTATATATTTAGATTAACAAGAATTGCAAAAACAAAATATAACAACCCTTCAACAAAACTAAACCAAATACATAATGTACCTGTCTGGACAAACTCATTTCCGTACTCTTTGTAACACAACTACCCAATTTATGACCACCTTCTATGTTAAGGAAACCATAACTATTATTACCATGCTCGTTAAAATGACTCAAAAGAACATACTGAGCATTTCTTACATCGAATAAAATACTCCAACCATGCTTAAGCTTATTTTCTTCAACATATTTTTTCTATTGTTCACCATATATCATGCCCAAAAGACCATCCACAGAACGAATCTTAAAATCATAAACATTATTCACAAACTTTGCAAACAACCATTCGCAGCTTCTACGATCAGTTAGCTCAAACAACTTTAGTGGGACTTTGATACCATTTTCATCACCATTTTTAAATGTAACTAAAAACGACATCTGTAACGTTTAAGAAACATATTATTATTCATACGATGAACACAAAAACCAAACTCAACTACATTGTTCAGCATATATCATGCCCAAATCACCATCAACATCACGAATCTTAAAAATATAAATGTTATTCACAAACTTTGCAAATAACCATTCACAGCCTCTACGATAAGTTACCTCAAACAACTTTAGTGGGACTTTGATACCATTCTCATCACCATTTTTAAATGTAACTAAAAACGACATATGTAACGTTTAACAAACATAAAATTATTCACACGAATATAAATAATACTGTCAATTACAGTTAGTACACAATTCATAATAACTTTGATACCATTCACAACAACATCTGCAAACTCTATTTAAAAAGCATCTGTATGTTTAACAAAATAACCGAAAACCATAATATGTACATAAACACAACCACCAAACATAAACGCAATAAAAAACTTCATAAAAATAACATAAATAAACTTACATAACAAAAAACACACAGTAACACAAACTAAAAAATAAAACCTCACACACGCGCTTCATCATATGCTATTTAACAAATGTAGATAAAACTTAAATGTGATATTAAATACATAATAAATAGTTCAAACACACTACAAAAAACGCAGGGGAACACAGAATAAAAAGTATATATAAACTACAAACACATAAAATACTTTCACATTAATACTCTGATTTCAATAATCCAGCAAAAATAAGGCACAATAATTGGGGGTTTTACAAATTAGCAACAATAAGCCATGCAATAACAAAAAAAACATATACATCAAACAACATATACCAACAAACACATACATAATATTAAATTAAAACATACATTCTAAAAAGTTCGTTTTTAACACACACAAAAAGGAAACATAATAAAAAACAAATTTCAACTTTAATTAGACTAATGCAGAATAATCAAAATCAATCTTGGTAAAGAAACTAACATTGTATATTGGCAAAAATAACAACTGGATTCATGGAGTTGTTTTGCACTTCGTGATCCTAAGAATTTAAATAGTTTAGAACTAAATATAATACTTATCAGGAGTACAAATATAATAATATCTTAATACAAATTAGGTGTACACAATATAATAATAACTAAATATAAAAACACTACCATATTATTTAAACAATAAAAAACTATAAACCAAAAATATAACAACAATTCATAAAAAAAATGTTATTAATTGAAATTAAAATATCTTAATACAAAATTGAAAAATAATTATTAAAAAAAAAACATAACATTAATCATCCGGAAAAAAATCTAAATCAATCATATAGTCATCATCAATCTTATGCCCCGAAATCTGCATCTGCTCAATTAATGTTGTTACTTTAGCCAATTTTGATAAAAGTTTTTTCATGTCACGAACGCTGATTAGTCGATTGCCAAAATAAGACTTTAACCAATCAACAAGCGTTCCAACATCATTTACACCTGCAAATGACATTAAAACGACTAATTACTTAAAAACAAAACGATAATATTAAAAAACATACACAAAAAAATGCCTTAATTATTTGGTTCTTTACTTTCACTATCTTTAGAAACAATTTCGTTTGATGAAGATTTATCATCCATACCTAAAAGTTATAAAAAAAAATACGAAACAAAGTAACAAATGTTAATATTTATAACAAATAAAATCAAAAACCTTATAAACAAAAACCGGGCTTGGGCCTTTTAACCTAACCTATTTTAAAACAAAAATACAATACGAAAATTAAATTAAGAAATTCAATTTAAACCCAAAAAAACCTTAACCGGTATTGGGCCTAATAACCAAACATATTTTAAAAACAAAAAAAAAACAATACATATTTTCTAAATATAAAAAATGCTTATTTACAAAAAACATAAAAAACCCTACTATATGAAAAGATTATAAAAATACAAACATGTGCAAAATTGTTTACGTATAGCTTTATTTAGGATATAATGTTCATGTACAAAAAATTTAACACTGCAATAATAAAAACCATATCACAATTAAAATAGCAAAATGACTAAATTACACTTTGAAATAAACAAGCAATAAATCACAAGTTGTGCCCCCCTTTGGGCGGGCTTAAACGGCTAGTGTGTATATATATATATATATGTATATATATATATATATATATATATATATATATATATATATATATACATACATACATATATATATACATACATATATATATATATACATATATATATATATATATATATATATATATACATATATATATATATATATATATACATATACATATATATATATATATATATATACATATACATATATATATATATATATATATATATATATATATATATATATATATATATATATATATATATATATATATATATATATATATATATATATATATATACTAGATTTCAAAGCCCGCCCTATGGGCGGGCATGACTTATAATTTTTGTTTTGCTAAATATTGTTTATTATACAAAGATTTTTAAATTTTAATTTTGATGGTGTTAGTTAATGGAAAATTATTTTTAAGGACGTGAAACCGATCAGATAAGCTAAGACATCAGGTGTAGGCTCATGGAAATCTGGACCCCTAAAACCGATCACTTGGTCTGGTTTCTGAATGTAGTTATGTCAACATCTTTAGCCATAGTGTTATCTTTAGAAAATGGTGTTTACCTATCGGGAAAAATGATGATTTGTGGAAGAACTAATGTATGTAAGGATGTACAACAATGATATTAACTTTTTACTTAGGAGTTTGGAGGAAGAAAAAACAACAAATACATGTAATGACATGAAAGTGCATACTGCATAAAGTTTATTACCTTCACTTTTTCAACCTTCTCGATAGCCAAAATTATTATCAATTTCCTCCTTTGACGTTATATTGTCATTCTGGTCACAAGGGGCACCAAACATAAGAAGATCAGTGTTTTAGTCATCAATTCATGAAACGAAAAATTAAGCTTCCTAAACTACTAACCTGTTTCAAATAAGCTAAGACATCATGTGTAGGCTCGTGGAAATATGGACCCCTGAAATCGATCACTTGGTCTGGTTCCTGAATGTAGTTTATTGTTGGGTAAACCGGATCTCCACCCCATACTACAGTACGAAAATGGTGATTATATTATTTGACTAAAAACGTTAAATAATTTAGAAATTTATGAGTTCAAGAACCTACTTTGTTATACCTGCTCCTCTTTCATTGTAGTACTTCAAATGAGTACAAAATGCAGCACTTACGAATTAAATCATACGGCTAATTTTGTTCGTTAACAATGTTTTCAATAGAAATACTAAGGAAAAATCGCTAAACGACCTCTTTATATTTGTAGGTGCAATATTCGCATACGATTTAAAAGTTGGTGAGTCTTCATTTTAGATTAACAAAATATATCACCAAAAAGAAAAGCTTGTTACTGCTAAAAATTTTGCATATCCTTATAGTCCGACATTCTTGTGGTATAGTAATAGTTATACTAATTTACACCTTCAGATTAAATATTAAATAAACAGACTTCTAAACAACACATAAACATTGAAAAACATAAGAAATCAAATACCTCAAACTGAAGATTATTTTTTTTGTTCACACATGAATTCTATAACTAAAATAAGCTACTAAAAAAAGCAATGCAACAGGGAAAAGCAGTTGGGAGCAGATTAATACTAAGGGAATCCTAAAATATAAAAAGGGAAAATAAGCAACAATAAGTCCTAATAAGCACTAAGGAAACTAAAAGTGAATCTATCGTAATTGCACAAAGAAAATCCTAAATAAGCTAAAGGGAAAGCCAAATAAGCACCAAGAAAGGTGGTGTGTGCTGCTGTGGGTTGCAACAATCAGGGCATAATGGGGTGCTTTTTGGCTTATAATTAAGCAACTAAATGGGTTCCAAAACCTACCATAAGCCAAAACAGAAAAAAAACCACTCATTTTTCCACCTCCACTAATAATATAGTTCTTTGAACCTACTTTGTCACAACAATCAATTCGCAGTGAGCAACTGCTACCTCAACCAAGTCAGCTGCTAATTCTGCAAAACCTTAAGAAAATTGACATGAAATTAGATTGAACATGGTTAAATGTTTATTTTTTCTATAATAGTTGTTCTTACACAAACATAATTTGCTTAAGATACAAATACCTTCTTCTGGATTTCCAAACTTAGCCAACTCTTGAGCACATCGAACAGCCATTCTAGCAGTCCTAAACTCTAAAGCTTCTACTACTGCACCCTGATTTATATATATAAATAGCAAAATTATGTAAACATACTTGACAAGTAAGTTGTATTTAAGAAAATCACAAACCTCATATGTCAATGGGCCTTCTATTGTGTCCAAGTCATGTGCTCCAATAGAGACCAGAGTCCTTTGCCTGAAAAATGTATGACACCAATGACATTAGCAAGATCCTTATACAGTATATGGATATTAATTATGTACGGATATGCCATTCTTGTTTAAATACAATGGAGCGAAGATTAGGAAACGAATTTGAGTAGAAGTTTGTAGTTAGCTGAGAATTTGTAAGCAAACACATCATGGAAATAGTTATAAACCATGCAAAGCCATTGGTGCTTAAGCTTTTCATGGCGCAAGTGAGAGATATTCTTGAAGAGAAAATGATATGCAAATTATAGTTGGAGAATCACTTATTTATACCCAATGTCACATGATAGTTGGACAATAAAGAAACCATTGAAAGGAGGATCTTTGCTAAGGTTCGTCGAGTATGTAAGCGTTATAGAGGGTGGAGTTTGTAGTCATTTTGGCCTCTGGTTCCTAAGAGTAACCTTGTTAATAAAATAATAATTAGATAAACTCATAACCGTGCATACTGACAAAGCATTTCAAATGGTAGTGCTGTGATGTAAGGGCGGCTGAATATCATATTAATCATGCAATTAGAAGGTTTAATTGCGCATGAACTGAATCACTTCTGGTTTTAATATTACTGAAGTTTATAGTCACAAATAGCAGCTTAGCTATATCCAAATGATCAATTGATTTCCAAAAAAAATATGCATTAATGCAAACACAACCGTATAGTGGAGATGGTAGGCAATTCCACTAATCTGCATCCACTATCAAAGTTTAAACATATTTTATACCCAGCATAAATTATGTTTATTAAATACATTATAGCTCAGCTTAGAATCCCATCTTTACATAATAAATAGGATATTAAGGCTTACTGTGAATTTATCTCTTTCACGTGCCCGCATCCCATCTTTTAAGAAATGCAGATATGCTATTGGCTGCTAGGTGCAAACCATATCTTTGTATATGCATAACAATGACAATCTCAAAGTCTGATAAAGAATCACAATTATAGCATATTCATCCACCTGCAGTGACAAATAACACTGTATTCTTCTTCAAAATAGTGGTTTTTGGGTGAATACAGACCAGGAAAAGAGAGTAAACGCTCTTGAATGGTAAAATGTATCGACGTACCTGGTTAAGATCGGGATAAGTAAGAAGAAGCTTAACCTCCAAAGAAACTGCAAAAGAAATACATCAGACACTGTAGTTGAAATCAGACGCCATAGATAATAGTGTTCTGGTACGTTTCTGTATACCCTTAGACAACCATTTTAACATCTGACCCCTATATCATATAAAAATTAAAGCGTCAAAATGCAGTAATTGTCCGATACACAATTTCAAACACATAATTTAGTCGAAAGAAATAGGTAATACCTAATTAGATAATTAGGTCATCGCATGAGAGTTTTTAGTTTACATCGGGTCTAGTGAGCTTGGAGCCACATCTACCTATCGAGCGCAGGATGCATAGGAACCAGGGAAGAAGCTTAGACAATCCGAATGGATTTTGGAACACGTTCACCATATACTAATCAGATGGCCAAAGTAGTACTGTAAGGATATGGTCCTAAAAATCCAAATATTCATCATTATTGCCAAAAAGTTCTGATAAATAAACAACATCTTACGTCACAGGATCATATACTCGTTGATGTTGGAGAGTCATAATTGCTTGCCTGAAAGATTCTTCATACTGTGGCGGAACAACAATGTCTCTAAACTTCAAGTGCTTAACTACCTGATATTTTAGTTTGAAAGCTTAAAATCTTTAGAAAAAATACAAATCAATAAAGAAAGACATTGCAATAAAAATGGCACCTTATTATAGCATTTGAATTTTTTTATTAGTGCATGAGATTTTTTCAAGCCCATTCCTGGCAAAGATTGCAAATAGTCGCAACCGCTAAGAATACACATCTCAAGAATCATTTGCTTGGTGAAAAAAGACATGTTAATTCCAACTATTTAATTACGCTTTTTTACTCAGTTAAAGGATGGTAGCTCGATTCACAGTCTGAGCTAGCATACATTTCTGACAGTATATAATTTCAGAAATGAGTACTTCATACTTCATCTTGGTGATGCACATGTGGTTGAATGTATAACTTAACTTACGGCATTTATTACTTGAATTAATTCATACGCGATTGCAGGTGATGTATCCATTGCCTTTGAATAGCATTCATAAGCCGCTGATGAATTTCCACAAGATTCATGCTCAGTAGCATGGGCTAGATTTTCCTTCCTTGACCTGTGCAATGATAACAAACACATGATGGCCACATTAAACTTTATAACATATATTATAGACCAGAAAAGAGGACATGTGACCTCCTCTCACTTCATGAGTCATGGCCAGTAAAATGAATAGATACCATCAATAAAACAACATATTAAGGTTGTGTAATGAAATAACTCCTTTTGCACAATCATTTGGATATGCCATGTACAGTTTATAATGTTGATTAAGCGATTAAAACTGAAAACTAAAGGGCCTTTGTCCTAACGGGGTGTGAGTGACCCATCAACCAAGAGGTTATTGGTTAAGTCTCAGTTGTGACATAGTATTATTAGGTGTTGATGTGAATATTTTCCTTCAAAAATAGCTGATTAAAGTTGAGAAAGTGAGTAGAAAAACAATAGCATATGATATTGAATTTCTATATGCAGTTAAGAAAATGGTGTTAAAGATTATTGTATTTCTAATATGTGAAATTTTATTAAAGAAAACCAAAAAATAATAGCAAACACAGTTAACATAGAAAAGAAAAGCTAGAATTAAAGCAAATATACCTTGGTGTGGTTGTTAGACTTTGCTATGGCAGCTAATGCGACATTATCTGACATTTTCCAGTAGAGTAATGAATGCATGGTGTCCGTTAATATGGATAAATACATGAAGTTGACAAAGAAAGTATGTAGGTAACAAAAGCATGCAAAGTGTAAACTCTATTCAAGTAAATAACGCATACTATTTGGCCTTACTGGGAGCCAACCTAGTAGAGATTTACCTTAATATGAGATATATATTGTTAGCACATGGGAACAGATACATGGAAAGTGAATAGACATGGTGTCTCAGGTAGGCTTCAACTCTGATCCTAAAATAGAGGAAACATATAACAAAAACGGTTTTAAGGATATATACATTATTAAAACAGGGTAACGATGACAATTGTTTTTCTTTTGTATAGGCCTGTACAGATAAGCCTCAAATGAGAGTCTGACTAAAATAATATTCAAACTCAGGTCACATAACGGTGGTGACAGAATGCCTGGAACCCTACCTGGGCACACTAACTCATGCATCAGCAACAGTCACAAAAATCTGTGAACGTAGACTTGACAAATACACAATTCAAGGAAGCTAAAAAAGTAGATCCGTACCGGTGTTGTTAGAGATCCTGGCTCGAAAACAGTAGCTGTATAGGCGTTTTTTTTTTCTTCCAGGTTACAGTATGTAAATGTAGCCTTTATCGAATCAGATACTGTGTTTGTGTTTGTCACGTAGGTAACATGAATGTGCATACCTGTGATGGTCTTGGTTAATGGAAAATTATGGGCGGTTATGTGTTATAATTTTACTTGTGATGATCTTGGTTAATGGAAAATTATGTCCTGGTTTTGTCGTAAAAAATAATCAAATGCATATGAAATATTATAAAAATCATATGAGACGGTAGAGTATGGGTTGTATCGTGCCATTGCCTTAACTCGATTGTGTTCACCAATGAGCTATCGACTGAACGCGGCACACGCAAGTTATAGGTCGCTTAGCATCTATTACATTAAATAGTGGGTGGTATATATTCAAAGCCCCACAGATTTGGGCTAGAGCTTTAAATCGTAAATTTTATGACTTCAGGTAATCCATTGGAGATATAATGAAACCCAAAGCAACACATCAATGGTGGTAGAATTTAAGCTTAGATGCATCAAGAAGTGCTAAAGAACAAATAGATACATCAAGAGATGCTAAAGAACCAATGGCGGACCAATTTTGTTATAAAGTGAACAAATTTTGTTAAACCAAACAGATACAAAATTAAGTTGCTTACTATCGACACCAATCGCAATTCAAGTTTCAACAAAAACGTAACGAAGGTAAACAATCTCAAGACTAAAATGTCTAATATGTTATGATGTTCAAGATTCACATAAGATTCCATAACAGATAATACAGATTTGTGCATTATCAATTCATCATTTATTACTATAAGAACTTAATTAAAACATGAATAACAACAGTTCATGCAAGATATGATTTGTTTTGAGGTACGTACCATGTACTCGAGTGTCACTTCCCAAGCATCATTCGTTCCGCTCCATCACAACAGCTAGCTTGAAACTGTAACTCCCTTTATACCATGAAAACTGCAAATTTAAAATTTCAACTCGTAAACAATTATACACACAATTTCTGTGTAACTAAAGGCATATATGACGAAAGTAAGACAATTATGGTTACAATTTCTCTCACTCGATTCCTGAAACTTTTCCTGAAACATGCAAATTTAAATAATTATCTTTCATAAGGGTCAAAAATCTAAGCTATGCCAACCTTTTTGTATCTTGTATCGAGTCTTGCACCGAGGGCAGGAGTGATTACCATCTCTCCAGTGATACTCATAACACCACCTGCACACTGGTACCTCTTAAGTTATCCGTGGTCTGTTGGATTGCTATTGAGCTACTGCAACTTTCTGTAACTTAGGAGCATCGGCCTGCATTTAAAAAATGTTCTATAAGAAGAAGAAACTAATAAACTTATGCTTTTAGCATTAAGGGACTTTTTGTTAAACAAAAAATGTTCAACCAACTGAATTACATGTAGAGGGAAAATAAGTTGGAGGAAGAATCAGTAGTGAAGAGGTTGAAAGGGTATTTATCACTCTTTTTGGTACGCCTATCAACTCCATTATGACATTCCATAATCAGTTTGAGTGCAAATTACTTAAAAAATGTACATGTGAGCATCAGTCAATAGGATCGAACATTGCTATTGTCATTATAATCAGGTCCAACAGTGTGGATTACATGGGATGCGAGCAATTTAAGCCCCCTGCAATGATTTTTTGGGCCATGAGTTTCATCCAGAGATAAGATGCAATGAACAATGATCGAATAAAAAAAATCCTGAGATCACTGGGTTATTCTTAGTTTTCTAGTTAGGCAACGAATTCCAGTGCGGACATCAGGAGTTCATAGCATGTTGTTCCAAGTTCTGGCCAGATGGTATTTGTATACCTACGAAAGTTACACAACATTTGTTAATAATGTTTACAAAATAAGTAGAAGCCGTACCTTTTATCACCGAAACAAAAACCCTAAAAAGTGTCATGCATAGGTTTTATAGTTATTAGGAACTATATTTAAGGAAAATATATGTATCATTAATACTTGATAAACATTATACATTTAATTTTGCAGGGTATAACTCAAAAATTAAGTTGATCTAGTGGGTAACATGTTTGTTTGTGAACTAATAGACCCATGTTCGAATCTAGCATCATGTATTTTTGTACAAATTAAATTCGGATTTTATGAATGGCAATTTCGAAAATTAATAAAAAAAAAATCCAAAAATTAAATAGTAGCTAATTAAATTAAAAAAATATTGCTTAGGTGGACAACAAATGATTATGTGACATTAAATTGAATTACATGGCATTGAGGTGGCATTTGTAGAAAATGCCTCCTGTTATATAATATATATATATATATATATATATATATATATATATATATATATATATATATATATATATATATATATATATATATATAGTTATTTAATTGATTGTAAAGTGCGAAGTTGTAAGCACTATGTTATGAGCTTATTATAGACTTAGTATCGAGGAGGCCACATCGGTCACATTTGAAGAATGGAGTTGGTAATGTGCCCATCATGACGTCCTCTAATGGCACATCTACCTGGTATTATCATGATCCGGTTTCTTAACTTCGAAACTTGAACTTTGGATGAACGGTAAGTGGTGATGACTTGGTTATAGATTTAGACTATTTGCTTGATTTTATTTTACACCAATTTTATCCCATGTCTTATCCTACCCTTTAGTCATGAAGCATGTCTAGGTGATGCAACGAGCAATCTTTGGTGTCTTGGCCATGAATTTGGTCATGTATCATTGATTTTGTCCACTTCGCCGTGACATGTTAGTAATGACGACTCACCCTTAACCTTTGTCGTGTCTACCCATATTACCTTCGAGAATTGTTTAGCCCTTAACTATAGTGGTCGAGATTTGTGTAACCGCCAAGCTTATGATAGAATATATGCTATGACTGTGCGTTGAGTGATCAACCAAAATTGACACTTAGAATAGTTGAGAGATTTGAGTGTTTTGTTCCCTTTTTGTGAGGTGTTCGGCTTTGTTTTATTCTAGCATAAGGGATTTGTAAACTTATATTTTCCAGGTAATGGAAGATATCTTTTTAGGAATCTATCTAATAAGTTCTACTTGAGGGCAAGTAGAGTTCAAGTGGGGGGACATTTGATAACATCAAATAATCCTGAATATTAAGTGTCAATTTCCCCCGATAATGCTCGTATTTTATATCATTTATATGGATTTACGATTTTTTTCTTCTATATTTCACTTTCAGGTAAATTATGAGCATTGAAGCTAATGAGACGCAGATTTGGAGAGTTTATCGAAGATATATGATAGTATGCCCATTTTGAAGATGTTACGGCGTAACTCTCCTCTCACATTACGCCGTAACAGAAGCGTGGCTCAGAAAACCAACTAAACTGAAGATTACGGCGTAACTCCCTCTTAGGATTACGTCGTAACTAATTAGGTCAAATGATGTTCCGCGCCACTGCAAGCTACGCCGTAACTCATTCCACAACTACGTCGTAACCACGATTTATTGAAGATACGGCGTAACTCATTCCTGATGTTACACCGTAACCAGCTTTTCAAGAGCAAAATACGAAGAATTGGATGTTACAGCGTAACTCTCAACTTAAGTAACGCCGTAACCAGATCTGGCCTATAAATACCGCCCAAATTCCAGCATTTCTATTCATTCACTCCACACCAAATTAGAGAACATGGGTAGAAGGTGGAAGGCAGATCTTGAGGAGCATACGGAGCCATCTCCAAGGGAGAAATCACTCCCCTGCGATAAGTATTAGCAATTTATCATTTCTTTACTTTCAATTCATGTATTTCGATATGTTAAACATTGAATCGATTATTTTAGTTAATATGAGCGGCTAAGCATCTCTGGTGCTAGCCTAGTTATGATTCCTTAATTGTTTTGTTTATGTTTACATTGCTTCCGTATAATTGTTTCTAGTGTATGCATGCATAGTTTGTTGGTAGCTACCCTTGTTTCGGTAGTTTTGAATGGCGTTAGTGGCTAGTTACTTAGGAGATATGACCAACTGACCCTAAGTAGGTAGACTGAGTGGGAAGGGTAAGAATTGACCAACTGACGACCCTTCTTCGCTTGTGCAATTTGACCAACTGATCACCTACCGTTTGGATGAACTTAAGAAGTTAGGGATGAGTGTTTAAGATGCCAGCGCCCGGGCACTCATTGTTATGAATCTTGCATGTAGCGGTACTTAATGACTTGGCTTTGGGGACTAAAAACAACTGGACTTTCAAGGGGTCACCTATTGATCTCCGGTGAAAACCTTTGTTGATAGGTTAGGACGAACTGACCAAATGCTGTCCTAGTGACTTTTACCCCCACTTGATGCAATTGGAAGTAATTAAACATAAACTTAACTTTATAGGATGAGTAACTATGTTAGCACACTTCTCCTCTATTGATCACAACCCTCGCCTTTATTTGCTTTCTTTATTTTCTTGTCTTTAGTTGAACCTGAGTAGTGAACCCTTACACACTAAACCGTTCAAGTGGAACTTGAGTAGTGAACTCAGGTCACTGAACCCCACAAACCTGTCAAAGTGAACGAGGTCACTGAATATCTGAACCTGGTTACTAACCATTGAACCAGGTTATTGATACCTCATTCACTGAACCCCCACTCACTGAACTAGCCACTGAACCCACTGAAATGGGTCACTGAACCTAGTCACTGAGTCACTGAACCCCAGTCATTGAACAACCTGAACCCTCAGACTGAACCCTCAGTCTTACACCTTTTACCAATCACCTTAGGCTATTTGTATATTCAAATAGGGGGAGACCGTTGGGTCCAAAAATTGACCCAATCACCCTGAACATGATTTGAAAATAAAATAGCCTAACTCACTAAATAAATAGTGAGTGACTCACTCATAAAGAAATCAATGAGTGTTGTTTAGTGCTCTTTACTTACTGATACGGTGTCAGTGAGTAAAATATATGAGCTACAAACAACACCAGTAACACTGAGATTTGACAAATGTCTCAGTGATCCTGAAGACACTATCTCTACATACAGACTGAAAAATATTGGTGGGAACTTCCAAGAGAAGAAGTTAAACAAGTATAAGACATTACCAAAGAAGTGAGAATATTAGTTATGACAATTCAAAAGGATGGTTGGTGCTTTTCCAAAAGAGGAAGATGAAAAAGGACCACCTGATCATGACATATAACCAACTTCACATGTCTTTGTATTCATGTACCTATATATATGTTTGTATTGTAATAGAGATAGGTACGAATTCATAAACAAACACACAATACTTAGTATTAGTTGATATGATCATCCTCTAATAGAAACACAAGCATATCTTGGATCAATGAGAGTTTATTTGTCATTCAATGGGGATAATATACCCAAATTATCCTCGTAAAAAGTTGAGGATGTTATCATGCAGTCTAGTTAGTATTGAGAAATCTTGTATTTATTGTTCTTCATTATTAATGAATTTATTCTTTAATATATCAAGATTTACTCAATTCTTTGTACCAACTATTAGTATCAGAGCGGGCGGATTATTCTCATGATCCAGATCCGTTCAAATGACTGCTGATAACATTTTTTATTGTCAAAAATAAATGTGAAGACTTCAAAAACTGCTACTGTAATAGTAATTTTTGAGGGGGAGAGACACATTTATTATCACTAAAATGACAAATCCCTTCCAAACAACCCAATCCACTGATTGAAATAATCAGACAAAAACACACACCACACAAACCAAAAATCTTATCATCAACAAAAACACTCACACCAAAACCTAGATCCATCTCACATTTACAAACAATTATATCCAGATCTAAACTCAGATTTATTTCACCTTCATCTTCCAACAAAAACCTCATCACTCAAAACAAATTCACCACAAAAAAAAAAAAAAAAAAAAAAAAAAAACCCCAATCGTGTTGCAAAAACACAAAAACCCAGATCAGATCCACACTCTCAATCAAAGCCACAAAAAAATTCCTATCAAAAACTCACTCAAATCCCACGAGCTACAAAGAGAAACAAGTCCATGTTGTTTGTTATAGATCTGTGACAACAACAAATGATCTAACACAATCACACCCAAATCCCTTCACAATTTACACAACAATTCATCACATATGAAAACCCAAAATCACGTACAAACAAAAACCCACACACGAACCTCTTCATTCCCTGATTTAACCAACACAAGAAAGGGATATCACAAATCCACATCAAAATAAATCACCATTATCAGTTTATCACACCATCCTATCACAGTAAACCAAAAACAAAAACTCGATCTACATCAAAAATCATGAACTACGACTCAAGTCAAAACCCAGATTCATTGATGTTAAAACAAAAACAACCATCAAAGATTCACAAGAAAATATCCAGCTCGACTCAAAATGGTGATGAGTTATCCGAAAAAGGGGTTTAATCAGATATGTGGTTTGGGATTAAATGGGTTGATATGGATATTTGCATCTGTTAAGAAGATTTGTTTGATTTGTTCAGTGAATGATATCATATCAGTGAATGATATCATTATTAGAGGATAATGATGCAGGTTGGTGGATGATTAAGTCATCCTGACTTAGAAGTGTTAAAGATGAGGATGGATTGTTCGAGTTGAAGCTGAGGCAAAGGTGTGGGGTTGTGAGTTCTTTTGACTGATTACCTAATCAGTTAGGTGTCTCGAGAGTTGAGAGAAATGATGGTAAAGGGTGAACTCATAAAATTTATCAATGAGTAAGATAATATTTTAGGTGTGTTTTGTATTTTTGGCATGAGGTTACTGATGGTATGAGCATTAGTTACACAAAAAACCGAAGCTTACCCTACTCATTAAACCTGTCAAAACTGAACCCAACTCCCTGTACCTCATTCACTGAATGGGAGTGTTAATATGGGACTTAGGCTGAGCATGTTTGTAGTAAAGCTTATTAAGCTTGTAACTCAAGATGTCACAACCTGGTGCATAAGGGACTAAAATATATGTTTCAGTGTGTTGCGTGGTACAATGGGTTGAGATAATTGTAGACTGAATGAGGGTGGACTAAAGTGGAATAAGATCAGGGAATGGACTCAAAATCAAATAGTGACGTGAGTCAGGGATGTCACAACGTTTATGACTCAGGGAAGTATCGGAGCCTGATCGGGTTGAAGATGCATTAGGGAGTATATATTTGAATTCAGACTTAGCCTGAATAAGAAGCTTGAATGTGAACTCCCTGAGAAGTCGTTGAAAGAGTACTAACCCGAGACCCTGAACCATGGTCTCACTAAACAAGCGAGTCTCTGAAACCAATTGCGAGGAAGTACATAAATGTTCAGGTCCCTGAAAGTAAAGAGAAGAGACACTGAATGGCTCAAGTGCCTGCAACAAGTGGCGACTCTGAATAGAGTGCCTGAAATCGTTGTCTCACTGAACCCATGGAGTTTCTGAATACGGGCTCCTGAAAAAAGGTGAGGCTAAATCCTGAATGTCTTACTGAAAATGGGTTGTAATATTTATCAGTGTTCCTGAGAAAATCAGGAAGTTATAATGGCCAGGGTAATAAAATTAGGAGGACACTGATGTATCTAAAGTAAACCAGGTCCATCTTATGAACTCACTGAACCCTTACACACTAAACCCTTGAAGTTGAACCTGAGTAGTGAACTCAGGTCACTGAACCCCACAAACCTGTCAAAGTGAACGAGGTCACTGTATATCTGAACAGATTACTAACCATTGAACCAGGTTATTGATACCTCATTCACTGAACCCCCACTCACTGAACTAGCCATTGAACCCACTAAAATGGGTCATTGAACCCCAGTCACTGAACAACCTGAACCCTCAGACTGAACCCTCAGTCTTACACCTTTTACCAATCACCTTAGGCTATTTGTATATTCAAATAGGGGGAGACTGTTAGGTCCAAAAATTGACCTAATCACCCTGAACAAGATTTGAAAATAAAATAACCTAACTCACTAAATAAATAGTGAGTGACTTACTAATAAAGAAATCAATGAGTGTTGTTTAGTGCTCTTTACTTACTGATACCGTGTCAGTGAGTAAAATATATGAGCTACAAACAACACCAGTAACACTGAGATTTGACAAATGTCTCAGTGATCCTGAAGACACTATCTCTACATACAAACTAAAAAATATTGGTAGGAACTTCCAAGAGAAGAAGTCAAACAAGTACAAGACATTACCAAAGAAGTGAGAATATTAGTTATGACAATTCAAAAGGATGGTTGGTGCTATTCCAAAAGAGGAAGATGAAAAAGGACCACCTGATCATGACATTTTACCAACTTCACATGTCTTTGTATTCATGTACCTATATATATGTTTGTATCGTAATAGAGATAGGTATGAACTCCTAAACAAACACACAATACTTGATATTAGTTGATAGGATCATCCTCTCATTGAAACAAAAGCATAGCTTGGATCAATGAGAGTTTATTTGTCATTCAATGGGGATAATATACGAAAATTATCCCTGTAAAAAGTTGAGGATGTTATCATGTAGTCTAGTTGGTATTGAGAAATTTTGTATTTATTGTTCTTCATTATTAATGAGTTTATTCTTTAATATATCAAGATTTACTCAATTCTTTGGACCAACAATTATGAATCTCCTCTAGTTGTTTTGCCGTCTTTGAAGGAGGGCAATAACGTTGAATGAAAACTTTTTTGAGGAGTTCTCATGTGTTGATAGTTCCAGCTAGTAATCGATCAATCCATCTTTTTGCAGCTTCAGTGAGTGTCATTGGAAACACTCTGAGCATAACTGAAACGTGAGAAACACCATGAATATTGAAAAGGCTCACGATGTACAAAACATTATCAATGTGCTCATGCACATCTTCGGTCTTGCTCCCTGAAAAGGGGTCCTTTCTTAACTCCCGAATGAACTGATTCTTGATTCAAACTAAACATCAGCTCCAATAATTGCCCTAACCACACCAGGCCCTTGCTATTCTCGCGTCAAAGCGAGTTATTCTTCGAGGGTAAGTGTATCGGTCAACTTCACCCATGGTACGTGAAACTTGAAAAGAAACAGTGGGATAAAGAAAATTTAAACAAAAACTTAAAACTTAAACAAAACCCTAAAATAGCTCCCCGACAGAGGCGTCAAAAACTTGATACAAGATTTCTGACCAGGTTTAATATTTATAAAGTCTCGTCTACCTATGTTCTACCTAATGCACTAACGGGCAGTGTACCCGATCGTGTGTAGTGTAGTATTCGGTAAAGCCGAGGTCGTCCCAAGAGCTATGTGTGTGGATCTAATTTAAGTTCTAGTATCATTGGTTTTAAAAGGGGTTTTATATTGAATGATTATAAATGAAGTAAAACTGAAAGCAAATAAACGTGGAAAGATTATCAATAGGGAGAAATGTGTTAGCCTAATTACTAATCTTGTTATGCCATGACTAAGTTTTCTAATTAGTGTTTTCTATCACTCCACATGGGGACGCATACTTCCTCTTTTTCTTATCCACGACATTGTGCAAGGCTACCCCAACAGCCCATGAAGTCACCCCAATACCTACAAATGGAGATATACATGTCACATCCAAACATGGTTTATGATTATATCTATATTATTATTATTATTGTTGTTGTTGTTGTTGTTGTTGTTGTTGTTGTTGTTGTTGTTGTTGTTGTTGTTGTTGTTGTTGTTGTTGTTGTTGTTGTTGTTGTTGTTATTATTATTTGATGATGTACCCTCCGAGCAGGTCGAAGGACATCCCTTCGAACTGTTTCGAAGCCCTTCAGTACGAAGGCCCAAGTCGGTTCTACCAAATGTTCATTGGCGTCAAACCATTCGTGCACACGAAGGTTACCTGCGGGAATTCGCCACTCGAAGCCCTAAGCCCTTCGGGGTGTGGCTGTCGAGGGAACAAAGGACAGAGAACCATCCTGACTTGGTAAAACCCACGATCTCCCTCTCATCCTTAGCTTTCCCGCCAAGATTGAGAACATGGGTCACTAAGCCCTAGCGGTTACCCAAAAGCATGGGACGCCCCCATGTTCTCCGATATTAGTGCAGAGGTGCCCTCAAGCCTATTTTCTCTACTATAAATAGGTGGTACGGGCAGAAGTTTATGGATTGCTCACTAAACACTATACTCTTTACTTATATTCATTTATACAACTATAATTCATACTTACTCTCACGCTGGAGGTGGTTCGCAGGGTCCAACCCCTACGTAATCACTTAATGTAGTGTTTTATAATTTCTTAATCACAGGTAAAAGACACACTTGGCTGAAATACACATACCCCTCTTACCTTCGATCACCATCGAAGCCTGGTAGTGCAATTTATTGTACAATTAGTGGCGCCATGATTGGTGCAAAACCGTCAAGTTTTCTCACGCAAGCTAGCCACTTGTGAATGACCAACCGTAAGGAACTTAAAACAGTTCAAACACCAAATGCAATTTAGATCAGGAGAATACAGTGGATTCCCGGGTCGTTAAGTCCCACGGAGGATGAATGGTGTTTAACACAATCAGATGTCGAATAATCACTAAGGATAGTGATCAGTAAGGATTTTGAGTTATTTATACCTAAAGAAAAGTTTTGTAAATTACAGGGGCTTAAATGCAAATTAAAGGAAATTAAAAAGATAAACTATATTAAATAAACGCTATCACTAATTTTAAACTGATGTTTTTGATTTTTCTTTTACAAATTTAAATTAAAAACTACGTGACGTACACAAGAAAATGTGAAACTGAAGCAGAATTAATCCTAAAAATATGAAAATGATATTTTTACAAAACTAATGATATGAGAAAATTTTAAGAAAAAGAAAATTATTTTTATAACTATTAAATTAATTATTATTAATTAAAAACTATTTTTAACTATTTAATAATAACCTAAAATACAAGAAAATATGAAATAAAGCTAGAAAAATATAATTATGACTTGGAAAAATCTAAAATAACAAAATAGAATTTTCAAAACTATTTTTATATTTTTCTGATTATTTTTCTATTTTTTATGAATTTTAAACTATTTAAAACTAATTAAATTACTAAAAATTACAAATTAAACTATGAAAAATCTGGAAAAATAATTTTTTTACTTTTTATATTTATCTTAACCTAGGAAAAATGAAAAATTATTTTTTTGAACTTTTTCTGATTTAATTGTATTAAAAGCTAATTAAAATTACCTAAAAACTGTTTTTAATTAAGAAAAATAGCAAACTGTTATGGAAAAATATGAAAATTTCAGGAAAAGTCTAATTTAATATTATGAATCTAGGAAAAATAGAAAAACATGGGCTTGTGTGATAGATTATGAAACTGCAGTTGTAAGTGCTTAAAAATAAGCACTTTGAATAAGCCAAAGAGTACAAATGAACACCAAACTGTTACAGAAGCTAAGTTAGGCTAAAATCACTCAAATGCAACTAGTTACAACAAGCTTTTACCCCTGAATTGCAAACTACTATGATTTGGCTATTTGAGTTTATGTGCAAAAACAGATTTATGGGGCTGCTTTGCAGCTTAAGCACAAGCCAACCAAATAAGCTAAACTCAAAACTAAAAATTGGAACCAAAACTAGACCTGGCTAGCTACCTTCAAACCAAAAAGCAGACCTAGACAAGCTCTACTGAGCTTGGGACAAGCCCTGCAAGTCACTGAGAAAACTCAGCTTTGACTGAGTTTTGTGAACAGGGCACATAAGCCCTGTTTGATAAGCTCTTTTGAAGCCTTTAGAAAATTTCTAAAAATCAATAAAAATCATAACAAGTAATTTGACCAGTTGAAGTTTTAAAAACAAAAAGTTTCACTTAGATTGAACCAAGGATGAATCAATGAAAAATCACTCCATTTGGGCTCAAACTGACTTTTTTCAGTTTTGACTTTTGAAAGCAGTTTTGATAATATTGACTTTTGTGAGATTTGAACTTAATCTATGGACTGAATATGATGTTTAGTGATGAAATGGAACTGAATCAAGATACATTACTGATTTCTACACATGAATCAATCTTTTGATATGACAAAATCTCAACAGATGTGGTTCTAAGACAGATTAAAGGTGGTTTGACTTTTAAGCTATTTCAGCAGACACATATGAACTAAATTGACTTTAACATGACTATAGTAGACTGAGTAGACAAGATATGAACACAAACAAGAGCTCAAGCTCTTAAAAAGCAACTGATCCAAACACTCTTGTTGAACTGATTTGCAAATTTTAAACTAAACTAGTTACTGGTTTAACTCATTTAACCATTTAAACTAACTCTAGCACCCTAATTACCAATAAGTAAACATGTCTACACTACTTAATGACCACAGAATTCAAATATGAACACAAATTGCAAACTGACTAAAAAATGAAAATGAGAAATAAACTTACAAGTGCCCAAGCTATTTGTGCAGCTTAAACCAGAACCATTACCACTAGTCTAATCCAAAACCAATCCAAATCAAGCACTGCAACAACCCATTCATTTCCAAACTGCTTAAACCAATTTTTGCTTCTTCACTTGACTTATGTTGACTTTTTACCAAAGCTGCTTAGAACTGTGTTCCAAGCTTATCTCAAGCTATAATAAGCTTAGATAAGCTTGTTTGAATGATAAATAAGCTTATTGAAGCTTGAACATAACAGTTGGAATTTGAATTTTTGCAACAGTGAACCATATAATCATGAAATGTTAATACAATTTGAATTGCCACTTGAAAAGAGTTTTAATACACTTAAATAACTTAATTTGATATCATGAAACAAAAGATTACAACTTAAAGCTTAATTAAAGACATGAAAATAAAATACGACATTCATAAAATTAAAAAAACTAAAAGCCGGTCTTCTCTCTTGTTTCTCTTCCTCTTTAAAGCACCAAAAAGCTTCCACGTGTTCTTCTGAGCAAATCCCACCTCTCAGCTTGGCCAATGGATGAGTTTGGAGCATTTTGGCCGTTTGATCATTTTGGCGGGAAAGGTAGGTTTGAACTGTGGCTCTGTGTTTTAGCAACTAGGGGGGTGGCATTTATTGTAGTGGTTTGTGATGATGAGGGGGTGGGTTTGAGGAGAAAAGGGAGGCTGAGGTGATGGGAGAGAGCAGGCAAGTTGGGGAAGATAAACAGGACAGGTGGGCGGGTAAAGCTGCTTGTTTGACTTTGTTTGACCTGGGGGTCCAAAATAGGCTAATGACAGGGGTCAAAGGGGTTAAGTGGCAGGGGTCCAAAATGTTTTGACAAGGCTTGGTTTAGGTTTATAATACAAGGACTAAACTTGTAATTCTGATTTTTGAAGGACCAATCCTGCCAATTTCCCAAATTTAATATAAGGACTAAAACTGACAAACTTCAATAGTACAAGGACCAATTTTGACATTTTCAATTTTCCAAGGACTATTTGTGATAATTTCAAAACTTGAGGGACCTTTTCTGCCATTTGACAAAAGATTTATTCAAGGACCATTTTTGACAACTTAGAATATTTCAGGGACCTTGAATAACATTTTTCTTTATTTTGTTTTACCAGGGACTGTTTTTGACAACTTTTGAAACTTGGGGGACTAAAACTGCCAATTATGCAAACTTGATACGTTTTTCACCAGATTTTGATATTTTTGCATTTAAAACATATAAAACACTTATTTGTGATATTTTTATCATTTTGATGCATTTCTGAGTGTTTTCAGATATTTTTGCAGTTTAATTGGTACAAAAATGATGAGTATTTAGACACTCATCACGCCATCCGTGGGACCCGCTACTATAAGTCCCGTAATCACCAAGTCTTAACCTCTTAACTGATTACACTACTTTTTTGGCATGGAACCAGGATGAGAAGATACACCCCCACCAGGTTTTTATACCCTGGTACCCATCATCACAACTAACACCGATAATCTCGCCCCCATAACCGCCTCCACCTTCACTACATGATCTCGCCTAGAAAAAACACTCATACATCACGCCTAAATTTCAACTAATCCCAATACATAAATTAGCCCTGCCTTCGTTGAGGCAAACTTCGAAGCACTGGAGTCCTTGATAAGGGCTCACAAAAGACAAGTTCGTAACACCGAAATGCGAAGGGAATTAGAATATTCCAGTGAGGAATATGATGAGGAGATCGAGGTAGAAGAAAGGCCTCGACCAACAAGTAGGGGGCGCTCCGCCCTACGAATTGGTTCTCCATCCGCGAGGAGGCCCAATGGAAGAACTGTAGGTGTCGAAGAAGGTCTCGGCGGAGACCCTGGTAGAAGGGAGAGAATACCGGGAGAAAGGAGGAGTGAGAACTCCAACGGAGGGAGTAATCCAGTAGGAAACGGAGGGGTGAACCTACCACCTCTCTTGGCAGCTCATCTAGGGAGAGATGGGACGGGGGCTCCAGTGCCTCCTTCATACGTTTTGAGTGTAGGAAGACCTCCTCCGTACGCTAGGATGAACCAACTACCGCCTCAAGGCATGAATCCCTACCTGCCTACTCAACCCTATAATGCCTACCCTCCGAATGGGTCTTTCCACAACCAGAGTTACCAGCACATGCCTTATGGGCACTTTCCTATGCACCCTACACACCTATTGGGGGGAAATCCCTTGTACCAAGCTCCCTTAGGTTATGCCACATATTCGCAACCACTTATCCATGCAAATCACAACCTGTACAACTCTGCCCCTACTTATATGCCTCCATACAATTCTTTCTATGCGGAAGCTCTTGGGGCCTGCACACCTTTTGTGAAATGGATCGAAGACTACCCTCTACCTGATGGGTTGAAGATGCCTTCTCACATAGCCACTTACGACGGGAAAGGCGATCCAGATAATTTCTTGCATTTGTTTGAAGGCGCCATCAGGATGCAAAAGTAGGCTATGCCAGTGGCATGCCACATGTTCACCTACACCCTCCTAAATTCTGCACGAATATAGTGGAATGGGCAAAAAGTAGGAAGCATTGTGAGTTTAGATGATCTTAAGGCTAAGTTTTGGTCGCACTTCAGCCAGCAGAAGAAGTTCGCTAAGACTCATTTGGCTGTACATACCATCAAGCAGAGGGAAAACGAAAGTACAAGGGCCTTCATCACTCGGTACACCGACGAAACCTTGCAGATTCTGGGGTTGCACGAGGAGCAAAGAATTTCTGGCTTTGTGCATGGCTTACGAACACGAAGTCTGGTGGAATTTCTATCCACCAACCTTCCGACCACTTACAAGGCCCTCATGGAAAAGACGTATACTTGGATTCAATCCAAGGAAGTAGCAGCCAACGGGGCTCGGGTTGAGCAAAGAGAAGCCTCCGATAAGTTATCCAGAGGGTCCTTCTGGGAAGGATCCAAGAACAGAAAGAAGAACAGGGACCGTGATAAGGATTTAAAACGTACACTTTTAAAGGGTCATTTAAGCCCTTAATCGTCCACTTTTATATCCGTTACTGCTTAATTTCGTTCTTTTTCACTTTTTAGGTCTCTTGGAAGCAAAATGCTGGAATGATGCATATTTGGACGAAAAGGAGTGAATATATGAAGAAAATGGCTAAGTCAAGATCGAAGACACTCAAGCTGCTGAAATTGAAGCTGACGGCATCCCAACTAAAGGGTGACACCGTCCCTCTCTACGGATTTAATTAAAATACACCTGACGACTCAGTAGACTTTTTGCTAAAATACACCTTACGGCATCAGGCTTTGAAGAGGAAGGGCGTCACTAAGACTTTTTATCTCAGATGGCCCAGATCCAGAATCAGACGATGTCCCTGCTGAAGCCCGACGGCGTCACAACTACAACGTGACGCCGTCCCAACGATAACCTGGCCAAGACGAAAACCCTAATGACGGTGATTTGACGGCGTCCCACCTATAAAACGACGCCGTCGCAAGTGTAAATCTATATATAGAATTCAATTTTTCAGTTTTTAGGGAGGTAGACTTTTTGGAGTAAAAACCCTAAACGTTTGTAGTCAGACTTGGACATTATCTTAGGGTCCCAAACCCTATTTTACACATCAAGATAAGTGTTTTACTTCATTAATTTCATTATGTCTTCCATTGAATGTGTGTATGCTTGATTGTTTAACATGCCCGGCTAAATTTCTTGTGTGTTTGCTTAGATCTATGAAACCTAGTTGTTAATTATTGTTAGGTTGTCTCTTATCTTAATTGTAATTGGCTTAGGAGTGCGACTAGGCTATCGTTGTGTTTAATGCTTGATGAATCTTTGATAGTTTATGAATGATGATTGTACAATAATTCGTACGACCAGGCCTTCGATGGTGATCGAAGGGTATGAGGGGTGATATGCTTGCGTCAAACTTGTAGCCAATTTGCAATAAGAAATAGTAGACACTTCGTTAAGTGATTGTGCAGGGGTTGGGCCCTGCGAACTACCTCCGACGTGAGAGTAAGTATGTGATATGTGTTGTAAATAATATGGAGTATGTGAAATACTGTGTTGAATGAACATACCATTGAAATGACTCGTCCAACCTATTTATAGATGATGAAAATAGCTTGGAGAGTGTTACCACACGTTTAGGAGATCATGGGGGCGTCCCCTGATTTGTGGTAACCGCTAGGGCTTCATCCCTACTATCTCGGACTTGGCGGGGAAGCTAAGGAAATAGTGGGAACGTGGGGGAAGACCAAGTCAAGGTTCTTCTTTGTCTTGGCATCTTCAAGAGAAGACACCGAAGGGCATAGGCCTTCGGCTGGCGTATTGCCAACTGGTAACCATGTCAATGATGAATGGTTTTACGCCACCAATGATTTATGAAGAAAGACTTGGGTCTTCGTAATGTAAATTCGACAGAGGCCGAAGGGGGGTCCTTCGACCTGATCGGAGGGTACGTCATCAAATGACTTAGTGGATTTTGTTTACTACACTCAAGGGTTACTTCAAAGAGTTAGGGCATTGGCACACCCTACGACTTTAGGAAACACAACGCGTTAAGAATAAGGACGTGACAATTCAACCTACAATAAAAGATAACTAGGGAGTAATAGTATCTAGGTAAAAACATTTTTAATCATCATACGAGCACATATCAATAGACATAAGACTACCCGTAGAATTAGATAATTACATAATTAGATAGTAGAGTAATCGGTAGAAGTACCCCCCCCCCAAATCCAAGCCCCGAGATTTTACCCTTAGCTTTCTAAAAAATATAAAAAGATAAAAAAGAATCTTTCTCAACCTCAACCTTAGTGTAGTACACTTCTTACTAGCATTCCTATTCCCCTAGAGAATGATATCAATCCCCGAGGCTTACCCAATACTACACTACAACGATGAGGTTCACTGCCTAGGTGGTTGAAAAACTTGCTCGAAGAAAAGGAAGTTTCCTTTGACCCCGAAAGCGCTTCGTACGAGCGTCAAGTTTTTGGCGCCGCTGCTGGGGAATAGAATAGCTAGTTAGATTTTTATCTCGATTAGGTTCCCTTGCTTGATTCCTATCAAGTAAGATTTTTTCTCATTTTTAGCTTCCTTGTAGTCTATCCCCCTTCTTCGTGACTTTGTTAGTAATCCCATCACTTTTCATCATGGAAGATGATAACCCGCCACCACATCCACCACTTCCCGTTACCTGCCAAGAGGCCGTACTCTTGATGAATACTCTAGACCAAGCCACCAAGGCTATAGGAACACCATTGAGCTCCCCGATCAAGCTCAAACTACGGCCATGCGATCCGACACCATCCGGTTGGTGCAAAACGGATGTGCATTCCATGGACTTCGTTCCGAAGATCCTAATCAACATCTCAAGGATTTCCTTAAAATCGTTGATTCCATCGACCTTGATGCTATCACACGAGAGACCACGCGCTTGCGTCTCTTCCAATTCTCTCTACGGGACCAAGCTAGTAATTGGCTTGAGCGACTTCCCGCCGGATCCATCTCAAGTTGGGATGATCTCACCACTCGTTTCCTCTCCTAATTTTTCCCACTGAGGAGAACTACCAAACTTAGGAATGAAATCTTGATGTTCCAACAACATCAAGGTGAATCTCTCTACGAGGCATGGACTCGATTAAAGGACTTACTCCATAAAGTCCCTCATCATGGCATCAATCTTTGGCTTCAAGTCCAAATCTTTTACGATCATGTCAACTTCTCAACTAAGCAATCCATCGACCAAGCGGCCGGTGGCAAACTTAGTGATCTCACCGCGGAAGAATCATGAGGTGCAATAGAGGACCTTGCCCTATATGACAACGAAAGTTGGAATGACCCCCGTGAGTTGCCCAAAACCGTCAAGGCAATCTCCTTGCCTCCCATTGACTCACAAACTTCCAATCGTAGGATGCTCGACCTTGAAGATCAAGTCAAATTCTTAATGAGCTCCTACAAAAATCCTAAGTCTTCACGCCAAGTGAACAAAGTCTCTTCCTTGTGTGAGCTATGTAGTGGTCCCCATGACACTCGTACTTGCACAAGACTCCCCGAACAAGCTTCCGTTGACTACGCATCCTCGCGTACCAATGGGATGGGAGGGAGATTCTCCATAACACCCGGACCTAGGACTTTCAATGATGCCCCAGAAGCATGGAGGGGCAAACCTAACTAGAATTAGGGACAAACCAAAGAATTCACCTCTAATGATTCCCCATGGTCCGACGGCCCTAGCCAACAAAACATAGATGGGATGTTGCAACACCTAGTTACATCCCAAGAAGCTCAAATAGCCAAGCTTTCGGACCGCTTTAACCAACAACAAGCCGAGATGGATGGGAAGATAGATAACCTTTTGAAAGCCATGATCATTAGTGATAGGAAGACCACCGAAAAGGTTAATGCCATCTCGACTCATTCTCCCAAAGCTTCCGGTGTGAAAATTAAGGGCCTAAGTAAGTTATCCAAGCACGTTCAATTCGTCAATGCCATCGCCTTAGTGAAACCAAATAGGACTAATGACGAAGCGAACCATGAGATGGTACTTGAGGTTAGTGAAACTCCTAAGGAAGAATTGACCAACGAAGTAGAAGAAGTAGGTGATGAATACTTCAATAAGTTTCCTACGGAAGAGGAACTCTCTCGCCACCCACACTTAGTGCGCGACCTTTATCACATGTATGTTAGGAAAAGCCCTCAGATCAAATTTGGAAATCCTTGGAATCTCAACATACCATGTTGCATAAGACATCTTTTTGTGGCAAAGGCCTACATTGATCGCAAGTAGGGGTGTTATCGGGTCGAGTTATCGGGGTTATCGGGTTTGTCGGGTCGGGTTGAGTCGGTTTATGATTTTTTTAAAAGTCACCCACAACCCAACCCGATAAGTAATCGGGTTCGGGTGTTATCGGGTCGGGTTGTCGGGTTAAAACGTCAATCACAACAGCAGACCTGTAACATCAATCACAGATTCACAGCAGCAGACCTGTAATATTATATCAATTATGATAGAAATTAAAGCAATTCACTAAAAATCAATCACAGTAAGTTTCCATAATTTCCTAACTTACAAGTGGTTAGATAAGCAAAACACAACCTTACTACTGATTTCTTAGTAATAGCAATGATTTAAAAAAACTTCAAGTGGCCATTTATAACATCAACCTTACTACTGATTACAAGTGGCAATTTATAACATCAGTAGGCCAAAAAACTTCAGCCTAAATTGAATGATTTAAAAAAAGGTAGTCTACAACCATTTTATGTAAGTTACCAAACGTTTTATTGTAAGTTACAGACATTCGGTTCCAAATTGGGCCTATAAAAACTAATAAATAAAAAATGGAAAGTTGATTTTCGGGTCTAATCGGGTTGACCCGATAACCCGATAGCATTATTTTTTTAACCCTAACCTGACTCGATAACACTATCAGGTTATCGGGTTCGGGTCAAAACAACCCGAAAAGATTTTTGACCCTATTTGACTCGACCCGATAAGGCCTTATCGTGTTCGGGTTCGGGTCGGGTCAACCCGACCCTATTGACACCCCTAATCGCAAGTCCCCAATAAACATCATGACTAGAACATACTATAATTGGGTAATAAAGAAACCTATCCCAAATAGGCAAGATCTTGATGATCCTATGTTAGGATTTATAAAATCCGGTAGTTAAAGAGTCGGTCACCTCAAGTATATGTATTCGTTAGAATGCTCGTAGTCGTAGTCATTTAGTGTTAGTAAGTATTTTGTTAAGTAACACCGTGGAGGACGGATGGGTCTTTACCCACTGTATGCCTGATCCACAGCCCGTAGGAGGCATGTCTTGTATGAACCTATAAATACCCTTTGCCTAGCAAGGCAAAGGGTTGGAGCTTTCATAATTCATTTTTCTTTGTCTTACTAAAGTTCCCAACTCTCTTCCACTTTCTCTCTCTAGACTCTATATCATACGCCCCATATTTGAGTTTGATTATGTGTTTGTGAAAACCAATATGTTACAATTGGTATCAAGAGCCATGGTTTGATCATCTATCTTTCATGTTCTTGGAATTCTAGTGGTTTTCATAGGTGTTTGGGTTTGAATGAGTTTTGAATAGTTTTCATCATTTGGATCATTTCTAGTGTTAAAGTTTGAATTTTGATAGTACTTTTGTGTTTAGAATCATTATAAGTGTTGAGGTTTTGGTTTGGAAGGCTTGAATCATCATGGTTGGACTGATTTTGGATTGAAAAGGTTAGTTTTTGAAAGTTTCTTTGAAGTGCATTGTCACATGGATATTTTTTCTTTGAAACGGTTTGACAGGCAAATCAAGCGGTTTGTCTCTCGGGTTTAGTTTCTGGGAAGCGGTTTGTGTCTATTTTTAAGCGGTTTGTCTCAGTTTGCTGAAGCGGTTTGTCTATTGAGACAAAAAGACAAGAAATGACAAAGTAGTGGAAGTAGTGGATGTACTTGTGTTCCCCTGCGGTTTGTGTATTAAGTGGTTTGTCACTTTAAGCGGTTTGTGTGTTAAGCGGTTTGTCACTTTAAGCGGTTTGTGGGTTAAGCGGTTTGTGTGTTAAGCGGTTTGTCACATTAAGCGGTTTGTGTGTTAAGCGGTTTGTCACTTAAGCGGTTTGACTTAAGTGGTTTGATATAGCGGTTTGATTAAAGCGATTTGATAAATTGCGTTTTGACCATTTCGTCATTACGTTTTGTTGACTTTTTCCGATAAAACTTCGAACATCCATAACTTTTGAACCGTAACTCCATTTGCAGCGTTCTACCCATCAAACCGACCGTGAGAACGAGGAGAATGGCACACTGAATAAACTAAAGAACATTCGGGTCAACCTTCGAGGCCTAAATCCGCTCCGAACAGAATTTATTGAGGTTTTTAAGTTTTTTAACCTAAATTTATCCGTAAAATCGTGCATCAACCAATCCAAATTTCAAACAAACAACATCTCAGCTAATCCTAAAAACAATCCTAAGTCCTAACACACAATTGTCTATCATTGTGTTGATCCATCAGTCATCTTAACATGTTCTATTGGTCATTGCTTAACGGGTTCCTCTTGATTTTGTAAAATCCCGCGAAAGATTCTATTTCTCGGTTAAATCATAGATTTGTAAAATACCTTGCACGTCAACATCATGCCTAACGATTCAGATTGAGTTGTATCTAAGATACTCAGTTTATACGACGTGATCAATGAACAGAAGATACCCAACAATGTACAACAGACTATCGTGTTTGAGTCGGATAATGCTAAATGGATTCTTGGTGCTTAAATTCACAAGATAAAGAGGTGCACCAGCTACAACCTGTGCAAGTTAATGCAAAGGAACGCTTCATAGAAGCTTCGGATGTACCCAAGAGAGAGATGCACCAGCCACAACCTGTGTACGTTAATGCAGAGGAAAGCTGCATGGAAGCTTCTGCTGTACCTAGTTGTGTATCTTCTACTCAAAATGATGATTATGAGCTGCATGAGTACTCTGCATTTATCCCTGATGATTCCCTTACCACTGAGCTTAACATATATAGGGATCAAGTTGCCATCTATGAACAGCGTGCTAAATTTGAGCTGACCTCACGTGAGCAGGATATGGATAACTAAATGCGTACACTTATAAGAAAAAGTAGTTTTAGGGAAGAAACATTAAAACAAGAGTTAAATTCCTTACAATAAAAACTTAATAAAACTGTTAAGCAAAAGCAAGAACTACAAGAAAATGTAAAAGTACTTAAGCAGGAATTCAATGTTAAGGAATCGAAACTTTTAAATGATTTTTCCAACCTAAAAACTTTAAAGAACAAACTTGAAAACAAGTTGTACGTACAAGGGAACCCCATTCAGACTGCTCACATAATCACTAAGCATAGAGTCTTAAGTGATAAACATAGTATTCCCCTTGTAGAGGAACCCAATCCTGAGTATGGTAAAATAACTAGAGCTGCTCAAAAGGTAGTTTATGATGGTAATGAGATCCTTAAGCCTAGACAAACACCATTATGTATAGAGGGCACTGAAGAGGATAGAAAGTTAGAAGATGCCTCTAAGGAGAAAATGGCAAAGAAATTAAAAGATCCTTGGTGTATAGAGTATAATATAACGCTTAAATCCCATGATTACACTAAGGAAAATTGGATTGCCTTGAACAAGTTTAGACCTCAAACTTAATTAACCCCTGAACACGTGTTTTGGAAGAAAGATATTGATAAGAAGAAAACTGATGAACTTGTGGAAAAGAATCTTCCCCTTAGGAAATTGCCTCCAGCTACTGTGTATCCTCCAAATACACCAATGCATTTAGTGCCTAGAACTCTTCCCACTCAAAGCAAGACCTTAATCAACCTGTATGTAGTTTACCAACTATTCGTTGATTTTGAGAAAACGTGTAAGAAGAGAATCACACCTACAGGGATAACTGAAGGGGAAAGGGGTTTTGAGAAAACTAAAGAATGTTATTTAACTGAGGTCATGCCTTTCTTTAAACAACTAAAAGAACAATTTGAGAGTCTTCAAAAGGGCATAAATACAAAGATTAAAGAAATGAAAAAGGTGTTTAATGAAATGGAAAACGAGGTAAGAATAAATGAATGTGAGCTTAAGAGCAATGAGATTGAGAGGAAGAACCTTCACATCTTTAACGATAATTTGATTTCTAGATGTATTGCTCAAGATGTGTTCTATACTGTTATGAATTATTCCATTACTGCTTCTCAATTTCATGAATTGTCAATTGCATTGAAAGTCTCCCAGGATCGTGTCATTGAGCTTGAGACCAAAAATTCAAAATTGCATGATAAAATAAAAAAAAGACGATCATGATAACATGGTCAAGAATTTTTCTAAATTGGAAGTTGAATATCTTGGTTTTCAATTAAAATATCAACATCTGAAAGAAAATGTTAAAACCTCAAATGCCAAGACATCTTCGGATGCTCCTGAGTTTGATGCAGTTTTTGAAATAAACAAACGTGATGAACAAATTAGAGCTCATTATAACACGATCAAAAAGTTGAAAGCTCAAATTTCACAATTGAAGGGTGAAAAAAATGAAGTGACTGGCTCCCGTATGCCTCCACCTTTAGATTCTCAGAATTTCCAACTTCAAAACATGATTCATAAACTGCAAAAGGAAAATGAATGTATTCAAGTTGAAATGTCAAAAGTTAATGCTCAAAACAAAGAATTATGTGATTCACTCAAGGTTAATCATGATAATAACAGTGAAAAGGTAACCTCTTTGCTTAACGAAATTGAGAATCTGAAGCGTGTGGTAAAAGGGAAAATGCCAATCACTAGTGGTGAAAATGTTGCACCAAAGGTGCGTGCTTGTTCCAAATATGCTCTAACTGTGAAATATATTCCCCCTCATCTTTGAAACAATGAATTTTCATATCAAACATATCTTTCATACCTCAAGTATAGTCTAGAGTATCTCCGTGAGATTGTTGAAGATGGTAAGATAGAGAAACCACTTGATAATGTTGTTGGGCATGCATGCTTATATGCCAAACGATCTCAGGAACTCTTAGAATGTGTGATTGCAACATGTGCTAAATCAGGTACTAGGAAAGATAGAGAAGTTATGCCTTGTTCTATGCCTAAAGTCAAGCATGTGACCTTTGATGTGCCTCTGAAAGCCTCAGAACCCAGCATTTCTAGACCAGAAAATCAAATGGCAGTAAAACAAACTAAGGCTCCCATCATCACTTCTACAGATGTTAAAATTGACACTAAAGTTAGCGGGTCAAAACCTAGAAGCAATACAAAGAAGGATAGGATTACGCAAACTAAAAGTGATCATGAAATGGAAGTGAAAGAACACCATAGGGACAATAAGTTTGACTTGAACAAAAAGAATCATGTTGGTTCTAGTATTAGCTCTAAGCTTACTGAAATTAATTCGAAGTCTTATGTTGTCTGCAAAACATGTAAAGAATGTCTTTTTCCGGTAATCGTGATAAATGTGGTGTGTTATTTCTAAGGTCTAAGAATCAAAACCCAGTTAAGAAAGTTTGGAAAGCGAAACAGATTAAGCAATCCTAGAAACCTACAGGGAAGGTTTTTACCAATATAGGATTTCAGTGGAAGCCCACAGGTCGAATATTCACGCATGGCAAACCTTGCTCCTTAACTAGATCCACTATGCCTAGAGTAGTGCTTGTTAAGGTTTGGAAGCCAACTGGTAGAATAATCCCATTAGGCACACAATGCCCTTTAACTAAGTCTGATGATTCTACTAGTTTAGCTCCTAGTGATAATGCCATAGCAACTAGGGTTTCTGCTGATTCAAAGATTGTTTGCGCTAACCAAAAGGAACCCATTTTCACATAGAGATCCAACGTTTTCAAATTTCCACCTTTGTCTGTGTTCCAATGCAGGTCGTACAAATCATCCATTGGTACTTGGATTAAGGCTGCTCTAAACAGATGAGAGGAAATGACTATGACGTTTGAATACTTCAGTTCAAACCTCGTTCCTCTAGAAAAGAAAGGTGTACGCTTCAATGCGCTTTATCTTCAGAAGAAGAGAAATCTTCATGTTTATGACCATTCTCATCGACATTCTCCATCAACAAGCTTCATGTTTTCCCATGCTCATTCAATCCTCAAGTGGATATACGTTCATTTGCAATTTTTGAGGGGGAGAAGAGTGAAGGAACTTAATGTCAGTCATCGAGGAATCTGCTTATCATTGATCGTATTCTTATTCACTTGTTTAAATCAAAAATGGCAACTTCAGATGCAATTTTTGAGGGGGAGAAAAGTGAATATACTACATGTTGATGGATGCTTAAATTATGGTCATACGACTCTCCAACGCCTAATGTTTCACTTACTAATGATAACTGGGATTTATTGTTTGGGAACCATTGTTTCAAGATATGTTTGATGAGTACTTCTAACCTCCAACGAATGTTGATCATCCAGTTTCTGAAGCTCCTGCTCCGGTTCCTGCTAAATCAACTAGTTCACCTTCTTCAATCTCCATTGATCAAGATGCACAAACTAAGAAGTACAACTCAGACTACTCAAGAAGTATAATCTCCAGTTATTCCTCAAGGCGTTGATAATGACTATCATTTCAGTTGCACTCATGAATAATGATCCGCTCTTTGGTATTCCTTTGCCAAATCTTCATGGATTATTGTTCTTCCCTAAGTGTGCTTTGTAAATCAACCAAATGAACAATAAGGAAAATGACTACCACATCCGCTTGAAGACATTATAGGTGAATCTTCCAGATAAAGGAAGAAGGAATTGATGTTGAGGAATCATTTGCTCTGGTTCATTCAATGGATTGATGTACATCTGATTGTATGTTTATTCACATGGTGGGCATTTGACACAAAGTGATTACTTCAGAGTTAATCAGTTATCACTTATTTGAAATTGAAGTTGTCTTTCACCAAGGCGTGTTCTTATTTTATCTTGAAGTCAGGGTTGGTTGGATGCATGACTCTCAATGATAACTTGCTCTTGATTAAGATTTAGGTTGAAGACTTGGTTTATCTAGTTACCAACAGTCGGTATGAATGGTTGAAGACCTGGTTAACTATCACTTTAAGGAGTTACGCTGTTTTACCCAGTGACACACGCAAATGTCGTTGTGGATAATAGCAAGAGGTGTTAATGTCTCATACTTTGGTTGAGTATTGAGTACTTAGAGATTTGATTGGAGCAAAATTCTCGACACCGTTCTTCCAACATCAGTGCAAGCTTAAGATAGAAATGCGTGGAATTCTACTTCTATTTCAAGTTTGGTATATTGAGTTTTCTTCATCAGTGGTCACTCCAAATTGTCTACATATGGGTTGGTTAAGATAGCCGGAGAGAGTTTCTGTTGCAGTTGATTCTCACAAGATACATTTGAGCTAATTGTGTTCTTCTCTATTTCAAGTATATGAGTGTATTATGTTTTGCTGATTCTGAGGTATCAAAACCAGCAAGGGGGAAGGAGACATACATCTAAACACACAACGAGTACATGTGATGAACTTAATAATTCTTCTCTATTGAAGTAATCCCGAGAAAGACAAATGTCATAATCGCAGAGAAACTCAGTGTTTAACTCGTAGCCTTTGGTGTGTTATTCCAACTATTTGGGGTAAGGATGTATTATTCCAACCATTTGGGGGAAGGATATATTATTCCAACTACTTGGGAGGAAGGATGTATTATTCCAACCATTTGGGGGGAAGTGGTCTCTGGATACTTTTGGTATGTGTTAGCTCAACTATCAGTAGGAAGAAATATGAGAAGAATATTTGGAGCGTGAGATGATATTGCTTATCGACATCTTTTATATGATTTATGGTAGTTCTTCCAGTTATTGCTTCATGTACACAATGCAATGATGATTCCGATGAGATCGCAACCATCAGGGGAGAGATATGTGTACATCAGGGATGCACAACATGTTCACTTGATCGAGCTAATTCAGTTATTCCGGAGTTGACATCCGTAGAGATGATTAGTGACTCAACATGTTACATGGATGTCATTGTCTCTACTCTTGTTGGGTACATGTGTACATTATGGGTTGATTGGTTATATGTAAGATAACTGGAATGCATTTGGTGAAATGAAGATGTTGATATATTGTTCCCCTGAATAGACAACTGCTCAAACTCAAAGAGTAATGTGTACATCAGGGACGCACAACAAGTTCATGTGATCGGGCTTAATCAATTATTCCGGGTTTGATAACCGCAGAGATGATCAATGTTTTAACTTGTTACTCCGGTGTTTTCGTCTTCTTCTGGCTCTTGAGCTTCATACAATGAGACTGTTTGCTTGACTTCTTCTTGGGGGAATTAGTCTTCTTACAAAGTTTGTCGGTTTGGGGGGGAAGCTACCAAAGATTCACATTTAGAAGGCCCATGTTCAGACGATTTTCTTAGAAGCCTCGAATGTTTTGGTGGTGAAAGTTTAAGAGATGTTGATTTCTTTCTTCTACAACGTGCTGAACGATATCCTTATCTCAGTACTCATTTCATCATCCTCTTAAACTAAATTATCTTTTTGTATATATTTTATCAAAAAACAAAATACAAAATTATAAAACCAACAAAAAGAAAATAGAAAATTATAAAACTTTCAAAACCCATAAAAATTAGAAAATATTGAAAAACTCCAAAAATATTATTTCCTTTGTCATGTTTTCCCGTTTCGATAACATCTACGTAGGGGTGAGCATCGGGTCAAACCCGACCCGAACCGACAAAAACTGACCCGAACCGAAAACCGAAAAAGAAAAAAACTCAAACTGAGAACCGAACCGAAAAATATATATCAAAACCGAAACCGAACCGAATAACTCGGTTCGGGTCGGTTTTCGGGTTTCGAGCCGAAAAAACGACAAAAACCGAAATGACCCGAAACCGAAAAAAACCGAAGTAAGTATACAAAACCGAAACCGAACCGAAAAAAATCAGTTCGGTCCGGTTTCGGTCGGTTTGTCGGTTTCCAGGTGGATTTGCTCAGCCCTACATCTACGGACTTTGAATTGTCATTCAAAAATGACACGGGTCTTTAGATGAAGTTCGAAATGTTGTAATAAAGTTTTTTTTAATAAAAAATAAATTAAAAAATAATAATAATTGAGATGGAGAAAAATATTGGTTTATTGTCATTTCAGGGAGTAACCCGTTTTTAAAAGAAAGAACAGAGCTATGCTTAATCTAATTTTGAAACCTCATGCTCTGATTCTAAAACAAAAGTTCAAAAGAAAAGTGTGTCGCCAAAAAGACAAATGTTTTCTCACAAATATTTTTCCTTCTAATTATTCTTCTGAAGAATATTTGCTATCTAATGAAAACAAAATTGTTTTGAAAATAACTCGGACTTAATTTTGAAAATCATCTGGACTTATCATTTGTCAAAATCTCTATCACTCAATCAACAACTTCGGTCATTGATTGAGGGGGAGAATGATTTCAATCAAATAAAAAAAAAGTTATTTTTCAAACAATTGAAATATTTGTACGAAAATGAGCAAGGTCTACTTTCGAAAAATCAAAAGAACAATATTTGTACAATTGGACCCAGACCAAGGCTAATGTTGTGTTTTCATAAGATACCTAAGCATGTTTGATCATTGGAGTTTAAAGTCTCTAAATCTGATTCTTATCAGTTAAATGTTTTAAACGCAAGTCACATTTTCTCCTCAAAAAGCTTTCGAAAATAATTTAAATCAATTGAGATCACAAATCTCAAAGGGTTTGAAAATTGTGATCGGGGGAGAATTTGTGATTTAAATTGAATATAAACTGATAATTCGATAAGTGGTTTTAGAAACATAATAACAAGCACTCCTCTCTACATGTGCCAAACGATTTCAAATTTTCCATGCACATGTTAAGGGGGAGCATTTATCTCAAACCAAAAAAAGAATTGAATCGTGATTGATTTATCTCAAAGTGCAGGTTCCCTCTAATATGTGAAAAACATTTTCGAATTTTGATGCACATATTGAGGGGGAGCAATCAAATGAAAACCTCATCTTTTCCAAAATATTTCATTCAAAGTACTTAAAATACAATATTTGATAGGGAAGTGATGATGATCATTTTAGAAAATGTTAATCAAAGATTGGATCTTTTATTCTCAATCTAAGATTTCAAAAGTCCTCTTGCCTCCATGTGCTAAAACAATTTCTAACACTTGAAACACATGTTGAGGGGGAGCATTTCTAAAATATCAAAAACAATTAAGGTACAAAACGCTTTGATTATATATCACAAGTACCTTGATTGATTTTCAAATGGTTTTCAATTGGTTTCGAGTTGGAATGAACAATACCTAAAGACCGACCAATTAATTTTATGCATGGAGTTATAAGGATGGTAAGGTTAGGCATCATTTCCCATGATCCTGCCAGAACCAGAGGGATTTACCCAGGGACAATCCACTAGATAGTGTAGAAGTCCTTAGGTATGATGAAAAAAGGAGAAAAGTGAGAAATGGGAAGAGTGGGGACTGAGAAAGAGCTAGAACTGGAATAAACCAAACAAGGTTCTAGTTATGAAGTCTCGGTGAGCACTGAAGGGGTTGAAGAATGAAAAAGAAATAAATGTGAAAAGGGTGAAAAGAAATAGCCCTACAATAATTCAACCTTAGGGCAGAAACTGGGTTCAATACATATGCTACTGGTGGTTACTAAGGTAACACTGGTATTGAAGACAAGACGTCATGGACCCAGTGACGCACTGCACTAATCTTCCCAAACTACTCAAGTTCCTCTTAAAAGGAATTGTTTCATTCTCACGGGAAACCTACATAATCTATCAACTTTCTCTTAGAGATTGTTGATATTGAAGAAGGAGACCCTCTCCCTAGTCTCCGACATAGGAAACCAAAATGCACTATTGAGTTTAGAGCCAAGAGATCATCAATAAATCTCGTTAGGACACATTATTCTTGAAGACTTGCTGTTTCACACAATGTGGAAAGTAAGAATATATTTTAAGAGTCCTACGCATTATCCTTGTGGTAATTGCCAGAACATTCGAGTGATATGTTAAATATTCATAATGAAGATGGAAATCCTGCTATAGCCAACATCAAACAAGCTCTTGGTGGGTAACATGTGAGATCTATTCAATATATCAAGCTTGTGACAACTGGATAGAAACGATGGGGCGATTCACTCTTGAATCAACCTTGGTCCAGGATATGTATTGACGGATACCTTCGAAAAACCAGTCGTTGTGCTTAACAAGTCTTTTCTCTAGCACATCGACTGTGTAATAATATTTCAAAATTAAAAGGGTATTTCTAATTGAAAATTGATTTTTCCCATAAAACCTTCGTTGTACTGTAAAACTCTTTCTATTAAGCAGTACACGATTATTTTTCAAATCATTTCTCATCAATCAGTGAATCTCAATTCGATGGTTCACTCACTCCATGCTGTCTTCTTTGAGATGTTCCGGTTTGAGAACGGCTTGATTAGCTGCGAAACCCTGTCAAAGAGATTCTTCGGAATTCTACCTGATCACAGGCAGTACTTGTACTGATCAACAGGGAACCGTGGTTCTTGTGACCCCATTCAACGAAAGTGATCAAAGACACTTTCATGCTCTTTATTGTTAACTGTTGTTTACAGGGACACCCGACAGTTGCAGCTGATCAGAATTTAGGAGTCAATCCATAACCGCATGCTCACACAGCACACTTACTTCTAAAGAAATCATGATAAGTGCATATCTTCATCAATTGACTCTGATATTTTCAATCCATGCTTTTGATACGCTGCTGCAAATATCATGAATCAACAAAAGCTTCCGCTACTATGATAAGAAGATATCATCATCCAAAACTGTGAGCATGTCGGTCCAAAAGTTACAACTTCACATAATGGCGATACAACAAAGGATGAGTCAGAGATTTACTATGGCTGATGATCTCAAAGCTGGATCAAAACTCACCATCACGTGGATCAGTTAAAGACCTCCACATTATGATCAAAACATGCAGAACATGAAGAATCAAAGACTACGGGCTACAAAGCAAAGAACTTAATCAAGAATCCAAAAACACCAAAATGTAATATCTGTTTGTAATTGATGTAATTGAGGTGACCTCCCTTAGGGGAAGATTGTTAGGATTTAGAAAATCCGGTAGTTAAAGAGTCGGTCACCTCAAGTATATGTATTCGTTATAATGCTCGTAGTCGTAGTCATTTAGTGTTAGTAAGTAGTTTGTTAAGTAACACTGTGGAAGACTGACGGGTCATTACCCACTGTATGCCTGATCCACAGCCCGTAGGAGGCGTGTCTTGTATGAACCTATAAATACCCTTTGCCTAGCAAGGCAAAGGGTTGGAGCTTTCATAATTCATTTTTCTTTGTCTCACTAAAGTTCCCAACTCTCTTCCACTTTCTCTCTCTAGACTCTATTTCATATGCCCCATATTTGAGTTTTATTATGTGTTTGTGAAAACCAATATGTTACATCCTAGAGTTAATTGTAATATTCTTGGTAGAGTTAAGGGATTGCATGTCTATGTAGGTAGTTTCACGTACCCTATGTATGTAGAAAGATGCATAATAAGGCATTACTATAACATGGAAAACCCCAATAGAGACCGTCATGAGGAAGAAGGTGACGGCAATGAAGTCACGTAGGAGCACGACTTCGAGTCTAGCTACGAGACTCATAAATAAAGAAAAGCGCTTCGTACGCACATCAAATTTTTGGCGCTGTCATATATCTTTTTCATTGTTGTTTATTCTCATGTTTGAATTTGTAAAAATGCTTTATTTTGTCTTTAACCTCGTCTTAATTATATATAAAGATATTTTACAAAAGGATAAGTGTAGGGAGGATTACATACGTTTTTAAAAGAACGTGAACATGAGAATTACGACTAATGAAATTGATATATATGTGTGTTTGTTAGAGTCAAATGCTTGTATCGAGTCATAATGGATGTTTTGCATGAATTTTTCCAGAATCTAAAGGTGTAATTTTTCTAGAATTTTTTCAAGAAAACGCAGCAGACCAGTTTCTGTCAGGACAACCTGACAGCGTCAGGATTAGAACCTGATGACGTCAGGTAGAGCAGAAACAGCTTATAAAATATTCTCGTTTTCTGTGCTACTTATAAATTTTTAGAAATTCTCAAGTCTTAATTTTCCAGAAAATCTGCAAATATCCATTCCACAAGCATTATATCCTAGTGTAGTAGAGTCATATATTGTTTTATCGCCGATTTTACGCGAAGGTTTCATCTATTTTCTTAAAGTGTGCAGGTTATATTTGGCAAGAAGAAGAAACACAATATTGGATGGAGCTTATCACACATACATTCTTCTTGGAAAAGAATTTAACCACTAATTCACACGGATCCTACCGAGCTAATCAGGGGAGTACTAGTTTCTTTCTCTTTTACTTACCTTCCTTTATCATAACTTTGATACTTTCGGGGAACATTAGAGACAATGTTCAGTTTAAGTGTAGGGAGGGAGAATAAAACGGGAACTTTGAAACTATGCTTATCCTTGATTATTTGTCTTGTCCTAGTTTATTTGTGCAATAAGCTATGAGAAATATTTGTTAGGGCAATTTTAGTACCAAATCTAATTTTTTTATGACATGTACGAGTGGGACTTTAGTCTTAATAAAGCGTCTCATGGATAGGAGTTCTATGACTAGCACAAAAACCGTTTACCACTCAAATTCCACCTCAAAAAGGTGAGGCTCGCCCCTAGATCTATAGGAATTAAAGCATTCACCTTTAATGCTTCGAGAGTGTACCAGTAGTATAATAGATTCTAGAACTTGTTTTGTGATGCATTCTGAGATCGCTAGTGAGACTACACTTGTGTAGTTAGGAATAACTAAATGATAAGAGGCATTAGGATAACCCTTTCTTGAAACCCGTATTATAATTACTTCTTCCACATCGGTTGAGTAATTACCCCACACCCTTGCGATGTACTCATCTTTAGTACACGATACCCCTAGTTAACCCCTCAGAGCCTATCCTTTTCGCGGTTCTCGTGATGTTTCAGTTTTCCAAAATATCAATGAAGAGCATTGTTTACAATCCACCCCCAAATGTACACCCAAATCGCCTTAGCCTACCTTGTATGCACTCACCTTTAGTGCATTATTGTTATTATACTTAACCCTTCATTATTGTTATTATACTTAACCCTTAGTTCAATTATCTAGTTACTTGCATGGTTGCTAAGTCGAGTCATATCTTTTGTACACAGTTTTGGGATGATTGGGACTCATGGGTAAAAGTAATATTTTATGGAGTAACGGGAAGGAACGTTAAATTCAAATTCCCTTTATTTACGTAATTAAATACTCCAAGTGTTTTGGTCTTTTCAAATCGGGTCAAATTAGTATTAGAGAAATGAAAACTCAAGTGTAGGGATGCTCCTATAAATCCCTTATATTTTGATGTTATCTTAGAGGATGGTAGAGTAAAAGTGTATGCAAAAGAAAAAAATATATATATATATCGAAAAAAAAGAGTGAAAAAAATGAAAAAAGTGAAGAAAAAAAAATATACGGGCTACCATTATACATCTATCTTTATGTTTATGTTATTCAATTTATGTATGTTTGTTTCAAGTTATCTAGAGTTTAGTGAGCCGAGTCTTGGCTTAGCAACGCCATTCTTTTCATGCTTGTAACATAAGATTTTTGACTTGCCACAACTAAATCGCCTATCCAACCAAACCCTTTGTTTCCTTACCGTAAGCCTAACATTATAACCCTGGAAAAGACCTCTTAGATAGTTGTTCCTAGGTGCTTATGCCAAAGCGGTGAAGGTTTGATCTATTATCAAGCCTATGGTAATCTATGTACTATGACCAGGTAATGAGTGTTTATCTTCCATTTCCATTTACTATATTTCATATACACCCGAGAGATGAGAGAATCGAAACACCCCTTGTGAGGTGCTAGTATATAATTTCCGTGCTTGTTATGGCTATTGCGGTGCTTTTACTTGTTATGAATTATTTTGAACCATTGCTTCATGCCCCCTAACTTATGAAATTGATTGGTCAAAAGCACATTTGCTTGAGGACAAGCAAATACCAAGTGTAGGGATATTTGATAAGGATTTAAAACGTACACCTTTAAGGGGTCATTTAAGCCCTTAATCGCCCACTTTTATATCCGTTACTACTTAATTTCGTTCCTTTTCACTTTTTAGGTCTCTTGGAAGCAAAATGCTGGAATGATGCATATTTGGACGAAAAGGAGTGAATATACGAAGAAAATGGCTAAGTCAAGATTGAAGACACTCAAGCTGCTGAAATTGAAGCTGACGGCGTCCCAACTAAAGGGCGACGTCGTCCCTCTCTACGAATTTAATTAAAATACACCTGAAGACTCAGTAGACTTTTTGCTAAAATACACATGACGGCGTCAGGCTTTAAAGAGGAAGGGCATCACTAAGACTTTTTATCTCAGATAGCCCAGATCCAGAATCAGACGACATCCCTGCTGAAGCCCGACGGCGTCACAACTACAACGTGACGCCGTCCCAACGATAACTTGGCCAAGGCGAAAAGCCTAATGACGGCGATCTGACGGCGTCCCACCTATAAGGCAACGCCGTCGCAAGTGTAAATCTATATATAGAATATGATTTTTCAGTTTTTAGGGAGGTAGACTTTTTGGAGTAAAAACCCTAAACTTATGTACTCCGACTTGGACAGTATCTTAGGGTCCCAAACCCTATTTTACACATCAAGATAAGTGTTTTACTTCATTAATTTTATTATGTCTTCCATTGAATGTGTGTGTGCTTGCTTATTTAACATGTCCGACTAAATTTCTTGTGTGTTTGCTTAGATCTATGAAACCTAGTTGTTAATTATTGTTAGGTTGTCTCTTATCTTAATTGTAATTGGTTTAGGAGTGCGACTAGGCTATCGTTGTGTTTAATTCTTGATGAATCTTTGATAGTTTATGAATGACTTAGTGGATTTCGTTTACTAAACTCAAGGGTGACTTCAAAGAGTTAGGGCATAGGCACACCCTACGACTTTAGGAAACACAACGCGTTAAGAATAAGGACGTGACAATTCAACCTACAATAAAAGATAACTAGGGAGTAATAGTATCTAGGTAAACACATTTTTAATTATCATACGAGCACACATCAATAGACATAAGACTACCCGTAGAATTAGATAATTAGATAGTAGAGTAATCGATAGAAGTACCCCCCCCCCAAATCCAAGCCCCGAGTATAACAACCCGTAAAATTTCGGATTATTATAATAATATTTATCACGTCAGAAAAATTCAAATCAATTATTTTCTGACAGATGCCAATATCTAGAATTTAAAAACGAGAGGTCATCTCGTTTCTTTAAAAATAAGACACCGCACACACGATACTTGTCCACTAAGTATCTATATAGTAAATGTGGAATTTATTATTGTCTGAGTTAAATTTAAGCATACATAAGCTTGAACCGTTGTTCTGGGAAGTTATCCCGCACACTGCAGCCCGCAGTAACATACAGAACTAAAAATAAATACTTAGATAAGTGAAATATACACATTTTACCATTCACTAATAATTTACTAGATTAAACGAGAGGTTATCTCGTGAATTTAGAAAATCACGGCACCGCACGCATACCGACACCAAATTTGCAACGGCAAACAGTTATAATCAAATTTTTACGTAATAATAATGTTATATTATTACGTTTAAGATATCTTTTACAAAATATAATTTCTATATTTTTCGGGTACCAGGAAGGTACGTTTACTCGAGGATTCGACAAAACACGGGGTACAGAAAATACACTGTATAATATTAAAAACAAAATAAAACAAATATTAATCCTACCTCAAAAACTGATCTGTTGTTTTCACCCTTCTCTTTTTCTGTCCCCCACGCCACTCCTACCCTACTGCCTTCATTCTCTCTTTGTCGACAGCCACAGAAGAAAACCAAACACAAATATGGAGATCCTGTTTTCTTTTTGAAGGTCAAACGCAAAAAGGGATCACCACCAGTCCCCATACATGGTATCCCTATTCTCCTAGCAGTCACAAGACCCTTTTGAAGACGGCTTTGATAGCAATGAGAGCCAAGAAAGGATTCCTACCCTCCATACGAGACTAAGAAGACTAGAGTCTAGCATTCCCTTTTATTCTCTCTAAATGGAAAGGACTGTCACAGGTTCAAGACATTTTCCGCATAAACAAAAAATTAGGGTTGTCAAAGCAAAGGGGTTTTCTAGATTGATAAGGGGGTTTTGCTAATTGAGGTGTTAAGAGCCTAATTCAAGTCTCAATTTCATCGATTACAAGAATATTCGTGTCCTAATTGGAGTTTCTTTCTTGCTCAATTCATCCCTTCGATCCATCCGTTTTATTGTAAGAATAATATTTCTTGTATTAGTTAAATTTATCAATAGAATTATTGTTTTATTCGAATAAGTTATGGACAAATGGAAGATTTTTTTTATTTAATGATAATGTTGTTGTTGTAATATGTCGTGGCTGTCAAAAGAATAAACACAAGAAGCATTTTGAAAAACTCACGAAAATGAATAAGTTGATAATTTTTATCAACTTACCTCGTGACTTAAGTAATTCGACATAATCCTTGGACTCAATTGTGTTCCCAGTTTAAATTCCTAATTTCCAGAAACATTCTGGGTTATATTTTCTAGTCTTCCCTGTACTTTATCCCCTGGCTTATTTGATTCTTGTCAAATTTAGTTTCGGCTTAGGTTAAACCTTATTTTGCCCATTTAAGTATTCGGCTTACACAGGCTTAATTACTACTTCTGTCCATATCTTGTTTTAAAATTATACGTATGAGCCAACTAAATCATATTTCTAGTCAAGTTCAATCTGTGTGATTACCACAAGGAGTGGTACGCGCGTCGTTGTGTTATTTGTTTGGTTCGGCCATTACCCGCAAGGGTGCCGTTGTCCCTTCGGTTTGGTGTAGCTAGAAGGTGTACAACTTGTGTATTTTGGTTGAACCACAACCTAACCACCAGCCTATATGGCTCAATGTAAGGTCACATTGATATCGAGATGGTGTCAAAAAGGGTTGACAACCCAAGTGGGTTGTGACTTGTTTTCGAGTTTTGAGTTATCAAGACATCACAAATAGTGTGTATGCCCTCTTATATTTCTTGGCCCAACACCACCTATGAAAGGTGTTCCCTACCGGCTATTGACACAAGACCACAAGGGTTGTCGTAAGAGTTGAACTTATGTCCATTTACTTGGTCTTCAGGTCTAGGACTCACGCTCGAGAATACGTTCGGTTTGGAGTCTCGCGTCAAATCTAAGTCCAAAAATACTCAAAATTTTCTAAATTGTTTTGGGATATAAGTAGTACGTGGGCCTCAAGCCCATATCCCATTTATGATTTGTTGTTTTGTTCAACCTGGGTTAGCTGCTGGGCTGCGAAGCCCAATACTATGAAGGGTCCGTTTGGATTGATCAGCCCAATCGGGCGTTAAATCTTCGTGTTGTGTCGAGTTGCATCTGACTCAAATCCCGTCTTGTATGACTTACTTTCCACCCCGTATCTATTCATCATACCCGACAAACACTAAATAACACAAATTAACAAAATAAATAATGAACAAGTGAACGATGAACAAAAATGAGAAAGACATGTTATTAAATGATATGAATTCATAACTCGAAATCATATTTGATTAAATCAAGTGAACTATACGTGCGAGATATAAACCTATGTTTTTACAACTCAAGGAGAAAGTTATATACTTATGGTTATTGACAACATAAACTTGTAAATATTTAATACAAATATTGGAATGGACATTTAAACTTAATTAAAATTTATTATGAAACTTTTGTCATTAAACGTCACTAACAAATAGAAGTTGTACACCGGAGTCATGCCCAATTTTCGGCAAATAGATCTATATCATGCTTTTATGATAACAAATAGAATGCTTGTAATGTAACTTACATTAAACTTAAAATGTATTTTAATTAAGTTAACCCTTAAAACTTTCTTTTACATTACGTTAGACAAATAAATGAGACATGAAAACTATATATATGTACTTCTAATTATATATATATATATATATATATATATATATATATATATATATATATATATATATATATATATATATATACAACCTCTGTCCATGGTAATCACATAGACCATTAACGTCTTATTATAAGCATACAATCCTAACGTATGTTATCTTTTGGTCATCATTGAACCAAAGTCGTAATTCCTTCTTCAAGATTCCTTCCATGTCATACCCTCATAAACCGAAATCCACCCAAATCTTTGTAAATTGTTCTAAGATAAATGATGCCACATAAACAACAACAAAAACAAAACAAACAATTTAAAATTTCTAAAGTTAGTTAAACTTTATCGAGTCTTAAACATGAGTAAAGTCTAAATTGCCGTACTAAATTAGGTTGCATGTCGGAGCCGTGCACTACCACTAATTGATTATCTCCCTTTGGACAACTAATGGCCCAGGTGAGTTTCATAGCCCCTACTTTAATCTGTTTTATACTTGTTTTGGGGGAAGATACATGCTCATTTTACTTAAATGATTTTAATTATTGAAATTGTGCATTACCATGCATACTATGCTTTATGATTGATATGTTTAAAGATACATCACACATAGATGTTTTATGGACCAAACCATAATGCTTGACTTAGAATATTACGCAGCTTAGCCTAAGTCCTTAGATCCCACATTGCCCTTTTCATGAACCGTCAATTCCTGTTGGGAAGCGCGAATGTTATAAATAGATCTATTGGGGGTAACTCCCCTATTCGGTTGGCCCTGCATGGGTCAAGGCGAAACATATAGCATGTTGGAACCGATTGTATTGGGATAAACACTCGCCATGGGCTCCTTATTTGTATGACTACATTTTGCATACAGAAACTGTCGTAGCTTCGGTTGCATGAGCTTAGTGCTAGCGTAATAGATATTATATATGACATTATATTCGTTGTAATGTACATATACCCTACTTATGGTCCACTAATAAAATTCTTTTATTTGAGGTAAATACAAATTTTTATGACATTATGCAAGACGTAATGATCATCAAAACTGAATGTTAAATGGTATACTGTAATGCCATTTAAATAAATATATGAACTCACCAACCTTGTGTTGAAACTTTTAGCATGTATCTTCAGGTTTTGAGGTGATAGCTTATCTTTGGAGGCGCAAGGCAAAGGCATGGCATGGTCATAGACCATTCTGATTTATGTATTGGGACCACATTTTTATGATGGGCCATTTTCCGCACAAATCAATAATGTAAACATTGTTTTAAGAATGAATAAAAGTTCTTTATGAAAATCAGTTGTTCTATGCTTATGTTGTAGTATGATAACATCAAATAGTCCTGAATATTAAGTGTCAATTTCCCCCGATAATGCTCGTTATTTATATCATTTATATGGATTTACGCTTGTTTTCCATTGTTTTCCACTTTCAGGTAAATTGAGAGCATTGGTGCTAAAGAGACGCGGAAATGGAAACATTACTAAAGATTTATCACAGTAAGCTTATTTTGAAGAAGTTACGGCGTAACTCGTCTCTCACATTACGTCGTAACTATTGCGTGACCCAGAAGTCCAACTTATCAAGAGGTTATGGCGTAACTCTTCCCAAAGGTTACGACGTAATTCCATTAGGTCAAAAGAGGTTCCACGCCGCTGATACTTACACCGTAACTACTGCATCACTTACGACGTAACCAAGTTTATTGAAGACTACAACGTAACTACTTAAAATGTTACACCGTAACTAGCAGATCTAGTGCATTTACGAAAAAATAGAAGGTTACGGCGTAACTCCTCTATTGGTTACGCCGTAACCCAGACCTGGCCTATAAATACCCCACGAATTCCAGCATTTCAAAGCATCCCATTCCACACACAACACTCTGAGAACGTGGGAAAAAGCTCAAGGCAGGTCTAGGGAAGCATACGGAGCTGTTTCCAAGGGAGAAGTCACACCATTACGATAAGCTTTAGCGTTTTATATTTCTTTTACTTTCAATTCATGTATTTCGTACCTTTGAATATTGAATTGATGTGCATGATTATTATGAGCGGCTAAGCACCCTTTGGTGCTAGCCTAGTTATGATTCCTTAATTGTTTTGTTTGCGTTTACCTTTACTTCCGTACAATTATTTATAAGTGTATGCATGCATAGTTCTTTGGTAGTCACCCTTGGTTCGGTAGTTTTGAATGGCGATAGAGGCCAATTGCCTAGGAGATATGACCAACTGGCCCTAGGTGAGCGGACTGAGACGGGAAGGGTAAGATATGACCAACTGACGACCCTTTCTACTTGTGCGATTTGACCAACTGATCACCTATCGTTTGGATGAACTTAAGAATTGGGGGGTGTAGTGTCTAAGTTCCTAACGGCCGGGCACTCACTATTTAGAATCTAGCATGTAGCGGTACTTAATGACTCGGCTTAGGGGATCAGGAACAACAGGACTTATGACGGTGCGCCTGATTTCTCCTGTGGTGGCATCTTTGCTGATAGGTTAGGGCGAATTGACCAAATGCTGTCCTCTCGAATTTGACCCCACCTGAAGTAATTGGAAGTAGGTAGATGTAGACATAACTAGCTAGGAGGATTGACTAGGTTAGCACCACTATTCCTCTATTGATTTCCCTTTACCATTTATTTACTTTTATATTCTGCATTAGTAGTTTAATTAATTAAATCCCTATCAAAACATTTATTATTCTGTGACAATTAGACTTAGTAATAATCCAACACACATAGCTCTTGGGACGACCTCGGCTTTACCATTTACTACACTACACACGACCGGGTACACTGCCCGTTAGTGCATTAGGGTAGACCATAGGTATAGCGAGATACTATAAATATTAAGACCTGGTCAGTAAAACCTGCATCAAGTTTTTGGCGCCGCTGCCGGGGAGTTATATTAGGATTAATATTAAGTCTTTCATTTCATTTTTAAACTTTTCTCACGATCATATTTCAAGTTTTCAGGTACCATGGAAGTTGTTAACATCGATGACCTCATTCTTGAGGAATACTTGGCGTTGACTAGAGCAGATCAAGGGCCGGGTCTCATAAGACCGGCAATCGGAGCGGATGTTCGTTTCGAGATTAAAGACCAATTTATGAGGGAGCTTCGCGCTAACCCTTTTTCAGGAAACATGGATGAAGACGCATATAAGTACGTTGAAAATGTCCTATACATCGCTAGCCTTTTCAACATTCCGAGCGTGTCTTATGATGCTGTTATGCTCAGGGTCTTCCCAATGACTCTCACTGGAGCAGCCAGAAGAGGGATCGAAAGATTGCCCGCTGGGGCAGTTAATACTTGGGAGCTACTAAAGAAACACTTTATTCAAAGATATTGCCCGCCATCAAAGATTTCTAATCAACTCTTGGAGATCCACAATTTCAAACAAGAAGACGACGAAACTCTGTATCAAGCTTGGGACAGATACAACGATCTTCTTTATAAGTATCCTACCAATGATCTAAATAACCAGCAAAAGGTCAATATTTTCTATAAAGGAATAAATGTAACTACAAGACAGATGTTGGACTATCAAGGACCTATCCCGAACATGACTCCTACTACTGCAAACCATTCTCAAAAATGGCACGACGGTGGAAGTAAAAGAAACCAAGGTGGAAGTTTCGACGAAATTGCAGCAATCGCTAGTAAAATTGAAAGTCTCAGTCGAGATATGCTGAAGGTCAGAGAAACCGTTCATGCCATCCAAGAGGGTTGTGAAAGCTGTGGAAGAGGACATCTTACGAAGAATTGTCCTCATATGGACGAAGAGGGTATTGAAGAGGCTAAGTATGGAGAAAATCGACCATTTTACGGTGATAATCGAAATAGTAATGGTTATTGTGGAAATTACAACCGTGGGCCCTATGGAGAAAGAAAGCCCAGTCTTGAAGAAACAATTAATAAATTTCTGGAAAATGTCCTATACATCGCTAGCCTTTTCAACATTCCGGGCGTGTCTTATGATGCTGTTATGCTCAGGGTCTTCCCAATGACTCTCACTGGAGCAGCCAGAAGAGGGATCGAAAGATTGCCCGCTGGGGCAGTTAATACTTGGGCACTACTAAAGAAACACTTTATTCAAAGATATTGCCCGCCATCAAAGATTTCTAATCAACTCTTGGAGATCCACAATTTCAAGAAAACACTGACAGAAACATTTCCAAACACGACTCAACTCTGAAAAACCTTGAATCCATGGTGATAAAGCTCAGTGAAAAAGTAAGGAGAAATAACGATAAACCTGAAGGATCTAAACCAGCTATGGAATGTAAGGTAATTTTTTCTGATGATAATTCGAAGGTTCAGGTCAGTGATACGAGTTTAGAGGACGATTTCGTCAACAGATCTGAGTTACGCCGTAACTTGCCTAATGAGTTACGGCGTAACCTCGTGTTTGACAGCGACAACGGGGTTGTGATGAATACTGAGGAAAGTGACTCTAATGAATTACGCCGTAACCAAGAATCTCAGTTACGGCGTAACTGGGATACATGGGCAAAAAAATTCCTCGACATGGATGAGTCAGAAAAACTCAAGGAACTCTCCCTTGAAGATGAAGAAGAGCCACTTATCACTCACTGGTGTACTCCTGTCGTCATTACTGATGAAGAAACCACAAGGGCATGGCCTACATGCAGCCCCTTCCACGAGTATTGCAATGGAGGAAACAATGAAAGAAAGGAAGAATGGACATGCCCTCATGAGCGTGAAAGACATAGTATTAAATTCGATAATTTGGCCTTTAAATATTGGTACGCAATTCAATTTGCGGATGCCAAGATCAATCCAAATCTTCTTATGAAGCTAAAAATTGATTACGCGGAGCACATTCAGAAGAAAGAGACTAATAAAGATATACTCTGCACGGATGAGCATTTGAGTGAAACTAACAACAAGGAACTACGCAGTCACTGGTGCCAAAAATTAAAATCTCCTGGGGAAATTTTCTGGGCGTCATGCAACCCGTATAACGATATGTGTAATGGGGGAAGCAACTCTGGAAGATTAGGAAAAGACGAATTCTTTTGGTCCTCAACCAATGATGAGGAGAGAACAAGTTTACCTTGGATGGACAACCTGGGGTTCGATAGTTGGGTAAAAATTAAGTATGGGCATGTGGACACATTAACAAAAGATAAGATTTGGAAGGAATACATGGATCAAGAAAATTCAAACGACAAAAGTCTCAAGAACACGAGTAAAATAACAATTGACAATGACATAGAGCGGGTTAGTAATGATAAAGAAGAATGCAAACGCGTTCTAGTGGAGAATTTGCTCGATTAAGAATGGTTCAAGAGCACTGCTTCTGATGACGATGATATCGAAGGGATGCTAGACTACCTTGATGCAAGGAAATGAGGAGTTCACTGATCCCGATGACGAAGCTTACGAACAAAGGAGGTGCAAACTCCTGGGGATCCCCTACAAAAGACCTCCAATTATAGTCGAAAAATACGAATTCACTCGCTACCACCTAGGTCCGGAAGAGAAATTTTGTAAATTCCGAAAAATCAAAACCGTTGAATACCTCCGAACTGCCTCAAATGTTGCATGGATGAGACATAATTTGATGAAGGATATTGAAGAAGTAGGGCAAGCTCAAAGGCCCCCATTGGAGCCCCGAGGCTCTGAGTCTAACTTAAAGACTCGTTAATAAAGAAAAGTGCTCTTTCGAGAGACAACCCGAATTATCCCTTTCTTTTGTTTTTATTTCCTTTATGTTGGGTTTTTTGTTTTCTAACCATTTTTGCAGGAAATGAAGAAGTAATTACTGCTGCAGTTGCTAATCTAAACAGAGTTACGGCGTAACTCATCTTGGTGATTACGCCGTAACCAACATTTTAGCAGCAGAATTCTTGACGCATTACCAATTACGGCGTAATTCCATCTCAGTGGTTATGCCGTAACTATTCGCTTCACAGCTCATACCAGGTTTTGCCAGTTACGGCGTAACTCTCTCATAGGAGTTATGACGTAACTCTCCTCTGCTTTAATTCTTTCATTTTAAAATACAGTAACCTTGTATTAGTTTGTAAATGAACTTTGTGGGTGTGTTCCCTATAATGCTTTGTTTTTCAAATAGTCCTGAATATTAAGTGTCAATTTCCTCCGATAATGCTCGTTATTTATATCATTTATATGGATTTACGCTTGTTTTCCATTGTTTTCCACTTTCAGGTAAATTGCGAGCATTGGAGCTAAAGAGACGCATAAATGGAAAAATTACTAAAGATTTATCACAGTATGCTTATTTTGAAGAAGTTACGGCGTAACTCGTCTCTCACATTACGCCGTAACTATTGCGTGACCCAGAAGTCTAACTTATCAAGAGGTTACAGCGTAACTCTTCCCAAAGGTTACGACGTAACTCCATTAGGTCAAAAGAGGTTCCACGCCGCTGATACTTACGCCGTAACTACTGCATCACTTACGACGTAACCGAGTTTATTGAAGACTACGGCGTAACTACTTATAAGGTTACGCCGTAACTAGCAGATCTAGTGCATTTACGAAGAAATAGAAGGTTACGGCGTAACTCCTCTATTGGTACGCCGTAACCCAGGCCTGGCCTATAAATACCCCACGAATTCCAGCATTTCAAAGCATCCCATTCCACACACAACACTCTGAGAACGTGGGAAAAAGCTCAAGGCAGGTCTAGGGAAGCATACGGAGCTGTTTCCAAGGGAGAAGTCACACCATTACGATAAGCTTTAGCGTTTTATATTTCTTTTACTTTCAATTCATGTATTTCGTACCTTTGAATATTGAATTGATGTGCATGATTATTATGAGCGGCTAAGCACCCTTTGGTGCTAGCCTAGTTATGATTCCTTAATTGTTTTGATTACGTTTACCTTTACTTCCGTACAATATTTATAAGTGTATGCATGCATAGTTCTTTGGTAGTCACCCTTGGTTCGGTAGTTTTGAATGGCGATAGAGGCCAATTGCCTAGGAGATATGACCAATTGACCCTAGGTGAGCGGACTGAGACGGGAAGGGTAAGATATGACCAACTGACGACCCTTTCTACTTGTGCGATTTGACCAACTGATCACCTATGGTTTGGATGAACTTAAGAATTGGGGGGTGTAGTGTCTAAGTTCCTAACGGCCGGGCACTCACTATTTAGAATCTAGCATGTAGCGGTACTTAATGACTCGGCTTAGGGGACCAGGAACAACAGGACTTATGACGGTGTGCCTGATTTCTCCTGTGGTGGCATCTTTGCTGATAGGTTAGGGCGAATTGACCAAATGCTGTCCTCTCAAATTTGACCCCACCTGAAGTAATTGGAAGTAGGTAGACGTAGGCATAACTAGCTAGGAGGATTGACTAGGTTAGCACCACTATTCCTCTATTGATTTCCCTTTACCATTTATTGGATTTTATATTCTGCATTAGTAGTTTAATTAATTAAATCTCTATCAAAACATTTATTATTCTGTGACAATTAGACTTAGTAATAATCCAACACACATAGCTCTTGGGATGACCTCGGCTTTACCATTTACTACACTACACACGACCGGGTACACTGCCCGTTAGTGCATTAGGGTAGACCATAGGTATAGCGAGATACTATAAATATTAAGACCTGGTCAGTAAAACCTGCATCATGGTATCAATTTAGTAGCACCCCAATACTTGTGTGCTTCCGTTGAGCCATTTTGGGGGTGTTACATATTGGCATCAGAGCCTAGGTTATAGAGAACTTTGTATTTTAAAACCTAGACTATAACCACTTTTACAAAAACTTAACCCTATGACCGACACGTGTCTGCCTGCCAAGCTGATGCCTCACTTATGATCCTGTTGAGATCATACTTGATAAGATACATGTTTTATCACTGCTCACCTAATTCCATTATAGATTATAATTATTTTCCCACACGTATAGTTACGTATCGCAGCACTACACTTTTTCCCTCACATAAAGAGAATAATTGTTTTAATCCTTCAATACAACCTTTAAAAGTATTGGGACATATTACTAGCGTAACTAAGCTAAGTATTTCAAAATTTATTGAACCTCGGTTGAATATAGATTGATCACCTATATTCAACCAAGGACAGTGGGACATAGCCTGATCACCTATGTCTGATTCAGAGGTGAATTTTGCAATACTTAGGATAGTTATAATAGCGTTATGTCCAGTAAGTTTTGACTAATATCAGAATATGGTAATGAGCATGTAATATTTTATAAAGCCACACATTGGCGTTACACTAAAGCCACTCACTGGCGTCACCTTATCCTTTAATCATAAGCCACTCACTGGCGTCACCTTATCCTTTAATCATAAGCCACTCACTGGCGTCACCTTATCCTTTAATTATAAGCCACTCACTGGCATCACACTACTTCTTAATCATAAACTTTATACTTCCATATCACAAGCGGGTTATATTATAGTCACTCCTACCCTACACCTTACATTCCGTGGATGAATCAAACCATTCTAGGAGCAACCTTCCAATAGCACCTATGAGAAAGATCCCCTAGTGGGAATAGGCAACAAAAAGAACAATAAACCTTTGGCAAAACCTAGAAAGGCATGATAAAGGACCCATAATCCCACAGAAACTTGAAAACTTTACGCCCTACCTTAAGAATTAAATACCTAGAAGCTCCACCCACCTCTTAAGAATAACAGTGCCTACCTTGTTACCCTCCTACAAACGAAATAAAAGGGTTGCCATACGAACTGTTACCGATTATCCCACAGACCATTATAATCAAAATACTTCATGAATCACTTCATGAATTATTCTACAAACCAAGTTGCCACCTTACCATTACACCATAAAGTAAACTACAATTCTACCCATACCTTGCCAAAATAAAGTGTTTTAAGTTAATACCTCATGAATCATTAGACACCAGAAACAAGTGGGCTTTGATCATACATTGGATAAGACCCTGAGAAATTAGAGGTGCCCGCACTAACATAATAGCGAAATATCATTGAACCATCACCCAATGAACTTACCCCAGAAAAATTATTGCACCTCGGATAGAGGATGTGCTACTGACATAATACCTAGATACCCATACAAAGGGAAACCCTAGGACAACCTAGGAAAACTCAAAATTTGTTCCAAATACCATCATCTCGTTCCCGACACTCTATCGGGTAATGTAAATTGAGATCCGGGACGGATCTCTTGTAAGGTGGGTAGACTATAACAACCTGTAAAATTTCGAATTATTATAATAATATTTATCACGTCAGAAAAATTTTAATCAATTATTTTCTGACAGATGCCGATATCTAGAATTTAAAAATGAGAGGTCATCTCGTTTCTTTAAAAATAAGACACCACACACACGATACTTGTCCACTAAGTATCTATATAGTAAATGTGGAATTTATTATTGTCTGAATTAAATTTAAGCATACATAAGCTTGAACCGTTGTTCTGGGAAGTTATCCCGCACACTGCAGCCCGCAGTAACATACAAAACTAAAAATAAATACTTAGATAAGTGAAATATACACATTTTACCATTCACTAATAATTTACAAGATTAAACGAGAGGTTATCTCGTGAATTTAGAAAATCACGGCACCGCACGTATACCGACACCAAATTTGTAACGGCAAACAGTTATAATCATATTTCTATGTAATAATAATGTTATATTATTACGTTTAAGAAATCGTTTCCAAAAACATAATTTCTATATTTTTCGGGTACCGGAAAGGTACGTTTACTCGAGGATTCGACAAAACACGTGGTACAGAAAATACACTGTATAATATTAAAAACAAAATAAAACAAATATTCATCCTACCTCTAAAACTGATCTGTTGTTTTCACCCTTCTCTTTTTCTGTCCCCCACGCCACTCCTACCCTACTGCCTCCCTTCTCTCTTTGTCGACAGCTACAAAAGAAAACCAAACACAAATATGGAGATCTTGTTTTCTTTTTGAAGGTCAAACGCAAAAAGGGATCACCACCAGTCCCCATACATGGTATCCCTATTCTCCTAGCAGTCACAAGACCCTTTTGAAGACGGCTTTGATAGCAATGAGAGCCAAGAAAGGATTCCTACCCTCCATACGAGACTAAGAAGACTAGAGTCTAGCATTCCATTTTATTCTCTCTAAATGGAAAAGACGGTCATAGGTTCAAGACATTTTCCATATAAACCAAAAATTAGGGTTGTCAAAGCAAATGAGTTTTCTAGATTGATAAGGGGGTTTTGCTACTTGAGGTGTTAGGAGCCTAATTCAAGTCTCAATTTCATCGATTACAAGAAGATTCGTGTCCTAATTGGAGTTTCTTTCTTGCGCAATTCATCCCTTCGATCCATCCGTTTTATTGTAAGAATAATATTTCTTGTATTAGTTAAATTTATCAATAGAATTATTGTTTTATTCGAATAAGTTATGGACAAATGGAAGATTTTTTTTTCTTTAATGATAATGTTGTTTTTGTAATATGTCGTGGCTGTCAAAAGAATAAAAACAATAAGCATTTTGAAAAACTGGCGAAGATGAATAAGTTGATAATTTTTATCAGCTTATCTCGTGACTTAAGTAATTCGACATAATCCTTGGACTCAATTGTGTTCCCAGTTTAAATTCCTAATTTCCAAAAACATTTCGGGTTATATTTTCTAGTCGTCCCCGTAGTTTATCCCCTGGCTTATTTTATTCTTGGCAAATTTAGTTTCGGCTTAGGTTAAAGCTTATTTTGCCCATTTAAGTATTCGGCTTACACAAGCTTAATTACTACTTCAGGCCAGATCTTGTTTTACAATTATACGTATGAACCAACTAAATCAGATTTCTAGTCAAGTTCGATCTGTGTGATTACCACAATGAGTGGTGCGCGCGTCGTTGTGTTATTTGTTTGGTTCGGCCATTACCCGCAAGGGTGCCGTTGTCCCTTCGGTTTGGTGTAGCTAGAAGGTGTACAACTTGTGTATTTCAGCTGAACCACAACCTAAACACGAGCCTATATGGCTCAACGTAAGGTCACATTGATATCGGGAAGGTGTCAAAAAGGGTTGACAACCCAAGTGGGTTGTGACTTGTTTTCGAGTTTTGAGTTATCAAGACATCACAAATAGTGTATATTCCCGCTTATATTTCTTGGCCCAACACCACCTATGAAAGGTGTTCCCTACCAGCTATTGACATAAGACCACAAGGGTGGTCGTGAGAGTCGAACTTATGTCCATTTTACTTGGTCTTCAGGTCTAGGACTCACGCTTGAGAATACGTTTGGTTTGGAGTCTCGCGTCAAATCTAAGTCCAAAAATACTCAAAATTTTCTAAAATGTTTTGGGATATAAGTAGTACGTGGGCCTCAAACCCATATCCCATTTATGATTTGTTGTTTTGTTCAACCTGGGTTAGCTGTTGGGCTGCGAAGCCCAATACTATGAAGGGTCCGTTTGGATTGATCAGCCCACTCGAACGTTAAATCTTCGTGTTGTCTCGAGTTGCATCTGACTCAAACCTCGTCTTGTTTGACTTACTTTCCACCCCGTATCTATTCATCATACCCGACAAACACTAAATAACACAAATTAACAAAATAAATAATGAACAAGTGAACGATGAACAAAAATGAGAAAGACATGTTATTAAATGAGATGAATTTATTTTAGTATAACTTGAAAACATATTTGATTAAATCAAGTGAACTACACGTGCGAGATATAAACCTTTGTTTTTACAACTCAAGGAGAAAGTTATATAATTATGATTTTTGACAACATAAACTTGTAAATATTTAATACAAATATTGGAATGGACATTTAAACTTAATAAATATTTATTATGAAACTTTTGTCATTAAACGTCACGAATAAATAGAAGTTGTACGCCGGAGTCATGCCCAATTTTCGGCAAATAGATCTATATCATGCTTTTATGATAACAAATAGAATGCTTGTAATGTAACTTACATTAAACTTCAAATGTATTTGAATTAAGTTAACCCTTAAAACTTTCTTTTACATTACGTTAGACAAATAAATGAGACATGAAAAGTATATATATGTACTTCTAATTTAATATATATATATATATATATACAACCTCCGTCCATGGTAATCACATAGACCATTAACGTCTTATTATAAGCATACAATCCTTCTGTATGTTATCTTTGCATCATTGAACCAAAGTCGTAATTTCTTCTTCAAGATTCCTTCCATGTCATACCCTCATAAACCGAAATCCACCCAAATCTTTGTAAATTGTTCTAAGATAAATGATGCCACATAAACAACAACAACAACAACAACAACAAAACAAACAATTTAAAATTTATAAAGTTAGTTAAACTTTATCGAGTCTTAAACATGAGTAAAGACTAAATTGCCGTACTAAATTAGGTTGCGTGTCGGAACCGTGCACTACCACTAATTGATTATCTCCCTTTGGACTACTAATTGCCAAGGTGAGTTTCATAGCCACTACTTTAATCTGTTTTATACTTGTTTTGGGGGAAGATACATGCTCATTTTACTTAAATGATTTTAATTATTGAAATTGTGTATTCCCATGCATACTATGCTTTATGATTGATATGTTTAAAGATACATCACACACAGATGCTTTATGGACCATACCATAATGCTTAACTTAGAATATTACGCAGCTTAGCCTAAGTCCTTAGATCCCACATTGCCCTTTTCATGAACCGTCAATTCCTGCTGGGAAGCGCGAATGTTATAAATAGATCTATTGGGGGTGACTCCCTTGTTCGGTTGGCCCCGCATGGGTCAAGGCGAAACATATAGCATGTCGGAACCGAGTGTATTGGGATAAACACTCGCCATGGGCTCCTTGTTTGTATGACTACATTTTGCATACAGAAACTGTCGTAGCTTCGGTTGCATGAGCTTAGTGCTAGCGTAATAGATATTATATATGACATTATATTCGTTGCAATGTACATATACCCTACTTATGGTCAACTAATAAAATTCTTTTATTTGAGGTAAATACAATTTTTTATGACATTATGCAAGACGTAATGATCATCAAAACTGAATGTTAAATGGTATACTGTAATGCCATTTAAATAAACCTATGAACCCACCAACCTCGTGTTGACACTTTTTAGCATGTATCTTCAGGTTTTGAGGTGATAGCTTATCTTTGGAGGCGCAAGGCAAAGGCATGGCATGATCATAGACGATTCTGATTTATGTATTGGGACCACATTTTGATGATGGGCCATTTTTCGCACAAATCAATAATGTAAACATTGTTTTAAGAATGAATAAAAGTTCTTTATGAAAATCAGTTGTTCTATGCTTATGTTGTGGTATCAATTTAGTAGCACTCCAATACTTGTGTGCTTTCGCTGAGCCATTTTGGGGGTGTTACACCGAGATTTTACCCTTAGCTTTCTAAAAAATATAAAAATATAAAAAGAATCTTTCTCAACATCAACCTTAGCATAGTACACTTCTTACTAGCATTTCTTCTCTCCTAGAGAACGATATCAATCCTCGAGGCTTACCCAATACTACACTACAACGATTAGGTTCACTGCCTGAGTGGTTGAAAAACTTGCTCGAAGAAAATGAAGTTTCCTTTGACCCCGAACGCGCTTCGTACGCGCATCAGACAGCTTCGCTCCCTACAACAAAGGCTCAAATCACAGGCTCTTGGCAAACTTGGTTAAGTCTCCTAGAAATATGTACTTCATAGTACTGTAACAGCTCTAAGATCAAGGGGTAAATGGGTATCCTAAGGTTTGATTGACTGAATGAGTGTGTGTAAAGCCATACGAAATTTTTGGGGGCATCAAAGATACCTTGATTTGATTTGGGGAGCATGATCTTGTACTCTTGGGGTATAGGATAATGAGCAAGGAAATCGTGCAAATCTTGGGATGAGAGAGTGCATTTTTGCTGTTTTATGATATATTTGGAATCCATAACCACAAAAGCTAAGGAGTAGAAGGGGAAAATCGACTTTACCTTTTGATCGAAGCTGGAAGCTGGAAGCTGGAAGTAGATTACTGTGTGTAATTTTGGGCGGAGAAGGTAAAAATGATCTAGGGTTTCGCCTAACACCCTATAAATACTCATTGCACTTCGCATATGGGCCGCACATGTGTCCCATTGGATAATTTTATCCGGATTTCAAAAGTATTTAAAATTTGGATAGTCGTTTGAGAATACCGAGGAGAGTGGGTTGTTAAGATCTCCTATAGCAAGTTATTGATATGCTTAAGCAGCATTTAATGCGCATTAAGTGGCTTAAGCACATACTTTTTATGTGTCGTTGTGGGCAAAATGATTTGATTTTGCTCGAAGGATGAAGTCAAAAGCAATGCCTCCTCGTTCATAGGCATCACTTTCGACTGGGGGGCTTGATGATGTACCCTCCGAGCAAGTCGAAGGACACCCCTTCGAACTGTGTCGAAGCCCTTCAGTACGAAGGCCCAATTCGGTTCTCCTAAATGTTCATTGGCGTCAAATCATTTGTACACACGAAGGTTACCTGCGGGGAATTCGCCACTCGAAGCCCTAAGCCCTTCGGGGTGTGGCTTTCGAGAGAACAAAGGACAGGGAACCATCCTGACTTGGTCAAACCCACGATCTCCCTCTCATCCTTGGCTTTCCCGCCAAGATTGAGAACGTAGGTCACTAAGCCCTAGCGGTTACCCAAAAGCATGGGACGCCCCCATGTTCTCCGATATTAGCGCAGAGGTGCCCTCAAGCCTGTTTTCTCTACTATAAATAGGTGGGACGGGCAGAAGTTTATGGTATGCTCACTAAACACAATACTCTTTACTTATGCTCACTAAACACTATACTCTTTACTTATACTCACTTATATAACCATAATTCATACTTACTCTCACGCCGGAGGTGGTTCGCAGGGTCCAACCCTTGCGTAATCACTTAACGTAGTGTTTTAGTATTTCTTATTCTCAGGTAAAAGACACACTTGGCTGGAATACACACACCCCTCTTACCTTCGATCACCATCGAAGCCTGGTAGTGCAATTTATTGTACAATTATTATTATTATTATTATTATTATTATTATTATTATTATTATTTATTTTTTATTTTTTTTTATTATTATAAAACATCACTTTATTAAAAACTCAAAGGATATTACAAAAAATTAGTGGGAAGCCGAGAAACCAACTGGGCCTCCACACCTCTAGCAATAGCAAAACCAATCCTATTAAAAATATGAACTGCAGCATGTGCCCCAATGTCTTGAGTCATAGAGAATCGTCGAATACGCCTTAGTAAGGTTACTGCATCCTTCTCAAATTCTCCAAAAGAAGAGAAAGAAAAGGGGAGAAACCCATATCCAATATCCGCACATTTAGCATCATACTTGACCCGTTTACGTTGTGCAGCATCAAGAACCGCACGCCCTGGCATAAAATCAATCATCCCAGACTGCGTCAAGGGCGACGATCCCGTAAGATCAACACATACATCACATCCACAATCCCAAGAGTAAATTAAAATATCAGCCGGTCGTAAGGATCTATCCCTATCTCCATAAAGCCCAATATCCACCTCCTTTCGAGCTGAAACCCTGGACCGGGAACATATATCAACCAGAACATTACGCACTATGTTATGCCGATGTTTAATGCCAACAATACCCGCACATGAAATAGCGTGATCCCCATAAATATCTCCAGCAAATACCCTAGAACAAGCTGAACACGGCACCTGAACAGTGAAAAGAGGAACACCCAACCGATAGCACAACACACAACGATAAGCCCTGGCATTCATAGTTTGTCCCAGTCCAGATATCGGAGCCACCCTAAGCCAATCTGAAGTATGATCCTCCTTTAGTGAGCTCCATAACGCCATCTGTCGAGGGGATAGATGGAATGTAGATTCAACAGTTTGGGTAACCCGCTCGAAATATATATCTGCCAATTTCTTCATAAGTTTGGGGGCAGCGACCTCGGTAGGGTTACTCAAAAGGTCAATATCCATTTTCACATTAAAAGTACATAGAGCATCATCAAAAGAGGGACCAGGAGTTACAATACCAGAACTATGGAGAAGCTTAGTCTGTAGGCTAGCAGATTGAAGTCTAGAAGCAAGGAAGGCATAGTTTAAAACATCACCTGCAGAATATACACCAAGCCCCCCAAGAGCAAAGGGTAAGGTAGCGAGTCTCCACTGCCAGTCACCAAAACCGGCCCCAGAAGCAGTGACAATACGCTCCAAAGAAGAACGAAGTGCAGCATCAAAAGAAACCTGAGCACACTCAAAGACCCGGGGGGAACATGTGCGCATAGAAAAATACAACTTGGAAATACCAGCACATGTACGGAGTAACAACAACTCGCATTGAGGGTGATAACGCTACACGCGTCGTTCGGGGTCAAGGAAAATTCCTTTTCTTCGAGCAAGTTTTATAACACCCTAGGCAGTGAACCTAATCGTTGTAGTGTAGTAATTAGGGTAAGCCACGGGTATTGATATCGTTCTCTAGGGGAATAGGAATGCTAGTAAGGAGTTACTACGCTAAGGTTAAGGTTGAGGAAGATTTTTTTTTTTTATCTTTTTATGTTTTATGAAATAGAAAGGTACGAATCTCGGGTATTGGATTTGGGGGGTTGGTATTTCTACCGATTACTCTACTATTATCTAATTATCTAAACTAAGGTTGTGGGAGTCTATGTCTAATTAATGTGTGCTCGTATGATAGTTTAAAGATGTGTTTACTTAGGTTGTACTACTCCTTAATTATCTCCTATTGATGGTTGAGTTGTCACGTCTTATTCTTAGCTGCGTTGTGTGTCGAAAGTTGTAGGGTATGCGTTTCTCCCTAACTCTTTGAACTTACCAAAGGGTCTCGTCTACAAACCCACTAGGGATGATAAACTCCTACTCTAAGGCGCTCTTTGGATGGTTTAGCCTACAACTACTCAGGTAATTATATTCTAAGGTTCACAAAGATGAATCAAGCATTAAGTACACAACGAATGACCTATCGCATTACTAGATCATTAATCAACTAAGATAAGAAACAACCAATCAATATTCAATAATTAAGTTTCATACTTTCTAAGCAAACACACAAATAAATTAGCCGGACATGGAGAACATGCAAGCATACACACAAATAATCAAAGACATAATTGAATTAATGAAGTAAAGACTTATCTTGATGTAAGATAGGGTTTAAAACCCTAAAATACTGTACAAGACACCTTAGGTAGAAGGCGCGAATATATCAAGAGACCTAAAAAGTGAAAAGGAACGATATTAAGCAATAACGGATACAAAAGTGATCAAATAAGAACTAAAACGACCCCTCAAAATGGTACCTTTTAAAACCTTATCAAATATCCCTACACTTGTTATTTGCTTGTCCTCAAGCAAATGTGCTTTTAGCCAATTAATTTATAAGTTAGGGGTCATGAAGCATTAATTCAAAACGGTCCACAACACATATAAGCCCCGCAAAAGTCATAACAAGCACGGAAATTACATACTAGCACCTCACATGGGGTGTTTGGATACTCACATCTCTCTCGGGTGTATATATGAAATATAACAAAATAGGAAATGGAAGATAAACACTCATTAACCGGTCCTAGTACATAGATTACCATAGGCTTGAGAATAGATCAAACCTCCATCGCTTTGGCGTAAGCACCTAGGAAAGACTATCAAAGAGGTCTTTTAAAGGGTTGTAATGTTAGGCTTACGGTAGGGAAACAAGGGTTTGGTGGGATAGGCTATTTAGTGGTGGCAAGTCAAAAATCTCTATGTTAAATGCATACGAAGAATGGCGTTGCTAAGCCAAGACTCGACACTCTAAACTCTAGATAACTGAAATAAACAAACAAAAATTTAAAGGATAGATGTAGGATGGTAGCCCGTATGTTTTTTTTTTTTTTTTTTTACACTCTATTTTTTTTTTCTTTTTCTCTTTTTTCTATTTTTTTCGATTTTTTTTTTATCATACACTTTTACTCTACCATCCTCTACGATAACATCAAAATAATAGGGATTTATAGGCACATCCCTACACTTGAGTTTTTATTACTCTAACAATAATTTGACCCGATTTGAAAAGATCAAAACACTTGGGATACATTATTACGCAAACAAAGGGAATTTGAATTTAACATTCATTTCCCGTCATTTCATAAACTTTAACTTTTCCCATGAATCCCAATCGTCCCAAAACTGTATACAAAGGATATGACTCGACTTAGCAACTTATGCAAGCAACTAGATAATTGAACTAAGGATTTAGGGTGATAACAAACATTTGCACTAAAAGTGAGTGCATAAGGGGTAGGCTAAGGCGATTTGGGTGTATATTTAGGGGTGGGGTGTAAACAATGCTCTTCATTGATATTCCGGAAAAACCGAAACATCACGAGAACAGCGAAAAGGATAGGCTCTGAGGGGTTAACTAGGGGTATCGTGTACTAAAGATGAGTACAACGCAAAGGGTGTGGGGGAATTACTCAACCGATGTGGAAGAAGTAATTATATTACGGGTATCAAACAAGGGTTATCCTAATGCCTCTTATCATTTAGTTATTCCTAACTACACAAGTGTAGCCTCACTTGCGATCTCGGAATGCATCACAAAACAAGTTCTAGAATCTAATATACTACCGGTTCACACTCTAAGCATTAAAGATGAATGCTTTAATTCCTACTAATCTAAGGGCGATCCTCACATTTTGGTGGAATTTGGGTGGTAAAGGGTTTTTTGTGCTAGTCATGCAACTTCCTATCCATGAGACGCTTTTGTTAAGACTAATGCCCCACTCCTATATGTCATGAAAATTTTTAAATTTGGTGCCAAAATTACCCTAGCCGACATTTTCTCATGGTTTATTACGCAAATGCAATTGGACAAAGCAAATAATCAAGGATAAGCATAGTTTCAAAGTTCGCGTTTTATTTTCCATCCCTGCACTTAAACTGAACATTATCCCCAATGTTCCCCGAAAGTATCAAAGTTATGATAATTGGAAGGTAATTAAAAACGAAAGAAACTAGTATTCCCCTGATTAGCTCGGTAGGATCCGTGTGTGAAGTAGTGGTTAAATCCTTCTTCAAGAAGAACGTTAGCGTTAAAAGCTTCTTCTCATCTTATGTATCTTCTTCTTGGTAAATTAAACCTACATACTTGAAGAAAACAAACAACCCAACGCATTAAACCGAACAAACAAAAATCTCAACAAGATGTAATTCCAGACTTAAATAGGATATAATGCTTGTGGAATGGATGTTTGCAGATTTTCTAGAAAATTAGGACCTGGAAAATTCCAAAAATTTATAAGTAGCACAGAAAACGAGAAAAAGTAGTAAGCAGTTTCTACTCCTCCTGACGCCGTCAGGTTGTGATCCTGACGCCGTCAGGTTATCCTGACAGAAACTGGTCTGCAATTTTCTAAAAATAATTCTGGAAAATTTATATCTTTAGAATCTGGAAAAATTCCTGCAAAACATCCATTATGACTCGATACAAGCATTTGACTCTAACAAACACACATATATATCTTTTAAATAATTGTAATTCTTATGTTCACGTTTCTTTTGAAAACGTGTGTAATCCTCCCTACACTTATCCCTTATGTAAAATACCTTTATATGTAATTAAGATGAGGTTAAAGACAAAATAAAGCATTTTTACAAATTCAAACATGAGAATAAACAATTAATAAAAGACATACGACACACAAATGAAAATGAAAAACAAATACACATGGGTTGCCTCCCAAGAAGCGCTTGTTTTTGTTCGAGTCACGAGCCTGACTCTACCCTTATTTAACAGATAAAGGGGAAGTTTTTCCTACACTTAAGTTTAAGTGCGGGTGATAGTAGCAATACACACCTTTAGGGTGGAAATTTGCTACGTGAGGAGAGGGTGATGGGTGATTTATATGCTCAAAGGAGTGTGCTCCATTCATTATAACCTTACCTAAGTCTATTGGTGTAGCGGGTGAATCAAATCTCCCTCCTAAAAATGGATCATCTTCTATCAACTTCAAAAGATTCTTAGTTAAGGATCCATCTTGACCTAATAAACCCGGTTTAAACCCATAGTGTTTCTTGTTATCAACCATGAATGGGTGATATAAGTGTGTAAGGTCATGGGTTACTCCTATATTAGCTTCCACTCTACATGGTCTAGAATCTACCACCTTTATCAAGCAACTCCCCGGACTATCTATTTTGATGGGTGGATTGGGGCCTAATTCAATTCCAAGATTCACATCTAAAGATGGAAAATTGGGTAAGGTTTTTGGTTGAGGCTCCAGTTCATCAAAATTAGGAACTTTCCTAGGACTAAGAGAGAGGTCATGACAACAAGCATCTAAACCTATATTCCCTAGTGGCGTTTGGTCCAAAGGTTCTACAATCGGGGTTCCTATAGTCTCTTCTACTTCTTCCGGGTAAGTTATAGGCGATGTGTGTTCCTCAAGTGATGGTAGGACTTGTGGGTTATCCGATGGGATTGGATTTTCTACTCTATCCTCCATCTTATCAAGATCACCTATGTATTCATTTTGTACTGTGGTAGCGCCTAACCATGACATGCACCTTGGTACCTCAACTCTAATCATCTCCTTCCTAAACAACCTTTCCGACCTAAGTTTCCAAATTGAAAATAGGTCTAAAGATTCATTTTTTGGGTCCCATGTTCCACTTCTAAATTGGGCGTGAATCTCAAAGTTTTCCCATGCATTTCGAACACCACGTCCCCAAATATCCCCATCCGCTACATAGTCAAGTCTCTTTTGGGTTTCGTGGGCGATACGAGTGTAAAAGAATTGTAGTGGAAATAGTAAATCAATACCATGATAAAGGACTTTATGTAATAAATATTTAATTCGAGTCCACGCCTCAGGAAAGGATTCATCGTGATATTGCTGGAACTTCAAGATCTCATTTTGGAGTGGAAAGGGTAGATTATGTAGTGGGTTTCGTTGATTGGGTGACAGTTTTGGCAGATTCGCATTCTCCATAACGGCTAACGGAATAGTTAATGAAAATGGTTACGAACAAAGGTCACGAAGAAGGGGGATAGACTATGAGGAAGCTAAAAATGAGAAAAAAGTTTACTTGATAGGAATCAAGCAAAGAAACCTAAACAAGGTGGACTACTAACTAGCTATTCTATTCCCCGGCAGCGGCGCCAAAAACTTGATAACGCTACACGCGTCGTTCGGGGTCAAGGAAACTTCCTTTTCTTCGAGCAAGTTTTATAACACCCTAGGCAGTGAACCTAATCGTTGTAGTGTAGTAATTAGGGTAAGCCACGGGTATTGATATCGTTCTCTAGGGGAATAGGAATGCTAGTAAGGAGTTACTACGCTAAGGTTAAGGTTGAGGAAGATTAGTTTTTTATCTTTTTATGTTTTATGAAATAGAAAGGTACGAATCTCGGGTATTGGATTTGGGGGGTTGGTATTTCTACCGATTACTCTACTATTATCTAATTATCTAAACTAAGGTTGTGGGAGTCTATGTCTAATTAATGTGTGCTCGTATGATAGTTTAAAGATGTGTTTACTTAGGTTGTACTACTCCTTAATTATCTCCTATTGATGGTTGAGTTGTCACGTATTATTCTTAGTTGCGTTGTGTGTCGAAAGTTGTAGGGTATGCGTTTCTCCCTAACTCTTTGAACTTACCAAAGGGTCTCGTCTACAAACCCACTAGGGATGATAAACTCCTACTCTAAGGCGCCCTATGGATGGTTTAGCCTACAACTACTCAGGTAATTATATTCTAAGGTTCACAAAGATGAATCAAGCATTAAGTACACAACGAATGACCTATCGCATTACTAGATCATTAATCAACTAAGATAAGAAACAACCAATCAATATTCAATAATTAAGTTTCATACTTTCTAAGCAAACACACAAATAAATTAGCCGGACATGGAGAACATGCAAGCATACACACAAATAATCAAAGACATAATTGAATTAATGAAGTAAAGACTTATCTTGATGTAAGATAGGGTTTAAAACCCTAAAATATTGTACAAGACACCTTAGGTTCGGTTTTAGGTTTTTTACTCCAAAGACTCTCTACCAAAGACTGAAAAATTCGGATTCTATATATAAGATTACACATGCGACGGCGTCACCTTATGTTTCGTGACGCCGTCGTGTCGCCGCCATTAGGGTTTCGTCTTGGCCACGTTAACCTTGCGACGGCGTCACCTTATGTCCGTGACGCCGTCCTCTTCAACTTCTGACGTCGTCTGGATTGCATCTAGGCCGTCTGAGTAACGACGGCCTACTCTTTCACAACTAGACGTCGTCGCTTGAAAATACGAGTTTTGGGTTCTGGACCGTCACAATAATTTTGGGACGGCGTCGCCATTAGCACCTGACGCCGTCGCCTTCTACTTTCAGCAACTGTGAGTGTCTCGATTTTGACTTTGGCCATTTTCTTCATATATTCGCGCCTTTTCGTCCAAATAAGTGCCATTCCAGCATTTTGCCTTCAAGAGACCTAAAAAGTGAAAAGGAACGATATTAAGCAATAACGGATACAAAAGTGATCAAATAAGGACTAAAACGACCCCTCAAAATGGTACCTTTTAAAACCTTATCAGAGGGTCATTAAGTTTGGCAACAGCATCCATAAATTCAATAGTTTTAGCAACCCTTTTCAGAACAAGCTTACTACCAAACTCAAAATCCACACTAACAGGCCCACCCAATAATTTAACGCCATGTAAGGGACGAGAAATATTTGGAGGAAAAAAACCGGCGTACCTGCTGCTAAGGTCTTCCTGTGGCCAAAAAACTTCAGTTTTATCAACATTGAGGTGTAATCCACGACCAGGTCCATCCATCATAATCAACTCTAAAACCTTACCCACAACCAAAGTATCACCAATAATAGTGCCATCATCTAGATACCATGCATGAAAGGAAAGGTCAAAAGAGTCTCTAATCTTATATGCTAGGGGATGTAACACTAAAGCAAAAAGAAGAGGCCCAAGTGGATCACCTTGTTGCACACCTTGATGAGACCAAAGAGTATGCTCACCATAATATAATCTGGCAGGACTGGAGTAACAGAATTCCACCCACCATGAAATAGCCGGGAAATGAAGCCTAACCTCACGCAACATAACAGCCCGATCCACCATGTTGAAAGCGTTTTTAAAATCAACCAACAACATAGAAAGACCAACATCACCCCCACGGTCCTCAACCAACCGATTCACAACATGAAGAATAGCCTCCCCTCCCCCCGATACCCCAACACCAAATTGTAAATCATCTAAATAACCGTTTGAAGAGTGACCAATCATGGATGCGCAAACCTTGGAATCTAAACGCCTCCAAACAGTCCCAACAGCAATAGGACGAATACCCCCTCCTGGTTTGACCAAGGGTGTGAGAGGAGCACTAGAAATGTACTCACCCAGCGCCCTCGGGCATTTACCAGCAAGAAAGAGGTTCACCACTTGGGTGATAGAAGCGACCAACTCATCAGAAATAGCCACAGCAGCACCATTCAAACAATCCAAAAGGTGTTGGGCACGCAACCCATCCCGCCCACAAGAAGTACCACGAGGGAAACTCTTGATCATGTCAAGAACCATAGCAAGAGAAGCGGTAAGGTGATGATGATCAATAGGTATGTCAGGCAAAAGAGGAGCATACTGGAAAGGGTGCTTAGCTTTTAAGTCCTCAAGAGTAGAAACATCATATGGTGCAATACTAGAAGACGAAAGAACTCTGACAGCAGCAGTATAATGACCATCACAAATCTTCCTCTTACATTGCTTGACATTTCGGTCGCCCAAATCCAAGCTATCATCATCAATATTAGACCATAATGGAGAAGGTTCGGCTAAAACCTCACGCACAACCTGTAAACTGCCACCAGGGGTGCCCCACGCATGAATAGCATTAACAATATACTCTTCCTGGCGTTGACGCTTAGTGACCGACCTACATTCTTGATTACTCCTCGGGCAAAAGGTTTTAAGAAGACAAAGAGGCAAGACTAATAAACCAACCCAACAAGAAATATCATCAGGCATGCAGATCACCTTATCAAGAGCTCTTTTCAAAGCACGAGAGAACTCCAATCGACATTTAGGAGGGATGGATTTGACAGTCCGCAACCCATTAGAGAATAAAGTATCAAGAAGAGGTAAATCAAAACCACCAAGCTCGTCCAAAACCGAATCCTCAACAAGGGCAACATGGGATGGAACCTGCGGTTTGGTGAGATCATATAACACGAACCGAACAACACCATCACCACAATCAGGAGGAGACACAAAATCAGACCCCGTACCATGATGACACTTAGTCCGGAAAGTATGCGTTTTGAAACAACCACCACACAAACACAACCCATACGCTTAAGAGTAACCTCAACCCTTTCGAAAATAGCCAAATCCGACAAAAGAGACTGCCTAGTGATAGCAAGAGCCTCAACGCTAAAATGCCGGTCACGAAAATGTGTGATCAAAGATGTTCTAGTAAGCCCATTTCCACCCCCGTCCCGACATCCACTAAGACCCACAAAGGGACAGTGAAATCTTACAGCCGGCATAGCAACAACGCAACAAAACCACAACCCCTTATAACCACACCTCAAGTAAAGAAATAACAGAAAGGAAAACCAAAAAATACCAAAAGTGACAACCATGCAAGCGAAGGCACGTAAAGAAATCCAACAGTAACAACCAAACCTTAGAGATAACTGTCCAAACGATAGCAACACAAAAGCAACCAAATCGCTTTTACCAAACAAAACCAAACAATACCAAGGTGCTCGTATCAAATCCTTGTGAAAACTGCCCAAGACCAAAGCCTGGTATGGAGAGGCAGACCTGAATCACCACGCAGCCAATACACCAAGCAATGCGAAACCCAAACAGTAACCTTCAAACTGAAACAGTACCTCGAATTGAACCCCTAAAAAACCGTATAGGGAAGGACCAGTAATGCTTGGAAGAACTGAAGGGGAACCAACGTTCAATACAATTGCAGGAGACCATGAAACAAATCAAGGTTTCAAAACAAAACCCTAACAGAAAACGATAGAAGAAAGAAACCCTAAAGAGTATATACAAACCCTATCACACGAAACATGATAAGATCACAAAGCAGAAACACAACAATTCAACTGAGGTTGTTGAAAGGGCACGATCTGTAATCCCATGAAAGATCAAGAAGATCTGTAGAGATCGCCAATATCGCCCCTAGACCACAGAAGCAACCAAAGCGCTTTTACCAAACAAAACCAAACAATACCAAGGTGCTCGTATCAAATCCTTGTGAAAACTGCCCAAGACCAAAGCCTGGTGTGGAGAGGCAGACCTGAATCACCACGCAGCCAATACACCAAGCAATGCGAAACCCAAACAGTAACCTTCAAACTGAAACAGTACCTCGAATTGAACCCCTAATAAACCGTATAGGGAAGGACCAGTAATGCTTGGAAGAACTGAAGGGGAACCAACGTTCAATACAATTGCAGGAGACCACGAAACAAATCAAGGTTTCAAAACAAAACCCTAACAGAAAACGATAGAAGAAAGAAACCCTAAAGAGTATATACAAACCCTATCACACGAAACATGATAAGATCACAAAGCAGAAACACAACAATTCAACTGAGGTTATTATTATTATTATTATTATTTTATTTTTTTAAATAAACATCACTTTATTAGAAAATTATAGGATTTACATCACTTTATTATTATTATTATTATTATTATTATTATTATTATTATTTTATTTTTTATTTTTTTTAATCAAAACATCACTTCATTAGAAAACCAAAAGGATTTTACAAGGAATTGGTGGGAAGCCGAGACACTAGTTGGGCTCCCACTCCTTTCTGGATATAAAAACTTAGTCTATGAAAAATAAAAGCACCACTTTTGATATTATTCGAGTGGCTAATAGCAACGGTCTTGATGCGTGAAAGTGTATCCAAAGCTTCTGCGTCAAGCTTCCCGAATGTGGTAAAATCAAATGGAATGAACTTGTAACCGTTTTCTTCACATTTGGACACATATTTCTTTTTTTTTCTTCTCCACAGCAGTAAGGCTACCCCCGGAGCCCACAAAGTTGCATCAATACCCGCAAAAGGAGAGATCCCAGTCACGTCCAAACACGCGTCCTTACCTTAGATCCAGTTGAATAATAGCAAGTCTGCAGGACGTAGCTCTTTCCCTTCCCTCGAAAGAAACCCCATTGGAGCTTCCTTTTTCACCATAATCCCTACCTTGGAGCATATGCCGACAAGAATATCACGAACTAGGTTATGTCTGAAGTTCACCCCCACTTCACTGGAACAATGAACTGCATGATCTCCCCATTGGTCCATACGATGCGTGTTGCAACTCGGGAAAGGGCTACCTTCAGAAAAATAGGTATGGTGAGCCTATAACACAATACCGAATTGAATTGGCGATGGTTCATCCTCTGGCCTAACCCATCAATAGGTATGGTGAATAGGAAATCTTGTGCATGTGGGGGGCGGGTACAACTGAGAATAGCCACTTGCCTCGGATTTAACGAATACTTGGAAACAAGATCTTTCTCAATGACACCAAAGTAACACTTTGCCAAGGTTTTCATCATATGGGGGAAAGGAGCGTCAGAGGTGATAGAGAGCATATCTATGTTACAAGCACTGTTAAAAATATCGAGAGCATGCTGAAACGAAGGATCATGAGAATTAATACCCGTTTTTACCAATATCTGGTCCTGCAAGTCACTAGTTTGCAAACGAGAGGCGAGGAAAGCATCACTTTTTATATTATTATTATTATTATTATTATTATTATTATTATTATTATTATTATTATTATTATTATTATTTATTTTTATTTATTTATTTATTTATTTATTATAAACATCACTTTTTATTATTATTATTATTTTATTATTTTTTTTTTTTATAAAACATCACTTCATTAGAAAATCAAAGGAAATTACAAGAAATTAGTGGGGAGCCGTGAGACTAACTGGGCCCCCACTCCTATAGCAATAGCAAAACAAACCCTATGTTGGATCTAAGACACTCTCCTTATGTCAATGATATTTTGTATAATATTATCAAGCAAGCGGAATTTACTTAAGTAATACTTAGAAGACGAATTATATGATGTATGAGAGTAAACACAAGTTAACACAAAACTCAAGCTCCAATATTATTAATGAAATAATACAAGTGATCTTGGTATCACTAGGGTTACACCTTGAAGCTTTCGTAGGTAATATTGTAAAGTAATACGTACCTAAGACAATGACCTAGGATCTCCTTTTATACTACAAGGAGTCCTTTACAAGATAAGTATATAGCTAACATAATAGAATATACACGAAATCTATTCTATACTTATCAATACGTGTTTAACCATATCATAAACTAATAGCAGTGGTAATAAATAACTTGCAGTGGGAATATGTTTCCACTGCTAGTGTTAAACCAAGCAGTGTAAACCACTACTATCCGTGGTAACGGATTATTCTCAACAATCCTCCCCTAAACTTATGATTTCTCTGCAAATCAATAAGTTTCTTCAATATGTATTAACTTCAAGGATTTGGGGAATTCAATCAAACACGTCACTTCTTTTCTCTTAACTTTTGTATAGCTCTTGAACACTGATCTTGAAGCCTTTGTAATAATGCTCTGACCTTCTCATTGTCTTCATTAACTCGTATGTGTAAGCTTAACATTACTGTAAGAGCTTCAGCTCTAAGTGGATATTCTTTCTAAGCAAGCATGAAAAAGTCTTCTCCATTAGCTGTAGAGACATGATGAACATCACATGAATCATAATAAAACCATTTTGTACCAAGACATGTGAATAAGGTTTTCCAGTAGTCATCATCAGCATTTGGTTCAAAAAGCCTTCTAAGATTTACCCATAACTGCATCTCCTTTGTATCTTTGAGATCTTGACCATTAAACCTCTCTTGAACTAATTTCCATAATGTATTAAGGTCATCTCTGTCAAAAGCTTTAATAAGATCTTCCAATGTTATGAAAGATGAAGTTTCTCCTCCCAGCCTTGTAATCTTCCATGTTGAAGCAAGATTGCTAGCAGTGTAAACTTCCCAATCAATGATAGGATGTCGAATTTGCAGTGGTTCTGGATAAAAATCTCTGTCTTCAATCACAATCATTTCAGTCATTTGATCTTTAGTGAACTTCTCAGTAGGAATCTCCTTCTCAGTAGACTTTGTATGATCTTCATCAACCTTAGTCTTCTTAATAGTTTGAGAATCACTGACTTTGGCCTTTCTCTTCAATCTAGGAAATATTCTTTCTTCTTCTTCAGAACCCATTCGAATAAAAGATTTATCTTGTTTCACAGTTCTGTAGTAATCCCTTTCAACTTGATCATCAGACATTCCTATGAATTGATGCCTTTTCCAGTTACCAACGTGACAACAATAAGTCTTCATATATGCAAGTATTTGTGCCTTGGTTGGTTGTCTTTGTTTCTTTTGATTCTTCTTGACTGAACTGATTACATTATCAAGTGCTTGATTGTTCTTCATCATAATGAAATCTTTCAACTGAGCAGTTCTTTGTTCCTCAGTTAAAGATGCATCAGCAACAAGGTCAATTGCCTTTTTCTTGATTTTTGGATTATTATCTACCAGAAACTGAATATCTTCTTCAGTAGGAACATAACTAAACTCTGGAGCTTTCTCTTTCATAACAGTAGGTTGGACAGTGGAAATTGAATCAGCATCTTCCATTCTATCCAATCTTTGAGCTTCCAAAAAGATAGCAACTTCTATTTCTTTCAACCTTTCCTTTTCAGCAACTCTTTCAGCAATTTGATCTTCTGAAATCTTCTTAGCAAGTTCTCTATCATGATCAATCTGAACTTGTCTTTTCTTTGAAACCTTCCCTTTAGGTTGCTGTACATCTTCCATAACTTCTTTACCCTTATTATCCTTCAAAGTATCAAATTCTTCACTTGCAGTGGCAAGAATTGGCTCTGCAGTGGAAATATCATCAGTGGTAAAATCAGTTGCATTTTGGAAAATATCTTGATCTTCAAGTTGCTCTCCATGAGTTTCAGCTTCATTTGCTCCTTCACTTGTATCACCTTCATCTTCAAAATCAATTTTCCTCCCCTTAGTGTCAGAACCTGTTTTCCTCCCCTATTTGGAGGAATTTCCCAAATCTTGATCAGTTGAATCACCATTAGAAGGTGAGGATGAAGATAAAATCACCAGCTTTGCAGTCTTCTTGTGCTTTTTCAACCTCTGCACCTCTTCTTTTAAGGTCTGAATCTCTGTCTTTAACAGTTGAACATCCTTGGCATGTTGCTTCTTGAAAGTAGTCAATGTATTTTGTAGAGAATCAACCTGTTTTGCTAATTTGGTACACATAACCATCAATTCCAATTGGTTTCCACTGCCCTCAGCACTTCCAACTGTGTTACCTATTGGGAGAGGTGAATCATGGGGCATTGGTCCAGACTCCTCCATAGTAGGACTAGGTGGAAGTCTAGAACCACCACTGCTTGTTCCTAGACCAAAAGGTGCAGAAACTTGTTGTGTTGTCCTGAGAGGAGTTGACTGTTTTGACCTTCTTTCATAGGTTCTTGAAATTGGTGGTGTATAATCAATGTTAGGTACATTAATTATAGGTGTAGTTTGTTCAGTTAAAATTTTAGCAAGCATTTGGGGTAGGAGAGGTGTAAAAATCATATTGCCATCTTTATTCAAATTTTGAAAAACTTTAGGCTTTAGGCAACTGATTTGATAAACAGTAGTGTGAGGTTGCAGTTGAAATTCATTAAGCACAGCTTGCACAAACCTTGGATACATTAAAATTTTGGTTTTACTTTGTACATTGCCTTTCATACTGGTAAAAATATAGTTGGACCAGTTGAAAATCTTATCAATGACTAGACAAACCAAAGGATAAGCCATGGTTGAACTAAATTGCTCATAAGATGTTTTCTTAGGACTAAGGCAATGTAACAAGGTATGAATAAAAAATCTCCAGTGGGGACAAAACCCACTCTTTTTGAAAGTAGCCTTTTTATCAGTGGTATCATACCCCATGGATGATAAAGTATCATGAATGTCAGACATAGGTAATGTGATGTGACCATTGAGATCATCCAAGTGAAGTACTCTCCTTAGGGATGCCTCAGTAACATCAATAGTTACCCCATCTACAGTGGCTCTGAGAGCATCCACTGTTTCATGTGTATCTCTATTCTCAAGTGTTATGGACTGAGCATAAGTCCAAAACTGTTTGATTTGAGAGATATAGATTGTGGGTTTGAAAAGCAAAGCATGCCTTATATGAGTGGTATGAAGAAAATCCACAATCTGATGAAAAACAGGGCCACTCTTCTCGGTATTCTTTTGTAAGTAGGCCACTAGGTTGTGTTCATCTGCAAATTTCAAAGAAGCCATAGAAACTTTTGATGAAAAATATGATTATGTCAGTAAGAATTGAAGTAATGACTAGCCAATTGAGAGAACAAGATATATAGGGTTAGGGTTTATAATTGATGCGCAAGTAAAATTATCTTTAGAAAGTAGTTATAATATTGAAAGAAGATATTTTACTTAAAATATTAACCCTGTATATATAACTATCAGTGGTTACTTTCAACGGCTAGTGAAAAATAAATTACTGACATAATCAGTTGTAATGGCTAGAACAACAGTGGTAAAATAACACTGTCAGTGGAAACTGTGAACTAGCAGTGGTAATTTTTCACAAAAATTTCAAAGAGCAGTGGAAGATAAAATCATTAGAAAACAATACTGCTCCCATTATAGTTTTTAGCAAACTATCAACTATCAACGGATTTGATATGTCTTTACCATGAGCCGTTTGCTATGGACTAGCCAACTCTTAATCATAAAGAATATGGTGAGTTGATAACCATATAGTTTTTGGTAAACTATCAACCATAAACGGATTTGTCAAGTCTTTACCAGTAGTCGTTTGCTATGGACTAGCCAACTCTTAATCATAAAGAATATGGTGAGTTGATAACCATATAGTTTTTGGTAAACTATCAACCATAAACGGATTTGTCAAGTCTTTACCAGTAGCCGTTTGCTCTGGACTAGTTGATTCTTATGTGTATTAGACATGGTGAATCAATAACCATTTGATGTGTATCTCAGATATACACTTTTTAACTCCAACTTCTCATCAAAACATGATATGCATTAGTAAAAGATGAGAATAACCAATTTTGTGATCAACCAAAATTACCTTTAACCAAACTTTTACTCAAGCAAAATATCTTCCAAAGTCAACTCAATAATATCTATATTTACTCCTTGACCTACCCAAATAAGAAAAAGGTAAATATCTTCATTAAATAACCCTTCAACCGACTTTGTCTATATAAGAAGACTTGGCTTAAGGTAAATTTAATCAACTTTCATTCAAACACAATAACTCCAAAACCAAAAGCATGAGCAATCCCTCCAACACTATCAACATCGCTTCTGACTCCGAAGAAGAGTATGTAATGGAATCAGAATCATCTTCAGAAGCATGAAGATGGTTTGGATACTTCCCACCAGGGGCTGGCTCTTCATCCAAAAGATATAAAGAAACTGCTAAGCGAATGCCTGTAGCTAAGCCTGCAAAATCCCTTGAGTTCTACTCCGATTCATCAGATGATGATGATGAAAATGATGAAACCTATTCTCTTGCTAAAGAGTTGCCAAAAGCTCTTTCAATAGCACTGAAAACAGCGATCTCCAATATGAAGCAAATGTCCAATCCAACAAGGTCTGTAATGCTACCAAAACCTCCTCCACATATTCTTGGGCTTCCATGTCCAAGGATGCAATCCACTTTTAAGAACAAGAGAAAGAGAGCCCAGAAGAATAAACATGACTATGTGGGCAAGGGCAAGAGACCAATGGAATAGCTGAAGATAGGTATAGGATGTGCGAGGTGTCAGTTTTTGTGTTTTGACTTGGAGTACTTTTGGTTGTAATGTATGATGTGTTAGTAATGAATTTCCTTTGTTTTTCCTTTTTACACTGAAAGTATGTTACCACTGGTTTCAATATAGTTCCCACTGTAAAACAGAGTCATCAGTGAACAACTTAGATAAGGTCTAATAAACCTAGAGCATCAATTCACCAGAGAGTAACTAACAAAAATCCTTCAGACTAACATAAACCAAACACTGGAATCATAATTTCGTTGGCAATGGTTAATATATTGAAAGAATTAAGCACAGCAGTGGCTATACTCAATAAAGTCAACACTTAAGCATTGATACATTTTCCAAGAATACAGGACTCCAATTTACTCCTCAACTACCTGCACCTTCCCCTCATTAACTTCTTGAATCCAACTTAATATATATTAAACAGATCATTTAACACAAACCACTCAAATCACATACTCCAAAACTTGTACCCTCAAAGATCATCACTTCAGCAACACCATGAGTCAATCAAGTCCAATCAATCTCTCTTCTAGCAGTTCATCTGATAGTTCCTGGGATGATTTTGTTTTGAAAAACCCTGGGAGAGTTGAAAAAGAGGAGTATGAGAAGGTTGTATCCAAGAAGAGAAAGCAGTCACTTGCTCTTTCAAATTCTTTTTCAGCTAGACCTTCATCACTACAACCAGAGCCTCAGGATGCAACAATCAAAGAAGATAGCTCAGATATCAGCTCCTATGTGTCTCCATATGTTACAGATGATGAAACCTCTGGAAGAGTCCTGAGTGTTCCTCCTCTTGCAGCAGTAGCTCCTCCTGAAGAGTTGCAATCATCACATTCACTACCATTTCTACCAGCCCCACCAACAACAGTTCCTTCATCATCCTCACCACCTACTGGTATAGTGGTGATGGGTTTAGCAAGCCCTAGGGTGTATGACTAGATTAACATGCGTGGAGCTCCCAAGGTGATGCCAAACTGGGGCTTTTCTAAGAAGCCATAAAGGATGAATGATGGGTAGGAAGGGGATGGGTTGTTTGTGGTTGTTTTATCAGTTGATGTAGTAATGTTTGTACTTTGTACCTCATGGATGTAATTCTACTGCACTTTCAGTGCAGTTTTGTAATAACAATAATAATCCATGTTTTCTTTTATCATTAGTGTTCCTGCATCACACATCTCAATCCACTAACTTCATTAACAAAAACTAACAGACATTCTATTAGTATGCACAAAATCAAAAGAAAAGACTTGTTGCCAGTCATGTGCCTTGAACACCCACTATCTGTATATCCTTGATCTGACCTTTTCGTCCTTGGATGTTCCTGCACAAATAAGTAAAGAGTTAGTTTCTTTTGGGGACCCAAGCCATGATTGACTTGGATCTGCCTCGTGTATCAATATAGTTAAATCTATCAAAGGTCATTGATACACCATTGGGATTGGTTGTAGAGGTATTTCCTTTAGGTTTCCATTCCCAACGTGCTGAGGCCTTCACAGCATTGCCCATGTCCCCCCTTTTCTTATTAAAAACCCTTGCAGTGGTAACTTTTGAATGAGCAGTGGTAACTGTTGGTTTCTTTTTAGGTACCCACTGTTGGTTATTGTAAACCTTTTTAGTTTAAAAGGTTCTTTTTCCTGTTTGTGCAGATTTATTAAAACTTGTTTTAGTGTTTGCACTTTTAATAGGTGACTTAGGGTGAGCAGTGTTAACAGATTTTGCAGTGGCAAGTGTTTTGAGGCCACTTCTAAGTTGAACTGCTCTTGGGACCATTTTGCAATGGGAATTAGGGTGTACATTATGTTGATACTTGTTAGTCTCCACCCTTTTATACCCATAGACTTCCCTTCTCCCAACATGATAGTCACAATAAGCATGTAAATGATCAAAACTACCACAGATATAGCATGCCTTATTGTTCATAACAAAATCACTACCTAGTTGTTGAGATTTAACATGATTCCAACTCCTCTGGTTACCCCTAGGAGCTGTAGGCTTGTTCCTATACATCTCAGCATACCTTACAGTTGGTCTAGGTTTATTAACTGGTTTTCTAGGTTCCTCTGTAATAGTATTAACAACTTTTGGGATAGTAGTCTCTACATTCTTTTTAACATCATCATCAGCAACTGATGAGTCACTAGCACTCTCAAAAACATCATTATCAAGCTTACTCACTTCCTCACTCTTCACCACTGTGTCCTTTAAAGGACCATATTCTCTAACAAGTTCCTTAAAGTCTTCTAAACCTGTATGAGCTAAATCTACACCTGGAGGTGATGGAACACCTCTTAGTGGTGGTGGCACTGTATTATAACCCATACCAGACTTAGCTTTATTAATTACTTGAGCATTCCAAATTTTATCAATTGACTTAGACTGATGATAACATGTGTCTACAGTTAAATTGACATTTTCAAGTTTCTTTTGGAGTTTTTCAAGCTCCTTTTGGTATGCTTCATTCACAGCAGTTGTATGTTCTACCTCTCTCCTAAGAAGAATCATATCATCATTATAATTTGACTCATTTGCCTGATAGTGCTCTATTTGATTTTCTAATACTGCCATAGCTCTCCTAAGATTAGCCACAGTATAATTAGCAGTATATAATTCTTGCCTTTCATTAGAGTACAAATCATTAAGTCTTTCAACTTCTTTAGCAGCCCTACATGTTTTAGAACAACTATCAAAGTTTTGTACCTCAGAATCAGAGAAAGCCATGAGAGCAAATTCAGTAGCAACAAGAGCAGCATCTGAATGTTCTTCTTCTTGTTCATCATCCATGAAACTCCAATCATATCTCACACCATCAATAGCCAACATTGCCTTTGGTTCTTCCACAGTTGGTCCCTTCTTTTGCTTGTACCATGTAGACATGTTGTCCTTGGTCTTTGGTCTTCTACATTCTCTAGCAAAATGTCCAAACTTGTGGCAGTTAAAGCACTCCACTTTCTTCTTATCAAAACCTGCAGTATCATCACCATTAATGTGAATAGGCTTGCCAGTCTTCTTGTAGAATTTCTTAGCCGTCATGCTAAGAAGAGCTATCTGCCATTTTATATCCATCTCCTCCAAGTCATCTTCATCAATTTGCTCTATGTCTTCATGAGTTAAGACAGAGCCATCAACTTGTGTGGAGATAAAAGCATAAAAGGTAGGATCTCCAATACTAGCAACCTTCTTTTTGGAACATGCAGTGGTAACATTAACATTACCAGTGGAAACTTTAGAACCTACAGTGGCAATATCATCATCACTTTCATCTTCAGAATCATCACTGTCAACAGAATTTGACAACAATGCCAAGCTACTAGAGCTTGTACCAAGTTTCCCTGCCTTCTTCAACCTTTGCTCAATAAGTTTGAAGTTGTTGTAAAGATCATTGAGCTTCATTGTTTCAATGTCTGTTTTGTTTTCCCATACAGTAACATTGGTTTGAAACTCTGAAGGCAAACTTCTTAGAAACTTCAAATTGAGGTCTTCCTTTTCTACCTCAATGCCAAACACAGTTAGTTGTGTAACAATCTTCTGGAGTTTGGTAAAAATGCTATCAAGTGAGTCATTGCTTGAAGCAGAGAAGTTTTCATAACTTTGCTTTAACAATGTCTTCTGAGTCTTCTTTGTTGCATCATTACCACCAAACACTGAGCAAATCTCTTCAAACAGTTCTTTAGCAGTCTTGAATTTGCTGAATGCAATAATCTGGTCTCTAGGAAGAGTCATCAGCAATAGACTTCTAGCTTTAATATCATTCTTCTTTTGAGCTTTTTCAGAATTTGATTTAGGCACAGAAACTTTCACAACATCTGTGTCACCAACTTTTGAAGTACTGGTCACAGATTTGAAAGAATCACCAAGTTGAATTATCTCCCATAGAGCATAGTCCTGTATGAGGAAGTATTGCTCAATCAGTATCCTCCACATCTCAAACTCATTAAGCTTAAGCTTAGGGAGTCTGGGTGTAGAAGAAGAGTTTGATTGATTGTTTTCCATCTCCATTGTCTTGAGAGAGTGAGTCAAGCTAATTCTTTGGATCTTCTAAAACAAAATATCATAACCTTGCTCTGATACCACTTGTTGGATCTAAGACACTCTCCTTGTGTCAATGATATTTTGTATAATATTATCAAGCAAGCGGAATTTACTTAAGTAATACTTAAAAGACGAATTATATGATGTATGAGAGTAAACACAAGTTAACACAAAACTCAAGCTCCAATATTATTAATGAAATAATACGAGTGATCTTGGTATCACTAGGGTTACACCTTGAAGCTTTCGTAGGTAATATTGTAAAGTAATACGTACCTAAGACAATGACCTAGGATCTCCTTTTATACTACAATGAGTCCTTTACAAGATAAGTATATAGCTAACATAATAGAATATACACAAAATCTATTCTATACTTATCAATACGCGTTTAACCATATCATAAACTAATAGCAGTGGTAATAAATAACTTGCAGTGGGAATATGTTTCCACTGCTAGTGTTAAACCAAGCAGTGTAAACCACTACTATCCGTGGTAACGGATTATTCTCAACACCCTACTAAAAATATAGTTGGCACCACGCGCGCCAATATCTTGAGTGACCGAGAATTTTTAGATTCGCTTCAGCAGGTTCACCGCCTCCTTCTCAAGTTCACCAAAAGAAGAGAAAGAGAAGGGGATGAAACTATATCCAATATTAGCGCATTTATTATTATTATTATTATTATTATTGTTGTTGTTTATTATTATTACCATTATTATTATTATTATTATTATTATTATTATTATTATTATTATTATTATTATTATTATTATTATTATTATTATTATTATTATTATTATTATTAGACTAAAATACACTGTTGGTCCCTAAACTTGTCCAGAAACATCACGCTGAGACAAAACTTGCCATTTTCATCGTCAGTAGTCCAAAGTATGAGATTTTGAGGCTAAACCAGTACCTTGACCATTAATGCCCAGGTGAAAGTCCCGTTATATTCCATAAAATCCCGTTATCCCTTTTGTGTTGAGGGTGGAATCGTCTTATTACCTTAATGTATTATGTAGCAGATGTATAATTCAATTTCCCGCCATAATGTCTAATATAACTAAGTTGTGTACTTATAAGCCTACCCAAAAACCCTAATGCAATGTCAATCATGAATTCCAATAATATAAGTAAGAAAATAATAAGCAGCAACCTTGGATTTACTTTATGGCAAATCAGAGAACCTCCTTTATTTGATGACCATGAGAAGGAGAAAAACTCTATAACTAGGAGATATGGTAAGTGTTTTTTTTTCATTTTTTGTTATAATCGTATACACCTATATATTAGTACGATTGTTTAAGTTATTCCCCTTTTAGGTAAGTTTATCGTAACAATGTTTTTTTACATTTTTTATACAACGGATCAACCAGGTTCCTTTAGCATGAGGTTCTATCATAAAGGTACATTCAAATACTGGCCAGGTAGAATATATGATGGAGGTAAGGAATGCAAGGTTGATTATGTTGAAATCAATGAGGTATATGTTGATGAAATGGATGCTCTCATGAGCGAAATATGTTATGATAATAGACAAACCAATTATTACTACTTTGTTAAGCCTGGTAGTATATTGGCTGATGGATTGTTTAGTTTTCGTGAAGCTGCTAATCTTGAGTTATTGAAAGACCTTGTCAAAGACCATAAGTTATAGATGTGTATGTGTAAATAGGTAAGACAAGATTAGAGTTGTCTGAAATGTCCCCATAATCTATTAAGACTGTTTTTTGGGAGATGGATGAAAATAGTAGAAAAGTTGCTAGTGCTGCTATTCAATCTTCTTGTAGACGATTGGTTTTAGATGATCTTGATAATGAGCCTGCACTAGATCCTTTTATGCAACTTACACAAGTACATATGGACCTCAATTATATTGGTGAATCTAGCAATTTTCCAAACATTGAGCCTGTATTTTCCACCCTATACACATCATTTGCCAGCCAACTTGTTCATAACAGTGATCGTGCTTTAGTACTTATGGATGAGGACAATACTATTAAGGATCCTGCTAATTTTGAGGTTAATCTGTTCTGAGTGACTCAGGGGAAGTAGTTAGAGAAATTAGGAAGAGCACTAGTTGATGTCAATAACAGGTTTGAGGAGCGTGATGTTGATGTAAATCTGTTCCAATTGACTCAGGATAAGCATGTAGGGGAAGTAGGAAGCGCATCTGTTGATGCCAATAACATGGAAGAGGATCATGTTGTTGATGTTACTCTGTTCCAAGTGAGTGAGAGTAGTGACTTAAGCAATGTAGTTGATGATTCAATTCAAGCAAATAAAGAGAATACTTGTCAGGAGAATGATGCACAACTTGCTTTGGTCCAAGTAAGTCAGATTAATGAGTTAGGTAAAGCAGGAGCAACGACTAATATAAGTGATGACATGCATTTGGAAAATGATTTACATGTGATGGTTGATGATGTCTTTTACAGTGATTATGTTTCTTACCCACATGCAGGTAAGTCTCATGTGCCAAGGGGTAGGGCAGATTTTGCATCTGGAGTTTATACCACTTTCTTTTATTGTGGTCAGGACTTTCCTACTGCAAAGGATGTCAAAAATAAGGTAAAAGAGCATTCAATAGAAACTAGAAGGGAGTTAATTTTTATGAAGAATGACAAAACAAGAATAAGGGTCAGATGTAGAGGTTGTGTTACACTTTCAGGCCCAAGTGAAGGTCATGGAATGGATATAGGCCCATCTAGAAGTCCATTAACTAAAAGAGGTATAAATGCATTGCTTTCTGGCAAAAAGGACCCTTCCCAAATACTTTGCCCATGGCTATTGTTTGTCGGCAGGCATGGTGAGACAGGTCCATGTTCAGTCAGAAAATATAATGAGCAACATACTTGTTTGCAATCAAGGGAACTCAGAGCTTTTGACCTTAACTATATCTCAAAGCAAATTACAGTACAAATTGAAACCAATCCACGGGTTCCTGTCAAGTCTGTTCATAATCAACTTACCAGCCAATTCAAACTTGAAGTGTCCATGCAGAAGGTTTTAAGGGCCAAAAACTTAGCATTAACAGGCATTAGGGGTGAATTCAAGCTACAATTTACCATGTTGAGAGATTATGTTCAAGAATTGCAGAAGAGAAACCCTAATACAACAGTACTGATGAATGTGGAACGACCTACAGATGAGGCTCTTCCAACAAGAGAATTCAAGAGAATGTATTGTTTGTTTAAGTGCACTGAACAAAGGATTTAAAGCGTGTGGGAGATTGTTGTTGGGGCTAGATGATTTTCCAATTTATGGTCCTTTGAATGGTTAACTGTTGACAGTTGTGGGAATTGATAGCAATAATGGTATATACCCTTAGGTTATGCTTTTGCTGAATCAGAAAACATAGGATCATGGACTTGGTTTCTTCATTATTTATCCGATGATATAGCACTTGAGCCAAACCCAATCATCACTTTTATTACTGACATGCAAAAGGAACTCCCTTAACCTGTTCATGAATTAAAGTCCCTCTATTTTGAAACAGACAGTAAACATATATGATTTTGTGCAGGATATCAGTGAAGCTTTAAGAGATGTTTTTCCAGCTGCAGAACATAGATTTTGTATTAGAAGTATTCATGAGAAAATGAAACTTCAATGGAAAGGTAGGGCCTTCAAAGACCATCTGTGGAAATGTGTAACAGCCTCAACTGTTGTACAGTTTGAGAAAGCTATGGCTGATTTCAAGAAATTTAATCAACCAGCCATGATTGGTTAAGTAAGATAGCACCGATCGATTGGTAAAGGTCATATTTTTCATGTAAGTCATCTATCTGTTTAAGTTAATTTGTATTTGTTAATGCAGTATAAATATTTATAATTAATACATGTTTATTTGTAATCTTTAGGGAGACCTCATTCTGATGTGTTACTTAATAACATGTGTCAAGTGTTTCATGACAAAATAATTGAGGGTTTAAACAAACCAATTATTACAGCCTTAGAATACATTAGGGAATATTGTATGAAGAGGATAATGCATGTTGTGATGGTGATTGAGAAGAGTAATGGGCCACTAACACCAACTGCACAACACATGCTAAAGGGTATTAAGAAAGAGGCTGTTAAGTATAATGTTTTATGGAATGGGGGAAGTAAGTTTCAGGTTAGTGGACCATGGGGTGACCAATGTGTAGTTAATGTTGTAGAAAAGTCTTGTACTTGCAGAAGATGGGAGATAACAGGTTTACCATGTAAACATGATGTTGCTACCAATTGGAATATGGCTTTAAATGGGCAACAAGTTGGATGATGCAGATTTTACTGACTAGGTTTTAATATTTATAAGTATCTCGTTTACCTATGGTCTACCTTATGCACTAACGGGCAGTGTACCGGATCGTGTGTAGTGTAGTAATCGGTAAAACCGAGGTCGTCCCAAGAGCTATGTGAGCAGATTCTAATTAAGTCTAATTGTCACTGGTTTTAATGGTTTTAAGATTGAAATTATTAATTAACTAATAAAGCAAGAAATGACAGAAAGCAAATAAAAGTAAAGGCTGTGATCAGTAGAGGAGAAGTGTGCTAACCTAGTTACTCATCCTATCAAGTTATGTTCACGTCTAATTACTTCCAATTGCTTCAAGTGGGCTAGGACAGCATTTGGTCAGTTCGTCCTAACCTATCAGCAAAGGTTTCCACCGGAGATCAAGCTACTACCCTTGAAAGTCCAGTTGTTTTTAGTCCCCTAAGCCAAGTCATTAAGTTCCGCTGCATGCAAGATTCATAACAATGAGTGCACGGGCGCTAGCATCTTAGACACTCATCCCTAACTTCTTAAGTTCATCCAAATGGCGGATGATCATTTGGTCAGTTCGCACAAGCGAATAAGGGTTCTTACCCTTCCCACTCAGTCTACCTACTTAAGGTCAGTTGGTCAATTCTCCTAAGCAACTAGACACTACCGCCATTCAAAACTACCGAAACAAGGGTAGCTACCAACAAACTATGCATGCATACACTAGAAACAATTATACGGAAGCAATGTAAACATAAACATAACAATTAAGGAATCATAAATAGGCTAGCACCAGAGGTGCTTAGCCGATCATATTAAATGAAACAATCAATTCAATGTTTAACATATTGAAATACATGAATCGAAAGTAAAAAGAAAGATAATCGCTAATGCTTATCGTTAGGGAGTGATTTCTCCCTTGGAGATGTCTCCGTATGCTCCTCAAGATCTGCCTTCAGTCCCTTACTCACGTTCTCTGCTTTGTGGTGTGGAGTGAATGATGTGAAATGCAGAATTTAGGGCTGGTATTTATAGGCGAGATCTAGTTACGGTGTAACTTAAGTTGAGATTTACGCCGTAACCTATATAAATCCATAATTGCTCTCGTTAAAGCTGATTACGGCGTAACACATGGAATGAGTTACACCGTATCTTCAATACAGGTTACAAAATCATGATTACGTTGTAATCATTGGAAAGAGTTACGGCATAGCTTGCAGCGGCGTGGAACATTATTTAACCTAATTGGTTACGGCATAATCCTAAGATGGAGTTACGCCGTAATCTGCTGTTGAGTTGGTCTTCTGAGTCACGCTCTTGTTACGGCGTAATGTAAGAGAGGAGTTACGCCGTAATTACTTCACAGTGGGCATACTATCATATATCTTCAATAAACTCTCCAAATCCGCATCTCATTAGCTCCAATGCTCGTAATTTACCTGAAAGTGAAATATAGAGGAAAACAAGCATAAATCCATATAAATGATATAAAATACGAGCATTATCGTGGGGAAATTGACACTTAATATTTTCAGGACTATTTGATGTTATCATTGGAGCTGTAGAAATATGGACTCATCCTTGTTACTATCTTATCACTTGGGAGGCAACTTACAAACACCATGTCGAGCCTATAACTAGCAACGAACATTGGGAAAAATCAACTGTGCCAACAACCATTGTTCCACCGAAATCCGAAACAACTCTAGCTAGGTCAAAAGGTAGAAAAAGAGTTAGGATAGTTCTTGAAAGTGAAGAGATTGTGAAGAATGGTAAGTTGTCAAGGGCTTGGAAGAGTGTTAAGTGTAGTATTTGTGGCATTTCTAGACACAATCGGAAAACATATCTAGGGCATGGTGGAGCTTAAAGTAGTCAAACTGGCCCTAAGGGAAATGTCAAACCAGTGCCTAAAAAAGCTGCAGCAAAGAAGACACGTCCTAAAGGTAACAAAGTAGCAGCAGATAAAGAAGCTGAAAATCAAGATCAAGCAACTGAAGCAACTGGAATCTTTGTTATAATAGCATCAATGTCTTATGTAGTCTTGACTGAATTACTTTTCACATGCTTACCAGAAATATGTTTCTTTAAAATGTTGATTGTCGAGTTTTTGGCTTGAACCTGAGCTTTTAAATCGTTTATTTCAAAAAATTCACGAAATTCTGGATTTTTACATGGTTTCATAGATTGAAAACTTTTCTCCTTTCTTTGTATTGCAATTTCAAGTGAAATGCAATGTTTTTCAAGTTTTGAGAATTTGTTTGAAAGTTCATGTTAGGAATTAGAAAATTCCATAGTGAAGTGTCGGTCACCCCAAATGTTATCTAGCTTAAGTTAGCTCGTAGACTTGTCATTAGTTACGTTATTTAGTAGTTTATTTATTAGTTTGTAGCGTAGTATAGTTTAGTGCAACACCGTGGAGGAAGGACGGGTCTTTACCCACTGTATCCCTGATCCACAGGCCGATAGGAGGTCGTATTTCTTGTAACTATAAATACCCCTTCCATCCATGGAAGGGGTGGTGCTTCTCATAATCTAATATTCAACATTTGTGTAAACCTCTAGCAAGAACACCCTCTCTCTCTCTACTAACTCTCTAACCATGGCAAACATGTATTTTGATCATCCAAGACCACCAGAATCATCAACACAATAAAATTAACGATCCTACAATTGGTACCAGAGCCAAGGTTGATGTGTTTTGATGATTTCTTATGGTTTTGATTCGTGTTTGATACTGTTTGTTTTGTGTATTTGTGTGGTCGGAACATTGTTTTGGGTAAACTGTTTTTTACAAACAAGCTTTGTGTTTTGTTTGATCAAAGAGGTGTTATGGTCATATCTGTTTCAAACTATTTTGGTACGCTTTCATAGTCTGAATTTAGTGTTTATTAGTGTGGATAAAACAATTTTCTAACTATGTATTTGTACCATTTTCACCAAAGCAGTCTCGTGATATCATAACTGTCCTGTGCTATATATGGTCAAAAACAGTTTTTTTGTCAAGTTTATGTTAGTTCATCTTTTTCTGGTCATATTCGTGGGTCAAATGAAGCCGTTTTTCTTGTCACTTTTTCTGGGTTCATCTTAGCGAGTTGGTATGCTTCCTGTAGCGACTTGTACCTGGTAACGAGTTGTTGACTATTGAGTCAACAACTGTAGCGAGTTGGCTTAGCGACTTATGCTAGCGACTTGACTCTTAAATAGCTAGCGACTTGCTTTAAAAAATACCAGGTAGCGACTTGCTTCGAAAAATGGCTAGCGACTTGGACATGATAAAGACAGAACTGAAGAATGAGAGGACTAGACCACGACCACTTACCAACACTGACTTCTACCAAATACCAAAAGACTCAACCAAGTTTCAATGATCTCAGATCTTGTCGTGTGTATTCTTGTCACGTCATGATTCATAAAGGGTCCAACACACGAAACATAATCATCACCGATCAAATTCTTAACCTATCCCTATCTCTAATCTTTTTACTCTATGCTTGAAAAATAGATCAAATAGAGTTCATGTCTAACAACATCATAATTAATCAACCATGTCTTATGAATCTCAGAAGTATCTCGTGAATATCTGAAGACAAATCAAGACCACCAAGGGCCTATCTCACGAAATTTATTTTCATCACTGATTCAGTTTCAAGCTAACTAATTATCAAAGTTCCAAATCGAATATTAAAAACAAGCATTGAAAACACTAGATCTCAGCCAAGCTCCCCTCTTAAAATAATCTTTGAAAGATTTGTGTTATGAGCTAATATCTTCACAAATCTATGGTTAAAACAAAGACTCCAACAAGACTCTAAAGTTATTCGATTCAAGGACCTCAGATTCTTTTACTTTCATGCTTATCAAGCTCATAACGAAACCACTATGGTCATTATTCGAAAGTTAAAAGTAACTCTTCACTGATCCATGTTGAAGCATAGCTTCATTTTTATGTTCGAACTTTTTAAGATCAAACAAAAACCATTCGGTTTTCATTCGAGTCTCACGTTCGCTTAAAGTCATAACATCACAAAAATACGTCAGTGGTTTAATAAGTAACCTACCTTAACCTGGATCATGTCCTTCAACTGCATACGCCATCCCTGTGGCAGTCTCAAGTTTCTCGAAGCCATCCCTGTGGCTGAGAAAAGTCCAAACCAAGTCATGTTTTGATATATGGTGAGTTTGATAATGATTAGGGTTGGAATGATTTTATTCTTGTGAAATGAGAAGTGATGAGAGTGGCGAAATGTTTTGATTTATGAATGGAGGCGTATGATTTTGTTGTGTCTAGAATTGAGAGAGTTTAGGGTTTGTGTTATGAGGTGCTTGTGTGTGATGGTGGCTGATTTTTTTTGGAGAGATATTAGGGTTTGAAGGATAAGTTTGTACTGAGTTCATGATGGGGGCGTACTAATGTGAGAGAGATTAGGGTATGTAAGAGTTTAGTGGTATCTTATATCTTCCATGAATTAGGGTAGTCATGAGTTGTATGGGCTTCTCACCAAATCGAGCTCATGGGTTTTTCTTATGAATTTGGATCAGTTGGAGTGACTGAAATGGGCCTTTAGGACCTGCTTGCATATCCATCATATATGGAAAACGTCTCCCATGTTGGGCCCGGGCATGCATTTTACTGAGGGTCATTCACTATCTCAAAAGTCAAAAATGTTATCATATAAGTCATGAAATTACTAAGAACTTGACATTACATTATCACAAAAGTCACGAAATAATGTTGGGCCGTAGCATGCGTTTTGTGATGCATCATTTAACTTAGTTGAACTTGGGCTTTTTATTAGTGCTTGTTCATGTGCCAAACTTGGAATAATGGATGTATTAGTCTTTGTTGGACTAATTATTGGTAATGTCGTGGGTCTTCTAATGCTAAAATGTTTAATGGACTTACACTTTATGATGAATTGGGCTTGAATGATTTGAATCGGGCTTAATGGATTTTAGATCGAATGATTATTGGTGATAATGAGATCTAATTATGAGATTTGTCGATGAGATTTGATTGGTTATGAGAGTTGATGATGAGATTTGTTGTGATATGGGGCTTGATTCTTTGGTTTATGCATTTTCACAAAGGATATTCTATCACCGCTTGAATTGTTATGGGTATTTGGTTGACCACGGGGTTGTTTGTACGGCATTTCTTATTTGAATTTGAAGTGAGGTTTTGTCGAAGATGACTTGTTTGGGCGTTTATTGAGGGTGATAAAGACTTGGCTATTTAGTTACGGTAGTGATTCTTTCTCGCTTAACCCACAACGTAGCTATCACTTCGGTGTCTCACGCAGTTGAGGATACGTCAAGAGGTTTTGTACATTGGGTACACCGTTTCTTTTTCACGAGGATTAGTGCAAGCTTAAGTAACAAATCCGGGGAATGTTACTTCATGATCGAGTTTGGTATATCGGGTTTACTTCTCCATGTGGTCACAGCAATAGCCGACATAATATGTGAACGATGTGTTTTCCAGAGTATTTATTGGATGGTTGATGATACTGATGATGTTAATGAACCGTTGATGAACCACTGCATATTCCCCTAAAACAGATATTCACAGAAACCAAAATTGTCATAACTCATTCAAGCTAACATTGTTTACGGTTTTGTCTTGATTTTGTAAAATCCCGCGAAAGAACCTATTTCTCGGTTTAAATCATAGACATGTAAAATCCCGTGAGAATGGAAACATCCTGGTATTGGTAAAGTGCATTTCCGGATCTGTCTTACGGTTTATTCTTGGTTTTGTAAAATCCCGCGAAAGAAACTATTTTTCGGTTTAAACCATAGAATTGTAAAATCCCGTGATGATGGAACCATCCTGGAGAATGAGAAAGTGTAATTCTGGATCTTTTCTGATGTTGGTGCTACAGTTTCTGCTTCGAAGAAGGGATAAAAGGGTGTACTTCATAAATTGGATGTGTGTTTGGATTTTCGTCATGGCAGTTTGGTTATCACTTGGTTTTACGGGATTACGTGCTTTTTTAACCATGGTCGGGATGATACCATTATCATAGTTCACTTAAAACGTCAAAGAAGGCTAGATTTGAGCTTTTAATCAGAAGATGTGACAACGGGGTTAATTCACTATTATTTATTTGAGGTTGAAGTGAAATATCACGGGCGAGTGTACTTAGTATCTGAAGGTATCGGGGATGGTTGGATGAAGATTCTTCATGATCCTTGTTCGAGCTTATTATCAAAATCGAAGACTTGGAAATCTAGTTATTGTTGGGTGACTTTTACCTCTTCTTTTACCACTTGGGGGAATTGGGCTCTTATCACCTCAAAATAACTATCACTTTAAGGAGTTACGTTGTAGTGCTCAGTGTCACATTCAATTGTGGATTTTCAAGAGGTAATGTACGTCTATTACTTGATGGTTGGTTGGTTGAAGAGTGTAGAGTACATAGAGATTCAATGGAGCATGAATTCTCAGCACCGCTCTTTGTTACATATGTTCAAGTTTAAGTCACGAGTTCGGGTTAGTTTACTTCAGGGTCAAATTCATCATATTGGGTTTTCTCCATCAGCTGTCACTACAAAGAGCCTACTGAATGATAATGGGGTTGATTACATGTTTTGCCAAGAGAGCAGAAAAGAGAGAGATTATGACGTCTGTTCACATCAGTTCAGGCCTCGTACTCTAAAGAAAAGAAATGTGTACGTTTCAGTGCGCATTATCTTCGAAAGAAGAGAAATCTTCTTATGACGTATGAACACAACAGTTCATGCCTCGTTCCTCAAAGAAAAGAAAAGTGTACGTGTCAGTGCGCTTTATCTTCGAAAGAAGAGAAATCTTCTCATTAATGACCATTCTCATCAACATGCTTCATGCTTTTTCCGCGCGCTTTCATTTATCAAGTGAACCGGACTACCGATGATTGTTTTCTTATTCCACTTGCTCAACTATGATGACGATGGCAACATCCTGTGCTAATTTTGCGGGGGAGAAGTGTGAATTGACTACATTTGGATGATTTTCACTTGTTTAATCAAGAATGGCATCTCCGTATGCAATTCTTGAGGGGGAGAAGAAGTGTGATAATTTTGCATGGTTGATTGATATATGAGAATAAATGGTCAAACGGCTCCAAACTCATGTAAGAACCGAGCTTCTACTGATCGGATCATCTTTACATGGTGTTTCTTCGAAGAGCCGTTGGTTGACATCTTCACTCGGATTGATGAGTTTATCGACAAAGTGCTTCCGGTTAATGCTTCACGTATACATCAACATGATGATTCCGAACAATCTATCTGTTCTTGTTTGATGTGATTGGTAGTTTGGTGTTACCATCTTGTGTGTTCGTTGCGGCCTGATTGCTGATTTCCTTGATGAACATCTTTCTGTTCTTGTTTGATTGGGAGGGATTTTAGTTAAGGGGATTTGCAAGATGTAAGTTAATTGGGATGCTTTTTGGTGGGATGCTTTTTGGTGTGAGTTGAAGATGTTAATTATCTATTCCCCAACTGGACAATCTTGAAGAAGGTCGAGTCTAAAGTCTGTTCTACATTTCTTGCTATATGTTAGAAGACCAAAGACGAGTTGCATTTGATTATCTAAAGACCTCTTCTTAATTCAAGCATTCATCATAAAGATTGTCGGTTAAGGGGAGAGCACTAATTGGGGGAGAGTGAAAAGTCAGATTTAATCCCCAATTAGACTTGCTCATTCTGTTCTTCAGCAAGTTGATTCCCACAAAGACTTCAAGCGATCTTCTCAACAGATTTCAAGTATTTGGGCTGATAAAGTGTTGCTGATTCTGAAGTGTCAAAACCAGCAAGGGGGAAGGAGACACGCATCTAAACGCGAGTAAACATTGATGAGCTTAATACTTCTAAGTAATTGAAGATATCTCGGGAAGACAAATGTTATTACCGCAGAGAAACTCAAGGTTTGACTCATGGCGAGTAAACTTGATGAACTTAATTCTTCTAAGTAATTGAAGATATCCCGGGAAGACATTTGTCATGACCGCAGAGAAACTCAAGGTTTACTCATCAAGGCGTTTAGTGTTATTATTCCAACTACGTGGGGGAAGAGATGTAAGAGTTAGTTTCTGATGATAAAAAGAGGTACACAAGTGTGTGATGATTTTGATGTTATCACAATCATCAGGGGAGAGAGATTGTGTACATTGGGGATGCTCAGCTGTTTTACTTGAGGGCTTAATCAGTGATTCAGAGATATAATCACTTATTCCGGTGTTGACATCCGCAGAGATTGTCACCCGCAGAGATAAACAGTGATTCTGCATGCTTCTTCAATGTTATCGGTTATTCTCTCTTTGGGCATTATGGTACTTTGGGTTCTTGAGCTTCATACACTTTCTTCAGGGGGAGAGAAAAGTATACATCGGAGTTATTCTTTGGCTATTGGACTTAATCTGCTACTTCGATGGTATAAGTTTCTTTGTCTTCGGGTATGTGTATTCGGGTTCGTGAGCTCTAGTCTAAGAGACTGACTGCATCAATTCAACTACATGGGGGAAGTAGTCTCTTGACACCTTTTGGAATGGATTGCTTCTGACTTCAGTGGAAAAGAAATTTGAGAAGATTATATATGAGTGGGATGATACGTTGCTGTTATTGGATGATATAACCCCGAACGAAGAATCACAGTGATTTTTCTTAAAAGGAGCAGCAAGTTCGATGATAATGGTGTGCTTCTTTGTGCACCTGGCTAAGAGAAGCTTGAAAGAAAGCTTTGAATCTGCTCAGCTAAAGGATTTTCGGTTTGGGGGGAAGCTGCCAGAGTCTCACTTTCAGATGGTTCAATTTCTTTCTTCAAATGCAAGAGCCTCGGAAGCTTTGGTGGTGAAAGTTTTAGGGATGATGACTTCTATCTTCTACAACGGGGCTGCTCGATATCCTTATCTCGGTACTCGTATCATCATCTTCTTTAACTATATCATCTATTCTATCTTTGTAAATATTTTTCATAAAACAAAATACAAAAATATAAAACCAACAAAATCAAAATAGAAAATTATAAAACCAACAAAAAGCCATAAAAATCAGAAAATTTGAAAAAGACCAAAAATATTGTTTTTCTAAGACATGTCTTCTGGTATCGATAACATCTACGGTCTTAGAAATGTCATTCAATAATGGCACGGGATTTTAGATGAAGTTCGAGCAGGAGGTGTAAATATTTCTTTCTAAACATGTCACAAACTATGGCTTACAGTTATTTCAGACTGTAACCCGGGCTTCAAAAAATGGCTTGCAGTTACTTCAGACTGTAACCCGTGCTAAAACTATGGCTTGCTATTATTTCAGATGGCAACCCGCTCTTTAAAGGAAGGAAAGTGTTGCGCTAAACAATTTTTCAAATATTTCGTGCACTTATCCTAAAAACAAATGAGGAAAGTATGTCGAAGGACTGCTGTTCCTACACAAATGTTTTTCCGTCTAAAATTCTTCAGAAAAATATTTGTTGTATTTCAAAATGGTGGTAAAATGAGTTGCTTAAAAAATCAATCAGGATCAGAGTTTTCGTATTAATTCGCAAAAACTCAATCGATGACTTCAGCACTCTTAAAATTTTCACAAATTGAGTCATTGACTGAGGGGGATAATGTTTTCAAATCTATATCATCTAACGAGCTTTCTTAATTATCCTACTTGCTTAATTAAAAATGATATTTGCCTGTGTCGAAGGACTAGGAATTTAGGATATGATTGTTAGGTTTAGATGATTAGAGTTTGATTAACACATAAACCCCATGCCTTATATGATCTGATTGTTATGTTGAATTGACTTTAATTAGTCGATTGCTGTTAGGGGTGATGTCGACCACCATATATATGTATGTGTGTTCACTAACGTATGCAGGTATATTGGTTATAAGAATGTTCCCGATCCGGATCCCACTATTGATGATGATTGGATGCCGAAAGGAAAGGGTAACTATCTCTTGGGTTAACAAATGAAGAAACGGAGCTTAATTGGACTTCAATGGAGAGTTGGCATAAATGCAACGTAAGAGGTCTCACTGCATCAGCAGATGATTTTCTTCTAAGTGATTGAAGAAACGGAGCTTAATTTGACCTCAGTTGGCATTCAAAATGCAACGTAAGAAGAAGTCTCACTGCATTTGCAGACGGTTTTCTTCCAACCCTACAGCAACAACAACGGAAGCTTCTCAACCACTAACGTATCTTTGTGCAGGATACCATTTTTAAACAATTTTGAATAAATTTGAATAAATTGTTTTGAAAAATAGAATATATTGTTTTGAAAATATATTGGACTAAATTTTGAAAATCACCGGACTTCATGTTATCAAAACCTAAGTCACTCAATTATTGACTTCTGTCATGGATTGAGGGGGAGAGTGATTTAAAATAAAAATATTTTCAAAAGATGTTTCTTCAAAAGCGTCCGTTTGTACGCTAAAATGTGGTGATCTAAAGATTTAATGTTATGTCATGGTATGATTTTTTCTTTAGAATCAAGGTCTTTCAAAATGAAATTTTTTCTGTTCTTGTTTGATTGTGAAATTGTTTTATTTTACTAAAAGATCTCTTAAAAACTATCATACCTGACACTAACAATCTTTAATGTTTAAATCTGTTCCTATCTGTCATCTTTCAGAATTAAATCTTGCCACGTCTTTCCCCAAAATTTTCTAAATGATTTAAATCTATTGGGATCACAAATCTCAAATGGTTTGAAATTTTGATCGCGGGAAAGATCGTGATTTAAATCTCTTATCTGTTTAAATGGAATTGGTTTTAGTCCTTCAAAGGCACTCCTGCCTCCATGTGCCAAACGATTTCAAATACACAATGCACATGTTGAGGAGGAGGATTTATCCAAAAACCAGATGAGTATTTAAACAAGGCCACATTTTCTCCCATGTTTTCTAAACCTAATTAAATCACTTGGGATCCAAAATCTCAAAGGATTTGATATTTTTGATCGGGGGAGAATTTGTGATTTAATAATGAAATTTGATAAAAGTTGATCGTTTTGATTCAGTTGTGCAGGCTGCTCTCTCATATGTGCTAAACGCTTTCGAATCTCGAAGCACATATTGAGGGGGAGCAAAACCATCGAGGTACAAAAGTTTTTTAAAAGAGATTATAAAGTACCTTGATTGTGTTTTCAAATGGTTTTCTTAATGGATTTTGTGATTGTGGATGTGCTTCAAAAGAACTCTTGCCTCTATGTGATAAAAATGATTTCAAAAATCCTATGCACATATTGAGGGGGAGAATTTTACCAAGAAAATCAAATGGCTTTTTCGTATGAAAATTGTGATCAAAGAAAATATTTCAAAGTCCTCTTGCCTCCATGTGCCAAACAATTTCTAAATCACACGCACATGTTGAGGGGGAGGTTTTCTAAATTATCAAAACTATTAAGGTACAAAATGCTTTGATCTCGTATCACAAGTACCTTGATTGTTTTTCCAAATGATTTTTCGATTGGTTTCATGAAGGAAAGAACAATACCAAAAGACCGACCAATTTACTTTATGCATGGTGTTATAAGGATGGTTAGGTTAGGTATTCGTTCCCATGATCCGCCAGAACCGGAGGGATCTACCCATGGACAATCCACTAGATAGTGTAGAGTCCTTAGGTATGATGAAAAAAGGAGAAAAATGAGAATATGGGAAGAGTGCGGACTGAGACAGAGCTAGTACTGGAATAAACCCAACAAGGTTCTAGTTATGAAGTCTCGGTAAGCACTGAAGGGGTTGAAGAATGAAAAAGAACTGAATGTGAAAAAGGGTGAAAAGAAATAGCCCTCCATCAATTCAACCTTAGGGCAGAAACCGGGTTCAATACATATGCTACTGGTTGTTACTAAGGTAACACTGGTATTGAAGACAAGACGTCATGGACCCAGTGACGCACTGCACTAAACTTCCCAAGCCACTCAAGTTCCTCTTAAAAGGGCTTGTTTCATTCTCACAGGGAACCGACATAATCTATCGACTTTCTCTTAGAGATTGTTGATATTGAAGAAGGAGACCCTCTCCCTAGTCTCCGACACAGGAACCAAATGTGCACTATTGAGTCTAGAGCCAAGAGATCATCCACAATATCTCGTTAGGACACTAAATTCTTGAAGACTTGCTTTTTCACACAATGTGGAAAGTAAGTATATATTAAGAGTCCTACGCATTATCCTTGTGGTATTGCCAGAACATCCGAGTGATATGTAAATTTCACAATGAAGATGGAAATCCCTCTAGAGCCTACATCAAACAAGCTCTTGGTGGGTGACATGTAAGATCTTCTCGTAAGATCAAACTTGTGACAACTGGATAGAAACAATGGGGCGATTCAGTCTTGAATCAACCTTGGTCCAGGAATGGAATTGACGAATACTTTTGGAAAAACCGTTCGATGTGCAAATCTTCTTTTCTCAAGCACGTCGAATGTGTATTCATTTCAAACACAAAAAGTATCTCTAATTGAATAAAATACTTTTAGAAAAACCATTCGATGTGCGAATCTCTTCTTTTCGCTAGCACGTCGATTGTGTACTATTTTCAAATACAAAAAGTGTTTTGATTGAAAATTGATCTTTCTCATAAAACCTTCGTCGTATTGCAAAACTCTTTATTCTAAGCAATATGCGATTGTTTTCAAATCAATTTTTCATCAATCAGTGAATCTCAATTCGCTGGTTCACTCACTCCGTGTTGTCTTCTTTGAGACGTTCCGGTTTGAGAACAGCTAGAACAGCTGCGAAACCCTGTCAAGGAGATTCTTAGGAATCCTACCTGATCACAGGCAGTACTTGTACTGATCAACGGGGAACCATGGGCGGTGTACCTCAATTCAACGAAAGTGATCAAAGACACTTTCGTGCACTTTATTGCTAACTGTCGTATGCAGGTACACCCCGACGATTGCAGTTGATCAGAATTGAGGAGTCAATCCAAAGCCGCATGTTCACAGCAACCTCACTTAATTAAAGAAATCATGACTGGTGCATATCTACATAACCTGGTTCTGATATTTTTATACTATGCTTCTGCTACGCTGCTGCAAATATCATGAACCAGTAAGGCTTCCGCTACTCTGATGGAAAGATGTCATGATTCAAAAGTGTGAGCATGTCGGTCCGAAAGTCACAACTTCACATGATGGCAACACAATAAAGGGTGATCCAGAGATTTACTGTGGCTGATGATCTCAATGAAAGCTCGAAGATCATCAAAGATGTGGATCAGTTAAAGGCCTCCACTAAAAGTACAAATCAGTGCGGACTTTGAAGAATCACTACTAAAGCACAAAGATTGTTGAAATGAAGAATTGAAGTCTACGAGCTCAAGAACAAAGATATAATAGAATGCTAGGATTCGAAATGTAAAACATGGGGTGACCTCCCTTAGGGGGAGATTGTTAGGAATTAGAAAATTCCATAGTGAAGTGTCGGTCACCCCAAATGTTATCTAGCTTAAGTTAGCTCGTAGACTTGTCATTAGTTACGTTATTTAGTAGTTTATTTATTAGTTTGTAGCGTAGTATAGTTTAGTGCAACACCGTGGAGGAAGGACGGGTCTTTACCCATTGTATCCCTGATCCACAGGCCGATAGGAGGTCGTATTTCTTGTAACTATAAATACCCCTTCCATCCATGGAAGGGGTGGTGCTTCTCATAATCTAATATTCAACATTTGTGTAAACCTCTAGCAAGAACACCCTCTCTCTCTCTACTAACTCTCTAACCATGGCAAACATGTATTTTGATCATCCAAGACCACCAGAATCATCAACACAATAAAATTAACGATCCTACAGTTCATCAAAAGCCTTTTTATCAACCATATTATCTGTTTTGAAATTATTAGTCTCAGCCTCAACCAGTGAACATTTATCATAATCATGTTCAGCATTTAGGTCAGTTTGTTTAGGTACATTAGCAGATGCACAATGTTGAACATTTAAGGGTACCTCATCACATGACACATGTTCATTTATCGGTCTGATATCTGCATCTACATCATGTGTAACAAGAATCACTGAACTGCTGGTTGTGTCAAGCTCATCTGCCTCTGATTCTCTGCATTCAGCGACAACTGATCCAACATCCGATGCTTTACCTGATTCAACATTACAATCACTTGATTGCACCCTACTTTCATTCACCTTGACATCATTCACAAGAGTGTGTTGTGCCCTTTCCTCAATATACTTCCGAACATTATCCAAGAGTTGGATAAATGTTTCTCTGAACTCAGCTGCATCCATACCAGTATGAACAACAAAACATCTTTCCGTCATATCATCTTCATAATCACCACGGTACTCTCCATTGATGAATGACTGGAACTGGTTGTAGATCACCTGAAGTGCAGCCTTGGATCCATCTGCTTGAAACTTTTTCTTGTCAAGTTGCTGCTCTAGTTGTTCCAAGTTCAAGAACAAAGGTGCTTGTAAAAGTCTGAATATCTTGACGGAAGAAAGTCTCAAATGCACGTTCAAATCCCATCTTAAATCCATTGGTTCCCTTAAGAAGTACAGTGAGGTGTGAAAGAAGTAGTCGGAAATGTTCCAAGCAGTTGAGTTTAGCCTTGTCAATTAATTGTTGGAACTGGTGCAATTCAGTATCATGTGAGTTTGAACACAAAGATTCCACTTTAGCATTATCCGACTCAAAGTTGTTAATCAGTTGTTCATCATTGGGAATCTTATGGTCATCGATCATGTCGTACAATTTAAGTATCTCAGTAATAACTGAATCTGAGGAGTTTGACATGATGTGAAAGTGCACGGGATTTTACAAGTCTGTGATTTAAACCGATAAATAGAATCTTTCGCGGGATTTTACAAAATCAAGACGAAACCGTTAAGCAATGACCAATAGAACGTATTAAGATGAATTATGTATCGACATAATGATATACAATTTTGTGTTAGGACTTATGACTGTTTGTAGGATTAGCTAAGATGTTGTTTAGTTGAGATTTGGATTGGTTGTTGCACGATTTTACGGAGAAATTTAGGTCTAAAAACATAAAAACCTCAATTACTTCTGTTCGGAGCGGATTTAGGCCTCAAAGTTTAGTTTATTCGGCGTGCCATTCTCCTCGTTCTCACGGTCATTTTGATGGGTAGAACGCTGAAAACAGAGTTACGATTCAAAAGTTATGGCCGTTTGAAGTTTTGTCGGGAAAAGTCAACAAAACGCACCCTAGACAACTCGTTCCCAAGACAACTCGCACCCTAGTCAACTCGCTTTGATGACAACTCGCTTAATGTGACAACTCGCTTATAAGACAACTCGCTTCAGGCACAACTCGCTTAGTCTGACAACTCGCTTATAAGACAACTCGCTTCAGGCACAACTCGCTTATGTGACAACTCGCTTAAGCTGACAGGTCGCTTAAACGACAACTCCCTTAAGGTACAACTCGCTTAAACGACAACTCGCTTAAGGTACAACTCGCATAACATGACAACTCGCTTCACAAATTAAGACAACTCGCATACAAGAAATACACTACGAGACTCAACTCGCTTCCAGCCAATATTAAAAAAAACACCACTTTTCAATCCAAAAACAACTCAACCACGATGATTCAAGCCTTCCAAATCAAAACCTAAACACTTATAATGATTCTAAACACAAAAGTACAATCAAAATCCAAACTTTAACACTAGAAATGATCCAAATGATGTAAACTACTCTAAACTCATTCAAACCCAAAAACCTTATGAAAACCACTAGAAATCCAAGAACATGAAAGATGAGTGATCAAACCGTGGCTCTTGATACCATTTGTTGTTGGGTTTTACTAATCATAACAATTAAAGTAAACACGTAAACATCATCAAAGCATGCAGCGGAAGTAATAGGAATAATACTTGTAAATTAATTAACCGAATTAAAAGAATATGCGTACCTTTTGCGAATCAATGCAATTAGGGTTTATGAAAGCCCCAAATTAAGATCAAATACCAAGAAACCTTAAATCCTAATAAATTAGGGTTTAATACATTCGACTACACTAAAATTCGAACACCCAAGTTACCAACACAAGTGCATTGGCCCTTCGTTCTTGTACACACGTATTAGTAGCGAATCAATGAGGAAAGCTAGGTTCTTGATCACAATAGATTAACCAAACACCTTTGTTATGCTCAAGGTCACTCGTAAATCCCTTACAATGGGGATTCACTCGTTGATCTAAGAACAAGAGGGAAGAAAGAAGAAGTTTAGCCTTCTATTGAAATCTAGTGTACCAAAGGATGAATACATGGGGATGTATTTATAGCCTTATGGTATATGTCAAGATTACTATGGTTTCCGATGTGTGATTCCATAGGTTCGGCCAAAAACAAGCCCAAAAGAGGATTCCTAAAACCTTCTCTTGGCTAGTTAACTTTTCTTCATATCCCGTTGACATTTAACGACCGATAATCAAAACTCCGTTAAATCCCAACTCTCGTTAATTGTTTTATTCGTGATCAAATAATTAAATACAACATTTTATATATTAATTATTTATACATTGATTCTCATACGTAATGTGTGCAATCCCGAAGTCTCGAGTTCGAATCCAGTCATACGTATATTAATAATTATCCATAAACATTTCAGCTCCCACTTGGATATTACTTAATATAGTAATGACATTGGTTTAGTCTAGCCTAACACGCCAATGCCCCCAGATCGAATCAAGTGTGGTTTCCCTGGAAAAACCATTTTAATGATTCATCATTAATACTTATCCTTTTACTTCTAATACTTCATTAACTGTGAATATGGATCAAGTCATTTCACAAGTTAATATTTTGTTTCTCGTTATATCTGATTGAACAAGATTACCAAATCATCTGAACGTATTCCAGATAGATCTTGGGTAAGGCCTTACAAACATCTTGCCAATCCTACGAGGGGCCCAAACATTATTATGCTTTGAAACAAATTCAAAGGAGCAAATTCTCTTGACTACAAGCAAAACTCATGAACTTTGTAACACTTCTGAAAATAGCCCTTATAACCACCTTTTACGGATAGCGTTAAACTATTTTACACAAGTGCACTACATTCATAACAGTTATCTGGTATCTCAAGTCTGAGGATAAATATACATGATTTACTTCATGACAAGGATCCATAAAGTACAATCATGTTAAGTTGGGATCTGTCCTATATTCAATTCATTGAATATCATGTGAATTTGGCATGTCCCACGCATCAATATACTTAAAGTATATTCTACCAAAACTCAGATTTTTCTTAATTCAATGACATTCCCACATCATTGATCGACAACGGACTTTTAGAATAACATAAGTTATTCACGGATTAAACATGCAAATATAGGATATAATATTAAGAAAATGAAAAATAAACATAACCAATATTTTATTTCATTTAAATAATATTTGTTCATAACATCCCTTATCCAAATACTAAATAGATCAATGCATGATAATACTTGTTAATGAATTATGCCTCAAGTAATGACAATCATACTTGTTGACAAGGCATAATTTCAACTAACTTTGATCTATTGGAATTTTGAGAATATTTATTTCAAGAATTCAACTAGTGAAGTTCTTGTATGTATGCATTCAAAATATCTTGATATTGCCACATAATATTTCATAAAGTGTGTGACATCCTCAACCACTAATTTATGACAATCAAACTTTCAAACATTTTAAAGTTTAAAGTATTCTTATTCTTTATTGTATAATGCAACTATGCTCTTTAGTTGAGCACAACTAGTTCACATGGTCATTTACACGGATGAAATCCTACCATGACTAGTATTGAGTGTCATCTCAATTAAACCAACATCATTGTATACAAACAACAATATGCTCTGTTAAAATTTTGTAAACTTCAATATCTACAGTGTAATGTTTGATGCCTTCAAACTTTCAAGTTTGTTAGCTATGACAATTACACAACAATTGTTGTATTGCTCATCCATAGAATTTTGAGAGCAACTCCAGGCTGAGGAATGTAATTCTAGATTCAAACATATTCTATTAGAATATTCATTACACCAGTTATCTAATAACTTCATTAGATATCAATGTTGTCAAATCATCTTGCATTCAAGCATGATACAACAATAACATGATGTACATGAAAAATCCTTGTATCAAACTAAGATTTCATTCATGTTCTACATATCCATTTTCCAAATGATATATCATGTTCTATATTAGACTCATTTATATAATACCACACATGTTTACTAACAATAAACATATACTCCAAGGTTGTATGTCTTATTTTCTAAATCTTTCAAGTGAAGTTCCATTCCAAATTAAACTAACATTTATCTTAGATGGAATGTTACTACTCACAACAATTAAGATTTACAGAAAATAAACATAATACTCCCACTAGCTTTCAGAAATATTTAGAAATTATCTTATTTTAATTTTAAACCAAAACTTAGATTTAATAGTTAAACATAAAAATCATCTCCTAGATGCATGCATATATCCATTCATGGATTCTTGCAGTTTGTACATTTCCAAATATTATGTGAATTCATAAAACTCCTTTGTATTACTTATCGTCCTCGCAAAAGCAATCACACAAGAAAGAGTTTTAATATTCCATTGTCATTTTCATATCAATGAAAATAAGTATGACAATTATAATCATTATATATTTAAAGTGCCTAAGGAAAGAATATTCAATCACAATTAATTGCTTAAGTGTGATTAATAATCTTGTCACAAGTCATGCATTAAACACATGTACAATTTTGTCCATATGATTTCTACACAAAGATTTAAACCACTAAGGTTTTCCTTCCTTTGAAGAAACTCATCTTTGTTACGATAAACCAAGTTTAAAGTTGATTATCTTTATGGACAGCATCTTAACATTCATAGTATGAATAATTTACCACAATTCAATATTAGGTAATATATCATTATGATTAACATGTTTACCATAATCCTGCAACTCATATATCTCAGCACATCAATCAATTATCTGATAATCCTTGCGGATCTATGAATGAGAATTCCACCACCTTGAGGTCTAACATATTTGACCTCATCATGATATTTACTAGTGTATTTTAGAAGATTATGTGTTTTGCAATTGTAATTTAATCTCTTCAAGATCTAAACAAACTCCCACTTGCTTTTGTAATTTAAAGACTATCTATAAATACTTTAGCAATTAGAACAACACTAAATTGTTTTCTTTTGGGATATTACAAATCACATTAACAGTTCATAAATCTTGTTCATTAATAACCTACTCCATAAGTAGTTTTAACAAATCAGAACTTCAATATATAAGACTCAATGTGATTCATCACATTCCATACTAAAATGGTGTCTTACTAATCTTTTAGGTTTTTGAGTTTTATTAAGTATATCCAATCAATACTCAATTTTCTAACCTTGGTAACTTTTGGAAGAAAAGAAGATATAGTTATCTTGAATCAAACAATATAACAAATGTTTGATTCTTCTAACTGAACATACCATATACATACAGTATTTCATTAGAATTAATATTGTAAGACAATCTAACAATATGTAAGATAAACTTATTCCTTTTGGCCTACCTATTTACCAACTAAGTCAACTTAATGGTATAACAGAATTCCAAGCCAATTGCATGCTTTATAACATAAGTATTCTTTGACTAAGTCAAAAGACATAACAGTTATAATATTTTACTTTATATTATAAGTCTTTAAAAGACTTCATGTTTGTGAGTTTATACATAAACACATAACCATGTATAATTTAAAGTTATCATGAACACCACACCATTGTTTCAATTAATTAATTTTCAAGTTAATATACTACTCTATCTATTTATGTCATTCTAAAAATACATAAATATTTAAGATAGTATTATTTTATTTATTTATGTCATTCCAAGAAGTGTCCAACTTAAGAAAGTGTAAAGCATCCACGCCCGATCTCACAACAAGTGGAGATTTACCTTGAGATTACAATCTAGCCAATATCTCACTTAACCTAAAATGTAACTTCAAGTGTTTCTATAATTTGAATGACATAAGACATAAAAGTAGTCTATGCTATAATCTTGACACATGTTCTAAACAAGTCAATCTTATTAGAAAGTTAATCTCTTATCTTACGATCAAGAGAATGCATTAATCATATTTGTATGTGTTGTTCATTTGCACACAATAAATACTTCTCCCACTTGTGCATAGAACAACATCATATAGTAGATAAACACCATGACATTCGTTTGTTTATGTGAGCAATATGATAGTGTCATAGATATATAAGCATTACAAGTAGATGTAGGAGCACTTATTTATCAAGGAAACGTTCATGACTATCCTTGAGAATATGAATGTCTACATTTTTTAACGTAATGTATTATTTCAAGAAAATCTAGAAATAATCTGAGTTACTACCAAGATAATAAATCTTGTAACTCCCACTGAATTAGACAACGTTACAATAATGTCTTACTCAGTAATACACCATACTCCCACTGGATTTGACAACATTGTAAGTGTTTCATTAACCAGTGAAAATAGCGTGCTATTACGTTGCTACCCCTTTGTAAGACCATTCGTAACAATTACTTAGGTACTAAAAGAGTGTATTCTACTCTGTAGATGATGGATCATCCATCATGCTATTAACTTGAAAAATTGAGCATGCAATTTCTTCCTTAATAGGTCTACTATCCCCACAATTGTGTGTAGCACTTTTAATTGGTCAAAGCAAAACAACTAGATAAACTATACTAGTTTGTCTTTTACCAATTTTACGGTAATTAGTCTAGCTTCTAATTGAATAACTCATAAAATGTCAAACATGTTTTCTAGTTGACCAAAATGTCATATAAGAATTCAATCACCAACAAAGGGTAATGAAATCTCTTAAGGAAAACATGGTGTGCAATTTTCTTAACTATTAAAGTTGCTATGAGTTATATTAGAATTTAGACAATTCTAATATTCCTAACATACCTTTCTCAATCATAAAAAGGAATAGGATTGAGTCTCACTCTTCTTCCATGGAAAAGAGTTTATGTTTGTCTTTTAGTGAATTGTTCTTGATCAAAAATTTGTTTGAAAACAGAACTAGATCAATTTACCAAAGCTCAAACCACGTTTACGGTTTAATGTTGCATTAATACAATCAAAAAAATTAACAAAATTCAATTTTTAGTATTTTCAATAATTAAATCTTTCAAGAAAATAAAATACCTTTAGGTCAATATTCATATTAACTATAGAATTTTCCTTGAATCTAGGACCCTCATTATCATAGTTTCACCACATCAGTTGATCTGCTAGTGATGAAAGTATAGAATAGGTAATTGTCGAAGAACAATACTTGACAAACAAGTTTTCAATTCCTAGAAAATATGGGATTTACAATTTTGCCAAACAATTATGCAAAATGTAAGCATGTTTTATCCCATCTTATGCCTTAAGTTATAAGTCTCACTAACTAACTTAATTAAGTTGTCTAATTTAGAAACTGCAAATTTATTTAAGCTGAGGTCTCACACAACATAAAGATTCACCTTGTTATTGTAATCTAGCTCAAGGTCTCACATAACTAAATTACAACTTCAAGTGTTTCATATCATTAGATGGCATAAACTTAAATTTTAAAGGGTACAATTTTTGATGTGTAATCAAAACTTATGTATAAAGAAGCATGCATACAACTTTATAGCCAAAAAATTTTCAAAACCTTACTCATAGTTTTAAATTGCTAAGATTAAATTCTACAAAGTTTTAATCGATGCGTTGAGAAACTTACAACTTTGCACTAAGATGCTTCGTACATAGAATAGTTATACTAGGTAGCTCCAATCGAACGCACAGGGGGGCAGAGGACCACGTAAGCGCTGAAGCATAACCTTAGACATCCTTTTAGTGTGACTGTGCGCACTTCTTTGAACCCCCTTTTGAGTTTGTTCTAGTGGGTGAGCCGTTCTAACCATTTAGTACAGTCGCATCAGTCGATTAAAAGTTCAAGATTTAATACTTAGAAAACAAATCAAATTTCGCCATTATTTAGTCTATTTAATTTTATATTCTCAAAAAAACCCTTTTTGCTTACTAACGTGTCATACAATATAAACAAAAAGGCACTTTAATAAAAATTAAAACAAACTCAAATAATATACATATAACTTAACAATTAACATATGTAAAAACAATTAGCCACATGCATAATTTGTTCGATAAAACCCTAATAATCAATTATAGGTTTAATAATGCATATGTTTAACCAAGACTTCCACGTGTTTTCATCAAGTACAACGTGAGCCACATACATCGATAAATCGATTGCGTAAGTCTTTGCTAAAACACATACCACATAGCACATAATTGATTCATTAGATATATTGAGGTTTTCCCCAATTCAATATTTATCAAAACGAAATACATGTGAATAAACTAAATAATTAATGATAAATATATACTTAACAATTTAATCATATAATCAATAATCCATGATAAACCATGCATGTAAAGTTAAATGAAAGCATGATTTATAGGTACATACCAAACAAATTTAGTTAAAATATATGATTAGTTGTACTTATAAGAGTAAACTGAAAATTATGCCCTAACGTTTGCCATTTTAGCGAGAAATGTCTCTGAAAAAAAATTATGCAAGCTGTGTACCTAACGTTTGGACTTTTTGCGAAGAATGCCCCTGAGGATGCACTGTAGTTTCAATTTCACTTTTTTTGCTAACTATCGTTAAATTTCCCCGTTAGTAGCCATTTGAAATGACTAATTTACCCTTCTTGTCTTCAATAATTTCTATTCCACTCGTTTGTACTTTTCCCGCAAATATGCAAAATGACTTATTTACCCTCCAATCCTTGAGAGACAAAATTTGCGGTCAAACTTTCATATCAAACTGCTTCATTTGGGGCAGATTCTTCACCCAACAACTTTCACAAACATAAACACATTGTCTATTCATCTAACACATACGGTCCGCTGCATGCGCCTTCGGTTGCATACCCTAACCCGAGTACACTCACACTACAACAAAAGAGGGGAAGCCCTATTGGTGGTGAAAGTATGCAACGGGGGTTTCGGATGTTGGCAAGTTTATGTTTTTTAATTCCTTTATGTGTTTCAAATTGGCTTAGTTTGATTTTGGTAATAGTAACATGTTGTACTAATGTGTTTTTATGCATTATGGTTTTGGGAGGTCGTCCATGTATATGCTTTGCTTTGTTTTCTTATGTGTGAGGATGAAATTGCATAGGTTTGGCATATTTTAGGCAGATTATAAGGAAATGTAGTCATAGGTTGGAATTCATGGGCTAGTATTGACTGTAAGTGATGCCAAAAAGTTGTTGTTTAGTGTGTGTGTGTGTGCATATGCTTGTTCATGTTTCATTTTGTATAAGTGATCACATCTAATCTTGTTGGCATCACTCACAGTCAATACTGGCCCATGAATACTTCCAACCTATGGCTACATTTACTTATAATATGCCTAAAATATGCCAAACCTATATGCAGTTTCATATTCACTCATAAGAAAACAAAGCAAAGCAGGGACACCTCCCAAAACCATAATGCAAAAAAACACATTAGTACAACATGCTACAATTACTAAAATCAAACTAAGCCAATTTAAAACACATAAAGGAACTAAAAAACATAAACTTACCAACATCCGAAACCCCGTTGCATACTTCCACTACCTATAGGGCTTCCCCTCTTCTGTTGTGGAGTGGGTGTACTCGGGTTAGGGAATGCAACCGAATGCGCAGGTAGCGGACCGTATTTTCTAGTCCTCCATCTCTCTCTGTTTTTCTTTACCACAACCCCATTCCCGCTTTCAGTTCCACCACCATCCATGTTAAAAATTAGGGTTTGTGCAGGCTAAACAAGCAATTAGCGTTTATGTTTGTATGTGTTAGATGAATAGACAATGTGTTTATGTTAGTGTCAGTTTTTAGGTGAAGAATATGCCCCAAATGAAGTAATTTGATGTGAAAGTTTTATCGCAAAATTTGTCCCTCAAGGATTAGAGGGTAAATAAGTCATTTTGCATATTTGCGGGAAAGGTACAAATGAGTGGAATAGAATTTATTGGAGATAAGGAGGGTAAGTTAGTCATTTCACATGGCCACTAACGGGAAAACTTAACGATCGTTAGCAAAAAAAATGCGAATTTGCAACTACAATGCATCCTCAGGGGCATTCTTCGCAAAAAGTCCAAACGTTAGGTACACATGCCGCATAATTTTTTTTTTCATAAACATTTATCGTAAAAATAGAAAAAGTTAAGGACATAATTTGCAGTTTACTCTACTTATATTTTGAATCCTGTGCATGTAATATCAAAGTTACAAAATATTAAACACTACTAAATTCTTATATAACCATATATTAAACTAAAATTTTGAAATTAATTTAATTTACGTGTAAACCCCGTACATGTACGAGACTTATAATTAGTATATAAAAAACAAACCATAAATCAATAAACATCAATATCATTTATGATTTATGCATTTAAAGGCAATGAAATCTAGCATGGCATTGCCATGTGATTCATAACAACCTAATAAATACGTAGCAAAAATGATAAGTTACCATCAAGTGAACAATCTTATACTATACAAGTAGTGGTATATAGGATTAACGGTGAGACCTGATAATATATTTACTTCATTTATTTTTTTTAACAAGTATCATATGTTTTTTTTTCTTTCATCATTTTCTACTAATCAGTTTTTTTTAATTCACCAACCACATCTTTAGGTCTAATTTTAAGTGTAAATTTTAAGCATACAAATCAATTTTCATAGCATACATTTAAGTTTACACAAATTATTTGCACCATAGTTCTTACTTGAGTATCTCGTATTAAAGGTCTATTTGATTAGATGTATCGGACTCATGAAAGAATTTTTTTTTTTTGGAACGGCGAATTTTATTACGACAACTAGCAAGGAGCTAGAAAATTACAAAGAAATAAGATAAGGGTTTTTACACCAGTCAATCCAACTAAAGGAAGCTTTACATCTAGAACGACACCAATAAAACGAACGAGAAACCACGTCTTCAAAAATAACCGCCTTTGATGGAATCTTCAAACCAAAAATGATCTTATTACGAAAAGACCATATATGCCACCACATGGTATAGCAAACACCTTCGAGAAGCTTTTTATACTTATCGGAGAGCCGAATATTCTTAATCCAATCTAACCACTCTTCATACATAGAAACTTCCGTATACCTCACATCCCACCAACAAGTAATCTTACGAAAAATTTCTCTAGCTATATGACAAGTAAAAAAGATATGACTAGTCGATTCCACCGCATTCTCACACGATGGGCAAAGAATAGAATCAATATCCATACCTCTACGAGAAATATTAAATCTAGTAGGAAGACAATCTAACCTTACTTTCCATGCATGAACGTTAACCTTGATAGGTACCGCTTTAATCCAACGAGACTTAGATGAAACCTCCGGTAAAGATTTATCATCGATCAACTTCCTAACCGAAGCAACGGTGAATTCTCCTGAGCCCTCCAAAGACCAAACCCACCTGTCCCTCATATTAACAAGGAAAACGCCCTCTAAATTTTCCAACAGAGCTGTAAACTGTGATTGCTCCACCCCGCCCCTGGGAGCTCGACGAAAAGAAGAATCCAAACTGATTTGTGACAGCTTTGAAGCAACATTCACATTCTTATAAACCTCCAGCGCGTATAATCTAGGATACAACTGTTTAAACTCGACATCCCCATGCCAAATTTCCTCCCAAAAAGAAGTACTAGCCCCATTTCCCAGCTTTTTATGGATGCAACTAGCCAAATCAATACCATGTTTCTTAATCGTCTCTATCTCGTGAACTATATCTAACCAAATTGACGGGTAAGTAGATTTAACATTCTTACCTATTTTCCCATCCTCTCCGTGAATCTCTTTGATAACCCTCGCCCATAATGATGAACCTTGAGTAAAAAACCGCCACACCCATTTGAACATTAGAGCTCTATTCAACGCATATAAGCTTGACACACCAAGGCCACCTTTCTCTTTAGATGCTAAAACATACTTCCATTTTACCCATGTTGGTTTTTTGCCTAAGAGATCCTTTCCATTGAAGAAATGACAACGAATAGATTCCATGCGTTGTAACACCTTCATAGGAACTTTAAATATAGACATATGATAAATCGGCATCGAGCCTAGAACCGACTTAAGAAGCGTTAGTCTTCCTCCTATCGATAACGTCTTCATCTTCCACTTTGATAAACGAGCGACCACACGATCAACAGTCTCATTCCACGATTGGATACGAGACATAAGCCCTCCCACTTTCGAACCAAAATAATAAAAAGGAGTTTTAAGGGTAACACAACCAATCTTCAAAGCTTCTTGATCTACTTTATCATCATCCGCAGAAATTCCCATTATTTTACTCTTACTCATGTTAATACGCAACCCCGACGCTCGGTAAAAACAATCCAAAACATGAACGATAATATCAATATTAGAATCACTCCATTGCCCCACAAATACCGCATCATCTGCATAAAACATATGAGAAAGTTGCAACGAAGAACCTAAGGAAATACCTTTAAACATACCTGCATCAACCACTCTTTGAAACGAAATATGTAAACTTTCCATCACCAATATGAACAAAAAAGGGGATAATGGATCGCCCTGTTTGAGACCCTTATAAAATTGAAATTCCTTAGTGGGACTCCCATTCACTATAACCGAACCCCTTGAAGATCTAAGACAGCTTTGAATCCAACCACACCACCTATCTCCAAAACCAAATTTCTTCAGCACGTCGTCCAAATAATCCCATCGAACCGAATCATATGCCTTCTCAAAATCAACCTTAAAGATCATGGATTGTTTCTTTTTCGACTTACACCATTGGAAAAGTTCGTTTAATATGAAAGGGCCGTCAAGGATTTGTCTATCCGCTACAAAAGCCGATTGAACCTCATTTACAATATCCCCCAAAACAACCACAAGACGATTAGCCAAAATCTTAGCAATGATTTTGTACAAGCTCCCTATTAAGCTAATAGGTCTAAAGTCTTTAACCATATTTGCATCAGGAGTTTTTGGAATCAATGCAATGAAAGAAGAGTTTCCACCTTTAGGAAAAGAGCCTTGAAGAAAGAAATAAGTCACAGCCTCCACCACGTCCTTTTCAATTACTTTCCAAAAACGTCGATAGAAGCCAAACGTGAACCCATCCGGACCAGGAGATTTGTCAATCCCACAATCCCAAACCGCCCTTTTTATCTCCTCTTTAGTCACTACACTTTCCAGTTCACCTTTTTTATCAGAAGTTATTTTATGAGGAAAATTTATATTAAATTGAAGACGCGCCTCCTGAGGTTGATCAAATCGCTCTTTGAAGTGAGAAAGGAACTCATTTTTCACTAAACAAGGGGAATCGATCCAAGTACCTTCAACCAAAATGCCTCGAATAGTTAGCTGATTTCTTTTTTTATTTAGAATGCCATGATAATATTTAGAGTTCTCGTCTCCTTCAATTGCCCATTTAATCTTAGCTTTCTGAGCCGCTTCCAACGATTGAAACTTTTCCAATTCTTGAAGTGATCTGAAAACATTTGTTCTTCTATTAACAACATCAACATTACCTTCGCCTTTATCAATGACTGCGTCCAACTCATCTAACTCCTCTTTAAACATAGCTTTACTATTATTGGAACTCTTTTTCTTATCATTATTCCACACACGTAACTTCTCTTTAAGGTATTTCAGCTTTTTCATCACGTTAATCATTGCATTAGAATCGTCCACAGGAGCTTCATTCCAAGAATCTTCAACAAGCTTATCAAAACCCTCCATTTCAAACCAATAATGAAAAAACCGGAAAGGAATAGGCCCATAATCATACTTAACCTCACGCAAAAAAATTGGCCTATGATCAGATAAGTAACGATCCAAAGTAACCGCTGAAATATTGGGACATGAACTCATTAAACTTTCTGAAATAAGAAAACGATCAATCTTACTCATCTTTGTAGCTGATTTGTGACACCACGTGAAAGAACATCCACCTAGAGGAACCTCCTCCAACCCCGCATTCGAAATAAACATATTAAACGCTTCCGCACCTTGCACATTAAACACAGAACCAAACCTCTCAGCTTTTGTACGAACTTCATTGAAGTCACCCATAGTAACCACCTCACCTTTCCAATTTGAAATCACTAAGGATAGATAATCCCATAACATCTTTTTTTCAGTTAACTCTTGAGGAGCATATACCGAAATAATGAGGAGATTTTTCCCATTCGGCACCCAAACACCCCTAATTACATTACAAAATTTGAAACAAACAATAATTTTCCATTCCCTTCTAATAAAATTTATTTGTTTCGATTTTGACTCGCTGCCAAGTTTATAGCCTTTTAACGCATATATTTAAGTGTCTTAATAAAAAATGTGATTGTACAAATCATTTCCCTTTTAAAAAAACCAATGTTTTGAAACCCGGGTCGACCCGGTCGGGTTAACCGGTTGGACCGGTTCCGGACAAAAAAAAGGGTCAAAAAAACCCGGGTTTTAAAAAACGGGTCAACCGTTTAGACCCGGCGGGTTTTAAGTGACCCGGGTCAACCCGGGTTTTGAAACCCGGCCGGGTTTGGTTTTTATCATTTTTTTTATTTTTTATTTTTATTTTTTTTTTTGAAAGGCAACAATATATTAAACCTCAAAAAATAAACTTGTAAATCTCGTAGGATGCATGTCTTTAGAAGTATGAAACTTGTAATCTCGTAGGATTTATGCCTTTTGAAGTATGAAACATGTAATCCCGTAGCATTTATGGTTGTTTAGAAAATTATGCAGGTTTATATCCTTGTCCACCTTTGATTTGTTGTTTAGAGCATGAAAAATGGTTCTTTGCTTTTTTTTTTCACTGCAAAACTAGTGTTTGGACAATTAGAAATAGATGTTTGGACATATGCATAAAACCGGGTCTAACCGGGTTGACCCGGCGGTTGAACCGGTTGACCCGGTGTCTTGGCCGGGTCGATCACAAACCCGGGTTTCAAAACATTGAAAAAAACTACGAAGATTGTATACCAAACAATACATGTTGGTGTGTTTGGTACAGAGAAATAAAGCCAGAGAAAAGGAAATGGCTTTAATTCTCGTGTTTGGTAAGCCAGAGAAATGGAAAAGCGGAGAAATTGGAGAAATTGGTAGGGAAATGGAGAGAGTTGAGTAGTGTAATTTAAGTAGCCTCATTTCCCTTAATTTTGTGGAGAAATTGGAGAAATGGATTAATTTTTATGATTTTTTTTTTTTTTTTTTTTTTTACATTTAAAAAAATATTTTTAAAAAAAAATTATTTAAAAAAAAATAAGTTTAAAATTATTTTTTAAAAAAATAAGTTTTTTTTTTAAATAAATACATTTTAAAAAATATTTTTTATAAAAAAACAAGTTTTTTTTTAAGTAAATACATTTTAAAAAAATAAGTTTTTTTTAATATTTTTTTTTTAAAGAAAGTACATAAATTTTTAAAAAAAAATTAAAAAAGATATATTTTTTTTAAAATAAATTTTTTTAAATATTTTTTAAGAATTTTTATTTAGACAAAATATTATTTAAATAAAAAAAATTTCATTTCTCGGGTCAAGTCTCTGTTGTTACCAAACATTAGAATTGAACAAAATTCTCTACTGATTTCTATTCTCTGAGATTTTATTCTCTACTTCATTTCTTTTCTCTGAATTTCTCTCTACCAAACGCATATCTTGATGTCTATATGAGCTTTCATTTATAACAGGAGCATTATTCCTGTTATAATTAACTTTCAGTAGTTATAAATGTATTTGTATCAATTTGTTTTGGGAAACGAAGCTTCTTTTATACTCCATCCGTCTCTAAATAAATGTCTACGTGGACTTTTTGCGGTTTTTATTTTTAACTTTGACATTAAATATTTTAGTTTGTGTTATATAATACTTAATGCAAAATATATGAATTGATTGAGTTTTAAATGTATTTTCACTCATATAATTTTTATCAAGTATTATATAACACAAACAAAATTATTTAAGGTCAAAGTTAATAAGAAAAACTGTAAAAAGTCTAAGTGGGCATTTATTTAAGGACAGAGGGAGTATAAAAGATTTTTTAAGTTATGAACAATAAGCCAGTAAGCTATGGTAACCTCATAAGTCAAAACTTCTAAAAAAAAAACCCATAAAAAAATAAATTTATCAAAAAAACATATAAATAAGACGTCTTACAAAACATTCATGAAGCATTAATTAAATAATTGATCTCCATTTTAATAAGAAAATATACTGCTCTAATAAAGTAAGTATTTAATTGTTACAAATTTTATCATTGTGTTGACTATTATTCTAACTGAGCATAAAAAAAAATATGATTGCAGAAGCAATATAAGTTTTAATACTAAAGTTCTTTTGATAAACTAATAAACATCTTATACTTGAGTGACACCGACAATTATGGAATGCTTATAGATAATGATCTTCCAACACAATGGCGGAGCTAGAAGCTTTATTGTGGGAAGGTTAGAAACGGAAGTTGCATGAAGTAGAAGGGTCAAAATGTATTGGCCAAAACATAAATTAGTACTCTGAACTTGGTAAACTGGATCATCTAGTATCCAGAACTTTTAAGAGTGCAGAATAATACCTCGAACTTGATAAATTAAAATCACTACTACCCTATTATTTTTTAATTTAAGCTACAAAATAAATTTACTAAGGTGTAATGTAAAATAAATGATTTGTAGTTAAATTTAGGATAACTAATCATATTTTCTTGAAAATTTAGTTAATTTCATTTTTTAATATAATATTTAAATTTAGTTATTCATAATAAATATATATTTCAAATAATACTTTATAGAAAGTGAATTTTCCGTATTATTTTTTATATATAAATATCCATATTTTATACGTAAGTGTTTGTTTTAAATAATTTTTGAGACCATAACAATTTAACTATTTATTTCTTTATATGTATATGTCAAATTGAAAATTACAAAACCTCCTATATAGGTAGTTATAAGTTGATCTAAAAATTATTTGAAACAAACATTTAATAATATAACCTGAAGATATATTAAGAACAATCCGTTATAAATATTTTAGAAATACATGCTACGTATATGTTTTTTATATTCTAAATAATCAATTAAAATAATATATGAAGTTTTAAAAAATGACAAATAATTGAATTTTAGAAAGAAAAAAAATATATCTACCTAGCTAAAGTTTTAATATAAATTATTTATTAGTAAAAAATACTAATTTTTAAGAAATGGCGATTTCTTTTCTATTTTTGTATTTTATTTTTGTTAAGTAAGCTAATAAAGAAATCGCATACAATAAATTTAGGATTAAGATCTTCTCATGTTATAAGTTAACATGAAAGATTATATTGAGAATGTTGTGAGATTAAACAAAAAAGTGACCAAAACGATCCAAATGTTTCATCACAGGGAGGCCGCCTGCACTTATGGAAGACTAGGGAGGATTTCTGCAATCTTGGCAAACCACAAGGACGATTTCTGCAATTTACTCACAATATAATATGAAGATAATGCGTTAGAAATATTTTAGAAATAAATGCTACGTATGTATTTTTTATATTCTAAATAATCAATTAAAATACTATATTAATTTTTTAAAAATGACAAATAATTGAATTTTAAGAAAAAATATATTTACCTAGCTAAAGTTTTACTATAAATTATTTACTATTGCAAAACACTTTACTAAATTAATTTTTAGAAAGAAAAAAATATTAATTGTTGAGTTAATTAGTACGAGGTAGTAGAAAATTCGTTTTAGATACTATTCTGCACACTTAAAAATTCAGGGTATTAGACGATCTAATTTGCAAGTTTGAGGTACTAATTTGTGTTTTGGCCTTAAAAAATACACTATGAGAAAAAATACCCCTCTATGTCTCCATGTAGATCAGCCGGTGCTTCAGCAATGATAAGATATGCTTTAACCTACATGTCATGGAAGTTGTAGCTCAACTAATCTTACCACACACTACCCCTCACTAGTCGAGAATTCAAGTCTTTGGTCAAGTCTTTAAGTCAACGGTTTAAGATGATTACCAAGTGCATTGCAATTAAAAGTTGCTAATTTGACAACAAAACATTAAAAGTTACTAATTTGATTCCCTTATATTCAGTGCTTACCCGTTTTAACCATATTAAATTGGTCCCATTTGGCCATCCTCGAGGTCGACCAAGGTACTGTCTGGTGCAATTTAAGGTATAGTCCCCACTTCTATGAGAATTTCTACAATTGTTATAACAAGCACACATTCGAAACAACAATCATCAAAATACAGTCCAACAGCCTATTATTGTCATTGCAGTTTGTCACATAAATAATCAAACTACGCAGACCTCCGGCACCTAAAATCCCCTAACTAATGGCGTAGCCAGAATTTAACCTTTGAGCCAAATAGTCTTTGTAATCATGTGTAACAAAAAGAACACCATACCTTTGCTTCAATATAATGTCTAAATGTTGAACTTTCCAACATTATATTATTCGGACCCCAAACAAGCTGAGCAAATTATTGAAATCATAAATAATATCATTTTAACATGAGCGAATCAAATAAAATTAAAATACAGAATCCGAATGCTATCAAGTTTCTAGTTTAACATATTGAACCACAAGAAAGAAAAGAACCTCACATCATCGGTATAATTCAGAAGGGCCTGTGAAGGCATATCGAGAGGAAACAGGAGCAGATCTGTTTACATGCTCATCTTGTCTCTGCCCAACGCTCTGGTTGTGATCCGATAATGTATTGGGGATGGCATTCACCGCGTACAACCTATCTTGTCTATCAGGCAAAACAGTTTCCTGATGAAATCGTTTATCGTCCACCACACGTGTGGTGTCGAAACGGTAGGAACCAGATGGAGCTGAGGTAGACGCCACAGGATGTGAAAGATAACGTTCTACCAAACTGGAAGTATGATCATCATAAGGATTATATGGAGGATCTGCTTGATAATAACTTGTAGACGGATTAGTTGGATTTATGGTTGAAGTAGGGTTCTCTTGTCGGGCTTTAAGGCCATAAGCTCTATAGTCCTTTTCAGTTAGAAAAAGTGAATCAGGACGAGCACTCTCTTTTACTTGATCGTTTTTATAAGGATCATAAGAAGGACCAGCAGGGGTTAAGTTACTGTGTCTTTCTCCTCTGAGCCCATAACTCCTATAGTCATGTTCAGTCAATAAGGTCGGAGGAGGAGTCAAAGATGGCTTTTGCAAGTGCATAGTTTCTTGTTCAGATGGTCTGCTGAGAGAAACCGCATCAGGTTGCACCCCTTCTCTTTCTTGATCAGTTTTATAAGGCTCATAAGTAGATGGACCAGCATTAGGACCATCATTGGTCAAGTTATTGTGCCTTTCTCCTCTAAGCCCATAACGTCTATACTCTTGTTCCGTCAATAAAACCGGAGGAGTCGAAGTTGGCTTTGGCAACTGCATAGGTTCTTGTTCAGATGGTCTACTCAGAAAAACTGTATCAGGGTGGGTCCCTTCTCTTTCTTGTTCGGTTCTATAAGGGTCTTGAGCAGGAGGGCCAACAGGGGTTTTGTTATTGTGTCTTTCACCTCCAAGCCCATAACTCCTATACTCTTGCTCACTCAATAAAACTGGAGGAGTCAAAGTTGGCTGTCGCAACTGCGTAGATCCTTGTTCAGATGGTCTATTGAGATAAACAATATCAGGGCGAGCAGGGTCATAAGCAGGAGGACCAAGAGGGACTAAGTTCACGTGTCTATCTCCTCTAAGGCCATAATTTCTATATTCCTCTTCCGTTAATAAATATGGAGAAGCAGCCACAGTCGGCTTTGGAAACTGCATACTTTCTAGCTCAGGCCTTCTATAAGCACCAAGAACAACAGGTTGTGGATGCAAAACTGGAGCCGGCTTGAATAAGTTTGAAAGTCTCTTGACCTAAGAATAGACAAAAAGTAGATAACTTCGTCACATTCAGTTGTTTGGTTTTAGCTAAAGATCTTAAATTTACATTGATCTGTTAAACATGAAGCTTAACCCAAATTGACTTATATCTTATGTAAATCTGATACTACCCACCGCAAAGAGGGGCACCCTCCTAGTTGCACTATCCACAAGACATATAATATCCATCATCATTAATCATTATACGATCCATTTTCTAAAAGAAGTCACATATATCATTATAAATAAATCTGTTGCATCAATAAATAAAACCAAGAATGATCACAAAAAGTCTCATAGATAAATAAAACCGAGAATAATTAGAATCCAAAACATCAAAAGAAAATTCCAAACAAAAAACACCTAACGAGAATTCAAAAAAAAAAAATTCATGGCTTCAGTCTACCAATTACTCATTTGTAAGAAAATCACCAACTCCAAATGAGTTGCATCAGTATAGTCTTTGTGATCATCATCTCTGTTATGTCATAAACGAAGTTCGTTTCTGCCCCATTCCCCTTATTCTTGATAGACTTTTGGTAAAGCTCAACTACATGCTTTTGCCCAGCGATCTAAACTTCCACAACGACAACATGCATTTGCTTTAATGTCCTTTTCTTTCCACCTCCGTCGTTCTTATTCATCTTTCCCTTATCTTGTGTTATTAAACCGAACACCATGAAAATTTCCTCTACTAAATCAACGCCCTTGACCACAATGATAATCCCATCCACGAAAGCGACCTCCATTGTGATCATTATATGTTGCCACGTTCGCTTCCGAGAATGAAGCTGTAACAGTTGGACGAATCTCGTGGTTTTTCATTAAAAGCTCATTTGTTTTGCTCGGCCACAAGTAAACATGCAATCAAGTCACAATATTTTGTAAAACCTTTGGCTCGATACTGTTGTTGCAGGAAGCATAAAATGTGGAGAAAGTTTTCTCTAACATTTCAGCATCACTGATTAGTTCCCCACATAAAGTCAACGTGGAAGTAATGTGGTGTGTTGAGGTACTCGGTCACTTACTTGAAATCTTGCAATCTTAAATGAGTCCACTCAAAATCACATTTTCTAGTGGTCAAACCTGTCCTTTAAATTGTTCCAAAGGACTTGTAAATCTTTCACAGTTTGTTCCAACGGACTCATGGATCTCACAGTGAGGAATTCAGTTTTGAGTTGTCATGGAGATGATGGCGTAGGAATGATGATCTCCATGAGGCCTTGAAAACTGAATACCTCATTTTAAACAATTTAAGTGACATATTTGACTTGCCATGGGCACGTTATGAGTGGACTCATTTTCGATTGCAAGATTTCAAGTCAGTGAGCGAGTATAACTCAGCAATGCATGTGGGGAACCAATCATTGATGTTGAAATGTTTGAGAAAACTTTCTCCACATTTCATGCTTTACAACAACAGTATCGAGCCAAAGGTTTAAAAAAAATATTGTGAGTTGATTGCATGTTTACTAGTGGCTGAGCAAAACAATCAGCTTTTAATGAAAAACTACGAGATTCGTCCAATTGGTGCCGCTCCATTCTCAAAAGCGTATATGGCAACATATAATGATCATGATGGAGGTTGCGTTCGTGGTTATGACCATGGACGAGGTTATGGTCGTGGTTAAGGTATTGGATTTGGTAGAGGAATTTTTCATGGTGTCCGGTTTAAGAACACATTTGGCCACAAGAAGTGGCAAGATAATTAAGAATGACAGAGGTGGAAAAGAAAAAGACGTCATAGCAAATGCATGCTATCATTGTGTAAGTTTAGATCACTCGGCAAAAACATGTTGTACAAGTAAGCAGTTAGTTGAGCTTTACCAAAAGTCTATCAAGAATAAGGGAAACAGAGTAGAAATGAACTTTGTTATAACATAAACCGAGATGATAGATATGATAGCCCCGATGGTCCCTAAGACCATACTGATGCAACTGACTCATTCAGTCATTTGGATGTTGGTGATTTTCTTACAAATGAGTAATTGATAGACTAAAGCCATAAATAATATGTTTTGAATTCTCTTTAGGTGTTTTTTGTTTGGAATTTTCTTTTGGTGTTTTTGATGATGTTTTGGATTCTAATTATTTTGGGCTTTGTTTATCTATGAGACTATCTAAGATATGTGTGATAATTCTTGGTTTTATTATCGATGCAACAATTTATTTGTTATGACTTTTGAAAATGGATCTTATAATGATTGATGATGAACACATGAGGCTTGTGGACAGTGCACGTGTGCAACTACTCGCACAATTCTCAAAAAAGAGATATTTTTCACACAGGTCAAAATTGCCACAATGAGTCAATGATAAAAACAAATTACTTAAATGCAGTAACATGTATATATAAAAGTAAATCAAATTAGAAGAGGAGCTTACTTGACCAATAGTCAACTCAGTCTTGAACTTACGAGTTTGTTCATCGTAACTCTCCTTAATAGCCTTCTTAAATACACTCTCGCGTAGCGGAAGACAATCCTTGTCAACCTCAAATCGAACCTACACAATTTACCAATTATTATTAAATAAAAATGAGATGGTTACTTAATTTGGGTAGATATCAAAGGAGAAAAACCGTGTGAAAACGAACCTGAAGAGGAAATCCCCCACCAAATGCCGCCGGTTCAAGCTTCATGCCACCACCTGAAGTAGCTTTGTATATACCATACATAAGCTTCACATCAACATCATAGAGAAAAAGCTTCATACCAGGCTTGATTCCCATAACCACATCTTTCTTGTGTGCTTGGACACCCATCACACGGTAATGATAACAATCTCGTTTGGTTTTTGCATTGCACATAAAGATGAATCCTCCAAGAGTTTTCATGTCTTCGTTTCTGTCATGGACTATTGATGAACTTTCTGCTTCTTTACGTTTACCAAAACGAGAATCCTTCTTTCCAGCTTCAGGTTTAGGATTTTGAGAGTTCTGAGTTTTTTTGGCATTTGCTGGTTTTGACTCTTTATTAGACATCTTCGCAATTTCCTTTGGATTAGAAGGTTCACGTTTATGATTAAAGAACTTAATCACAACTGCATCTTCTTCATTCTTTGGAGAATCAGGGGTTTCTTTTTCCAAAGGCGCCAATCCAGAGCTAGACTCCTCAAGTTTAGATTTGTCATTCGAACCCTTCTTCGCGATATTTCCTTTGGGTTTCAAAGATGCCGGGGTTTTCTTTTCTGGGGTCGGTAATGGTGAGCTGGATTCACCAGGTGTAGCTTTTTTGTTTAACAACTTCCTCATCAACTTACGTTTGCGTTTCGAAAGCTTTTGGCCTTTCTCTTCTGAGTTCAACAACGGCGAGTTGGATTCATTGTTATTAGTGACATCCATTTCCGACGACATGATCTCCGCAAACAGCACAACCAATTTATGTATAAACTTTATGCCACTAAACTATTCATCACGAAGGGATGGCCGTCAACATAAGACAATCTGATACAAATAGAAGATAGAGCCTGCAATAGCAAAGAAATATTAAACCTATCAGGCAACCGAGCAGCTTTTCAAGATTTAAGTGTTTGCATACGCAATTTAATTGCATATACAAGATGTAAATAGCTTCAGATTATGCTAACATAAGGACATATGGTGCAATCTTTTTCCTAGAGTAAAAAAATCATCATTCAAAAATTTTACAATTACCCGAAGAAAAGACTGACAAGGTTACCATCATGCCGAGACAATTTAGCTAATCCCTGCATAAATTATTGAAAAACAAAGTAAGCGGTGACCACTTAACATCTAGGTACCCGGATAACTAAGTCAAACAGCAAGGAGAATGTGTAAAACCTAGGCTACCATTTACAAAACACACAGCTCTAAGGTGTTATTTTTAGAATACTACCAATCCTCAGTTTCGTCCTTAAGTGAATCCTAACATCAAACCTATCTATTTCTCCCAGATTTCATAATACTTTCCTATTACTTTACGAAAGGTCAAGATACATGTTGTGACGATAATTAACCTAGAGTATATCTCGTATCTCACATGTTACAACTTACAACACAAATTCTACTCTCTCACGCACACAAAGTCCACCGACCACCACACAAATTATAAAAATATAAACGATGATCTTATGTTAAATAAGTTACTGAACCTTAATTATTGCTAACCCAATTCACATCCAAGGTGTAAACAATTTCAGATTATGCATACTAATAATTTCGTGATTCCATTAATACAATTACTAAAGAGAATATTGCTAAAAAAAACTTGATTAATCTTTGCCCCAAGCGAGTGACTAGTTGCGAAACACTGTAAACTGCTTAGGACTACGCACCCAACTAACTATCTGAAGCATCAGGGGTAATCTGTAACACGTAGGCAACTACTACAACAATAAATAGCCCTAAACGGCCATGTGTTCCAAACACAATTCCTCACTATCGCGATACCTCCCACGTTTGATTGATGTGGTCAAACCTAATACTTTCCCCAAATCAGTATATTTTCGCGACAAGTAAATCTCATTATTCCAATAAAAAAATCAGTCAAGAAGTTACAACATTATAAACCGCTAAGTGAGCTAATAGTTGCTTCCCATTTTAAAAATGAACCGTACCGACCTACCTAACTCGGCAATGTTCAACACCGACGCCATATTCCGGTTACACCTAATAGTTTTTCCCCAAATATTATAGCTAATTTCCAATTGGTCAAACTATGTGTTCTGGTTACATGTTCTAAAAACAATTATACATATTGTTATATCTTAAATCAGAATTTACAAACAAAAAAAAAAGTGGTCAAATTGATGCGTTTTGTGACCTAAAATTGAAGATAACCGGTTAATAAATGAGATCGTAAATGATTATGAGTACGTATATTAGGTTAAAATTGCTGACCGAATTGCGGTGATGATAATGATAATGTAACAGATCGAGATTTGTAAATTGGGGGAAGGTGGTACTGATGAAGTGATGATACCTATACACCGTACTTTGTTCGTTCATGTTAATATATATAGCTATTGGGCTTTAAATGGATTTGGATTTTCGGATCGTTTTGGGCTAGTTTATATTGGACTTAGGCCCGAGTAATCGATTAGAAATACATTATATATATATATAATGGGAGGATATGAAACGGCTGCAAAACATGTCGTTTGGGGCTCCCCATATTTCCGTCAGCCCAAATGCAAGATCCATGTTTCTTCTTCAGCCCTGTTGCGACTTCTTTCATATACGTGTCTTCTACAGCTATACGTGGCGCCATACCCTCTGTCGACTCTCAACGACTGGCGATTCATATCTCTTTCAAACAATCGTGCCGTGTTTCTCAGTTATCTGCTGCTTTAACGTTAGGTAATCATTTCTTCAGTCTTAGGTGTTTGTTGTTGCGTATTTGTGGTATGTGTTTCTCTTAGTTTTTTTTGTTTTTGTTGGTTGCTATCTTTTCCAGTCCTCTTTGATTGGTGTAAGACTATTAGGAAATTGGTGTTTTATGATTCTAGGCTGTGTCATAGGAGATGAAGACTAAAAGTAGGTCGTCAGATGGTCGGGGTACTGGAAGACAACTACAAGGATAAAAAAGGTATGAATCCTAATTATTGTTTGTGTTTGGTTATTCATCTGATGTGTGGGTTTTTGATTATTTGTGAAAAAAAAGATGAAACTATGGGTTTATTTATGAATCTGGGGTGGATTTTTTTTTAATAGATATCTTTCGGAGTTACTATTTGAATATGTTGATGTTAATTGGGTTTTTAGGTTTCGGATTTTGATTATTATCACAGCTTATTGACTTATTGATTTTGATTATGGCTTAAGGTGGTTTTATTGTTTTGTTAGGGGCGTGTTTGGATGAACTTATTATCCCGGCTAATTAGCTTATTTGTTTGGTTAATGTTCATGTCTTTTGTTCCTCATGAAATCGGAGTCAGCGGCGTTCTCAGGAAAGTTAAGGTAATGTCTTCCGCTCTCCAATTTATAACAACTTACTTATTATGTCTTAAATGTTATTTTATAATTTGGACTCTTCTGGAGCTCAAATGAAATTTTATAACATTGGAATCTTATATAATGAACATTGGTTTGACATTCACTGTGTAGATGAAATGAAATGCGAAGACTATATCATTTTTGAGTTATTTGTAAATTGTAATCTGGTCCAACCTTTATAATTGGAACTAGCTATTTTTCAAAATATTTTTTTTGGCATACGGGTGTGTAGGATTAAAGGGGTGTTTGGTTTAGCTAATTTAGCTGACATGGGGGCCAAAGAGTGCGTGTTTGGTTATGGGTCATGAGGTGTACGGTTTAGGGAGTGTGGTATCGTGCGTCAGTATTTCTGTCTACTTATGATTAATTTTTCAGTAGCTTTCTTGATTTATATTTTTAAAGAATCTTTTCTAACTATGACAACGCTGGCAGAGACAAGATGCTCAATGTGTGGGGCGTGTTATCCGTTCGACGGTAGATTATGGAATGATGATATTTGCTGATAAAAGGTTTGTATTTTGGGTCGTTTAATCTTCCACAAAATAAAATAACCTACGATGAAGGTTTCATCTTTAGGTTTATGTGTCAAAATGGGTGGGTTTGTGGTAATGGGTGGAATTCATTGAAATGTCAACCTCCGCCACTGATTATCGTATATCGTGAATTCCCAGTAGAAAGGATATGAAACCAGTTAAAAAGTTGGCATAAAAGGATGGTTTGTGTATTAGAGTCTTAAAACACTTATGATATGTACTGTGTATGCAGGAACATCTAAGTTAAGGATTGAGAGCGCCATGGATTCCTTTGAGCTACCTCTAAGCAGGTGAGTTAGCAGTTTCTGATGAAATTAGTTGTAATAATAATAGTACATTAACTTTTAAAAGGTTCATATCAGGTTCAGTTTTTAACATATAGCCTCCAAGGAAACAGGTATGGGTCAAAAGTCGGTCATTGTGTATTGTGGCTGTCGTTTTCGCGGATATTAATTAATATTTATGGTCTGTTCAATTTATGCAGTAAGATAATTAAAATGTGGTTCTTCTTTGTTGAATTCAGATATTAGTGACATCGGGTTTTGCAATTTACACAGAAAGTTTACTTAAAACTGTTATTTCTATAGCTACTTAAAGTATGAAGGAATAACATTGTTAATCTGATGGTATTGCAGTAAAGATGACGATCAAAAGAATAAGAATCGATGAAGAATGTCCAGTAATTCATGGTTGGGCTGTTGGCCAAGAGAAGCAACTGACGCTGGCCATCAGAATATATAGGTATTAATATAGACCAGCCCGTATTTCGCCTTCAATGTTTTTATTCAGCAAAATGTTACCACATGTTTCAGCTTCATCTTATAATTTTCGGGTTTATCTACATTAAAGGGTATGTGTATGCACAAACGCCGGTGGCTGATGGCTCCATGAATAACTATGCATGCTCATGGCAGGTAATTTCACAATTGGGAATTTCTGTGCCGATACTTCTTTGGGATCTTCTTATTTAACCTTCCTGCGTTATTCCTAAATTAAACTCAACTCATTCTCAAGATCACATAAGCAAATCAGTTTCATCTTTTTAATACTAGGGCTACTTTTTCAATCAGGTACTTCAGATTTATATGGAAAAAACTGGAGTTTTTATGTTTTGATTAGTTGGAATTTAAGTTTATCTGTGTGATTGATGAGTTGGATTGTTGATTTGCAGGATCTTTAAGCTTGATCATGAAGTAAAAAGACTTTGTTTAATTTATGTGAAGATATGAAGGCTGGAAGTGTTGCTAGGCTTATTGTCGATGCGCTTTTGCAACGTTGTTTTCCGCTTGCTAGACGCCGTATCGAGACTGCACAAGCACAGGTATAAATGTTTCATTGTTTGTGTGTATGCTGTTAATTTGGGTGTATTTGACATTTGTTATAAAGAATTGGACACACGTTATTATTAGGATGCGGTTCGAAAAGTTAGAAACTTTGTGGCCAAAATTATTGCAAAAACTAGAAACAAGAAAGTTTCCGTTTTATTAAGTTCAAAAGTTAAAATCTTTCATTCGGATTATTTGATTATTCGAGAATGCACAAGCACATGTGTAATTGTTTTAAAATATGATTAGTTGCTGGTATTTTTTGTGAATGACTAGATATAGGTGGTTATGGAGAAATGATTAGGATGGAGTTTAAAAAGGCGGAAACTTTGAGCTCGCTTGCACGGTTGCGGTCTTTTTTGTGAGTCTTTTGTATGATAAGATTTTTAGTATGAGGATTGTCGTTGTTTGAGGCCTGAATTTTGAGATTGTTTTCGCTTTTGGTTTAGTGATAATTTGTGTGTGAATGGAGAAATGATTAGGATGTGTTTCGAAAACCTAGATACTTTGTGGTCATATTGACTGCAAAATCTAAAAATTGTTTATGTTCACCATCGAGATTAATTGACAATATACCTGTTGGCTGTTACAGGAGGAGATATGTTGCGATGCAAAACTCTCACACAACAATAGGCATGGAAGCAATGCATAATGCATCGGTGGACCAGGGGACCGATTATTTGGCGAGGTAATTGTCCAGCCTTTGCTGTAGTAGCAGTTGCAGCCACTGCTATTCCATGATCCACCACCACTGGAAAAACCAGCTTCATCGCCTCTGTCAAAGAACCATATGTGGAGACGATTGGAAACATAAAATTGATATAAATGGTAAGAGCCGATCTGTTAATTTTATCTGTGAGATTGGGGTTTCTGAAGGGTGTGTTTACTTTAGCTTATAGCTTATTTGGAAAGCTTGCTTGCAGGTAGATTCGAAAGAAAGAAAGATGCTCAAGATCTATGAGGCATGTTGCTCAGTATCAAGATTGAAAAGAGGGCTTAATTAGTTAAGTTTGTTAACCTTTAAATCGTATTTCGTTGGGAATTGGGATTACTGATAAACATGGTCATTTAATTTTTAGGTATGCTTTTTTATGAAAATTTTATATGTTACTGATGTTTCGTTAACTTACTTTGACCGTAAGATAAGTATCTATTCAAATTGCTTTTAATTCTTTAGAGGTGTAGTAGCAGGTACCTTGGCGTTCAAATTTTCATTTTCTATTATGGGGGTTTGGGTTGAATCTATTGAAATTGCTTTTAATTCTCCTGTTCTGCTTCCTCATAGTGGCATGCTTTCTGTAAATGTGATGCTAAATGATGATATATTAATACTGTTGACATAAATACAACATTGTTGTAGGTTAGAAGTTTTCATGAGCATCAAGATTTAACCCTGAAACTAAAAAAATTCCCTACACATGAAGGCTAAGACGTCTGTACGCCCCGCACATTATCCTGTTCCATTATCTTATTTATATAAAGAAAGACATGCAAGTCCCCTTCACTTTTTATACATCATACATTCATTTCACTTATTTATAAATTATCATCAAGGTTAATTAGTTTAAAGGATGCAATTGGTTGGCACGGTTTTAGGCTAGAAATTATGATGATAAATAAAAACATCGGCATGAAATTTAGATACTAGAATACTTAAATAGTGTCTTGAGGTACGAGCGATACTCGGAAAAAATTCTCAAGGAACCACTTTATGATACGATAACAAAACTTATAGTAAGAAAAGTCATATAAAATCTCAATGAGGTCTCTCAGGTCACTAAGATTTCCTATTTTTTATATTTAGTAAGAGAAATTATAAAACATCTCGAGCTCTTTAGGGTCATTAGCTTTCCTATTTTTTCCAGGTTACTTCAAACCATGAACGTAACATTTTAAATTGTACTGTGGGCTGTTGAAATGATGGCTGTAATGTGTGTTTCGCTGCTGAAATGAGGACTGAAATGTACATGTTTAGTAGCTGAAATTAAATAGATGTGCTTGGTTGCTGAAATGGGGCCCGCAATGGTTGGTTTTAGGTGTTGAATGGCGGCTGAAAAGGATGGGCTTGGGTCCTATACTGGGTGTATTTGGTTGCTAAAATTGGGGCTCAAATGGCTGAAATGGGTACGTTTGGTCGCTGAAACGGGTTTGGGTGCCGAAATTGGTGGGTATGACTGCTTAAATAGGTGGGTTTTGGTAACTTACACAGGTTTGTCAATCTTCCTAGGCCTTTGCTTACCGTGATTTCGTATAATGCAATGGACCTTTGCCTTATCAATAGTTGTATATTTGTGCGTGTTATGTAAAAATATTGGTAACACGCCCCTGAGGAGAAATAAAGTCTCAATGCAACGAATAGGGCTACATGTAAAAAAGGTAGCATAGTTCGTCTCAGCTTTTTTTAGGCCAACAAAAAACAACCAGCTTGCAAAACATTTGATCTAAAGTAAACCTGACAACAGGTATAAATATGGAACACTATTCAAACCAAAGTTAGTTACTTTTTATTATGTCATTAGCTTTTTCAATTTTCTGTAATCCATTGTACTTCAAAGTTGGAGCCGAAAGTCTATAACCTGTTACGAAAGGAGTGTTTGGACCGCCTTATTTTCACTGTTTTATGAGCGTATTTGATTCAGGGAAATCTCATAATGTAACTTTTTTCCAAGGCGTTAAGCCTGAAAATTTGAAACCTGTTGCAAAAACACAAAAGCAATGTGTGATCCTGAATGAATTTTGCCGCAAACCCTTTTTATAACTTCTTTGTAATGTAAATTCGCACAAGTGTAATTTTCCAAACAAACGTGTTATAGTTTTAAATTATTTGTTTATTAGATAATTAAATTAAGACCAAATATATTGCTTCTAACCCATAATGACAGCACTGGGTTATTTACTTGCAGGCTGAAATGTTGCTACCATTTGTAGCATTTGCCAAGGCGTTCGTAGCCGTCATCACAACCGCCCGTTTTGTGAGTTTGCAGCCATGACAACTTTCCCTACAATTTAACGCTGAGCATGTCTATCAATAAATATAAAATGCCCCGCCGCAACGCGGCGGCATCGTAGCAATCCTTGTTTTAGTAACTCCCAATAGCTTCTTCTACGAGCACAAGGTATGCAAGGACTGAATAACACGTTATTAGTATGTTACCTCAGCGCCACATCATAAACCTCCAAATAACACACCAATCACTCAAACATCATCCCTCATAACACACCACTAACATGTTATTGGGTCTCACAAAATAACCCACTAAAAATACTCACCCACTCACAATACAAAAACAAAAAAAGCAAAAAGACAAAAAAAAAAAAAAAACACGCACAAGTTTCATTTGGCTTGAGTTGATGGAGTGGCTCAAATGTATTTGGCATGTTGGGGTGGTATGACAATGGCATGTGATTGGTCTAAAAAGAATGTGTTTGGCATGTTATAACATACCCATACCCTGTGCTCTACGGGTTATGGGTCCAATACCTTCTTTTACGATATATAGGAGAGGTTGAGATGTAGATAGTCTTACCCCTACCTAAGGTAAATAGGTTGCTTTCGGTTCTACCAAAGAAGGAAAAAGACCTACGGACTTGCAAGGAATATTCCGGTTACACCTAATAGTTTTTCCCCAAATATTATAGCTAATTTCCAATTGGTCAAACTATGTGTTCTGGTTACATGTTCTAAAAACAATTATACATATTGTTATATCTTAAATCAGAATTTACAAACAAAAAAAAAAGTGATCAAATTGATGCGTTTTGTGACCTAAAATTGAAGATAAACGGTAAATAAATGAGATCGTAATTGATTATGAGTACGTATATTAGGTTAAAATTGCTGACCGAATTGTGGTGATTGATGATAATGATAATGTAACAGATCGAGATTTGTAAATTGGGGGAAGGTGGTACTGATGAAGTGATGATACCTATACACCGTACTTTGTTCGTTCATGTTAATATAGATAGCTATTGGGCTTTAAATGGATTTGGATTTTCGGATCGTTTTGGGCTAGTTTATATTGCACATGGGCCCGATTTAATCGATTAGAAATAGTAACTTCCAATAGCGTCTTCCACGGGTTATGGGTCTAATACCGTCTTTCACGGTATACAAGTGAGGTTGAGATGTAGATAGTCTTACGTCTACCTAAGGTAGAGAGACTGCTTTCGGTTCTACCAAAGGTAGAAAAAGACCTCCGGGCTTGCAAGGAATAAGGATCGAACCCTCGACCTCTGTCTCTAGAGGTAAGGGTGTTAACCACTTGATCGAACCCTTGTCATTACTGTGTAGTTTAATTTGTTTGGAATTTATTTGGCACACAAGATTACAAAAAGACTGTGCTTAGTTTTGGAAAATTACTACTCCCTCCGTCCTAAAATTATTGTCCCATATTGACTTTTTTAGTCTTTCTTCTTCAACTTTGACCATAACTATTTTTGTTTGTGTTATATAATATTTGATGAAAAATATATGAATATATTAGGTTTTAAATGTATTTTCATTTGGTATAATTTTCATCAAATATTATATAACACAAATAAATATATTAATGGTCAAAGTTGAACAAGAAAGACTGGTCAAAGTCAAAGGAGACAATAAAAATGGGACGGAGGTAGTATATATATTAAAAGTGATTTGAAACGACGTCGATTCACTGACAATAGCAAACAGTTCCCTTGGCCCATTTCGGTTAGCCTAATACAGGTACTGGCCTGCTAGCCCATTGTTTCTACACAATATACATTCTCGCTAGATTATTCCACCCCTTTGCCTTGCCGACAAACGTCAACCGCCATACACACCCGGTTTTATCAAAAACATGATCCATGTTAAAAAAATTGATTCCGAGTTGCGCCGTCAGTGGATGCCGTTTTTGATTCGGTAGCGTTGGTCGGATCTGTTGTTTGTGTGTACGACAAAGTACAAATGGGTATATTTATTTTTTAGTTAAGGTCCGATCAAAACTTATGTTCTACATCTGAGGATGGGGAAACAAATTGGAGATGAATTCATTATAAGTCTGCGGTAAGTTTTTTGTTGTAAGAGGTTGTTATAGATTTCTGAAGTTATTTTCCTTAGGTGGTTGTTTTTTATGTCAGTTGAATTTTTTTTCTTCTTTTCTTCAGGTTTTAAGTGAGCAAGAATGTTGTGGGTTTGAGTAAAGAATAGATTGGCGAGGCCGTTTAAAAAGAGGGTGATATTAATTATCAGTTGTTTCATTTGTATAGTTATAAAACATTAGATTCTGAATTATAACTGATAGATCTCACTTTTTTAACTTCAGATACAAAGACGAAAGAAAGTTGGGGATGTCGGCTCAAAAATAACGTTATAACAGGTTCTTTGGTAACCAGGTTGTACTTAAAAAGGTGGGTCTCGGTTATACTTTTAATGTGATTACTGTGTTTCATTTTTTCAGGTGTCGTTGATATGACTAGGATTAACTGGATTTTAATTTCTATGTTTCTTCTTCTTGCACGTTACTGAAAAGACTCAAATGCGACGGAAAGATGAAGGTGCTTTTTTTACCTGTTTTTAGCTGAATAAGAGCATCATGTACCGACACATATGACACTAAGTGATTATATATGCTGCTTAGAGGGTCTTTGTATGTGTGTTCTAAGTTTAGTAAATCAAAGTCATTGTATGCTATTTAGAGGAAAGTACTATGTTGGTCTATTGACAATGGACACATATGATTTAAAAGTTACTTCGCTCTAAAAACTAAGCCAAATCCGTGCATATATATGCTACTCATACATATCAATATTATGTTAGTCTTTAAGTAGTGTCTCTTTGAAAATGGGTACGTGTGCAATTATCCATGCATATGATCCCTATATCATGTATTCACACGTTTAAAGGTTAATGTAATTTGGTGTTGTGGTATGACTAATTTATTTTATTCGTTTGCAGAAATTTGTTGTAGGAGTAGTTACTAATATAGTGATGTTGATGCCTGCTAGGCCCTCTAGATTGGTAAACCAACTCGCAATACAAGCTGCTACAGTAAGAATATATATTGAGCAAGAGTGGTATGAAATTTTTGCTGCAAATGTTGTTACTGTTGTACGATAGCTTACGCATTTCAACTTAGCTTACACTAATACACTACGACTACTGTTGTTATAGGTATAAATGAAGGAACAAAAGTGAGTTGTAGCGGATTACGCAATAATGATACATGTAGCGGATCACCACCGTTTGTCTTTGGAGGTATTTGGATCCAGGAATACATAATAAGGTGTGCATGCTTTATGGTAGAGTTATTTATAAATTTGGTTTTCAGGTTATATTTCCGGGTCGATACGGATTAGGCGCAATATTTGTTTTGTTTTTTATCCAAGTTATTAAAGTTAATTTGCTTTGTCAATTTTGGTTAATCTGATTCGACATTAGTTAGTTGGCTTTGATTTTTTTTTTTTTTTACTAAAACCCATTTAGTTTTGGATTTAATCAAATAAGATAAAAAAATTAAAAGTAAAAAGTTAAAGCTTTTCTCATGTTCTATAATGCCCACATGGACTTAAACACAGCATTGAACATTGTCCCAACAGGCACCGGCACAACCAGCGTTGTGTCATCGGTCCTACCCCAGCTAAAAGGAAACCTTAGAATCTCTGCAATTATCCTCAATAAGCTTTCAAGGCTGTTTCTAGCCGTGATCATCTCAAGCTTCCGTCAGCCGTGATCATCTTTGGAGGTTGAAATTGCTTCGTTTTGGTGCTTGGATTTTTTTCACCGTTTGTTTGCCAACTGCATAATTGATTGAAAATAATTAATTAATTTCAGGTCGTTTAGCAGAATATAGGTGTACGAGTTGACGACCAGGGTGTTGACGCTCAACGGTCTGTAAGAAATGCTGCATGTGGTTTACGGCTAACAAGGGGTTGGCCACGTCTATTGATGGCAAGACAGTAAGTGTTACTTAATGATTGTTGCAGTATTGATACATGCTGCAACATCAACGGGTTAAATGTGAGCTCAAATGGGTATTTTTGGTTGAATATTAGGTCAATTAGGAATATTAGTTTGAAAAGCGAGACTTTTGAAATCCCGAAATATAGAAGAAACAAAGAAATCTGGGTAATCTATGCGGTTCATTTATTTGATATAAATACACATAGCCCCTTATGAGTTACCACGTGCTTATTTGTCACTAACATCTGCTCCTTTTTCTGTATGCAGGAAAGGATGTTCAGCTGTCATACGTATACCATACAGAACAAAAATTAAGGTCACAAAATAAAAAACCCGCCGGCTAACAAGGTACCACTTTGTCTATCATTTTTGAATAGTTATATGCAATCCGCGTTTTCTAAAATAGCTTGAACACTCCACTATATACCAGCTTTGATTGGTGAAGTAACAAAATTGGTTCAGAGATTTATAGTGCCTTTGATTCACTCCATTTTTTCCTTCCGTATTGCTTCGTATAAAGAAACTATTTTTGCATTGAAGTATGTCTTGGTCGAAGTACTCACTAAAATAGATAATGATATTAGATGCTTATCCAAGCTTTTGAAAAAAAAAAAAAAAAAAAAAAACCATAAAATTTCAGAAGCTGGACTTTTAACAACTCTATTTCTGTGTCTCAGGTATCAGTAGCATGGAATGAAAAGACGGTGTACAGGTTGATAACGAATATTCCAGTGTAGGCTGGAACATGCACTCAGCAGCACACGAAATTGGTGTTTGCCTCATGTACGTCGTCTAACAGGACGGTCACAAATGATGGTTGATTATTCTCATGCATCGACCACAACCCACAAACGAATCCAACATATAGTTGACCTTGCAACAAATAACTTACCTTCATTCCTTATACAATGTCATATATGCGATTTTCATTGGCTATACGTGACAATGCCGAACGGTTATATGCTTCTAAGCTAAATTTGATTACACAAGGTAGATATTCTCTTTGTTTTAATAAGGTTTTAACTTCAATTACTTTACTTTTTTTACCTTAGCTATACAGTTTTATCTCTTTGATTACCCAGGTCTGTTTTTATCTAAAATGTTGTGCCTGACATCTAAGTTGAAGTTTACATACTTTTAACATTTTTTTTTTTTCGTTACATAAATTACCAGATAAAAATGTCAAAAAAAAGCTCCGCCGCAACGCGGCGGATGGTCGCAATACTCGTTAAGATACATAAAATATAGGGATAAGTGTTTCTAAATGTATTCAAGTTACCCCATTTTACTAAGTTGTGTATCAAAAAATTAATCCTCTTAAACAATGCAAACAACTTACTAATCATACTATTATATACATATTTTATCATTTGTTTAGAGATATTTACATAAATCGTCCTTGTGGCTAGGAACAAATTGCAAAGACAGTCCTTAAATTTATTTGCATAAATCGTCCTTTTTGGTTAGCATGGTCAACGGAGGTCAATGTCACGTGTCGCCGCATGAGTGGTGCCACGTGTCGTCGGGTCGGGTCGCGTTGCCACGTGGACCAATGAGATGGTGCCACGTGGCATTGGTTAAATATACCTCATATTTGGCTACCCCTAGGATTCGAACCTGGGATATTTGTTTGGGAAGCAAAGCTTTGCCCAACTGGGCTAAGCATAGTGATAAGGTTTTAAAAGGTACCATTTTGAGGGGTCGTTTAAGTCCTTATTTGATCACTTTTGTATCCGTTATTGCTTAATATCGTTCCTTTTCACTTTTTAGGTCTCTTGAAGGCAAAATGCTGGAATGGCACTTATTTGGACGAAAAGGCGCGAATATATGAAGAAAATGGCCAAAGTCAAAATCGAGACACTCACAGTTGCTGAAACTAGAAGGCGACGGCGTCAGGTGCTAATGGCGACGCCGTCCCAAAATTATTGTGACGATACAAGACTCAAAACTCGTATTTTCAAGTGACGACGTCTAGTTGTGGAAGAGTAGGCCGTCGCTACTCAGACGGCCTAGATGCAATCCAGACGACGTCAGAAGCTGAAGAGGACGGCGTCACGGACATAAGGTGACGCCGTCGCAAGGTTAACGTGGCCAAGACGAAACCCTAATGACGGCGACACGACGGCGTCACTAAACATAAGGTGACGCCGTCGCAATTGTAATCTTATATATAGAATCCGAATTTTTCAGTCTTTGTGTGGAGAGTCTTTGGAGTAAAACCTAAAACCGAACCTAAGGTGTCTTGTACAGTATTTTAGGGTTTTAAACCCTATCTTACATCAAGATAAGTCTTTACTTCATTAATTCAATTATGTCTTTGATTATTTGTGTGTATGCTTGCATGTTCTCCATGTCCGGCTAATTTACTTGTGTGTTTGCTTAGGAAGTATGAAACTTAATTATTGAATATTGATTGGTTGTTTCTTATCTTAGTTGATTAATGATCTAGTAATGCGATAGGTCATTCGTTGTGTACTTAATGCTTGATTCATCTTTGTGAACCTTAGAATATAATTACCTGAGTAGTTGTAGGCTAAACCATCCAAAGAGCGCCTTAGAGTAGGAGTTTATCATCCCTAGTGGGTTTGTAGACGAGACCCTTTGGTAAGTTCAAAGAGTTAGGGAGAAACGCATACCCTACAACTTTAGACACACAACGCAATTAAGAATAAGACGTGACACTCAACCATCAATAGGAGATAATTAAGGAGTAATACAAACTAAGTAAACACATCTTTAAACTATCATACGAGCACACATTAATTAGACATAGACTCCCACAACCTTAGTTTAGATAATTAGATAATAGTAGAGTAATCGGTAGAAATACCAACCCCCCAAATCCAATACCCGAGATTCGTACCTTTCCATTTCATAAAATATAAAAAGATACAAAAATAATCTTCCTCAACCTTAACCTTAGCGTAGTAACTCCTTACTAGCATTCCTATTCCCCTAGAGAACGATATCAATACCCGTGGCTTACCCTAATTACTACACTACAACGATTAGGTTCACTGCTAGGGTGTTATAAAACTTGCTCGAAGAAAAGGAAGTTTCCTTGACCCCGAACGACGCGTGTAGCGTTATCACATAGCTTCAATAATATTCCACTAAATCAATTACATAACCTTTCATAAATTTAAAGGTCCAATACAATAACACTAAAAGGTTCCATTTAGTTTTTTGCCTATCAATTTAAAGGGTTATACGGACTGTAAAAAAATAAATAAATATACCGTCGGACTCGTTTTTTTGTGCTCTTTCTAATGGTATGCTCGGGGAATTTTTTAGACTTCGTTAGAACCTCGAAAAATGCGAAAATGTCGTCGAAAAATGCGAAAACGTCCTTTTCCGAGGTGCAAAGTAAGTCGAAAAAATTCCCCGAGCATACCGTCGAACTCGTTTTTTTGTGCTCTTTCCAATGGTATGCCCAGAGAATTTTTTCGACTTCCTTTGAACCCCGGAAAACGACGTTTTCACATTTTTCGACGACGTTTTCACATTTTTCGAGGTTCTAACGAAGTCGAAAAAATTCCCCGAGCATATCATTAGAAAGAGCACAAAAAAACGAGTCCGATGGTATATTTATTTATTTTTTTACAGTCCATATAACCCTTTAAATTGATAGGCCAAAAACTAAATTGAACCTTTTAGTATTATTGAATTGGGCCTTTAAATTTTAGGAAGGGTTATGTAATTGATTTAGGGGTAACATTACTGAAGCTATGCTTAGCCCAGTTGGGCAAAGCTATGCTTCTCTCACAAACGTCCCGGGTTCGAATCCCACTCGAGCCAAATGAGGTATATTTTACCAATGCCACGTGGCACCACCTCATTGGTCCACGTGGCAACCCGACCCGACCCGAACCATTGACCGACCCGACCCGATATGAAGTGTCACCACTCATGAGGCGACACGTGGCATTGACCTCCGTTGACCATGCTAACCACAAGGACGATTTATGCAAATAAATTTAAGGATTGTCATTGCAATTTGTTCCTAGCCACAAGGACGATTTATGTAAATATCTCTAAACAAATGATAAAATCTATATATATAATAAAAGAAGCTTTATTTGAAATTCTTGACAGCTCATAAATGCCACATGGACACTTTGCCATGTCATAAAAGCCAGCTCATCTATTCCACGTGTAAAGTAGCTCCTATTTTTATTCCTTACCTTTCACCTAAACTAAAAACACACACAAACACATCTGCAACAACCCAACTCCTATTTGTTTCACATAAACCGGACGGAAAACCACCCACCGCAGCTCCACTGTCGGTCACCTCACCTCACCGCCTACACTAAAACAACCATCTCCATCTCCTCTACCCGATCTACTACGACACGCGCCCCAACACACCTTTTCACCTGTTTCTTTTACCCCATTTAACATCCACGAAGTTAATGGCTACCAAGGTAGAAATTTTTTATTTAATTATTTTCCATCTTAGCTATTATGAGATGTTATGTTTACATCTGTAATTTGGGCTACCTGTTATTATGGATGATAGGGTTTTGTGGTGGATAACGGCGAGGAAAACATGGGTTTTGCCGCTAGGCGTACGAGAGGCTGGAGCAGTCACAATTTTTTGGTCGGCAGAAATTCATATCCTTAAAGTTTGTTTAAGATGCCAAATATAAAGCTGCTAAAATTAATTAGAAGAAAAGGAAGGAAGACGAAATGATTTGTAAATGATGTGGTTAATCCGATCATTATACCTAGGTATTTAATACCATGATCTCAGGAAGAAGAGTATTTGTTTACGATATTTTGTTTCGACAAGTTAACGTTTTGTTATAGTTTTGTCATATACTCATATTCCATCTTTTAAATATGAGTTGTTTTTGCTATTTTATAAATTTGGTGTTGATTGTGTTTTTTATGTTGTTTGTGGTTTTGGTGACTGGCAAGATCAAAGAAGTCGAGTAGGCATGTCACAAGCGGTGCACGGCAAGTGAGAAAGTATAGTTTCGGACAAAATGGTAACGCTAATGACAGAAAGCTGACCGGCTATAGGAGCCAATGACAACTAACAAACCGCAATGGAAAACAACCACTACAAGGTAATAGGAAATTTAAATTTGCGATTAACTTTCGATAATTCCAGCTGTTAATGCACGCGGTGCGTAAAAAACCAACATGTGCGTTTAATAGTCTATTTTGTTCATTCAGATATACCATCTGGGATTCACCCTTCCATGAATATTTCCAACTCGCTCACGCTTCTTCAATAACAGTAGGTCAACATGATGGCCGCGATGTTGATTAAAGGAGAACTCGTCCGGCTTGCGCAACTGGTAAATCTCTTAGTGAATTACACTGATGTATTTATTGGTTTTTTACATTTTCTTTATGTGGCGTTCCTGGCGAGTGCTTAGATTCCTGAAAGGAAATAACTTAAAATTTGGAACGCAATTGTTGCTATTCAAAAATCCATCATCACATTTAACTGATTTCAGGTTTCTATTGTTTCAGGAAGCTTACCGACAAAGTATTCATGTAGGTGAAAGATGAAAACTGATTTGCTGAATTGAAAACGTTATTGGTTAGTAAGAAATTATTATTTTGTTTTTTTCCCAATATTATATGTTTAGCTTTTTGGGTGGAAACATTCTTTTTAACTTTTTAGGTGGAAACATTCTTTTCATATTATATACCTAACTTTTTTTTGGTGGAAACCTACACTACCGTGTTTTCTGGCCTTTTTAACTTTTTAGGTGGAAACATTCTTTTCATATTATATACCTAGCTATGCTCTTGATTAGTATGTTAAATAATAAGTGTGGGTGCTGTTACAGAACATGTTGCACTTGCAGGTATACAGGATTCGACAGTTCCGAATCTATGGGTTGCGGGTTTACGTTGTCACTCGAGTGTGGATACTGGTACGGCCAGCGGCACACCTTTAGGTATTCATACATCTTTATTATTTCTGGTCCATTGTACACGCTTAGATTGTTGTTTTCCATACTCATACACTGTCCGGTTTAATATTGACAATTCAGGTGTAAATGCTGAAAATGTGGGCGTCTTGCCAGCATCAGGGACAAATACCTATGTTGCGCAGCCTGTGAGTCGATATAATATGTTAATCCTTTTCTTATGATTTAGAATTACTGCTAATGTACTGAAGTTTATATCAATGTATATAAGTAATAGAAAGGATGCCATTAGAATAATGTGAAGTTATTATGTGTATAGTTGAGGATTGCTACTCTGTAGGGTCGCTATTGTAGTTTCTAAACTGATTATTGCACCTTAGCTCTAATATTCAGTTATAAGAGTGTTTGGGAAAAAATAGAGTATTTATTTTTGTTATAATAGTCTGATTATATATAATCAAAATGATAGATTTTGGAGAAACATGTAAGAAAGAACTTTGCAAGAACTTATTTACTGAGATAGATAAAAACTTAGTAAATGACACAAAGAAACCTCCTTAGACTCCCAAATCATTTTAAATTAAAAAAAAATAAAAAAGAAAAAAAGAACGTGTTATTATTTTTGATAGTATAGCTTTTGCACTCATTATATGACTGTGCCTAGGTGTTGTCGGTAATAGCTTATAATCCGCGGGTGTTTAGCATCACGTTTAAAAATCGGTTATGTGATTGGAAATAATTTGAGCCATATAATTAGAGTTAGTTTCTTACAGCTACCTGGATTTTGTTCTCCTGCGTTTGTTTATTGATTTGATGTTAGTTGTTTTTATTAGAAGAAACTCAAAAAGAAAATGACAGGAAATATGTTTTATTTAGAATAGATTTTCACAATTATGTAGTTAAGTAGTCGATAACTAGCAACTGATATGTGTTTGACCAAAGCCAGGTGTCCCTTTTACACTTCAGGTAGAATATAAGTGTTTAGCTGCAACATGATGTCATGTAACACAGACATTTTATTCTTATGTGGATATAAAGTTCTATTTCTATATCATCATGACATTTTTATAATTATATCTGAATATGATCAACTGAAAAGCGCATATCGAATCATACTATAACCTTTACATCTTTAAAACATATTGTGTACAATTATAACGAGACTAATATTTTCTTTCCTGCTCTCATTTTTTTCATGCATGGTACCATGTGTTTCCAAACTTATCATACTGGAAAGATGTTTTTGGATTAAAAAAATTATAATGATAATATAAACACATAAGAAATATGTTATTTTTTGAAGTGAAGATCATTTTCTAGGGTCTTATATATATATATGTAATCGTTTTAATAGTTTAATGTTTGGATGTATCCATAATCTTAACTAATGTATGCAGGAACGTAGCACTATGGAGATTAGCCCAAAACACTTATAATAGTTGGCAGTCTGCGTTTGTTGAAGACTTCTAAGAGTTTGTGGTATCGGTATCTGCTAACATCAACCAAAGGTCATTAGAAGGCTCTCGAGACACTAAAATTGCAATGGGTGCATATCATCCTTATCATACACAAACTAACAAAGGTTCTAGCCCACACACACACACGTACTATTTATTTCATGCCAAAATAAATGTTCAAGAAAAAAGATGTTACTTTTGGTGTGACTTACAAAATGACTTTGTGCAGGTATTGAGGTACAAAATTTCCCTTTGGGTTGAGCATATTGATGGACTTGAGAGCACTTTCGAAAGACCAGAAAGCATCGAGTGTGTGAGAAGGGTCAGAGAGTGAATCGAACGGGAATCATTACGCAGCCGTTGAAGTGACTGGTATGAAGCTCACCTTCTCAAGTATCCCGTAGAAGTTGATCGCGTCGGTCAGGTGATGCCTCTTCCTGGTTGTCCAAAATTTCAAGATATGGGTGGCAGTGTATAATGGCACTTTTGTGGACATTAAAAAAGACCTCACCATTTGATATTAGATGTATCTTATATGAATTTTTGGCTGATTTAATCAGGCCAGGTATCAAGTTAGCATCATTTATTATTCACAATTGTATCTATATGTTTTGTTTTTACAATCATGTTTTTGAAGAAACACGGTGCAATTTGTTACAAATTTGGTTAAAAGCACATCGTTTTATAAAATAGAAAATTAACACTTACTATTTCAGGTGATAGCTTTGATGGTTTTCATGGAGCTACTGTTATTGTTTATCATTGTATTCTCTCAATAGATAGTGTAAGAGTATAGGAAATCGATTTCATCTAAACTTTTAGTGACTAACCGGTGTGGTGCCTAGCGTGTACTAATTTTTTAACTTTTTATAAGCTGCCCGTGATTTATCACGGGTTTATAGGCTAGTATGTATATAATAATATGATTAGTAAGTTGTTTGCATTGTTTAGGAGGATTAATTTTTTGATACACAACTTAGTAAAAGAGGGTAACTTGAATACATTTAGAAACACTTATCCCTAAAATATAAACTTATGTTTGACAAACAATACTTATAAGAGATTTTAAAAAATAACAATATTTCATAATCTCTTATAATTAAATGCTACTTCATGTAGCTCTTAAAACAATATATATTATATATTATATATTATATATTATATAATATATATTATATATATACTATTATAATGGAGGGATGGTTCTCTCTCTTCTAATTTTTTAAGATTTCCATATATAGATTTTAAGCAAATACAACTACTTAAGCTATATGTACAATTACTTTATGCATAAACACCTACACATATTGATTGGTCAACATTTGTAATTAATGTCATATTTAAAACACACATTTGATAAAAAGTATAATTTATAAAACACAATGTACAAACTATTTGAAGCACAAATACAACTAAAAAACACTATTCAACACATACAATTAATATACTATTTAATTTACCCCTTCACTAAAATATACAACCATTTAATCACAGTGTACAATCTAATCAAACTACTAAGCCAAACATTTAAAAATAAAGCCATTAGGTTGCCCGCAGTGATCGGTCGATTGGTTCGGTCGTCGCTGCGCCAACCAAGTCGCCACCATTGCAACATGAGGGTCAAACTGGGTCGGTCAGCTCCAAAATTGACGAAAGGTGATTGTGCTGAAGGAAATAATCAAGATTTTGTTTGTGGTAGCTTTGGTCAACAGGAGAAGAATTATTTCCACAGTCATAACTAAAGTTATTGTTATTTGTAATTTAATTGTTTAATAAAAGTATGGCTGCATAACATTACATTGTCAGAAAATATAGTCACAAAGTACCCGTCGCCGCATCGCGCGAATACCCTGCTAGTTCATTTATAATCAACATTTACATCTCCAACAATAGTTACTTTTGTCATACATACTTTAACTGTCTTATTTAAAAGAAATTATTTAATTGAATTTGTATGCTATAAACCCAATTTATTAATATAACTTAACGGAAAACTTATTAAGGCACTAAAAGTTATATAAGTACACTTATTTAGGATGAAAAATAACACCATTATATCTAAACAAAACTTGTAATAAAAAGTAAAAACAAACAAGCCTCATGTTTAGTAACAAAATCAAAACGGGTTCAAGAACACCTCTTAAAGAAAAAGAGGACGAGGATGATCCATTTTTCAGTTTAAAATCTAGCAAGCATTGTCTAGTTACAAATTGCACTCGTATGGAAGATAAGAGCCGAATGTAGAACGCCATTCTCGGTGTGTTAATACAAATAAGCCGTAAAAACGTTTATTTATATTTTACGATCTTCTAATGTTTTGTCGATAACAAACATAAATTCATTTTAACGAAACAAATAAAATACGTAAATTGTTTGAGCCAATAATGTAGCACCTCGCATATTTCAGGTCTATATTTTACTATTTTACGTTATATAAATTACTTTTAATTATTTATATAAGTAATCTCAAAAATTAAATAGTGTAAATTATCCTCACAACCAACACATGACTAGGAAAAGTCTATGTGTTCAAAAATACTTTAGTTTCACCACTAGTCATAATTCATATGAATTATTGCCACTTTGCCAATTTTAGGTACACATTTTACCTTTACGTAATACGCGTGCCCGAACCTACGTTATTAGGTTTTAACAACATAGAAACACCATATTAGACTTATCATACTTTTAATATACCTAGTTGGAGTATATTGATAAGTTTTAACATTTTTTGAAGTATTACATTTTTACGTTACCAGGTTTTAAGTTTCGTGAATTAAGGGCTTAACATTAGTAATTACCGGGACCAAACTATACCCTAAAAATCAAATATTATCACAAAAGAAGACACAAACTACCACCTCATGAGAGGTGGCATTTGAAATGCCTTCTCACAAGCCACATGGCTTCATTTCCTCACACTTCCACTCTTACTCACCCATTTTGTCCCCCACTAGAAGAGTTAATTCTCACACTTATCATTCACATGCAAAACTCACACCAAATCTCTCTTGGTCTCCCTCCTTGCCGTCCCCTATACACACACAAACACTCATACATACTTTGATTCATACTACAAAGTATACAAAGAAGATGGAGATAGAGTTGATACCTACATGATCCTAGGGTTATTTTGTTGATATGAAGGGTGAAACAAGAGCTACACAAGAAGGTTAGGGCTGAAGTAAGAAGGTTATTGCAAGGGTAAAAGGGTTTGTAAGCTTGGGTTAAGAGGTTGAAGATAAGGGTTGAAGATTGAAGGGGGTTTAGGCTTGATTGTTCTTGTGACCATTCAACCTAAGTCTTGTAAGAAGTTGTTTAAATTTCTTGTCATTCAATATGGTTGTAATGATATTTATGATTATTTGATGTAATTTGATATAAGTAGTACATGTAATAAGGCTTGCATGATGTTGTACATAAAATTGATGGGTAAAAACAAGTGTAGAAACTCATTAAGACAACTAGTAAGAAACTAGTGAATTATCATGAGTTTTAACATAAAAATCATAAACTTTGGACTTGATTAAGTTTAAGAAGTTGTTAGAGGAAGTAAAAACTAGAATTTGAACTTTTGAATCACTTGAAATGGACTTATAGATAAAAAGTTATGGTTAAAAGAAGATGGCTAGATGAAATTGGTTATTAAGTCAAAACTTTTCTTAAACGATTTTAAAACGCGATTTAAACCCTTTTCTGGTTCGAATCAGCAAAAGTGTAAAACACGAAAGTTGCTCGGAATGAAATTTTCTTCAAAAACCCAGGGGCACATAAGCAGGAAGTGAACGAAAAGTCTAAAAAACAGCAAATACTACACGGACCTGTTGTGACTAGAAAACAACCATGGACATGGAAACTTAGTTATATTTTTATTTAAGACAAACCAAAGCAAGGTTAAACCAAGGCTAATGTCTCAATCTATTTTAACTTAAATATAACCACTAGATATGACCATGATTGTTGTTTCAAAGTTGTTTCGTGCGGCTAAGTTACGACTAGTTTGGGTATGTTAACCCGAAAATTGTTTCAAAAACTTGGTCATTAGATGAAGCTTTACTAGATTTTGACAAAATGACTATATGACATATAAACTATATAAATACCTTTTTCACAAGTTTTAACTCTTATTTAAAACCATGAACATATTAGTCTAAAACATATTTTGAAACCTTTACCACAATATCATAATATGACACGCCGAAATCATTTTCATCACAGCACTTATACATGATAAATGCTTCACGACACACAACTCATAACACTATCACATCACCACTCAAATAGTCTTTGACGAAAGATGACATATGTTTTATACAACATTTGTCTCGTCAAATACTTACTTATAAATGATAAGTACTACAATAATAGGGAATTTCATTATCATAAAGAGGCCTCTTCGGGGTATCGTATCGACGAGTTGTGGATTTACGATTTAAAGTGTCCTGGCTCCTCGTGCGGATACCACACGACCTTTTGATTTTGATAGCCCGAACGGTGGTACGAGATCATTTATAAAAAGGCTATGAGCCAAACTAACCCTTAAGGGATACCTTAACTTAATATCCATGTACAACATCATAAGCCAACAAATTACATATACTTGTACACTTATATTGAAAACTATATTAAAACATAATTACTATACTTTCGTAGGTAATTACTAAAGATCGCAGTCTCGACATATACGATTATTGCTATAAACTACTACTGATAACCACGGTGAGTTCATAGCCCCAACTTTTGTTTAACTGTTTTGTAAACTACTTGGGGGAGATACATGCTAAAATGTTTTATTATGGACAATTACTTGAAAACTGAATGCCTTGACTGTATTATTGCATGCCTAAGTTGTTTAAGTCCCCAATATCATGGACCACTAATCACTGGGAGTGAGCGCAAATATAGTGGATAGGCCTATCGGGATTGACGAATCCCGTTTGTGTTAGCCGGATCGGTAACCAAACGCACTTTATTTGAATTACCTAGGTATATGGCAAAATACCTACTCGGGGCAAGTTACTTATATATTTATATATATCATCCGGTGATATATATACAACAGTCAGTCGTGAGTTCCATGAGCTTAGAGCAATAATAACTATCAAGAAGATAATTGTACACATTGCAATTATACTACAAACTATTGTACACTACTGTTTTCAAAACTATGAATTCACTCAACTATTGTGTTGACTTTTCGGCATGTTTTATCTCAGGTCCGTATGATATGTCTGGCACACGAATGAAGGCACACGGAATGGGCATTTTGAAGACTATGCATATTATCATTCGAAAAACTTTTAAACTTATTATGTACATTATGGGATCTCTACTCTGATATTATGAATAAATTCGAATGATAATGTATTTTAAAACGTCTCATTTAGAGTCGTTTTCTGTAATGTGTACTTTGTGTTAATAAGTAATATCCTCGATTAGCTTACAGATAGGCATCAGAGCTACAGTTAAAGAGAACCAGGGTGCATTATACACCTAGACTATAACTACTATCTACCGATTCACTCATTATAGTCTTCATATTCCGTGTGCCATGCCCACTATTTGACATATCACTATTTAAATTGCTATGAACGTTTAACTAACTCTGAACATGGATACTCTTATGCAGACATTATGTCTGTACCACCATCCCCAGATCACGATCTCGTTATTCCAAATCAAGTTATACCAGCTCAACATGAGCAAATACTTCCGGCTCCCATCCAAGCACAGAAACCCCCGGATCAAGATAATGATTATCTTGATACTGTGGACTATGGGGATGACGAGGATGAGGAACCGTATGAAGATTTAGCTGATGAAAATGAACCCGAATATGACCCAGACGAAGATCCGAAAGAAGATGAAAATATGATCTTAGATGATGATGATGATGATGATGACATGGAAGTGATTTCCGATGATGACGAAGAAGAGGAAGAACCTCTTCAAGCGGATGTCATATTCAACGGATCTCCACCTGCCCCATCACCACCATTTACTCCAGCAAACTCTGAAGTTCCTGTTTCGGTTACTCCCGCTACTAGGGAAGGCCTTATATCATTGGGGGGCCCTTCCTCTACCTATGAAGTTGGAGGACCATCTAATACTTTTCCAAACTTCCCTAGGTACGAAATAAGATGTCTAAGACAAGATGTCACAGCACTTCAAAATCATGTCCACTTTCTGTCAAGGGCAATGCATCGTCGTGAAACGGAGATCTCTTCAATAAGAGTTGAAACCGTTAATGCTCGAAAACGAACTGATCTGAAAATCTTGGATATGAGAGATATCCGAGATGGCCTTACACGTGTGGAAGACATTGTCTTGGATCCTATAACCGGTTTTCCAGTGCTCAAAAACCAAGTCACCCGTATGGATAGAGCACAAAATGAAGACGACGAGCAGATTAAAAAGTTGAAACTCCATGTAGCTTCAGCAGAAACGAAGTTAGAGATTGCTCAAACCGATCGTATTAGGCTTGAAATCGATCTCTACAACGTACGGGCAGAAATGCGGATCATGTTTCAAGAACTACGGGAGTCTAGGGAGTTTCGCCCAAATGACGCCATTGATGTGTTGGCTGCTCATGGGAATAACAATCAACCCGATCCGCATCAATCTCCGGACTCTTGAAAGACTAGTGTTGTTATAATAGTTAGAAGACTTAGTAAAATATGTAATAGCTAGTAAACAATGTAATTACTGACTGATAGTTTCGTCAGTAAATTTTGAAGAAACCTGTCACGGGTTTCGATTTTGTAACTTCGATATAATGGATTAACTATATATGAATGTAAATTTTGTTGTATAAATCTATCTCGTCTTGTGTTGTGATTTAACTTCCAACGTTGTTCTTCTATCATTTCTAATCGTGCTTATTATCCAACATCATACTTATACCACATCTCTTGTTTAATTGATAGAATCATGCCACCGAAAACGAAAAGCCAAGCTGCTATTGATAAAATGGTTGCCGATAAAGTGGCTGACGCACTTAGAACTGAGCGGGCAACTGCCGCTACAAATGCTGTCGCGGCCGCTGAGGCTGCTAAAGCCGCAAAAACTGCCGCTGTTGCCGAGGCACTTGCAACCGCTAGGGCCGCTGCAACCAATGTTGGAGCAGGAGGTTCTAATGCAACGGGACCAGCTATTGGTGCCGAAAGAATAAATGTCGAACCAATGCCAAGGGGCTGCTCATACAGCGAATTCATGAAATGCCAACCTACAAATTTTAAAGGCATTGAAGGAGCTGTATGGTTAACCCGATGGTTTGAAAGATCTGAATCTGTATTCCTGATCAGCAACATCACTGAAGACTGCAAGGTCAAATACGCCACCAGTACTTTAATGGATGAAGCATTATCCTGGTGGAATTCTGTAGCTCAACCAATTGGCATTGCAAATGCCTACAAAATTTCCTGGGTCGAACTCAAAACAATGGTGATCAAACAATATTGTCCTCGTAACGAGGTACAAAAGTTGGAAATTGAATTCTGGAACCACATAGTTAAGGGCACAGATATCACCACATACAATCTTCGATTCAATGAATTGGCAATCTTATGCCCAACAATGGTTCCAACCAATGAGAAGTTACTAGAGAGGTACATATGGGGACTTCCACAACCTATACAGGGAAATGTGACCTCATTTGATCCAAAAACGATAGATGATGCAATGGGAATGACTCGTAGACTGATGGATCAAGCGGTTAGAGCAGGAACTGTTCTGATTCATGACATTAACCATCCCAATAACAATAACAATAACAACCATCCCAATAAAAATACCCACAACAACAACAAGAGAAGGTGGAATGATAACCGAAGGGGTAACAACAACAATCCCAACCAACAAAACTGAAACACAAACCACCACAACCAGCAAAACCGTAGGCAAGAAAATGCCAGAGGTACTGTTGTTGCTGCTGTTGCACTAGCTGAAGGAGGAGGTTATCAAGGAAATGCTCCTTTGTGTTACAAATGCAAGTTACATCACGAAGGCCCTTGCACCGTTAGATGCAAGAATTGTCAAAAGACAGGGCATCAAACCAAAGACTGCAGAGGGAAGGGGCCTGCTACTGGTGCCAACACCCAACCAGTATTGACTTGTTTTGGGTGTGGAGAACGTGGACACATCAAGAGACAATGTCCCCGAAACAATGGTCAACAAGAAGGAGTAGCTCGTGGTAGGGCGTATGTATTGGGTGATAAAGATGCACAGCAGGATCCGAATATGGTTACGGGTACGTTTCTACTCAATAACCATTATGCTAAAATCTTATTTGATTCGGGTGCTGATAAAAGTTTTATATTTACTGCATTTGCATCTTTACTTGATATTACACCCACTACATTAGACACCGCCTTTACCATTGAGTTAGCAAATGGGAATCTTGTAACCACCAACATTGTACTTCAAAACTGTACACTAAACTTGTTAGGTCATTCATTCAAAATAGACCTCATGCCAATAGAGCTCGGAAGTTTCGACATTATAATTGGTATGGAATGGTTATCGCAAAGAAATGCAAATATCATCTGTGGCGAGAAAGTTGTACATATTCCTATCGATAATGAAACCTTGGTTATCCGAGGGGATCTAAGTGGAACTCGCCTGAACATCATTTCTTGCATTAAAACTCAAAAGTACATCAAGAAGGGATGTTATGTCTTCTTAGCCCATATAACGGAGAAAAGGTTAGAGGATAAACGACTCGAAGATGTACCTATTGTACGTGATTATCCTAAAGTCTTTCCTGAAGACTTACCCGGACTTCCACCACCTAGACAAGTAGAGTTCCAAATCGAATTGGTGCCAGGTGCCGCACCAGTTGCTCGAGCACCCTATCGTTTAGCCCCTTCAGAATTGCAAGAGTTATCTAACCAATTGCAAGAACTTACGGATAAAGGTTTTATTCGACCAAGTTCATCACCATAGGGAGCTCCAGTCCTATTCGTTAAAAAGAAGGATGGATCCTTCAGAATGTGTATTGATTACAGGGAGTTAAATAAACTAACTGTAAAGAACCGATACCCACTTCCAAGAATCGATGATCTTTTCGATCAACTCCAAGGTTCAAGCGTATACTCCAAGATCGATTTGCGATCAGGATATCACCAACTTAGAGTTCGAGAAGAGGATATTCTGAAAACGGCATTCAGGACTCGATATGGTCACTATGAGTTTCAAGTTATGCCATTTGGTTTAACTAACGCTCCAGCAGTATTCATGGATCTCATAAATCGAGTGTGCATACCATATTTGGATAAGTTTGTGATTGTGTTCATAGATGATATTCTAATTAAGTCTAAGAGTAAAGAAGAACATGAAAGACATCTCAAGCTGATCCTAGAGTTACTCAAGAATGAGAAGTTGTACGCTAAATTCTCAAAATGTGAATTTTAGATCTCAAGTGTACAATTCTTGGGCCACGTAATTGATAATCATGGAATTAATGTGGATCCCGCCAAGATAGAGTCCATAAAGACTTGGGCTGCCCCTACAAATCCAACGGAAATACGTCAATTTTTAGGACTTGCTGGATATTACCATAGATTCATTGAAGGTTTTTCCAAGATAGCAAAGCCTTTAACTAAATTGACTCAAATGAATGTGAAATTTGAATTGGGCGAAAAAGAAGAAGAAGCGTTTCAATTTCTAAAAGAGAAATTATGCAGTGCACCTATCTTAGCGTTACCTGAAGGCAATGAAGACTTTGTTGTGTACTGTGATGCTTCGTATAAAGGTTTGGGAGCAGTATTAATGCAAAGACAGAACGTGATAGCTTACGCCTCACGACAACTTAAAAAGCACGAGAAACATTACACCACTCATGACTTAGAGTTAGGTTCAGTCGTTTTTGCTCTTCGAATTCGGAGACATTATCTCTACGGCACAAAGTGTATAGTATACACAGATCACAAAAGCTTGCAACACATTCTGGATCAGAAAGATCTAAACATGAGACAACGACGCTGGTTAGAATTACTTAGTGATTACGACTGTGAAATTCGTTATCACTCGGGTAAAGCAAACGTCATGGCAGATGCTCTTAGTAGAAAAGAGCGACTCAAACCTCTAAAGGTTAGATCGTTGGGAATGATGATCGTATCACCACTACCCTCACAAATCCTTGCAACACAAACTGAAGCTATCAAAGAATAAAACTGACCCAAAGAGAATCTCTACGGTATGTTAGAGAACAAAAACGGTTTTGTAAAGCGTTCTTATGGAACGTTATGCTTCAAAGACAGAAGTTGGATACCACTCTATGCAGGTGTACGAGATTTGATTATGCATGAATCGCATAAGTCAAAGTACTCCATTCATCCGGGGTCCAACAAAATGTATCATGATCTCAAAAAGCTGTATTGGTGGCCTAACATGAAGGCCGATATTGCCAAATATGTTGGTAAGTGCCTAACATGTTCTAAGGTCAAGGCCGAGTGTCAAAAACCATCAGGATTACTATAAAAACCCGAGATTCCTATGTGGAAATGGGAAAAAATCACGATGGATTTTGTTACGAAATTACCTAGAACACCGAGCGGTTATGACGCCATTTGGGTAATTGTGGACCGTTTAACAAAATCTGCTCATTTTATTCCAATCAAAGAAACTTATGAAGTGGATCAGCTAACCAAGCTGTACATCAAAGAAATACTTTCTAGACATGGTGTACCCATTTCAATTATCTCAGATAGAGATAGCAGATTTACTTCAAATTTTTGGCAGTCACTTCAGAAAGCTTTTGGAACTAAACTAGACATGAGTACTGCCTATCATTCGCAAACAGACGGTCAAAGCGAAATAACCATACAAACCTTGGAAGATATGCTAAGAGCTTGTGATGAGTGTCTAAATACTCATCATTTTTGTACTGTTTAAACTGCAAAAACATCTGAAAACACTCAGAAATGCATCAAAATGATAAAAATATCACAAATAAGTGTTTTATGTGTTTTAAATGCAAAAATATCAAAATCTGGTGAAAAACGTATCAAATTTGCATAATTGGCAGTTTTAGTCCCCCAAGTTTCAAAATTTGTCAAAAACAGTCCCTGGTAAATCTAAATAAAGAGAAATGTTATTCAAGGTCCCTGAAATATTCTAATTTGTCAAAAATGGTCCTTGAATAAATCTTTTGTAAAATGGCAGAAAAGGTCCCTGAACTTTCAAAATTGTCAAGTTTGGTCCCTGGAAAATTTGAAATTGTCAAAACTGGTCCTTGTACTATTGAAGTTTGTCAGTTTTAGTCCTTGTATCAAGTTTGTAAAATTACAGGAATGGCCCCTCAAGTTTGAAGAATTACATGTTTAGTCCTTATCATTATTATGCCTTGTCAAAACTAAATTGGACCCTGCCATTTAAACCTTTTTGAACCCTTGACCCTTCCATTTGACCCCCTGGTCAAACTCAAGTCAAACAGATAACCTTCTTTCCCTCCACCATGGGTTTCTCCCCCACCAAGTTGCCTGCATCTCTGCAACCTCACCCAACCATCCCATCACCTTATCCCAACACCCCTCACTCCACTCATCATCACCCTACACCTCCACCCCCCCCCCCTAGTGCTAGCTCAGAAGGTCAACAGAGTCAAATTCAGAGTTTCCCGCCAAAAGTGAAAAAGTGGCCAAAATCCACAGAACTCACTCATTGGCTCAAAGAGGAGGTGGGAAACACTCAGAGACACGTGGCAAGACTTATGAAGCTATAAAAAAGAGGAGGGAAGAAGCAAAAAGACCAGTAGTTAGATTTTAATTTTCCATGTATGTCGTTTAAAGTTTTAATGTTTTAGTTTAGTGTAAAAGTTTTAATTCTCTGTTCCTTTGTACTCAAGTTAAGGTTTTTGATCATTATAATCTTAGTTCAATTCTCAATTCAAGGTTTCATTTGTGTTTCACATGTTGGTGTTTACTGATGAAAATTTGATTTTCAAACTATTGTCTTAAAACTTCCATTAGCCTATTTTCAAGTTAAAACAGGTTAACTTAAGCTTTTTATAGCTTTTGAATAGCTTGGGAGTCAGTTTCAATCAAATTAAGGTATGGTCAACAAAAGTCAACAGGGAAAAGAAAATGGTTCAAACAGGTTTTGGATTGGATAAAGGATTGATGCAGTGGGCTTTGGGGTTAGATTAGACTAGGTTAGAGCAGTTATAGTTCTGGTTTATCCTGAGTAATAAGCTGGTCATTTGTAAGTTTGTATCTCACTTTCTAATTTCAGTACATTTTGCATATTGTGGTTATATGTGTATCTGTGATCATGGCTAGCTTAAACAGGTTTAACTAGTTGTATTTAAGTCATTTAGACTCACTTTGATTGATTGCACAAGTTGAATCAGTGGTTGTATCATTTCATTTGCACATTAGTAATTCTAAACAAGTGTTTGGTTTAAGCTGATTCTTAGCCTTGCAGTGTTTAAAATTGGTTAAACTCAGTTTGGTAAGTACCCCTTAGGCAAATTAGACTCATTTGAGTCAGTTATTTGCACATCAAGTAAGTAAAAGTCAAAACTTCACCTTAAAAATCTTAACTGATTCACTGTTAGAGTTTTTGAAAGCTTAAAGCTTATTTTGTGCTTAGAAACCTTAGAACTTGCTTATTTCAGTTTCATTTCATCTCAATACATCATTATCTGTCCACCATTTGGAATCAAAACTCAAGAAAGTCAAATTCTCAGTTTTGCCTTAAAAGTCAAAAAGAGAAAATCTTGTTTTGAGCCTATCTAAGGGGATTTTTCATGAACTCATTTATGAGCCAAATCCAATGAAATTATGGGTTTAAGTATTTCTCTTGGTCTACTTTCTTTGCACCATTTTTATAAAATTTTGTGATTTTTCTTAAGGCTTCAAATATGCCTGTCAAGTTAGGCCAAACTGCCCTGTACACACTCAGTATTAACTGAGTGTGCACAGGCAGTTTGTGCAGTCCTTTGATTAGCTCAAAACCAGTTATCTTGGTCTGATTTTTGGTTCACAAACTCTCTACCAGGTCTACTACTAGTTCCAATTTGTGGTTTTCCTTTTTAGCTTATTTTGAGTCCTGTGCAGCAGTTCAAAGTAGACTACCTGTTAACTGTTTTAGCTTATGAGCTCATATATCAAAACTGTTGTAATGAGCTTATCAGAGGTTGCAGCTTGCTGAAACTTGTTCCATTGTAGTTATTTTAGCTTATTATAGTCCCTGTTTTCAGTTGGTGCTTGTTGGTTCTCATCTAGCTTATTCAAGTGCTTATTTTCAAGCACTTGACACATCAGTTCCATAATCTTATACACAAGCACCTCTTTTTCTATTTTTCCTTTATTCCTTATATCATTTTAGACTTTTCCTGAAATTTTCAGATTTTTCTAAGTTAATTTGCTATTTTTCCTATTTTAAATGAGTTTTTAAGCATTTTTAATTAGTGTTTAATATAAAAAATTAGAAAAAGGTTCTAAAAAATAAGTTTTCATTTTTATTAAGTTAAGATAAATATAAAAAGCCAAAAAAGTATTTTTCCATATTTTTCTTAGTTAAATTTGTATTTTTAAATATTTTAATTAGTTTTTAATAGTTTAAAATTCATAAAAAATAGAAAAATAATCATAAAAATACAAAAATAGTTTTGAAAATTCTAGTTTGATATTTTAGACTTTTACATTTCATAATTTTATTTTTCTAGCTTTATTTCCTATTTTCTTGTATTTTAGGTAATTATTAATTAGTTAAAAATAATTTTTAATTAATAATAATTAGATAAATAGTTTTAAAAATAATTTTCTTTTTCTATAAATTTTCTTTTATCATTAGGTTTGTAAAAATGTATTTTTCATATTTTTAGGCTTAATATTGTGTAAGTTTCACTTTTTATTTTGCACGTTTACGTAATTTTGTTTTAAAACGTAAGTTTTAGGTTTTAAACGTTCATCATTTTAAATATAGTGATAGCGTTTATTTAATAGATTTTACCTTTTTAATTTCCTTTAATTTGCATTTAAGCCCCTGTAGTTTATGGGCTTTTTCTGTAGTTATAAAAATCTCAAATCTCTTTTCCCGTTCAAATCTCTCGATCACTATACGTTTGACTATTCTCGCACAGCTCGTTGGGACTTAACGACCTGGGGAAACATTATACTCTCCTGGACTTCATTGCATTCGCGGTTAAGCTGTTTTAAGTTTTCTTACGCTTGCGTGAGAGAACTTGACGGTTTTGCGCGCATCAAATTTTGGCGCCGCTGCCGGGGAGGCTGTAAGCGTGTTTTAAGCATTTTCAGACCCGTACTTGCACATATACCACAGTTTGTAAAAAGTTTTTGTAAAGTTAATACAAAATCAAAAAAGTTCATTAACGCTTTTCCTAAAGTGTTAAAAACCCAAAAACAATATAAAACAACAAAACAATCGTAACGTTTTCTGTATTGTGTTTCTTTTAAGGTGATTCTTAAAGAAATACGATTTGGTTAAACGGGACGATACCAAAAATATTTCCCAAAAGTTTTTGAACCCCATCAGCACAAATCATACCTACGTCTTTTCAGTGGTACTTAATTGAATACATAAAAATCAACCACCGCAAATCAAGGCAGTGCACTACCTAACTGGGGGTGCGACCATAATAAGTTCCCGAACATCAGATTTAAAACTTGCCTTTGTGTCCCTGTGATTTGGTGTACCTTTTTCAAAGAAGCCATTTCATTTGGGATTATTGGTTAAGTTCACTTGTGTTTTGCCTCATTTGTTTTGAAAACTGATTTTTATACTTAGTGCATGCGCACTCGTTCTTCCAGTTCTACAAGTCCTTTGTCAGAACTTGAAAAGATTCCTCGAAGACGTAGAGGACGTTCTGCTCCTTCAGCTGTGACTGAGGAACGTCTACCACCACCACCTGCCATAATGGCAGAAGACAAGCCTATGAATGAGCTTCTCCAAGCACCCATTGAGGGTTACGGAGATGCCATTGTTGTCCCAGCCATCGTGGCTGACACTTTTGAGCTCAAAACCGGGTTACTTAATCTGGTAACCCAAAGCCAATTCTATGGTTTTGAGCGGGATGATCCTCATGCACACATTCGATGGTTTAACAAGATCGCATCTACCATCAAGTACAAGAATGTCCCACACGAAGCTATCAAGCTTCTTCTGTTCCCATTTTCTCTAGAGGGACAAGCCCGGAATTGGCTTGAGAAACAACCCCCTCGTTCTATAGAGACATGGGAAGATCTTGTCACCAAGTTTGTGAACGAGTTCTATCCTCCATCTCGAACCACAAGTCTTAAGAATGAGATAATGAAATTTTCTCAGAGATTTGATGAATCATTCGGGGAGGCATGGGATCGTTACAAAGAGTTGCTTCGCAAGTGTCCGCATCACGGTTTTACCGAATTAATGCAAATGGATACTTTCTACAATGGTCTCAATCAGGCTAATCAAGACTCTTTGAATGCCTCCGCGGGAGGTAATTTCCTGAGCAAGACCACCAAAGAGGCCTTGCAGATCATTGAGAACAAATCTCAGGTCCGTCCTTTCAGAGCAAAGACATATCAGTCTAATGCTGGACCTTCTTCTTCTTCATCCCCAGTGAGTACATCTAGCACCGATGCTAAGATTGATAAACTCACAGACATTGTTCAGGCTTTGGTTCTTGCTAACCAAAAGAAAGTCACTTTCACACAAGCACCAACACATGCTGAAGTGAAGAAAGTTGAGAGTTGTGTCACTTGTGGTGGTCCTCATGCTTACTACAATTGTACTGCCACCGATGGTAGTCCTTTTGAAGCAAATGCTCTAGCCGGTAGTTCACAGCAAGGAGGTAATCAATACCGTCCTCAGAATGAACCAAACTACCGTGCTAACACTTATCAGGCACCACCCGGTTTCAACCAGAATCCTAACCGGAATCAGAACCAACAAAGAATGAACCAAGGTTATCAAAACCAAGGTAATTTCTATTCCGGACCCAATCAAGGTTTCCAACAACAAGGAAATCTTAATCAAAACACTTACAACCGAGGGAATCAATTTCAGGGGAATATGAACCCTAATCAAGGGAATTCTGGGTATAACCAGAACATAAGGCCTCAAATTATCCCTCCACCTCCTCCTGTGTCAACATCTGATGAGCTTTTAAGGCAATTCATGAAGACTCAAGAGGAAACAAACAGGTTGTTGGTCAGTCAGATCGCTGAATTGAAGAAGTCTTTAAATGATCGACCCTCGGGCTCAGGTACTTTACCTAGCAACACGATCGCTAATCCGAGGGGCGATGCAAAGGCGATCACAACCAGGAGTGGTGTTTCGTATGATGGACCTGCTGTTCCTACTACCTCTTCTTCCTCTCTCCCGAAGGTAGTAGGAACTGAACCTGAGGCGACAAAGGACAAGGAACTTCCTACTAACAACGGAAGTACAAGCACTGTCCATCCTCAGGTTGTCCAGAAACCAAAATCCAATCCAGGAGTTGTTTTTGAACCTCCTGTAGCTCCCATTGAAAAATCCAAATCTTCTATTCCTTACCCATCACGTTTACATGAGCAGAAGCTCCGCGAGAAAGCTGGTCATCAAATGGAAAAATTCTTTCAAATTTTCCAAGAACTTCATTTTGACATAAGCTTCGCGGATGCTATCATGTTGATGCCCAAGTTTGCATCAACTCTCAAACACATGTTAAGCAATAAGGAAAAGCTGTTTGAAATGGCTAAAACTCCTCTGAACGAGAACTGCTCTGCAGTTATCTTGAAGAAGCTTCCCGAGAAGCTTGGAGATCCTGGAAAGTTCCTCTTACCTTGTGTATTTCCAGGAATGGTTGAATGCTTTGCCTTGGCTGATCTTGGTGCAAGCATAAACCTGATGCCTCATTCAGTATGGAAGAAACTTTCTCTTCCGGATCTTACTCCTACATGCATGACTCTCGAGCTTGCAGATCGTACAATATCCCGTCCTCTTGGAATTGCCGAGGACGTGTTTGTGAAAGTAGGAAAGTTCCATTTTCCGGCTGACTTTGTAGTCGTTGATTTCGATGCTGATCCACGGGTTCCTCTCATTGTTGGAAGAGGATTCCTGAGAACGGGCCGTGCTCTCATTGATGTATTTGAGCAAGAAATCACATTACGTGTTGGTAATGAAGCTGTCACTTTTAACCTTGATCAAACTTCGAGGTACTCCGCAAACTATGATTCTGAGTCGGTTAACCGAATCGATATCATTGATGTTGCTTCTGAAGAGTACTCTCAAGAAGTTCTTGGTTATTCTCATAATTCTGTGAGTGGGGATTCCACCACATCTTCTCAACCTATCATAGCCAATTCTACTCCTTCTCTCACTCCGTTTGAGGGAAGCGACTTCATCTTGGAAGAGATTGAAGCATACTTGGCTAGTGATTCTGTTCCATGGGAAATTGATCACGCTCCAATTGACATCGAGGGGGACATACTTCTCATTGAGAAAATGCTTAAAGATGATCATTCATCAACCCCTCACATTAGTGATGCAATTCCTGAAGAGATTAATCACCATGAGATTAATCAGGAGGGAGATATTCTTATTCTTGAGAAATTGTTAAATCAGGACACTTCTCCTCCTCTCCCTCCCGTCAAACTTCATAACAAGGAAGTCAAGTCAGTTGAGAAAACTGAAGAATTTCCTGAAGTCGAACTTAAGGACTTACCACCTCATCTTGAGTATGCATTTCTTGAAGGCGATGATAAATTGCCCGTCATTATTGCTCGAGATTTGAGTAAAGATGAAAAGACTGCTCTCATAAAGGTCTTGAAGTCACACAAGCAAGCAATTGCTTGGAAACTCTCCGACATCAAGGGTATTAACCCTGAGTTCTGTACTCATAAGATTTTGATGGAGGATGACTTCAAGCCAGCAGTTCAACATCAGAGAAGGGTGAATCCAAAAATCCATGATGTTATCAAACAAGAGGTTATCAAACTTCTTGATGCAGGATTGATTTACCCTATCTCAGATAGTCCTTGGGTTAGCCCGATTCACTGTGTTCCAAAAAAGGGTGGCATAACTGTTGTCACGAATGAAGAAAACGAGTTGATTCCAACTCGATTGGTTACGGGATGGCGTGTCTGTATTGACTATCGTAAGTTGAATGACGCCACCCGTAAAGACCATTTTCCTCTACCCTTCATGGACCAGATGCTTGAGAGATTAGCAGGGAATGAGTACTATTGTTTCCTTGATGGTTTCTCGGGTTACTTTCAGATCCCCATTGATCCACAGGATCAAGAGAAGACCACATTCACCTGCCCATACGGAACCTTTGCCTACAAACGTATGCCTTTTGGCTTATGTAACGCTCCAGGCACGTTCCAACGCTGTATGATGGCCATATTCCACGACATGATCGGGGAAACAATGGAGGTGTTTATGGATGACTTCTCAGTCATCGGGGATTCATTTCAGACTTGTCTCTCCCATTTAGACAAAATGTTAAAAAGGTGTGAAGACACCAATCTATGTCTAAACTGGGAGAAGAGTCACTTTATGGTCAAAGAAGGCATAGTCCTTGGCCATAAGATTTCAAAAAACGGGATGGAGGTAGATAGAGCAAAAGTTGATGTTATTGCTAAACTGCCTCATCCTACTACCGTCAAAGGTATTAGGAGTTTCCTTGGTCATGCCGGGTTTTATCGTAGATTCATACAGGATTTTTCCAAAATCGCTCGGCCTATGACCCATCTTCTGGAAAAAGAAGCTCCTTTTATCTTCTCTCCTGAGTGCGTCGAAGCTTTTGAAACACTAAAGAAAAAGCTTACGGAAGCACCCATTCTAGTTGCCCCCGACTGGGATTTACCCTTCGAGCTCATGTGCGATGCAAGTGATTTTGCTATCGGTGCAGTCTTGGGGCAACGCAAAACAAAGCATTTTCAGCCTATACACTACGCAAGTAAGACTATGACTGAAGCTCAAACCCACTACACCACTACAGAAAAAGAACTATTAGCTGTGGTGTATGCGTTTGAGAAATTTCGGCCATACCTCATCTTGACCAAATGCGTAGTGTATACGGATCACTCGGCTCTTAAATATCTCTTTGCAAAACAAGATGCAAAGCCGAGATTGCTCCGTTGGGTTCTCCTCCTCCAGGAATTTGATATCATTATACGTGATAAAAAAGGAGCTGAGAACCTAGCTGCTGATCACCTATCCCGATTAGAGAACCCTCACCAGGATGTGTTCGAGAAAAAGGAAATAAATGAAACATTTCCTCTCGAAACACTCAATGCGGTTTCTTTTCGTGGAGACTCTACTACCCCATGGTTTGCTGACTTCGCAAATTACCATGCGGGTAACTTCATAGTGAAAGGGATGTCGTCCCAACAGAAGAACAAGTTCTTCAAGGATGTTAAACATTACTTCTGGGACGACCCTTTCTTGTTTAAAATCTGCGCGGATCAAGTCATCAGGCGATGTGTATATGGTCAGGAAGCTATTGACATTCTCAAAGCTTGCCATGCTGGACCTACTGGGGGACATCATAGCCCCAACTACACAGCCAAGAAGGTGTTTGATTCCGGATTCTATTGGCCCACAATCTACAAGGATGCCCATGAATTCGTCAAAGCCTGTGACGCTTGTCAACGTCACGGGAATATCTCACAAAGGAATGAAATGCCACAAAACGCCATTCAAGTGTGTGAGATCTTTGACATCTGGGGCATTGACTTTATGGGGCCATTCCCTTCTTCTCGCGGAAATAAGTACATACTCGTGGCCGTTGACTACTTGTCAAAATGGGTTGAAGCCAAGGCTTTGCACACCAACGATGCCCGAGTTGTAGTGAAATTCTTAAAATCCTTGTTTGCTAGGTTTGGAACTCCACGAGCCATAATCAGTGATCGTGGTACGCATTTCTGCAATGACCAGTTTGAAAGAGTCATGCAGAAGTATGGTGTAACTCACCGTCTCTCTACTGCGTACCACCCCCAAACAAGTGGGCAAGTGGAAGTTTCAAACCGGGGGATTAAGAGAATTCTGGAGAGGACGGTTGGTGAAAACCGTGCCTTTTGGTCGGATAAGCTAGATGACGCACTCTGGGCCTTCCGTACAGCTTACAAAACACCCATCGGGTGCACTCCATACAAGCTTGTATACGGGAAGGCGTGTCATCTACCTGTTGAGTTAGAGCACAAGGCATACTGGGCCTTGAAGCATGCCAACTTTGATATTCAGACTGCTGGTGATCACCGGAAAGTTCAAATGAATGAATTAAATGAACTCCGTGATCAAGCTTACGAGAACTCTTTGATCTATAAAGAAAAGACAAAGAAGATTCATGACTCAAAGATCAAAAACCGCGTTTTCAACGTTGGTGATCGAGTCCTTCTTTTTAATTCAAGATTGAAGATTTTCTCGGGAAAGCTTAAATCCCGCTGGTCTGGACCATTTACTATCACTAAGGTTTATCCTTATGGTACCATTGAGTTATCTCAACCCGATGGTCCTGACTTTAAAGTGAATGGTCATCGGTTGAAGCATTACTTTGGAGAGGACATTCCTCCTGTGATTGTCCCGGATCTTCAAACTTTCCCCATGAACCAATGAATGCGGGGATCGAGTCAAGCTAGCGACTCGGGTATCAAAAACAGTAGCATGTCACATGGGTTTTCACCCGTGTGTACCACCCTAGTGTGGGGGAGTTACCCCACACTGTTGTATATAAGAATGTATTAAAAAAAAAAAAAAAAAAAAAAAAAAAAAAAAAAAAAAAAAAAAAAAAAATCCTTGCTAAATAATGGCCTTAGTATTTCCCTTTTACGTTCTATGTTTCGGCATAACCGCCGGTACTTTGAATATTGAGGGCAATATTCATTTCTAAGTGTGGGGGGGAATTCTCACGAATTTTATCATGTAATTATACCGCCTAATTCCCCCATTTTTGGCCAAAATTTTTTTTTGGAGTAAGTGTTTTACACTTACTCATTTGGTTATCAGTCCGCCTTGTCTAATAAACTAAAGGATTGGCTAATCCAGGAGCAAACGGCTCTTGGTAAAGATATCTCAAATCCGTTTATGGCTTACAATTTGCCCAAAATTGTATGGTATTCAGCTCACCATATCCTTAAAAGTGAAGAGTTGGCTAGCCCGCAAGTTTATGGCTTGTGGTAAAGGCAGTTGGAAAACCATAATTGGTAATCAGCTCACCAAAGATAATATTGATAATTTATCTAAGAGTTGGCTAGTCCAGAACAAACGGCTTCTGGTAAAGACAAATCAAAACCGTTGAAAGCTGGTGGTTTGCTCAAAATCACATGGTTATCAGTGTACCATGGTTCTTACTTGAACTGAAACATTTGGCTACTCCAGAAGTAATGGCTTTTGGTAAAGAGATAAAATCCATTAATTTTTCTCAAAACATTGCTAGGGACTAGCAATATCTTAGTGTGGGGGATTGATGAGTGTCTAAATACTCATCATTTTTGTACTGTTTAAACTGCAAAAACATCTGAAAACACTCAGAAATGCATCAAAATGATAAAAATATCACAAATAAGTGTTTTATGTGTTTTAAATGCAAAAATATCAAAATCTGGTGAAAAACGTATCAAATTTGCATAATTGGCAGTTTTAGTCCCCCAAGTTTCAAAATTTGTCAAAAACAGTCCCTGGTAAATCTAAATAAAGAGAAATGTTATTCAAGGTCCCTGAAATATTCTAATTTGTCAAAAATGGTCCTTGAATAAATCTTTTGTAAAATGGCAGAAAAGGTCCCTGAACTTTCAAAATTGTCAAGTTTGGTCCCTGGAAAATTTGAAATTGTCAAAACTGGTCCTTGTACTATTGAAGTTTGTCAGTTTTAGTCCTTGTATCAAGTTTGTAAAATTACAGGAATGGCCCCTCAAGTTTGAAGAATTACATGTTTAGTCCTTATCATTATTATGCCTTGTCAAAACTAAATTGGACCCTGCCATTTAAACCTTTTTGAACCCTTGACCCTTCCATTTGACCCCCTGGTCAAACTCAAGTCAAACAGATAACCTTCTTTCCCTCCACCATGGGTTTCTCCCCCACCAAGTTGCCTGCATCTCTGCAACCTCACCCAACCATCCCATCACCTTATCCCAACACCCCTCACTCCACTCATCATCACCCTACACCTCCACCCCCCCCCCCTAGTGCTAGCTCAGAAGGTCAACAGAGTCAAATTCAGAGTTTCCCGCCAAAAGTGAAAAAGTGGCCAAAATCCACAGAACTCACTCATTGGCTCAAAGAGGAGGTGGGAAACACTCAGAGACACGTGGCAAGACTTATGAAGCTATAAAAAAGAGGAGGGAAGAAGCAAAAAGACCAGTAGTTAGATTTTAATTTTCCATGTATGTCGTTTAAAGTTTTAATGTTTTAGTTTAGTGTAAAAGTTTTAATTCTCTGTTCCTTTGTACTCAAGTTAAGGTTTTTGATCATTATAATCTTAGTTCAATTCTCAATTCAAGGTTTCATTTGTGTTTCACATGTTGGTGTTTACTGATGAAAATTTGATTTTCAAACTATTGTCTTAAAACTTCCATTAGCCTATTTTCAAGTTAAAACAGGTTAACTTAAGCTTTTTATAGCTTTTGAATAGCTTGGGAGTCAGTTTCAATCAAATTAAGGTATGGTCAACAAAAGTCAACAGGGAAAAGAAAATGGTTCAAACAGGTTTTGGATTGGATAAAGGATTGATGCAGTGGGCTTTGGGGTTAGATTAGACTAGGTTAGAGCAGTTATAGTTCTGGTTTATCCTGAGTAATAAGCTGGTCATTTGTAAGTTTGTATCTCACTTTCTAATTTCAGTACATTTTGCATATTGTGGTTATATGTGTATCTGTGATCATGGCTAGCTTAAACAGGTTTAACTAGTTGTATTTAAGTCATTTAGACTCACTTTGATTGATTGCACAAGTTGAATCAGTGGTTGTATCATTTCATTTGCACATTAGTAATTCTAAACAAGTGTTTGGTTTAAGCTGATTCTTAGCCTTGCAGTGTTTAAAATTGGTTAAACTCAGTTTGGTAAGTACCCCTTAGGCAAATTAGACTCATTTGAGTCAGTTATTTGCACATCAAGTAAGTAAAAGTCAAAACTTCACCTTAAAAATCTTAACTGATTCACTGTTAGAGTTTTTGAAAGCTTAAAGCTTATTTTGTGCTTAGAAACCTTAGAACTTGCTTATTTCAGTTTCATTTCATCTCAATACATCATTATCTGTCCACCATTTGGAATCAAAACTCAAGAAAGTCAAATTCTCAGTTTTGCCTTAAAAGTCAAAAAGAGAAAATCTTGTTTTGAGCCTATCTAAGGGGATTTTTCATGAACTCATTTATGAGCCAAATCCAATGAAATTATGGGTTTAAGTATTTCTCTTGGTCTACTTTCTTTGCACCATTTTTATAAAATTTTGTGATTTTTCTTAAGGCTTCAAATATGCCTGTCAAGTTAGGCCAAACTGCCCTGTACACACTCAGTATTAACTGAGTGTGCACAGGCAGTTTGTGCAGTCCTTTGATTAGCTCAAAACCAGTTATCTTGGTCTGATTTTTGGTTCACAAACTCTCTACCAGGTCTACTACTAGTTCCAATTTGTGGTTTTCCTTTTTAGCTTATTTTGAGTCCTGTGCAGCAGTTCAAAGTAGACTACCTGTTAACTGTTTTAGCTTATGAGCTCATATATCAAAACTGTTGTAATGAGCTTATCAGAGGTTGCAGCTTGCTGAAACTTGTTCCATTGTAGTTATTTTAGCTTATTATAGTCCCTGTTTTCAGTTGGTGCTTGTTGGTTCTCATCTAGCTTATTCAAGTGCTTATTTTCAAGCACTTGACACATCAGTTCCATAATCTTATACACAAGCACCTCTTTTTCTATTTTTCCTTTATTCCTTATATCATTTTAGACTTTTCCTGAAATTTTCAGATTTTTCTAAGTTAATTTGCTATTTTTCCTATTTTAAATGAGTTTTTAAGCATTTTTAATTAGTGTTTAATATAAAAAATTAGAAAAAGGTTCTAAAAAATAAGTTTTCATTTTTATTAAGTTAAGATAAATATAAAAAGCCAAAAAAGTATTTTTCCATATTTTTCTTAGTTAAATTTGTATTTTTAAATATTTTAATTAGTTTTTAATAGTTTAAAATTCATAAAAAATAGAAAAATAATCATAAAAATACAAAAATAGTTTTGAAAATTCTAGTTTGATATTTTAGACTTTTACATTTCATAATTTTATTTTTCTAGCTTTATTTCCTATTTTCTTGTATTTTAGGTAATTATTAATTAGTTAAAAATAATTTTTAATTAATAATAATTAGATAAATAGTTTTAAAAATAATTTTCTTTTTCTATAAATTTTCTTTTATCATTAGGTTTGTAAAAATGTATTTTTCATATTTTTAGGCTTAATATTGTGTAAGTTTCACTTTTTATTTTGCACGTTTACGTAATTTTGTTTTAAAACGTAAGTTTTAGGTTTTAAACGTTCATCATTTTAAATATAGTGATAGCGTTTATTTAATAGATTTTACCTTTTTAATTTCCTTTAATTTGCATTTAAGCCCCTGTAGTTTATGGGCTTTTTCTGTAGTTATAAAAATCTCAAATCTCTTTTCCCGTTCAAATCTCTCGATCACTATACGTTTGACTATTCTCGCACAGCTCGTTGGGACTTAACGACCTGGGGAAACATTATACTCTCCTGGACTTCATTGCATTCGCGGTTAAGCTGTTTTAAGTTTTCTTACGCTTGCGTGAGAGAACTTGACGGTTTTGCGCGCATCAGCTTGTATTATCGATTTTGGTAAAATCTGGGACTATCATTTACCATTAGTCGAATTCTCTTACAATAATAGCTATCATTCCAGTCTTAAATCATCACCGTACGAAGCATTCTATGGTCGAAAGTGTCGATCTCCCGTATGCTGGAATGAGGTTGGCGATGTTCAACTCACCGACCCAGAAATTGTACGGGACACAACTGAAAATATTATTCAGATCAGAAGCAGACTACAAGCTGCTAGAGATCGCCAGAAAAGTTACGCTGACACTAGGCGAAAACCTTTGGAATTTCAAATTGGAGATAGGGTTATGCTGAAAGTCTCGCCTTGGAAAGGCGTAATCCGTTTTGGAAAACGTGGGAAACTAATTCCACGATATATTGGACCATTCAGAATCCTAGAAAGAGTTGGTCCGGTAGCATACAAACTCGAGCTACCTCAAGAATTAAGTGGAATCCATAACACTTTCCACGTGTCAAATCTTAAGAAATGTCTATCCGATGAAAGCCTTGTCATTGCACTAGACGAGATTAAGCTCGATGACAAGCTACATTTTATTGAGGAACCTATTGAAATAATGGACCGTGAGGTCAAACAGTTGAAACAAAGCCAAATCCCCATCGTTAAATTACGTTGGAATTCTCGTCGAGGGCCTGAATAAAACTGGGAAAGAGAGGACCAAATGCGACAGAAATATCTGCATCTCTTCTCGGGTACATCAAACAAAATCATGAGGACATGATTTCCGTAATGGGGGAAGGTTGTAGCACCTCGCATATTTCAGGTCTATATTTTACTATTTTACGTTATATAAATTACTTTTAATTATTTATATAAGTAATCTCAAAAATTAAATAGTGTAAATTATCCTCACAACCAACACATGACTAGGAAAAGTCTATGTGTTCAAAAATACTTTAGTTTCACCACTAGTCATAATTCATATGAATTATTGCCACTTTGCCAATTTTAGGTACACATTTTACCTTTACGTAATACGCGTGCCCGAACCTACGTTATTAGGTTTTAACAACATAGAAACACCATATTAGACTTATCATACTTTTAATATACCTAGTTGGAGTATATTGATAAGTTTTAACATTTTTGAAAGTATTACATTTTTATGTTACCCGGTTTTAAGTTTCGTGAATTAAGGGCTTAACATTAGTAATTACCGGGACCAAACTATACCCTAAAAATCAAATATTATCACAAAAGAAGACACAAACTACCACCTCATGAGAGGTGGCGTTTGAAATGCCTTCTCACAAGCCACATGGCTTCATTTCCTCACACTTCCACTCTTACTCACCCATTTTGTCCCCCACTAGAAGAGTTAACTTCTCACACTTATTATTCACATGCAAAACTCACACCAAATCTCTCTTGGTCTCCCTCCTTGCCGTCCGCTATACACACACAAACACTCATACATACTTTGATTCATACTACAAAGTATACAAAGAAGATGGAGCTAGAGTTGATACCTACATGATCCTAGGGTTATTTTGTTGATATCAAGGGTGAAACAAGAGCTACACAAGAAGGTTAGGGCTGAAGTAAGAAGGTTATTGCAAGGGTAAAAGGGTTTGTAAGCTTGGGTTAAGAGGTTGAAGATAAGGGTTGAAGATTGAAGGGGGTTTAGGCTTGATTGTTCTTGTGACCATTCAACCTAAGTCTTGTAAGAAGTTATTTAAATATATTGTCATTCAATATGGTTGTAATGATATTTATGATTATTTGATGTAATTTGATATAAGTAGTACATGTAATAAGGCTTGCATGATGTTGTACATAAAATTGATGGGTAAAAACAAGTGTAGAAACTCATTAAGACAACTAGTAAGAAACTAGTGAATTATCATGAGTTTTAACATAAAAATCATAAACTTTGGACTTGATTAAGTTTAAGAAGTTGTTAGAGGAAGTAAAAACTAGAATTTGAACTTTTGAATCACTTGAAATGGACTTATAGATAAAAAGTTATGGTTAAAAGAAGATGGCTAGATGAAATTGGTTATTAAGTCAAAAGTCTTCTGAAACGATTTTAAAACGCGATTTAAACCCTTTTCTGGTTCGAATCAGCAAAAGTGTAAAGCACGAAAGTTGCTCGGAATGAATTTTTCTTCAAAAACTCGGGTGCATATAAGCAGAAAGTGAACGAAAAGTCTAAAACACAGCAAATACTACACGGACATGTTGTGACTAGAAAACAACCATAGACATGGAAACTTAGTTATATTTTTCTTTAAGACAAAACAAAGCAAGGTTAAACCAAGGCTAATATCTCGAGCCATTTTAACTTAAATATAACCACTAGATATGACCATGATTGTTGTTTCAAAGTTGTTTCGTGCGGCTAAGTTACGACTAGTTTGGGTATGTTAATCCGAAAATTGTTTCAAAAACTTGGTCATTAGATGAAGCTTTACTAGATTTTGACAAAATGACTATATGACATATAAACTATATAAATACATTTTTCACAAGTTTTAACTCTTATTTAAAACCATGAACATATTAGTCTAAAACATATTTTGAAACCTTTACCACAATATCATAATATGACACGCCGAAATCATTTTCATCACAACACTTATACATGATAAATGCTTCACGACACACAACTCATAACACTATCACATCACCACTCAAATAGTCTTTGACGAAAGACGACATATGTTTTATACAACATTTGTCTCGTCAAATACTTACTTATAAATGATAAGTACTACAATAGTTGGGAATTTCATTATCATAAAGAGGCCTCTTCGGGGTATCGTATCGACGAGTTGTGGATTTACGATTTAAAGTGTCCTGGCTCCTCGTGCGGATACTACACGACCTCTTGATTTTGATAGCCCGAACGGTGGTACGAGATCATTTATAAAAAGGCTATGAGCCAAACCAACCCTTAAGGGATACCTTAACTTAATATCCATGTACAACATCATAAGCCACCAAATTACATATACTTGTACACTTATATTGAAAACTATATTAAAACATAATTACTATACTTTCGTAGGTAATTACTAAAGATAGCAGTCTCGACATATACGATTATTGCTATAAACTACTACTGATAACCACGGTGAGTTCATAGCCCCAACTTTTGTTTAACTGTTTTGTAAACTACTTGGGGGAGATACATGCTAAAATGTTTTATTATGGACAATTACTTGAAAACTGAATGCCTTGACTGTATTATTGCATGCCTAAGTTGTTTAAGTCCCCAATATCATGGACCACTAATCACTGGGAGTGAGCGCAAATATAGTGGATAGGCCTATCGGGATTGACGAATCTCGTTTGTGTTAGCTGGATCGGTAACCAAACGCACTTTATTTGAATTACCTAGGTATATGGCAAAATACCTACTCGGGGCAAATTACTTATATATTTATATATATCATCCGGTGATATATATACAATAGTCAGTCGTGAGTTCCATGAGCTTAGAGCAATAATAACTATCAAGAAGATAATTGTACACATTGCAATTATACTACAAACTATTGTATACTACTGTTTTCGAAACTATGAATTCACTCAACTATTGTGTTGACTTTTCGACATGTTTTATCTCAGGTCCGTATGATATGTCTGGCACACGAATGAAGGCACACGGAATGGGCATTTTGAAGACTATGCATATTATCATTCGAAAAACTTTTAAACTTATTATGTACATTATGGGACCTCTACTATGATATTATGAATAAATTCGAATGATAATGTATTTTAAAACGTCTCATTAATAGTCGTTTTCTGTAATGTGTACTTTGTGTTAATAAGTAATATCCTCGATTAGCTTCCGCTGCTATTCAAAAGCTGAGGGTGTTACAAATAATTTACTAACACACTTACGTTTTCATATAAAACACTAAACAAGTAATAGTGTTTTCATGTTATAGTAATGCACATGTATAACAACTAGTGTTTACATAATGGGTATATATATACATAATTAGTATGTATTGTATTGGGTAATATAATGGGTAGAAGTCTAAATATTTGACCTATTGACTAAATACATTGAATGTAGTTGAGTAAAACCCAAAGTTCATGACCCATATCCATGGAGCATGATCCATAACCCATGACCCATTGCATGACATCATGCATGAAGTCATAATGGGTATTATCCATAACCCATGGAGCTAACCCATGACCCATTGACTAGATGCATTGCATCTTCTAGATACATTGTATCTATTTGGATACCCATGGTTCAAAGTCTACAACCCATGATCCATGATCCATGACCCACAACCTTTTTTTTAACGTCAATTGTGGCTACATAGCCCCTAGCCCAGAAGGCGTAGCGATCCCACACAACCAGGTTGGGTCCAGCCCAGAAGGCAATGGCACCATTCCTTTTACGCACGCTGGATGAAACCCCTATCGCCCTAGACAAAACTCGAACTTGAGACCTTGCCTAGGAGGGTAAAACCTCCATACCGCTGGACCGGAGGCCCGTTGGTGACCCACAACCCATTTAGGGGGAGCGTCCTACGGATCCCAAGGAATACACTAGACGGATCCCTCAAGCAAGGGATCTTTGGGACAGTACTGAATTTTTCTCTATAAATAGTGAGCCATTTCTTCATTTTAAGTTGCCACTTCTACACATACTTTCTCATAGTATTGTAAACTCTCTAACCTCATATCCAAAGGATCTTTCTATGTAGTTGTGTTTTTGTTTGTGTGATCTTCTAGGTTCCTCTTAAAGGCAAGATCACCACCTCTTGAAGTCGAGCAAGCTCAAGTCTATGAGTTGCCAAGCTTCGTCATCGTCAAGACTACTGAAGTTCTCTTGTTGATAAGTTCTTTCCTCTCTAGAAGTGTTGTGTCTAAGGCATTAGTGAAGGATGCCAAAAAGGGTCAAGTGAAAGGCATTAGTGAAAGGTGCCGAAGGTCCATGTCTAAGGCATTAGTGAAGGATGCCAAAATGGTCAAGTCGAAGGCATTAGTGAAAGGTGCCAAAGGTCTGTGTCTAAGGCATTAGTGAAGGGTGTCAAAGGTCCATGATGAAGGCATTAGTAAAAGGTGCCAAAAGATCATGTCAAGGGCATTAGTGAAAGATGCCAAGGGTGTACAATCGATATGGTGAATCGATGTACAAATATAGATAGGTTTTGTCCAAGGATATTGATATCCTTGAAGATGTTGTAATAAGGAGTGGGTCTCCTTTGGGATAGGTGTTGTGTAGTGTTGGGTAGCAGTTCCTCCTTAGTAATGGAACTCGGTATCTAGCCTTGTACCGGATAAAGTGTAGGCGACGTTGATAGGTTTGGTTCTACCTCGTGGAAGAACCCAATGTCTAGCCTTGTACCGGATAAAGAGTAGGTGAAGTTGTGAAGGCTTCTCCGCCATAAGGAGTTTGTGTCGTGTAGTGCTTACGAACTCTTGAGTAGGTGACTTGGGGAGTGGAGTAGAGCAAGGAAGGTTTCCTTGTAGTCGAACCACTATAAATACTCGTGTCGTGATTTTGTGTTTCTTACTCTTTACCTTTGCATTACATATTTACATACTTATCTATCAACATCCAACATACACATTTAAATAGATTGACATAAAACGATCTAAATAGTTTAAAACGAAGTTTTAATCGGTAAAACTATTCAACCCCCTTATAGTTTTCCATAATTGGTACCAGAGCTTCGTCACCAAGTTTCTTAAGAGTATATTGTACTTTTAAAACTTGATACGATCCGTGTATGATTGAAAACTACAAAGAAGGAAATTTCTTAAACACAAAAGGTCACATTTAAAATCATCATATTTTATAATGTTGGATAATGATAGATCTTTCTAATATTTTCCGTGTTGAGAATTCTCCATACTAGGATTTGGGCATCCTAAGAAGGTCATGAAGAATTTCTCTTCAATATTTCCTCTCTTAAAAAGAATATATAGCAAAGGTATGTTCTTTAATAAATTACTTACAAATAAATTATTATTGTATATTTTCTAGATTAATTAATAATATCATTTTGTATAAACATGATCAAGATTAGTAGTCTCATTACGCTTTCGTAAAAATCACTAAAGTTGTTATCTATATTGAACTCATCATTAAAGAATAATATTCTTCATTGATCTCTATAGACAAAACTACAAACTAGTGATAATGATATCTTGGCTATTCGAGAGCCTTGGTCATCACTCCTCACATAAGGTTATTGACATTTCATCTATGTCAATAAGTATCCATATGAAACTCATTATATTACGATAAAATAGGATTTTATCATAATCCTTAAACTTCCCAAGAATTATGATTTATTCATAAAAAGGGAACCTCGTCAAATAGGACTAGTAAAACACGTCAAAACCCCAAATCATAAGTTATAGAGCATAAACATCAACTCTAGCCAAGAATTAGAACTCCAAAATCAAAATTATCAAAGATTACTTAAACTGATAACTGCTGATATGCCGGATCCCTAAGTTTACACTAGCCGGATCCCTCATTCAAGGGATCCGTGGGAACCGGCACATCAGAAGAGAGTTTAAGTAAAAATGATCACTGTGGACTTCTAGTCATCACTTTACTCTCTCAAACTCACGAACATAAAACCCAATTTACTGTTGACAGAAGTTAATTCATCATCTCTTCAAAGGAAACAATCACTTGTGTAAGTATAAACTTCACTACATTGTTATTTCCATTCTTCGATTCCTAGGAGTACAATTTTCATCTTTAGAAATTGAGCTCATATGGGTTTAACATAATTTGTTATCACATTATTTTCTAAGATAAACTAAGTCAAAGAATCAACATTGTTAATACAAATTAAACTCATTTTTTGAATTCAATGAAGATGTATTGAGCAAAATTGTGATGAATCCCATTAGGTTACTATTCACACAATTAACACCACATTGTGGTTTTGATGTTTAGGACCAATCATGCCTAGAAATAGATTACAAGATTACCAAGACACCGCACATTACATTCCCATGTATCATCGAAAGGATGGCTTAAGCCAGGATGACCGAAAAATCTTCAAAATGTTGGAAAATAGATTTTTCCATGAAGGACGAGTAGTTGAACCCTCATTTACCAACAACACCGACATTCCCCAAGTATTTACGAGAATCAACTTTCATTGCCTCTTGAGCATCAATGAACAAATTTGTCCGGTGTTTGTCCTAAAGTTTTATAAAAGGATGAGGATCATTCAAAATGATGATGGAACCATTTCGATAGCTTTTATCATCAATGAGCATGAGTTCACCTTCACTCTTGAAGAGTTTGTTAGGATACTTGGTATCCCTTGTCAAGGAGTATGCATGTACTCAAATGAATGGTCATTGGCCGTGATTCATGACATGGTGGATCATCACGAGGTATACTTCACACCCATCCCGGAAGCGGCTACGATTAGAGATACCGTCTTCATGGAAAGAGCTTCTCCGTCAAGAGTCACTAGGAAGTCCAAGGTCATCTATAGAAATCCTTTTCAAATGGAGCTTTTGGAAATGTTCCCATTATACAAGAAATGGGAACTAGTGCTAAGGGAGAACGTTCTTTGTTTGGGAGGAAATAAGGAGCATCCCAATGCTTGCCTAAGCTTCATGATCTATTTCCTTCTAACCGGCACTCACTTCAATCTCGCCTATTACATGGTAAAACAAATGGCAAGTGTGAAAAGGACGGACTAGATGGTACTCCCATATGCCATGCTCTTGACTCGCCTAACAAACTTCGTCTTTGCTCTGGATCCTTCTCCTTACTCCAATGACCACATCTTTTGCAACAAGGTTATGGTGCCCTTATCCGATGGAAAGACTACAAGGATTATGGTGGATGGCAAGAGACCTCACCCACCAACGGATTCATCGGATGAAAGAGAAATATAAGGAGAAGGTAGCAACCCCATTGGCAATATCCAACTCGACCCCCTAGCATACATTGACCAACTGCCAGAAGTCCCGAGCCCTTCACAAGAATTCCAACAAACCAAGGGCATGTTCAAGTGTTTTGCTAACTTCCTCATGAAGAAGAAGAAATAGAGGTAGAGGGGTAAATAGTGAAGAGTAGAGGCGATAGAGATGGGGATGGAGATCGAGATGGAGTAAGAGGTTAAATGGGAGGAAGGTAAGGTCGTAGACCTTAATTTGTGAACAATTTATGAACAATTGTTTGTAAACAATCTAAACAATATTTTTGTGGTTTAGAACGTAGCTCGTAGTAGATGGCATAACATAAACTAAAACATTCTAACCTAGGAACCTAAAAAATGAGAATTTTACGGCGACTTGATCACATTCAAGAAGTCGGTCCCACTCATTTTGCTTACATTCTAGTCGCCCTTACTTACTATGCGTTATATTTGGTGCTTGCATATGTTTACTGAATGTAGAAATGATTAGGATGAGTATTTGCTAAAGAGTGCAAAAACTGCACATTTGCTGAGAAGCTACTGATCAGCAATAGCCGGATCCCTGAGCTATAACTAGCCGGATCCCTCAGATGAGGGAACCGTGGGATTCGGGCAAACAGAAAAGGAATTCTTACACTTTCACTTCAATCTAATCCTCTAGACCTTATCACACTAGCTAAATATGATACTTTATGACCACTTAAGTCTTCCTCAAACTCAGTAGGTCTCACACTCACTCATAGCTAACATGGAATCACACTCTAGGTATTTTTGATTTATCACTTCACCAAAACTCACCATATTTCCGCTCCAATACTCACACATTGCTCCTATTTCTCTTAATTTTAGCAAATTGATTTTAGTCATCCTTACCTCAAAATAGGCTTAAAACTAGTTTTTCATTTATTTTATTTTTTAGGAATTTTCCAAATTTTTCTTAAACCACCATCTGATCTCTAAGATCAATTGTCCTCATTTGTCATCCTCAAATCAATGGTATCATCCTTAAACACTTAGTTGCACTCTCAAAAAGTCCATCTTCCTACCATAAACCATCATTAGGTATCATCACTCGTTGTAGTTGGACATTTAAGTCACATACCATTTAAGACACCTCAGGGAAGTCAAACCCTTAAGATTTATAGGTACTAGACCTTAAAAGATCATAATCACCTCACCGCTATGATGTCTGACAGACGGATCCCTGGTTTATAACTAGACGGATCCCTAGTGAGAGGGAACCGTGGGATCCGGGTCTACAAAACAGCCTATGATAAGCTTTTCTTCCAAATTCAAACTCTCTTTGGTAGTCTAAAACACTTTTACTTACCATTTAATGACTTCCTAGAATAGAACTACACCATAGTTGACCTTAGTGCATGCCAAAATTCTTAGTGATCAAGAATTTAATTCATTAACTCAACTTCATCCTTTATAAACCAAGCACTCTTAGGAGCTTAAGCCACTATTCATACCACAATCCAAAAATTAGTAGTTGAGACTTCTATTACACCCTCTCCTTCACTATGACTAAAGCTTCTAGCAAGAACTCTTGAACCAAAGGTTCATCCAAAAAAAATGCTCATATGGTTCATGAGATATCATCCATCGAGTCATCACCCGTAAGAAGTCCAAATGCTAGAATCCCCCCTCAACAATAGCTAAAAGAACAGCTAGAATTAGCATTCGACCATTTGAGTTGGAAAAGGCTTCATCAAGCACTAAACCAAACGCACCTAGCTCTAGTAAAACACCCAAGCCTTCATTTCTAGAACCTAGACTACATTCCTTTACCGAACCTCTTTCTCATCCAAATCTCTACTCATTAGAAGACTCACCACCAAGGACTTCTCATTCACCAACCTTCTCGCTAAATAGGGAACCACCTTCATCACCAAATGATCTATCTTTGGAGACAAGGAATCACCAAAGATCTAACCATATAGAGGACTTTCCATCTCCACCACCAACTCGTGCATCATCACCCTCATCTTTAGTAGAACCACATCCTATATTGCTCAACTCACCTTCATAAGTTCCACCATCCTTTATGGAGCCTCCTCAAAACATACCCATGGAGCATGATCCATAACCCATGACCCATTGCATAACATCATGCATGAAGTGATAATGGGTATTATCCATAACCCATGGAGCTAACCCATGACCCATTGACTAGATGCATTGCATATTCTAGATACATTGTATCTATTTGGATACCCATGGTTCAAAGTCTACAACCCATGATCCATGACCCACAACCCATTTAGGGGGAGCGTCCTACGGATCCCTAGGAATACACTAGACAGATCCCTCAAGCAAGGGATCTGTGGGATCCGTGGGACAGTAGTGAATTTTTCTCTATAAATAGTGAGCTATTTCTTCATTGTAAGTTGCCACTTCTACACATACTTTCTCCTAGTATTGTAAACTCTCTAACCTCAGATCCAAAGGATCTTTCTATGTAGTTTTGTGTTTTTGTTTGTGTGACCTTCTAGGTTCCTCTTAAAGGCAAGATCACCACCTCTTGAAGTCGAGCAAGCTCAAGTCCATGAGTTGCCAAGCTTCGTCATCATCAAGACTACTGAAGTTCTCTTGTTGATAAGTTTTTTCCTCTCTAGAAGTGTTGTGTCTAAGGCATTAGTGAAGGATGCCAAAAGGGTCAAGTCGAAGGCATTAGTGAAAGTTACCGAAGGTCCGTGTCTAAGGCATTAGTGAAGGATGCCAAAAGGGTCAAGTCGAAGGCATTAGTGAAAGGTGCCGAAGGTCCGTATCTAAGGCATTAGTGAAGGGTGCCAAAGGTCCATGATGAAGGCATTAGTGAAAGGTGCCAAAAGATCATGTCAAGGGCATTAGTGAAAGATGCCAAGGATGTACAATCGATATGGTAAATCGATGTACAAATATAGATAGGTTGTGTCCAAGGATATTGATATCCTTGAAGATGTTGTAATAAGGAGTGGGTCTCCTTTGGAATACGTGTTGTGTAGTGTTGGGTAGTAGTTCCTCATTAGTAATGAAACTCGGTATCTAGCCTTGTACCGGATAAAGTGTAGGCGACGTTGTGATAGGTCTGGTTTTACCTCGTGGAAGAACCCGGTGTCTAGCCTTGTACCGGATAAAGAGTAGGCGACGTTGTGAAGGCTTCTCCGCCATAAGGAGTTTGTGTTGTGTAGTGCTTACGAACTCTCGAGTAGGTGACTCGGGGAGTAGAGTAGGGCAAGGAAGGTGTCCTTGTAGCCGAACCACTATAAATACTCGTGTCGTGGTTTTGTGTTTCTTACTCTTTACCTTTGCATTACATATTTACATACTTATCTATCAACATCCAACATACACATTTAAATAGATTGACATAAGTCGATCTAAATAGTTTAAAATGAAGTTTTAATCGGTAAAACTATTCAACCCCCATTATAGTTTTCCACACGGTGTATATGCGGATCGTACAACTAAAAAACAGCTTGTGCAATGTACAAAGGGCAATAATGGTTTAGATCATAGTTGTTAGGATACCGATCCTAATCTTAGGATCTTACGATTTTACGATATTGCAAAGCAAAAACGATCCGGATCTTACATAGGATCTTTGCAAGCTTAAGATCTTATAGGATCCCGATCTGGCCATACGATCTTAAGATCTAATCCGATCCGATCTTACTTTTCTTGGATTACAAATTAAAAAACTACAAATTAAGAGTTGTTTTTTTGTAGGATTCAAAAAACAACATGTTAATCTTTTTAAACATTTTATAATCATAATTTAGGACAACATTTCTATGAAACATTTATAGTATTTTATGTTTATAATGTATAATAATTTGTAGATTTGTATGACATTACAAAAACTCTTAAGAAATAACATTAAAGTAGGATCTTAAGATCACAATCCGATTTTACGATCACGATCTTGCAAAGATGAAAACGATCCTGGGTAGGATCGAGGTGGAGAAAAATCGGAGGCATGTATTAATGTTATGTGCATGGTGGGTGAAATAAATTGAAACTGGAGCTAGAACTGAACTGAATGTGAAGTTTATTTTTTTATTAGTTATTTGAAGCAACATTTTATTTGTAGAGCTTACTAGATTAAATTTTTTAAAGCTCTCAAAATTTTTTCGACAAAATAAAACTCGTTTATAAAGTAGCAATTATTCAGGGACCTATAGCAAAGAATTCGGACCCATAAAAATAAGAGAAAATTACCAAAAGAGGACTTTTTTTCAAGTGTGGTCTGTTTTTAAGACTTTTTTTCATCTCTTTCCCAAAAGAGTCATGCTCAACCGGCACCTGCTCAACCGGCACCTGCTCAACCGGCACCTGCTCAACTACTCAAGTACAAAAAGAATGACACGTGGCAAAATTTGGGTGGAGTCGAGCAGTTGAGCAGTCAAAGTCGAGCAGTTGAGCAGTCAAGTCGAGCAGTCGAGCAGTTGAGCAGTCAAAGGAATGACACGTGTCATAAAAATAATGGACTTGAGCAGTTGAGCAGGTGCCGGTTGAGTAGGTGCCTGTTGAGCATTGCTCTTTTGGGAAATAGATGAAAAAAAGTCTTAAAAACGGACCACACTTGAAAAAAAGTCCCCTTTTGGTAATTTTCTCTAAAAATAATTAGGGACCCACATATTTAGTACAAAACTGTAGCCAATTTGCTACAATTAATTGTAACTAATATATTCCCTATTATTAATGGGTTAAATTCTTCAAGTTATTCCATAAAATCATATTGTTAATAATGAAAAAATAAGAATAAATTGGGAATGACATGCGTATGATGGAGCATCGCGTTCAAAAAAACAACCAGATAAAACCCCAATAGGGAATGAGGCGGGTTTGGGGGAGTATCTCGCCGCAACGGGGCGCCCCGATAAGATCCCCAATGAGAATTGGGGCGGGTTTGAGGATGATTTTTGTAATCGGGTTTGAGGATGAGGATAACCGCCCCGCCCCTCCCCAAACTCGCCCCATTGCCATTCCTAGTTGTGTTAAATAATTCATTGCAAACATGGGTTTGTTTTAATTTTTTTTTCGGTTCTTTATAAAAGAAAAAATTACACGTTTGGTCCCTGTGGTATACCCCAAATAACAACTTTAGTCCCTAAGTCGTTTTTATTACACCACAGATACCTATTTTTGAAATCTTGCACTCATTTAGTCCCTATTTTGGATGGGCGTTAGTTCAGTCCGTTAAATGTTTTGCGCTGTTAGTCCTCCGTTAATAATTTTTGCACCGTTAGTCCTTATTTTTTAAAATATAGTTTTCCCCAGTTAGTCCCTCCGTTAATAATAGTTATCGCCCTTTTTTTTACGTTTTTGTGCGTTTTTATTCGTTTTTGTTCGTTTTTATCCGTTTTACCCTGTTTTATTTTTTCGTTTTTCGTCTGTTTTTTACGTTTTATCCCTCTTCGTCTGTTTTTATATGTTTTCATTTGGTTTTTTACGTTTTTGTCCGTTTTTATCCGTTTTTGTCTGTTTTTATCTGTTTTTGACCATTTTTTACGTTTCTGTCCGTTTTCATCCGTTTCCGTTCATTTTTATCCGTTTTGGCCCATTTTTGACCATTTTTTTTCTTTTTCGGCCGTTTTATCCGTTTTTATCCGATTTCATTCGTTTTTTATCCGTTTTCGCACGTTTTTTTACGTTTTTATCCATTTTTCACCCGTTTTATACGTTTTTGTCCGTTTTCGCCCGTTTTTTTATGTTTTTGTCCGTTTTTATCCATTTTCATTCGTTTTTTTCTGTTTTCGCCCGTTTTCATCTGTTTTTTATGCTTTTTATTCTTTTTCGTTCGTTTCTGTCCGTTTTTATCCGTTTTCGTCCGTTTTTTTATCCGTTTTCGACAACTTTTTTACGTTTTTGTCTGTTTTTATCCGTTTATGTTAATTTTTTAATCTGTTTTTGGCTTTTTTTTTTTAACATTTTTGTCCGTTTTCGTCTGGTTTTGTCTTTTTTTTCCCCGTTTTTGCCAGTTTTTATCTGGACAAAAATGTAAAAAATGGGGCGAATACTACCTAAAAACGGATAAAAATACCTAAAAACGGACAAAGCATAAAAAATAGACAAAAACGTAAAAAAAAGTGACAAAAACGTAAAGAAGGGGCGAAAACGGAAAAACATGAATGAAAACGGATAAAAACGGACAAAAATGTAAAAAAACGGGCGAAAACGGATAAAAAACGAACGAAAACGGTTAAAAACAGACAAAACGTATAACAACGGGGGAAAACGGGAAAAAAACGGACAAAAACGTAAAAAGAACAGGCGAAAACAATTAAAAAACGAACGAACACGGATAAAAACAGACAAAAACGGAAAAAAACAGGCGAAAACGTAAGAAACGGACGAAAACAGATAAAAACGTAAAAAAACGGGCGAAAACGGATAAAACAGACAAAAACGTAAAACAACGGGTGAAAATGGAAAAAAAGGGACAAAAACGTAAAAAAACTGGCGAAAACGAATAAACAGCGAACGAAAACGGATAAAAACATAAAAAAAACGGTCGAAAATGGATAAAAAACTGACAAAAACGGATAAAACAGACAAAAACGTAAAAAACAGACGAAAACATATAAAAACATACGAAAAGGGATAAAAACGTACAAAACGGACGAAAAACGAACAAAAAACGGATAAAAACGAACGAAAACGGATAAAAACGGACAAAAACGTAAAAAAACGGGCGATAACTATTATTAACGGAGGGACTAACTGGGGAAAACTATATTTTAAAAAATAAGAACTAATGGTGCAAAAATTATTAACGAAGGACTAACAGCGCAAAACACTTAACGGACTGAACTAACGTCCATCCAAAATAGGGACTAAATGAGTGCAAGGTTTCAAAAATAGGTATATGTGGTGTAATAAAAACGACTTAGGGACTAAAGTTGTTATTTGGGGTATACCACAGAGACCAAACGTGTAATTTTTTCAAGAAAAAATAAAGTGGGCCTCATGATGCATCAATTAGTTTATACAAATGTCATTTACAACCCTTATTTATTAAAAAAAATATTTTTCTTTTGCCTTTTTTTTAAAAAATTTAAAAATATTTGTATTGATTTTTTTAGTTGTTTATAAAACTAAATAAAAATATATTCACAACAAATTGCTATCGGTGTTTGTAGCAAAGATGTCAAGATGAGAATATAACAACTTTTTAATATTTAAATGGAATATTGAATAATTTTTCTAAATAAATTAGATCTCTTGCTTTGGCTTAAGGATTGATGCTAATAAATTATTTTCTTAATCAAGGTAATATGTACGATTTAATTTACGAAGCAAACTGGTGTTAAGGCTGTTTTTGAAAGATGTTGGAGAACAATCACACAGAAAATTATGTGCGCGCATATCTTTCTACTAAATTATAAAGCATTTGAGACATGTTAAATAAAAAAGTCTTAAGATTTTCTGCCAACACGTGTACTTATGAAATTGTGTTTATTACAATATAGTAGCATTAGATACAACATTTAAAAACACCTTTTATAGATTTGTTTTACAAATTAAAAAGAAAAAAAGAAAAAAAAAAGATTTAACAAAAAGAATTTCTAAAATCACAACTACCATTATAAATCATGATTTTAAAATACAAACATATTTTAATGCAATTAATTGAATGACAGATGATATTTCTAATTTTTATAATAATTTGGATTGTGTATAATAAATGATATCTTATATTTGAATTATTTAACTATAATTTCATGATGTTTTCAAATTTCAATGTTATAAACTATGCAACCACTCTTAATTAAATTATCAATCATCACGTGGTCTTACTCATAAATTATTTGATTTCGCCGTCGCATTACGCGAGCATCATATTAGTACATGTTTATATAATAACTAGCAGGGTACCCGCGTAATGCGGCGGCGGGTACCCGATGACTAATTTTGTGGCGAGCAAATATTTTCCCTTAAATCAAAAACCTTAGGGGTGTTTATCGGTTTGATTATTGGGTTGTTTGGTTTATTCGATTCGGTTAGTTCGGTTAATTTCTTTCTGAGTTAACCCGAAAACCGAACCGAATTCAAATTTAATTAAACCGATCTGAAAACCGAACTAAATAACGTGAATTATTTAATTTTAATTATTTATTTAATTAATTATATAAAACTTTAGCATAAAAAAAGTTCAAGCCTAAAAAATGTTATTTTATATACTATGAAAGAGTTTTAACTTTTTTTATATAAAAAGATATATAGATTATGTGAATTCAGTTTTTGGTTTATTGTGCCAAAAACCATAATTGAACCGAGAACCGAAAATTTATTTCAGTTTGGTTCGGTTTTGGCAAACTCGGTTCAGTTACAAATTAGGTTCGATTTTTTCGGTTTCGGTTACAAATTAGGTTCGACTTTTTTTGGTTCAGTTCAGTTTCAATTTTCGGTGTTTGTAAGTGAAAACCGAATTCTACACACCCCTAAATACCCTCTTTAAGAAAAAGCCTAAACAACTATTTTATATTAACACTTTAAAATGTGGTCCGAATTTTCGTGTCCCTTTTCCAAAATCCAAATCAAATCTAATATTGAGGACCATTAAGGGTGTGTTTGGGTTTGCTTAATGAAAATAAATTATTTCTTTTGAAAATGGATAATAAAATAATCAGCTATTACAAAACGTATTTATAAAATATAATGTTTGAATTTGATTATTCTGTTTGATATCGTAATAATCAGATAATCAGTTTTTTTAATGTTTGGAAAATCAGATTATCCATTAACTAAATTGGTAAAATAATGGACAACCTTACTAATTGTAGGATCATTATTTTATTGTGTTTGATGATTCGGGTGGTCTTGGATGATCAAAATACATGTTTGCCATTAGAGAGAGAAAGTTAGAGAGTTGGGTGTTTTCTTGGTAGAGAGTTACTTCACAAATTGTAGAATATTAGATTGAAAGCACCACCCCTTCCATGGATGGAAGGGGTATTTATACTTACACAATACACGACCTCCTATCGGCCTGTGGATCAGGGATACAGTGGGTAAAGACCCGTCCTTCCTCCACGGTGTTGCACTAAACTATTTTACGCTACTGACTAACTAATTAACTACATAATAACGTAAATAACGACAAGTCTACGAACTAACTTATGCTAGATAATATTTGGGGTGACCGACTCTTCACTGTGGAATTTTCTAATTCCTAACAATCTCCCCCTAAGGGAGGTCACCCCATGTTTTACATTTTGAATCCTAGCATTCTATTCTTGACTTTGTTCTTGAGCTCGTAGACTTCAATTCTTCATTTCAACAATCTTTGTGCAATAGCAGTGATTCTTCAAAGTCCGCACTGATTTGTACTTTTAGTGGAGGCCTTTAACTGATCCACATCTTTGATGATCTTCGAGCTTTCTTTGAGATCATCAGCCACAGTAAATCTCTGGATCACCCTTTATTGTGTTGCCATCATGTGATGTTGTGACTTTCGGACCGACATGCTCACACTTTTGAATCATGGCATCTTTCCATCAGAGTAGCGGAAGCCTTACTGGTTCATGATATTTGCAGCAGCGAAGTAGAAGCATAGTATGAAATATCAGAGCCAGGATATGTATATATGCACCAGTCATGATTTCTTCAAATTAAGTGTCGATGCTGTGAGCATGCGGCTTTGGATTGACTCCTCAATTTTGATCAGCTGCAACCGTCCAAATGTACCTGCAAACAACAGTTAGCAATAAAACACACGAAAGTGTCTTTGATCACTTTCGTTGAATTGAGGTACACGGCCCACGGTTCCCCGTTGATCAGTACAAGTACTGCCTGTGATCAGGTAGGATTCCTAAGAATCTCCTTGACAGGGTTTCGCAGCTGCTCTAGCTGTTCTCAAACCGGAACGTCTCAAAGAAGACAACACGGAGTGAGTGAACCAGCGAATTGAGATTCACTGATTGATGAAAAATGATTTGAAAAACAATCGCGTATTGCTTGAAGAAAGAGTTTTGCAATACAACGAAGGTTTTATGAGAAAGATCAATTTTCAAACAAAATACTTTTTGTATTAGAGAATGAGTACACATTCGACGTGCTAGTGAAAAGAAGAGATTCGCACATCGAACGGTTTTTATAAAAGTATTTTTCAATCAGAGATACTTTTTGAATTTGAAAACATAAGTACACATTCGACGTGCTAGAGAAAAGAAGGTTTGCACATCGAATGGTTTTTCCAAAAGTATTCGTCAATTCCATTCCTGGACCAAGGTTGATTCAAGATTGAATCTCCCCATCGTTTCTATCCAGTTGTCACAAGCTTAATCTTTTGAAAAGATCTCACATGTCACCCACCAAGAGCTTGTTTGATATTGGCTCTAGAAGGATTTCCATCTTCATCGTGAATACTTTTACATACCACTCAGATGTTCTGGCAAAACCACAAGGATAATGCGTAGGACTCTTAATATATATTTACTTTCCACATTGTGTGAAACAGCAAGTCTTTAAGAATAGTGTCCTAATGAGATATTATGGATGATCTCTTGGCTCTAGACTCAATAGTGCATTTTTGGTTCCTGTGTCGGAGACTAGGGAGAGGGTCTCCTTCTTCAATATCAACAATCTCTAAGAGAAAGTCGATAGATAATGTCGGTTCCCCGTGAGAATGAAACAAGCCCTTTTAAGAGGAACTTGAGTGGCTTGGGAAGTTTAGTGCAGTGCGTCACTGGGTCCATGACGTCTTGTCTTCAATACTAGTGTTACCTTAGTAACAACCAGTAGCATATGTATTGAACCCGGTTTCTGCCCTAAGGTTGAATTATTGGAGGGCTATTTCTTTTCACCCTTTTCATATTCATTTCTTTTTCATTCTTCAACCCCTTCAGTGCTTACCGAGACTTCATAACTAGAACTTTGTTGGGTTTATTCCAATACTAGCTCTGTCTCAGTCCGCACTCTTCCCATTTCTCATTTTTCTCCTTTTTTTCAATATTCTTAAGGACTCTACACTATCTAGTGGATTGTCCCTGGGAAGATCCCTCCGGTTCTGGCGGATCGTGGGAACAAATACCTAACCTAACCATCCTTATAACTCCATGCATAAAATAAATTGGTCGGTCTTTTGGTATTGTTCTTTCCTTCATGAAACCAATTGAAAAATCATTTGGAAAACCAATCAAGGTACTTGTGATACGAGATCAAAGCATTTTGTACCTTAATAGTTTCGATCATTTTAGAAATGCTCCCCCTCAACATGTGCATATGATTTTAAAATTGATTGGCACATGGAGGCAAGAGTTCTTTGAAATAATTTCTTTGAAATAATTTTTTGATCACAATTTCCTTAGAAAAAGCCATTTGAATTTCTTTGGTAAAATTCTCCCCCTCAATATGTGCATAGGATATTTGAAATCATTTTATCACATAGAGGCAAGGGTTCTTTTGAAGCACATCCACGATCACACAAGCCATTAAGAAACCGTTTAAAACTCAATCAAGGTACTTTATGTTAAAACATAAAAGCATTTGCACCTCGATAGTTTCTTTTCTTATAAAATGCTCCCCCTCAATATATGCTTCGAGATTCGAAAGTGTTTAGCACATATGAGAGAGCAGCCTGCACAACTGAATCAAAACGATCAATTTTTATCAAATTTCATTATTAAATCACAAATTCTCCCCCGATCAAAAATATCAAATCCTTTGAGATTTTGGATCCCAAGTGATTTAATTAGGTTTAGAAAACATGGGAGAAAATGTGGCCTTGTTTAAATACTCATCTGGTTTTTGGATAAATCCTCCTCCTCAACATGTGCATTGTGTATTTGAAATCGTTTGGCACATGGAGGCAGGAGTGCCTTTGAAGGACTAAAACCAATTCCATTAAAACAGATTTGAGATTTAAATCACGATCTCTCCCGCGATCAAAAATTTCAAACCATTTGAGATTTGTAATCCCAAAAGATTTAAATTATTTAGAAAAATTTTAGGGGAAAGACGTGGCAAGATTTAATTCTGAAAGATGACAGATAGGAACAGATTTAGACATTAAAGATTGTTAGTGTCAGGTATGATTTGTTTTAAGAGACCTTTAAGTAAAACAAAACAATTTCACAATCAAACAAGAACAGAAAAAAATTTCATTTTGACAGATCTTTGAGTTTTAAAGAAAATCATACCATGACATAACATTAAATCTTTAGATCACCACTTATTATTGTACAAACGGACTTTTTATGAAGAAAATATCGTTTGAAAATATTTTATTTTAAATCACACTCCCCCTCAATCCATGACAGAAGTCAATAATTGAGTGACTTAGGTTTTGATAACATGAAGTCCGGTGATTTTCAAAAATTAGTCCAATATATTTTCAAAACAATATTTTTCTATTTTCAAAACAATTTAATTCAATTAACTCAAAAATTGTTTAAAAATGGTATCCTGCACAAAGATACGTTAGGTGGTTGAGAAGCTTCCGTTGTTGCTATAGGGCTTGGAAGAAAACCGTCTGTAGATGCAGTGAGACTTCTTCTTACGTTGCATTTTGAATGCCAACTGAGGTCAAATTAAGCTCCGTTTCTTCAATCACTTAGAAGAAAACCATCTGCTGATGCAGTGAGACCTCTTACGTTGCATTTATGCCAACTCTCCATAGAAGTCCAATTAAGCTCCGTTTCTTCATTTGTCAACTCAAGATATAGTTACCCTTTCTTTCGGCATCCAATCATCTTCAATTGTGGGATCCGGATCGGGAACATTATTATATACCAATATACCTGCATACGTTAGTGAACACACACAGATATATGGTGGTCGACATCACCCAAACAGCAATCGACTAATAAAAGTCAATGTAACATATCAATCAGATCATATAAATGTATGGGAATAATGTGTACATCAAACTCTAATCATCTAATCCTAGCAATCATATCCTAGGCACCTAGTCCTTCAACATAGGTTAACATCATTTTTAATTAAGCATATTAGGATAATTAAGAAAGCCCGTTAGATGATATAGATTTGAAAACATTATCCCCCTCAATCAATGACTCAATTTGTGAAAAGTTTAAAAGTGCTGAAGTCATTGATTGAGTTTGCAGATTTAATAAAAACTCTGAAACTGATTGTTGTTAAAGCAACTCATTCTACCACCATTTTTGGAAAACAACAAATATTTTTCTGAAGAATTTTAGACGGAAAAACATTTGTGTAGGAACAGCAGTCCTTCGACATACTTTCCTTGTTTTGTTTATAGGAAAAGTGCACGAAATGTTTTGAAAATAGGTTTAGCGCAACACTTTCCTTCCATTAAAAGAACGGGTTGCTATCTGAAATAATAGCAAGCCATGGTTTAAGCGCGGGTTACAGTCTGAAGTAACTGTAAGCCATTTGATTTGTGACATGTTTTGAAAAAGAATATTTACACCTCCTGCTCGAACTTCATCTATGGTCCCGTGCCATTATTGAATGACATTTCTAAGACCGTAGATGTTATCGATACCAGAAGACATGTCTTGATAAAACAATATTTTTGGTATTTTTAAGTTTTCTGATTTTTATGGATTTTTGAAGGTTTTATATTTTTCTATTTTGTTTTGATGGTTTTATGTTTTTCTATTTTCTTTTTGTTGGTTTTATATTTTTGTATTTTGTTTTCTGATAAATATATACAAGGATAGAGTAGATGATATAGTTAAAGAGGATGATGATACGAGTACCGAGATAAGGATATCGAGCAGCACGTCGTAGAAGATAGAATTCGTCATCTCTTAAACATCCACCACCAAAGCTTCCAAGGGCTCTTGAATTGAAAGAAATAGAACCATCTGAAAGTGAGACTTTGGCAGCTTCCCCCCCAACCGAAAATCCTTTAGCTGAGCAGATTCGAAGCTCTATTTCAAGCTTGCCTTAGCCAGGTGCACAGAAAAGCACACCATTACCATAAATCCCGCTGCTCCATTTAAGAACGATAATCGAGGATCTCCATTCGGGGTTATATCATCCAATAGAAGAACATCAACGTTTGATCCCACACTTAAATAGTCTTCTCAAATTTCATAACCACTGAAGTCTGACGCAATCCATTCCAAAAAGGTGTCAAGAAACCACTTCCCCCGAGTAATTGAATTGAAGCAGTCAGTTTCTTTGTATAATGCTCAAGAACTCTCCCGAAACACACATCATGAGGGGAATGAAAACACCTTCCCATGTTCACATTTTTCTTCCCGGATGATCGTGTATGAAGCTCAAGAACCCGAAGTACACCAATACCCAAGAGCTCTCCCGAATACACATCATGAGGGGAATGAAAACACCTCCCCATGTTCACATTTTTCTTCCCTGATGATCGTGTATGAAGCTCAAGTATCCGAAGTATACCAATACACAGGGAATGAATAACTGATAACATTGAAGAAGCAGACCAAGTCACTGATTATCTCTGCGGGTGACAATCTCTACGGATGTCAACACCGGAATAAGTGATTATATCTCTGAATCACTGATTAAGCACTCAAGTGAAACAGCTGAGCATCCCCAATGTACACAATCTCTCTCCCCAATGAATCACACACTTGTGTACCTCTTTTATCTTCAGAAACTTTCTTTTACATCACTTCCCCCACGTCGTTGGAATAATAACACTAAAAGCCTTGATGAGTAAAACATTGAGTTTCTCTGCGGTCATGACATTTGTTTTCCCGGGATATCTTCAATCAATTAGAAGTATTAAGCTCATCAAGTTTACTCGCCATGAGTCAAACCTTGAGTTTCTCTGCGGTAATAACATTTGTTTTCCCGGGATATCTTCAATCACTTAGAAGAATTAAGTTCATCAAGTTTACTCGCTTTGTGTTTAGATGTGAGTCTCCTTTCCCCCTTGCTAGTTTTGACACTTCAGAATCAGCAACATTGTATAAGCCCAAATACTTGAAATTTGTTGAGAAGATCGCTTGAAGTCTTTGTGAGAATCAACATGCTGAATAATGTGAGCAAGTCTAATTGGGGATTAAATTTGACATATCACATTCCCCCAATTAGTGCTCTCCCCTAGACCGACAATCTTTTTGATAAATGCCCAGATTAAGAAGAAGTCTTTAGATCATTAAATGCAACTCGTCTTTAGTCTTCTAACATGTAGCAGAAAATGTAGAACAGACTGTAGACTCGACCTTCTTCAAGATTGTCCAGTTGGGGAATAGAAAGTTAACATCTTCAACTCACCAAAAACAAGAACATCACCAAAAAGCATCCCAATCAACTTACATCTTGCAAATCCCCTTAACTAAAATCCCTCCCAATCAAACAAGAACAGAAAGATGTTCATCAAGGAAATCAGCAATCAGGTCGCAACGAACACACAAGATGGTAACACCAAACTACCAATCACATCAAACAAGAACAGAGAGATCGTTCGGAATCATCATGTTGATGTATACATGAAGCATTAACCGGGAGCACTTTGTCGATAAACCCATCAATCCGAGTGAAGATGTCAACCAACGGCTCTTAGAAGAGAAAACTCCATGTGAAGATGACCCGATAAGAAGAGGCTCAGTTCTTACATGAGTTTAGAGCCGTATGACCATTTATATTCTCAAATATCAATCAACAATGCAAAAAATTCACACTTCTTCTCCCCCTCAAGAATTGCATACGGAGATGCCATTCTTGACTAAATAAGTGAAAATCATCCGAATGTTCTATTCACACTTCTCTCCCGCAAAATCAGCACATGATGTCGCCATCTTCATTATAATTGAGCAAGTGGAATGAGAAAACAATCAGTGGTAGCCCGGTTCACTTGATGACTGAAGCGCATGGAAAAAGTATGAAGCATGTTGATGAGAATGATCATTAATTAGAAGATTTCTCTTCTTCAGAAGATAAAGCGCACTGACACGTACACTTTTCTTTTCTTTAGAGAACGAGGCATGAACTGTTGTGTTCATACGTCATAAGAAGATTTATCTTCTTCATAAGATAATGCGCACTGAAACGTACACATTTCTTTTCTTTAGAGTACGAGGCATGAACTGTTGTGTTCATACGTCATAATCTCTCTCTTTTCTGCTCTCTTAGCAAAACATGTAATCAACCCCATTATCATTCAGTAGGCTCTTTGTCGTGACAACTGATGGAGAAAACTCAATATGATGAATTTGACCCTGAAGTAAACTAACCCGAACTCGTGACTTAAACTTGCACAAAAGTAACAAAGAGCGGTGCCGATTTCCATTAGCATCTCTAAGTACTCTCTATGTACTATATACTCTTCAACCAACCAACCATCAAGTATAAGACGTACATTACCTCTTGAAAATCCACAATTGAATGTGACACTGAGCACAACAACGTAACTCCTTTAAGTGATAGTTATTTCGTGGTGGTAAGAGCCCAATTCCCCCAAGTGGTAAAAGAAAAGGTAAAAGTCACCCAACAATAACTAGATTTCCAAGTCTTCGTTTTTAATAATAAGCTTGAACAAGGATCATGAAGAATCTTCATCCAACCATCCCCGATACCTTCAGATACTAAGTACACTCGCCCGTGATGTTTCACTTCAACCTCAAATAAATAATACTGAATTAACGCCGATGTCACATCTTCTGAACTGCTCAAATCTAGCCTTCTTTGACATTTAAATGAACTTTGATAATGGTTTCATCCCGACCATGGTTAGAAGCACATAACCCCGTAAAACCTTGTAATAACCAAACTGCCATGACGAATATCCAAACACACATCCAACACACATCCAAATTATAAAGCACACCCTTTAATCCTTTCTTCGAAGCAGAAACCATAGCACCAACATCAAATAAGATCCCGAAACACACTTTCCTTTCTCCAGGATGGTTCCATCAATACGGGATTTTACAATTCTATGGTTTAAACCGAGAAATAATTCTTTCGCGGGATTTTACAAAACAAAGAATAAACCGTAAGATAGATCCGGAAATGCACTTTACAATTACCAGGATGTTTCCATTGTCACGGGATTTTACAAGTCTATGATTTAAACCGAGAAATAGATTCTTTCGCGGGATTTTACAAAATCAAGACAAAACCGTAAACAATGTCAGCTTGAATGTGTTATGACAACTGGTTTCGGTGAATATCTGTTTTAGGAGAACATGCAGTGGTTCATCAGTGGTTCATTATCCAACATCATCAATATCATCAACCATCTAATAAACACTTCGGTAAACACATCATTCACGGATTCTGTCGGCTGTTGCTGTGACCACTTGGTGAAGTAAACCCGATATGTCAAACTTGATCATGAAGTGAACTTCACCAGATTTGTTACTTAAACTTGTACTAATCCTTGTGAAGAAGAAACGATGTACCCAATGTTCAAAACCTCTTGACATATCCTCAACTGCGTGAGACACCGAAGTGATAGTAACGTTGTGGGTCGAGAAAGAATCACAAACGTAACTAAATAGCCAAGTCTTTATCACACTCTATAAATGCCCAAACAAGTCATCTTCGCGGAAGGGTAGAAAGAAAGAAAACGAAATAAGTAAACGTGCCCGGAAAACTTCACATCAAATCCAAATAAGAAATACCAAGTACAAACAACCCCGCAGTCAGCTTTGTTCAAATAACCAATTTCAAGCCGCGACATACTATTATCCATGAAAATGTATATACCAAAGTACCAAGAGGCATAACTCAACAATAATCATCATCACGCTAAATCTCATAGTCACAAATCTCATTTATGTCAATTGTCACACGATCCAATTTAGAGAAGCCCAATTGACCAACATCCACATCCAAGTCATCATATCAAGATTAAAACCCGGTTAGAGAAACAAATCTCACATATTAATTCAAGTCTACCACTCGATCCATAATCTTAGTCATACCACTCGATCCAGTTCCAAAATTCAAACAAATCAACCCATCAAAATATCATCCGATCCATTCCATCAAAAAGACACATATCAAAATATCTCTATAGTCACATTTGATAAGCGATGTAAGATCAAGCCGTGAGATATATCCAAGTGAAGATTTTGTAGCCACAATATTACTCTATCTATCACTTAATCATCAATAGTTATCAATAAATTGTATAGAAAAATACAAATTTTGATATTTCACATTATTAATCCATTTAAGTGAATGAGGTAGAAGCACATTTTTCATTTCACGCGAGGCCCATTTTTTTTTTTAAAAAAAATACACGGATCCAATATATTCCCACAAAAAATATGCAGGTTCAGCCCATTTGCCAGAAAATTACGTTAGGTCCATCATGATTAAGTAACAATGAGGCCCAATATAACTCCACATGGTCCACGAAATCCATCTATTCCACGAAATCCATCTATTCCGTCCATTCCATTGAAAGCAAATACACGGCCCATAAAAGATCCGGATCCTCAAGATAATCCCTAATATTCAGGACCTATATAACACATACTTATAACCACTCAACCCTAAAAACAAGACTTAACCCTAAACACCTTGACAAACAAAAACGCAGCCACTCATTCATCATTATCAGTCCGCCACACTCACTCAAACCCTAAATAATCCTCTTAAAAAAATCCGCCTCTCTTTTCTAATCTTACTCATAAATCAGTCAAACGAAAGTACTCCTTTTCTCAAACCGTTAATATCAAGTGTAACCTGATGTGCTCTTTGGAGTCACGACCTCGCCACAGGGTTGGCTTGAGGATTTGGTTTGTGACAGCCACAGGGATGGTGAGTCATGGGACGGCCTCAAAAACCCACAACGAATCACAGGTAAGTTGAGACATGTTAATCATCAAAAATGATCTAAGAAAATGATTATAACAAAGTTGTTATAAAAATTTCTTTATGAATCGGATATTCAAGCAACCTTTAAGGGGATCGATGATGAATGCATTTTTCGTTTATTGACCTTAAAAAGTCATGATCTATCATTGATTAAAACGGAAAATATTCTGAGGTCGTTAATCATTTTTTGTAAATTACCATTTTATCCGAACAAGATGAAAGATTGAACTTATACATAGTTTAGATCTTATCATCTGTTTTAGTTCGAAACAAATCTTGGATCAATGATGATAGTGTTTAGAGGGTATGATCATATGGTCAGATGAAATCTTTGCATCTCGAAAGTATCAATGAAACCCCTAGACCAAATCTGAGATTGTTATAAACAAAATTAGATGTCGATTAGATTGAATGGGTCAAGATCAGTGATGGTTTTAGTTTCTTTGTGGTTGAATGGATTTGACAAACGTACTTTGAGACGTCTTTAAACCACGAGAAAAACAGCTCTGAGATCTTAAGTGCTGATGTTGTATTGTATTTGGTTTGTTGTCGAAGTCAACTTTGATTCATCATTTTTATCACAAAGTATTGTCAAGTCGCTACACTTTTATACAAACAACTCGCTAGCATTTATCATTACATCTCAAGTCGCCACCATAAGTCAAGTAGCTAGCAAATTTTTTAAAGCAAGTCGCTAACACTTTAACAACACACACAAGTCGCTAACTTGTTAAGTAACAAGTCGCTATATTATTTCAAAGCAAGTCGCTACTGTTTTAACACCACAAATCGCTAAGACCAGATTCTATGTATCTGGACGACTTGTCAAAACAAGTCGCCATTGTTTTCAGTTAACAACTCGCTTTAAGAAAACAGGTATATAACTCGCTAAGAAGAATAACTGCAAGTCGCTAGCAAGACTTTTAACATTTTTCCGATGAGTTTTTCCGGTCAAATTCCGACTAAGTTCATGTAACCCAGAAAAACTTGCATAAAAAATGCATCTTTTAAACCTATTTTGACCCGTGTTTGGACCATAAAGATCTTACCATATGACCACTGACATCACTTTTGGTACAGAAACATAGTCACACAAAAAAAATGATGAAATTAACATGTCTCTTTGGACCATCTTTGAAACTGTACCAAAATAGAATAATGACCATTTGATTATAAGATGTGTGAAAGTGAAAGGACCATTTGAGATACAATAACCATGATAAAACTGTACCATAGAAGGAATAAATAACGACAACAAAAACTGGTGAGAAAAACAACTTTAACATGATACCGAACCAAATCAAGGAAACACAATAACCATGGTACTAAACCACACAAATCAACACAACACAAGAAACCTTGGCTCTTGATACCAATTGTAGGATCATTATTTTATTGTGTTTGATGATTCAGGTGGTCTTGGATGATCAAAATACATGTTTGCCATTAGAGAGAGAAAGTTAGAGAGTTGGGTGTTTTCTTGGTAGAGAGTTGCTTCACAAATTGTAAAATATTAGATTGAAAGCACCACCCCTTCCATGGATGGAAGGGGTATTTATACTTACACAATACACGACCTCCTATCGGCCTGTGGATCAGGGATACAGTGGGTAAAGACCCGTCCTTCCTCCACGGTGTTGCACTAAACTATTTTACGCTACTGACTAACTAATTAACTACATAATAACGTAAATAACGACAAGTCTACGAGCTAACTTATGCTAGATAATATTTGAGGTGACCGACTCTTCACTGTGGAATTTTCTAATTTCTAACACTAATTATTATTTTTAACTAAACATTTAATAGGTAACTTACCAAGATCAGCTTTTTATTACCTTTAATCGTTTTTCTTAAAGTTTTATGATATATCCATTGGATACAATGGACCCTTTTTATTAATTGAGCCAAAACACTTGTAATATACCAATGAGTTATTAGGTTATATTGTATTTATTTTATAGATCTTCAACATAATTTTATACGGGTCCTGCTATTCTTACACCAATTCCACTAAAAGAACCTTAGTCAAACTTTTTGTTTTACGTTTTTCAAGTAAAATCTTTAGTTTGAGTAAAGTCAAAAATATTTTTATATCAAAAAAAAAAAAAAAAAAAAAAAAAAAAAAAAAAAAACTAAAACTAAAACTGGCACTAACACTTTCAACTTTCATTTTCTCTCACACACAAGAGTTATAACATCTTCTTCCAATTTAATATTTTCTTTTTCACATCAAAGAAGCATAAAATACTTTCAAATCTAAGAACAAAATTTGTATAATAATACTTTCATATAATATCTTTTAAAACATTCATCAAAAACACAAATCATGATCTTATGTTTATAAAAGATCACTAAAAAACGATATGATGTTTAGATATATCTAGATAGATGCTCGGATCTGATGGTGGTCATCATGAACGTTGATGGGGTTGTCGTTACTCCGCCACCACCATCATCACCTCTACCTGTCGTTACTCCGCCATCTGTCCGCCACCACAGATTGAGATGGTGATGGTGGTCTAAGGTGGTCAACGGTGGGACCAGGTATTTCCGGCGCGAGGTGGCCACAACACAATACAACATTAAACTATATATTTCCAGCGAGAGTGGTCACAGATATTATTCGGTTCTAAATGTTAAGTTTATGCTTTGATTGTTCTTCTTTTAGGTGTTTTTATAGTTGACCAGGAAACAAAACCGACACATAATTAATATGTGCATTAATGTGGTGTTTTCTTTGCTTAATATGTTGTATAATATGCATATGTGGTTGTAAGTCTGAAATTTTGTGCTTTAATGTGTTGTACATTATGCTTTATTACTTGCAAGTCTGAAAGTCTGAAAATTAAATAAGAGAGATAGTCGTTTGTGCATTATAAGTAGTAGTGATATTTATTTTTTTGTTATATTTTAATATTATACGATAACAATTTTTTGTATAACATATCTTGTAAACATATTTACTTGCCGGTACCCGACTATATGATTAAAAAGATATTTTTTGATCAAATAAAAACGTGACTTAATAATTTACTAAGATATCCGTCAAAAATTAAAATTAAAGGGAAAATGACAAAAATATCCATTTTCACAAACACACTTCACAAAATACCAATTTTTTTTCAAAAAATCGAAAATACCCATAAAACTCGCAAACTTTGCGACTATTTGCGAATTTTTCAAAAAATCGCAAACTTTGCAATTTTTTAAAGAAATCTAGCAAAATTTGCGATTTTTTGAAAAAATCTAGCAAACTTTGCCATTTTTGAAATCTAGCAAACTTTGCGATTTTTTAAAGAAATCTCGCAAAGTTTGCGATATTTTTAAAAATATCGCAAACTTTGCGATTTTTCTTAAAAAATGCAAATTTTTGGATAAGACAACAATGGCAAAATTAGTGTACGTTTTACACAATTTAACGGCATATACTCCAACACACCATCCATTGTTGTCTTATCCGAAAATTTGCATTTTTTAAGAAAAATCGCAAAGTTTGCGATATCTATATCTATATTACATAAAAAGAGAAAATGGTCAAATAGTCAATAATTGGAAAAGTGAAAAGTGAAAAAGTGGAATATGTGAAATCTCATACCATTGAATGCTATGTTGTAATTATGATGTAATCTTAACTTAAATGCGATGTTGTATCTTTGGAAAGTATACAATGTCTCATATCATGTCAAACTTGATAACTTTGGAAAGTATGGCTGATTTCTTCAATCTTCAATCTTCAAAAGCGGGATTCAAATATAATCGCCGCTAAAATTTTGTCGAAACTAGACACCGCTGCCGCTAGGCGCGGGTACTCGTCTAGTTTATAAAAATTATCGCAAACTTTGCGAGATTTTTTAAAATATCGCAAAGTTTCCTAGATTTCAAAAAATGGCAAAGTTTGCTAGATTTTTTCAAAAAATCGCAAACTTTGCTAGATTTCTTTAAAAAATCGCAAAGTTTGCGGTTTTTTGGAAAAATCGCAAATACTCGCAAAGTTTGGGAGTTTTATGGGTATTTTTTATTTTTTGAAGAAAAATTTGTATTTTGTGAAGTGTGTTTGTGAAAATTGATATTTTTGTCATTTTCCCAAAATTAAAATTGTGTTGACTTCGAAAAATTGATTAATGACAACAACAAAAGATTATAGATGAATAATATAAAATAAAGAAGGGGTTAGAATGAACAATTTACCAAAAAGTTCAACCAAGCTGTTTTGTTGTCTTTTTGTAAATAAACCCACTTATAAAAAAAGCTCTATTTTTCAAACGAAAAAGTTCAAATTCCTGGTAATCTTGAGCATCAAAATGCCAAACTGAAAATGCAGCATGAGAATGAGTCGTAACAATCTTGCAAGTGGTGCCAAGAGGCTGCTGCAATCATCACTAATCCATAAAACCAAACCCCAAACACCCCCCAAAACAACAATCCAATGCAACACAGACATCACCCAGCTCATGCGCAACGGCCAATGCGATTCCGCTTTACGCGTTTTCCAAACCATGACTCAACGCACTTCCGTTTCGTGGAACGCCATGATCTCCGGATACTTGGCCAACAACAGCTTCACTCTAGCACGCCAACTGTTCGACCAAATGCCTCATAAAGATTTGGTTTCTTGGAATGTCATGATCACTGGTTGTGTCAGGAATGGTAATCTAGGTGCAGCTAGGAAGTTGTTTGATCAAATGCCGTCAAAAGACGCGGTTTCTTGGAATGCCATGTTGTCTGGCTATGCTCAGAGTGGGTACGTTGAAGAGGCGCGGATGGTTTTTGATATGATACCGGACGAGTGTAGGAATTCCATTACGTGGAATGGGATACTTGCGGCGTATGTGCAGAATGGGAGGGTGGATGAGGCGAGGAGGTTGTTTGAGGCGAATGCGGATTGGGATGTGATTTCGTGGAACTGTTTGATGGGTGGGTATGTGAGGAAGAGGAAGCTGGGTGATGCGAGAGTGCTTTTTGACAGGATGGTGAACCGTGATGAGGTTTCGTGGAATACTATGATTTCGGGTTATGCTCAGAGCGGGGATTTGTGTGAAGCGAGGAGATTGTTTGATGAGTCTCCGGTTAGAGATGTGTATACGTGGACGGCTATGGTGTCTGGTTATGTGCAGAATGGTATGGTGGATGAAGCTAGAAGGGTTTTTGATGAGATGCCGGTGAAGAATTCTGTTTCGTGGAATGCGATGATTGCTGGTTATTTGCAGTGTAAGAGAATTGATGTTGCTAAGGAGTTGTTTGATGCGATGCATTGTAAGAATGTTAGTTCGTGGAATACTATGATTACCGGGTTTGCACAGAGTGGATTTATTGATATTGCCAGGGATTTATTTGAGAAGATGCCTCGACGTGATTGCATTTCATGGGGTGCTATTATTTCAGGATATGCTCATTTGGGCCACAATGAAGAAGCGTTGAGATTGTTTGTAGAAATGAAGAGAAGTGGAGAAAAGGCAAATAGGTCTATATTTTCGTGCATTTTGAGCACGTGTGCCGAGATCACTGCTTTAGAATTGGGATATCAATTGCATGCACAGCTTGTTAAGGTAGGGCTTAGATCTGGATGGTATGTAGGAAATGCATTACTGTCGACGTATTGCAAATGTGGAAACATAGATGAGGCTAACACTATATTTGAAGAAATTTCTGATAAGGACATAGTTTCGTGGAACACAATCATTGCTGGATATGCACGACATGGCTTTGGCCAAGAGGCTCTAAGAGTTTTTGAGTCAATGAAGAGAAGTGGAGTCAAACCCGATCAAGTTACTATGGTTGGTGTGTTGTCTGCATGTAGTCACAGTGGATTGGTAGATAGAGGCACACACTACTTCTACACAATGAATCGTGATTATGGAATAGCTGCAAATTCAAAACACTATACGTGCATGATTGATCTCCTCGGTCGAGCAGGGCGTCTAGATGATGCTCAAAATTTGATGAAAAGTATGCCATTTGAACCAGATGCTGCTACATGGGGTGCTCTACTTGGTGCCAGCAGAATTCATGGCAATACCGAATTAGGTGAGAAGGCTGCTGAGATGGTTTTCCAGATGGAGCCTGATAATGCCGGAATGTATGTCCTTTTATCAAATTTATATGCAGCTTCAGGTAGATGGGCTGATGTTGGTGCAATGAGATTGAAGATGAGGGACACGGGGGTAAAGAAAGTCCCGGGTTATAGTTGGCTTGAAGTGCAAAATAAGATCCACACGTTCTCAGTTGGTGATTCAACCCACCCAGAGACAGTTAGGATATATGCTTATCTTGAAGAATTGGCTTTTAGATTAAGGAAAGAGGGTTACATTTCTTCTCCAAAATTGGTTTTGCATGATGTGGAAGAGGAAGAAAAGGAACATATGTTGAGGTACCATAGTGAAAAGTTGGCGGTGGCATTTGGGATCCTTAATATACAAGGTGGAAGACCGATTCGTGTATTTAAGAACTTGAGGGTATGTGCTGACTGTCATAATGTCATCAAACACATATCAAAGATTGAGGGTAGGCTGATAATTGTGAGAGACTCCCACCGGTTTCACCATTTTAGGGACGGTATATGTTCTTGTGGGGATTACTGGTGATAAACAAGAAGTGTTTAGTCACCATGTAGGCGAGTGATCTGAAACCTAGGTATGTTCTTCTAAAACAGTTATACTATATAGGTAAACTGGTGATAACATGTTATCTTGGATTATGGTTATTTGTACTCTCCGTTTTCCAAGTAATTCATTTCATCGTAACACATTTCTTCATCATGTATCAAAAGATCGATTAACGTGGAAGCTAATGCTTCTGGAATTTTGTTCAAAGAGTTTTACTCGTTGAAGGCTTCAGTGACTACCAAACTAATTTGGAGGACTGTTGTACATTCTAAACGGGGTTTATCTAATCGGTTGTTTATTTCAGCGAGGCAAAAACACAATTACTGATGGTAGACGTTAAATATTGGAAGGTAACAGTGAGTTGCTCTTCATTATGATAAATGTTGAACTTTGTAAAAAAAAAAATTCTGGACCTATGGTAAACTAATGACCCACATACAAATTACAAAGAAAATACTAGTACCTTTTTATTATAAGTTGACCGAAAGTGTTTGGAGTTTGGACAGATCAAGAAAATACAATGTAACATCTTTAAATTGATGCAGACACCGTGTGTTTATTTAGTCAAAACCGTGTCAAGAAAGATTCCATCCATATTTTAATTGTTTTATTTTTTTCATTATATTATTATCAAGCATTTGGGTTCATTTGCTACATCTTGTTAAGGCAGATTACAAAAAGTTACCAGACTAATTGTTACTAAAAATTATGGAACCTATATTTCTCTACGACGCGTTCCTGAGTTTCAGGGGCGAGGATACTCGAAAGAATTTCACAAGCCAACTCTATGGAGCTCTTAGACGCCACAACTTTGATATATTCCATGATACTTTGCTCCCGAGAGGTCAAAGTATCGCTCCTCAGCTATCGGCAGCCATCAAGGATTCTAGAATCTTTGTTGTTGTATTTTCGACAAACTATGCTGATTCCAAATGGTGCCTTAATGAACTTTGCGAGATGATGCAATTGAAGGAGCAAGTGAATGACCAACGCGTCGTTCTTCCTGTATTTCTAGATGTCAAAAAAACTGATGTTGGTAGCCAACAAGGTTCCTATGAAAAACATTTTGAAATTCACCAAAATAAATTCGATCAGAAGACTGTTCAAGAATGGAGGGAAGCTCTACAAAAAGCAGGACAACTTCCTGGCGGCTTGCACCTGCAAGATGATGCCAACGGGTAAAGTTTCGGGATTATTTTTCTTTCATAAGCTGTCTTGTTGATTCTTTTTCTCATATACACTGAAAATACGCAAAATTATGCAGGGATGAGGGGACGTTGGTGGACCTAGTTGTGGAAACTGTTAGAAAAGTTATACATGGACAAAACTCGAACATAGCAGACAGCCTTGTTGGTATAGGATCTCGGATAGAAGAAGTGATTTCGATGTTAAACGTTGGTTCTACGGATTATGCTGATGATGGTATACGGGTCGTTGCAATTTGTGGGCCAGAAGGGATAGGTAAGACCACAATTGCAGAAGCTACATACAAACGCCTTGCTATCGATTTCAAAGCACAATATTGCTGTTTCCTTCCTGATGTGAAAACCATATTCGGAGAGTCAAATGGGAAGGTTACTTTGCAGAATAAGCTCATATCGAATCTTATTCAAGACCATGAGAGCCGAAAACATGTAAATATCTATCAGCAGGGTATTGGAAGAATACAAAAGATGATGAAAGGTCAAAAGGTTCTTTTGGTTCTTGATGATGTTGACAACGAGGAGCAGTTGAAGATATTAGGCATAAATCATGCAATTTTTGGCCGTGGGAGTAGAATAATTGTGACGACAAGAGATGCATCATTCTTAGGTCGGGTAAAACCAGATGCTACATATGAACCTCGGTTGCTGGATGAAACAGAGTCTCTGGAAGTGTTTTGTATGGATGCCTTCCGACAAAAGAAACCAAAGGAAGGGTATGAGGAAGTGTCGTGGGAAGCAGTGCGTTGGGGGGCAGGACGCCCTGGTGTTCTAAAAGACGCCGCTGCCCATTTGAGATGCTTTGAAAATGTACAACACTGGAAATGGGCATTGAAAAGTTTGATGCACGAGTACTCCTCAAGGTGATTATGTTAGCCGTGTTGGTATATCAACAACTGACCTCACAAACAGACCATTCTTGTAATTTACCATTATGACATAATATTGTCACACTTATAAAATGGAGAAGGAACTGAAGATATTCACAAAGTTCAAATATTAAAATGCAGCTTCAATACACATAGCAGCATCCACAAGAATCAAGATACAATCTGTAACACAGGATCTAATGCATTTTAGAAAGTTAAGTTAGTTAGATTTTTTAATCTCCTCAATATACACACTGTACTCAAGTTTCTTCAATATATAAACACTTCGACTGTCAACCTCAATTTAACACACATGCACGGGACTATTGCTCATGAGAGCAAACCTATCATTAAACGTGTACTATAATTGTTATCCTATGTTATTTTCGGTGACAACATAGATAGAAACCACCAACATCCACCACAATTAAACCCAACTGCTCGTGAAAGTGAACCTGGTTTTGCAGCATATCCAACATTGATCGCACATGTAGATTCTGTTAATTTGAACCATGAGATAAAATTCTAAGAACAATCATGATACAACTACGTAAGTTCTTTTTAGGTTTCCTAATAGTAAAGTATGCATAAGCCCTCTATTTTATCAAATAATTATGAAAAAAGAAAGTTATCAAATGCAAATCACGTACGGATGGACAAGAAAAGTATTAAACCACAGAATTACTTCTTTATTAATTCAAGCCTATATACAGTAACTTCGACGAATTCCAATAACTTTAACAATAGATTGAGTACTTCTAAAAATAATTCACAAATCATGCTCTTATCTGAAGTTCTTCTCTTTGTCGAGCTGAGGTACCCAATTTACTACACCTTTAATAATTTCTCAGGTGATATGGCAAATGTATTTGTGGTTTTGTACTCTTCCGCCAGGATGAAAATTTTTTTGGTGAAGAAACCCTGGCCATGAGGGTTAAATGATCAAAATTGTTCTAATACAACCTTGCGCATGAAGTCCTCTGGTGCTGTAACATAAAAGAGACAAAAAAATCCGTTAATTACTTCTGACAGTTGTTCGGTGTGCTTACCAAACATTCATTCTATTTGTAGAAAATTAAATAACGGTCAGATAGTTATTATCGAGACTTCAAAATTTATATCTTGTCTTCCCCAGTTATAAGATACACTCCAATCTGAATGAATTTTCTATAATCAAGTGATGATGCTATTTTAGGCAATACGTAATGACAGGTTCCAGGATTTTTGACCAAGGAATGCACCACCATAACGATTTTTATTTGGAGACACACTCTAACATGAATGAATTAACATTTTTATTTATTTTACACCATCATTTTATTTCAAAGTATGCACGTTTATATATAAATAAACAAAACGATACAAGCTATTTATGTTTTCATATTTTAAACTTTTAATAATGGTGTTACCAAACTCATTTTTTGCTTCTCCTATAAAATAACTTATACTACCTATGATTTTAGTTTAGATCATAACTCATCGTCCCAAAAAATCAAAATTCTTGACTTGACATATGGTTTGATAATAATGTGTGACAATTGGACAAATGTCCAAAAATGCCCCTCAGCATGGATAAAATATAGGGGCAATTTCATATTTCCCCTCCTTTTAATTGGAAATTTCATATATACCCAAACATGCATTAAAAACATTGTACATTATGCATTCAATACTTGCACTTTGGGTATATATGAAATTAATCATGAAAGTAGGGTGATATATGAAATTAATCCTAAAATAAATATAATGTATAGATCATGATCAAAATATCTAATATCTAGTATTAATATTTAACTGGTGTGATTCAGATTGCATTTTGTAGGGACTAAGGAAGTAGAATGTATCAAGTCTAAACTCTACAGTGCGTGCAAATACAAGCGTAAAGCTCAGAAAGTATAAGATGCGTACCTAACCCATTGGTGAACAATTTGAACTGACCAAGCGCTTGTCTGATAAACATCTCAACACCGCTCACTATCGTGACTCCAACCTCTGCAGCCTCTTGCAATAGTCGGGTGTTTCTAGGTGTATAAACCGCATCAAACACAAGATCATACGATCTCAAATGCTCCTATAGAAGTTAAAACATTTGTTAATAATCCCATATTAACAGGTGCAAACAGAAGAACCCATTCATGCACACAGATATAGAAAGAGAGTGAACCTTGGAAACAGGTGTTAAGTGAACATCTGGTTCCATGCCAATAGCAGAACAATTTGCAAGAATCATTCCATTTTCGGGGCAATAAGTCTCCAATTGTTCGATAGGCAAAGCCTCACCTGAAACTGCTCGAGCAAGACACTGTGCTCTCTCTGTCCCAGAAATATTATTGTCAGAACAGAATAGAACTCCAATGTAGCCAACATGGTATTAGAGGTGGCTATTGTGACCCAATTACTTATGAATGGGTCAATTTAGGTTATGTTTTATCTCATACGGGTCAAAGAGGAAAAGAAACGGGTCAAAATTATAAATCATTTTATTCAAAATAGTGAGATTTTACTGAAGTAACTTATTTCTTTAATCCATGTTATTTATAACAAAAATCGAAAGAAAGTGTTTGGGACAACTTGACCACTGTCGACCTATATCAACATTTACCCGGTACTCAACCAGCCCATTTGCCATATCAAACTATCAGTCACAGGATTTACCAAGATTTCTATTAAAAATCACCACACGAGCTCCTTTGCTTTTGGCACCAAAAGCAAGTGCTCTTCCGGCACCTCCTGCTCCAACCAATACAAACAATCTTCCAGCGATGGGGGACACATTTGCTACTTCCCCATTTGAAGTCTGCCTCTCTGTTAAGCAGTAAAATGTGTAACTCTTAGAATATATAATAATTAAAGTTCAGCTATCTAATTGGCTGAATCAAGTAAAACTCAACTATTAATAGAATCAAGAAAAATTCCACCATCATTAATGAAAGCACTTTCTTTCAGCACCTTACAGTTTATCACTTTATCTTTAACTTGGAGATTTATAAAAAGTACTTTTTATTTTTTGCGTGAAATTAATTGCATCAAAGTATTGGCATCATGTAAGGTTTCATTGGAAAATTATCAGGTGCTAATTTCCACAGAAAAGTGAAATCTGACAATGGGATCAAATTAAATTGTTTTTTAGTCGAATTCAAACTATATCATTGCATAAGCTATCATTCTACCTTGCAGTGCATCCTCTATTGCAGTAATGCAAGCATCACAATCTGTGTTGTAACCAACCAGCTTTCCATCAGTTGGCCGCCTAATAATGGTATTTACAGCTCCTATTGACTGATAATCAGAAAACCATGTACAGAATCAGTATATACACCAGAACTCACCCATTTCATATTAATTACATAATTAATAAGTAAAACATCGATGAAACTGAATGCCATTGATAGCACCAAAATGGATGTAAGAATTTGTTTATGACTTGTAGCATGTGGTTCAATAGATAGTAGATATGGACATCCAACGATTAAGAATTAAAAAATAATAACACAACAGCTGAATTACATCTCGATAATACATGCAGCATTATGTGACACGATTATCCCTTACATACAACTGTGAAATAGTAAAGTAACTTTTTTTACCTTAGCAAGGGGGTCAACTTCGTCACAACATGCTACAGCAGCTTCCTTATGTGGCAGTCCAATACTACGGGTTCCATCAAAGAGAACACATACACGCATTAGAAAGACCTAGTCAATACACAGTGTTATATTTCCGAAATAAACTAATTACATGATCAAATTCATCAACTACGTGAATCACAATGACAAGCCCCATTAAAATCAAGCATATAGACAGTCTTTTACATCATGAAATCGCGAAACTAATCAATTATTGATCTTTGATAAATAAATAAAAAGGTAATGCGTTAATCTAACAAAATATATTCTAATCAGAGAAGCTATCAAAAAGCTAGTAGTAAATGATTTGGATGCAGTACCTGAAACCAGCAAAGTCTGCACATGAGTACACTCTGAGAAACTCCTTAATGTTATCAACGAGAAGCGGGACATAAATTCCATTATATCCACAGTATCTGAAAGCAGGGTTATGCAGCAAAGGACCTTTGCTATGACCAACTGGATTTGACACAACACCAAATACTTTCGTATCAACATCCACATTATCAAGCTCATATACATTCTTGAGGCTGAGAAGAGGCGGCAAGCCGGGTACCGATCTTCCACCTATCGAACCGCAAACCATAAAGGCACCATATTTGGGGCCCAACAATTGGCTTATAAGGCCTCTATCTCCAACAGCTCTTACAATCACCGGGACCTACAAATTCCATGCATCACATAAATCAGAAATACTCATCCATAGAAGTATTCACTTCCATCATTGTAAAAGAAGAGGTTTTGACTACTGATGATTTTCTTACGATAAACAGACATCAACGACGTATTTATGGGAGGTGTTTGGATGTGAGTTTTAGATGTGATTATTGCGACTTGAAAGATCCAGAGATCATCAGTTGATTGAAGGTATATGACTATATGTAAGTAAATTTACATATATCTCAATAGTATGCGGGTGTAAAGGATAGCTTATTAAAACTGCTTATGTTTTTATCTATAATCAGTTAACCAGTTTGACAAATGCAACTCCCAACCTGATATTTCAAATAATTTTAACTCAGAAATCATCAGATAAGCAGTTTATATAAGTAATCCTAAACACCGTCAAAACTGCTTATCTACTGTATCGAAATGCAATAAGCATTTGGTTTGGATCGCTTATATTTCTTTTTAACGACTAAATACAAACTGCTCATTACATTTATTATAATACAAATATGCAGTTTGGAATTTGTACTTTGTAGTCTTCGATGGAAACAGTAGTCAGCTTTAGATATAGTGAAATAAGTAATATTCTGTAAGTAACTTGTTACCATCTTTTTTCAAACTACTTAGCAAATAAGCAACTTCAAATCACGAACACAATCATACTACCAAACCCGCGGTTCATACTCAAACACCCCAAAAGATTCCACATTTCATAAAATGTAAAAAACCCACATTCCGGAAGAATGTCGTTTCGTACCTGGGCATGTGTAAGAACATGAAAAACAGAAGCAACATCAGTAATATAAGCGACATCAGTGACAACTTTAACAACATCAGCTCCAGTTGACTGAAGTCCCACTAGCAAGTTCCCCAACTTCTCTTTACAATGAACTCCACTTTTTAAATAAGTTGATACTATTATCTTGCTGTTTTCTCTTCTTTGCATGAGCTCATTTATCACATCAGGGGCCAACTGCAATATAACACAAATAAACAAAACATTTTTAAATTTAAGAAAATTCAGGGGATGTTTGTTTAAGTTTCGCTTATTTTGAGACTTGTTGCCTTATAATAGTATAAGCTCAACCATAGCCATAGGTCTCAAAATAAGCCAAAAGCTCAAAAATAAGCTTAAACAAACACCCTTGACTTTTTTTTTTAAAAAAGACAATGATTAAAAAGAATTACTTACCTCAAAGTCAATTTCGACGAATTCAACGTTCAGTTGGATAGCGAGTTTTAGAATTTGCAAACATTTGTGCTTCGAGTCTCCTTTGTTGTTGTGTGAAATTATGTTAGAATTTAGCCTGTAAAATATGAACACAATTGTTGGGTTGATATTGGTTTGATTGGGCCCATTAGAGCTTTTGGACAGACATCGGTCAAAGCCCAGATGAAATATTTATTACGTTTTCAATATTTGGTTGTAACCTCGTGTTCACGGATCGGGTAATATCCACAGTAACCGAAAATCGAAACTGAACCAAACCAAAAAAGACTGAACCGAATTGGTCATAACCGAACTGAACTGAACTAAATATTCGGTTATCGGTTTGGATATGATTATGGCAATGAAAACCGAAAACCGAATTCTTATAAATATATATTTTTTCTATGTATTTATATGAAAAAAATATACTAAAACTCTTTTTTTTAGTATAAATATAACATTTTTCTATGTATTTATATGGAAAAAAATTACTAAAACTCTTTTTTAGTATAAAGATATCATTATTTAAGTTTAAAAATAAATTTTGTACTAAAATTATATATAATTAAATAAAAAATAATTAAAATTATGTAATTCGGGTTATTCGGTTCGGTTTTCGGTTATAGGGGTTCGATTTTCAGTTATTCGGTTCGGTTGACTCAAATTTGAATTCGGTTCAGTTCGGTTTTCGGTTTGACCCAAAAAAAAATTAACCGAACTAAACGAACCGAATAACCAGATAACCGAATCGATGAACACCCCTATTTGATTGACAACAACACAATTTTCTGGTTTTCATAACCATTCTAAAAAATCAAACTCGTAAACCAAACAGCTATTCATTAAGAGAACTTAAACCTACAATCATTTAATTAAAAAATATTTCACCAATTGTATAACAAGTATTATTATGTACGGGCGTTGCGACGAGGTGTATTGAATAAGTTTGTATAAAGTTATGTAAATATGAAAATATACTTGACCAAATAAAAACCGAGTCACAAAATGATTAGATTACAAACTTATTTAACAAAATATATAAGAAATCTCAAAGATAATAATAAGAAACCTTAGGGTCCGTTTGGTATCCATCTTTTAGTATCATGTAATGGAATGATTTCCAAAAATTATTGTTTGGTACACTTATTGAAAGAGAATATTATGAAATCGCCATAAAAATTGAATCCGGATGAAGTAGTGGGGTTTGATGGGATTCTCATGTACTTAACAATACAAAAAAAACATGAGCCACACATTTAATATTTTATTTTATTACTTAGTATATTACTCTCTATTTTATTATTAAATATTAATTTTAAATGAAAGTTATTATTAAACAAGTACGGTATATTTTATACATATTATATATTTCTCTCTCCTCATTTTCTTTCATTCTATACCAAATCCAAACAGACCATAATTCTTTCGAATAAGTATTGCAATATTATACTTTCTATTGAATTTCATAACTGAATTTTTTAAGTAAAATCTTAATTTTCTTTTTATAAAATCGTAACAACATCAAAAGTATGTAATGTAGCTTATTTAAGAAAAGAAAAAAAAAATTAAAAAAATATTTATGTCGACAAACGCTTTTTTTAATAACCAAAAAGTTGCGAAATATCTATTGGATATCTGTTAAATAAGTTTTGTAATATAAAAAGTTAACAACAAAAATATTGGGCATTTTTTGTAAATCCGTACATAGTTAACGCAGATGTTGAAAAGGTTTCAAAACAACATCAAAACTACGTAGTTTAACATCTCTTTTTGGATAATTTTCATAAGTAAAAAAACACTATAAAACAAGGTAATTGCGTTTCATGTTACACTTTCTTTGTTTACTATACTTTGTTTTTAAATTTTATTTTCATTAGTTATTTCCTTTCCTAAAAAAGTAAAGGACTTTTTATAGTGATATTGATAATTAAATCTGGTTTATTCAAATTAAAGGCTTAAATAAATAGTGATGCTAAGATTACAAAACTTTTATAAAAATATTTTAACAAAATGATGTGGCATATAATATTTGGATTCAAATTAATTATCTCTCATTTTTTTAATTGACCAAACGATGTACAAGACAACATAACATATCATTGTGTACAAATTTTCTTGTAACATTTATGCGATCTTAGTATCTCTTAAATAAAAAAGTTTATAAAGAAATATATAAAGACTAAAAGGGCGTTTGGTTTGCGGGTATGGATATGAAATAATGACTTTCATAATCATTTTAGTTTGGTTTGTAAGTTTGGTATTCAAAACCCACTAAAAGTAGTGAGTTTACAAATCTATTCTCGTACCGATACCAATAGTCATTCTCTTAAGAAACCAAACAACCCCAAGTGGTCTTGAACTTTTCCCACCCACGATTTATTTTTTCTAACAAAATTATGCCCATTTTTTAAGATTATTAAAAAAATGATGATTTAGTACACGAGTTATTCAAAGAGTGCGCAAAAAATTAAAAAGTGGCATTAAACCTTTCAATACCTACCCACACGAGCCAAATTTCGAAAGTGACAAGTTATATTACTAAATACGGTTGAGTCAAGGTTAGTTGACACATAAATTAAGTACAACTATTTTTAGTCACTATTTAATTTTTTTTAAACATGATCATAACGATATTAGCAATAACTGTGTTTTGTGTAAACTAAAAATGTAAGCTTCAAAAACATTTTATACAATTAAAGCATCTTCGGTATACCCATTATGTTTAAGCAAATTCGTAATTTTTTAGTTGTATAACAAAAGTAACCAATTTTTAAGTTGATTATTCGAAACTGACACTTCTAATAATACAGCACCTTTTAGCATTTGTCCAATTGACTATCGAGTAGCATAATTTGTCCTGTATCGTGTTCGCAAAAGCTCCTACCTACTTCGAAATGAGAACGACGCTTGTTTTATCAATAACCATACACGTTGGAAAGTAAAATGTGACTCGCTCTTCAATGTGGGACAATGCTTCTAAATCATAATCATTCTTTTGTTAATCGTACGTCCTCACAATAAATAATTATCTCGTCGAGCCCTCACTTTTGAAAGATCAATTGCATTATATTGTTGCTTCGCATAAATTCTTATTCATAAAGGCAATCCTCGGTAATATCTCATTACGTCCAAAATAATAAATAAATAAATAAAAACATTATTTTCAAAAACATAGGTATAGATTTAATGTTTGGGACCAAAAGTGCCATATTAAATAACTCTAGCACCGAAATTAATGTGACAAGGGATTAACCATTGAATAGAAACATTAAAGTCAGACGTTGAGGATGACAAGAGCACGGAATTAATGTGTTCCAACTTCTAACACACTCCACCTTCACCCATACCATTCGTGTATACCATGTTCATTAAATGACTCATCATAATTTATTAGATAGCGAAACCTTGTCATGTGTTATTCAAAAAAAAAAATGTGAATCGGCGGAAACATCTTAACCCGGGTACTTACCCCACAAAGAATAGTTCCAGCAACTTTCCTAAACCAGTGGCGCACCAACTGGAGTGAGTAAGAGCGAATACTCGAACCCTTGACCTTTTATCCACAAAATCTCTCTAGTTGACTCAATGAGTATTTCGAAAATGGATACCAACTGAGCCGAAGCACTTTGGTACCATATCATGTGTTATTATAAGCTATACTTTTAATTAAGCAACTTTAAACGTGATCCCAAGTTTCTTTTCTTTTTTTATTTTTTTTATTTTTTCATATTAAAACAACTAAAGTCAAATTTAAACACCACATTTCTGTTCCCATCAAATTACTTAAATGAATATGAGACATTCGATGCAAACCATATTCATTTCTTATCATGTCACATGATGTCAATGTTTTAAATGATCGGGAGACTGACTACTTTGAAAATTTTATGAAACAGAGAAATTAATTATTAGTAGAAGATAAAGTGACCGTCTTAATTTACTAATAATAGTAAGATACGTGACATGGATGCATAAGCCACCTACCACTGGTGGCGTCCAGTTTCCATGTGCATCTGCACCTCGCTCTCGTCCTCTTTACAAATACAATATATCTAACCCCCACCTTCCCATTTTTTTTTTGTTTTACTTGCAACTACTTTATGGACCAGATATGAACAAAACTAAAAGGGTGGTATGGGTATTTTGGTGGTCTCGATGTTTCAAACAATAACCAACTATAGGTATTGTTATGGCAGAACTTAATTGACCATGCTAATCATTGTCACATTTTCAAGTATCACCATTTTCACTTGCAAGTTACAACCACAACCATTTAGCTTGATTTAAAACATTTAATTTGACATATGACAACACTATTTGTATCTCAACTAAGATGCCACTAATGGGCTTCTTTTCTTGTTTATTTTGACTGAGTTAGAATGTGATAAGTATATACCAGTAGCATTTAAGTTGATGGTATTTGACAATAGTGTTTGTTTCTCAACTAAAATGACCATTTTGGGTTCCTTTCGTCTTACTTTGATTGAGTTTGGACCAAGGACAAAAGGGTAACATGCTAGCATGTGTAATCAATCAATAAGAAGGGAAAATGCCAATAATAGTTAGATGATGTACCTGAATGAAACAATTGTAGGAAGAGCTCTCTGTTTCAAGAGAAGCTCAACATCAGGAAGACTAGATGCAGCCAAGGAGTCCATACAAAGCTCAACAAGATCTGCACCTTCTTCTTTTGCTTTCCCAATTGACTTCGCCATTTCTTCAGTTGTTTCACTTTCTATTGAGGCACATACTAACACCTTGTTCTTGAAACCCATCTAGCTAAATGTGTTGCTGTGTGTGTGTTTGTGTGTGTGAGTGTGTTGGGTAAAGCTAGGGGAGAGCTGGTGATTCTAAGGGGCAGAGTATAACTGGGCTACCTTATATAAGCAATGACAAAGTGTAATTGTCTATGTGGCCTTCTTTATCTAATTCTAACTTAACTATATTTTTATTTCTTATGGACTAAATAAATTGGTCATTGCCACCTACCCCCTGGGAGTCTGCCTCTTCCTTTTGATTCTGATATATTTGGACCCATTGAGAAAGATGGGAATCTAAATAATTAACCAGCACATGTGTTTATTTGATCGACAAGAAAAACATGGGATTGCTAAGATATTATTTCAAATTCAAATTATTAACGGTTTGCAACGATATGATATATGTTAGATATGATGGTGTTATGAACAGAGTAATTTGACCATTGATACTTGGTTTTAATTGCAAATTACTAATCGCTCTTCTAAAATTGCCAAAGCATTCGTAGTTGGCATACTAAGCACTTCTAGACAATCCCTTGTCATGTGATTAGGATAAGCTACCATAATTGAGAAACTCTTGTATTAAAAGCTTTCATTTCTGTGACCAAAGAATAAAAAACTACCTACAAAGCAAAACAGCCATAACGGTCCAAAAACTTACTAGCTAACCTAACTAACTACCAGCAAAATATCTGAAGTACGAGTATAAACATTTTACTTTGAAACAAGACAAGCAAATAAGTTATTCCACTTTTCAAAAGATTCCCTAGAAAATATCAGCATAATAGATACAAAAATGATAGTAACTGATAGGGCCTTTGGAGGGGCATACACCGTGTGGCCTCATTGTTCATATGCACAAAAGCAATGTTATAAGTTTGTGGTGGATATAAAAAAAGAGAGTGATTTACCTAGAAAGTAAATTGAGACACATCACAAATTCAAATGTTAAAATGAAAGAGTGACGATTGTTAAGTTAGAGCATCCACTATGGTGGTTTAAGAATAGGTCCAAGAAATTATGAAGAGGTTTAAAATTTTGTGTACCATAGTGAGGAACTATTTCAAGTCTAGGTAGCATGAAAAGGTCTAGCATTTTAAAGATGTTTATAAATTAATGCATTGCATGAGTTAACAATTTTATAATCCGACTAAAAGCTTTATATATAGTGGCAATAGGTTTATAGTATAAAAAAGGTTTATAAATTAATGACATTTCATGAAGTAGCAATCTTATAAACCTTTTAATAGGTTCATCATAATGTATGCCCTTATATGTCAAGTATTCAATCAATCATACATGCTTACACTTCCATTATCACTCATAAAAAACACTAGGTAGTAACTAATCATGTAAGAGCCTGTAGCAATTAAGGATTAATCATTGAAGAGAGAGGGAGAATATATAATTATTTGAGTAAATTGCAAAAATCGTCCTCGTGGTTTAGCCAAATTGCAGATTTCGTCCGTACTGTTCATTAAGTGCAAAAATAGTCCGTTGACTTAACTGCCGTTATATGAACTCCGTTAGTAGTTACACTTTAGCCCTTTTGACTAACCACCGTTGCAGCACACATCCTTCAAACCACAAGGACGATTTTTGCAATTTTTTTTTTCGAATTAAAAAAAAAAAAAAAAAAAAAAAAATTCCTACGTTTTTTTTTTTAATTTTTTTTAATATTTTTTTTCAAAAATATTTTTTATATAAAAATGTTTTAAATCGTTTTATAAAAAAGTTTTTATATAAAACATTTTTATATAAAGTTTTTTTATATAAAAATGTTTTTATATAAGAATATTAAAAAAGTTTTTTATATAAAAACGTTTCATATAAAACAACATTTTTATATAAAAACTTTTTTATATAAAAAAACATTTTCGAAAAAAAAGTTACTTGACGATAAAAATTATTCAAAAAAAAATCGAACAAAAACGGATAAAAACGTTATTTTTTTTTCCCGTTTTCATTTTTTTCCATTTTCATACGATTTTATCTGTTTTCATCCATTTTTGTTTGTTTTCTTTTACTTTTTATCTGTTTCTCTTACGATTTTGTTTGTTTTTATCCGTTTTGGTTTGTTTTGTCCGTTTTTCTTACGGCTGTTTATTTATATAAAAACATTTTTATATAAAAAAAACTTTATATAAAAACGTTTTATATAAAAACTTTTTTATAAAACGTTTTTATATAAAAAAAACATTTTTGAAAAAAAATATTAAAAAAAAAGAAGGAATTTTTTTTTTTTTTTTTTTTTTTTTTTAAATTCGAAAAAAAATTTGCAAAAATCGTCCTTGTGGTTTGAAGGATGTGTGTTGCAACGGTGGTTAGTCAAAAGGGCTAAAGTGTAACTACTAACGGAGTCCATTTAACGGCAGTTAAGTCAAAGGACCAAAAGCGGACGAAACAGTGCAGTCAACGGACTGTTTTTGCACTTAATGAACAGTACGGACGAAATCTGCAATTTGGCTAAACCACGAGGACGATTTTTGCAATTTACTCTAATTATTTGATAAAAGAAAATCTCGGAACAGCAAGTCAATAAAACAATTCATTTTTGTGTCATGTGAATCCTTTCAGGCATCTTTCAGATAAAGGAAACGAGAGCTCACTGCTGAAGACAGTGTTTAATACATTCAATTTTTGAACTCATTTGTACCAAACCAGTGCACAAAGTTGGGGTTGGTGCGCGGTTGGGAGGGATGTGTAATGAAGTTGGCGCGTGGTGGTGGTGTGCCACCATCCATTACATCCAGCCTAATGGTGGAATATGATGGTTTTCAACTATTATTATATAATAAAAATGTTAGGAAAAGGCTATATGATCCACATTCAGCCTGCAATGTAACGACTGTGAAGACAATAAGACGCGGACGTCGGTGATTTGTGAGAGGTTGCGAGCATAAGAAAACGAGTTCTTAAAAGTTAAAACTTTTAGCATTATTATTGCCTCTTTTTTTCATAAGTCAAGTTAAAACTTTTAGCATTATTATTGCCTCTTTTTTTCATAAGTAGCATTAATGATCAAATAGCAGGATTCAGATAACATATGAACCGAGACTGACTCTACAAGTAACATTTCTTTAATTCTGAATGAAAATGAGCAAATGAACATGTTTGTTATTGACATAAATAAGTTATGTTCATTGGTACACGAATGCAATTTTTTGCCAATATAGATGATTTCCATCAATATATGATACATAGTTCTCGTTAAAATTAATATGCCTTCTATATATTGCCAAACATATGGTCCCTTTGGACTATCCTTGTCATAGAAGCTTGTATGCACCCCTGAGCAAAATCAATCGAAAACCGAACCGCACCAACAAACTGAGTCGCACCGAACCGACCATATTCAGTTTGGTTTTTGGTCTTATATAATTATGGTTTCGGTTTTACTCGGTTCGGTTCGGGTCAAAACCTAGAAAAATACACCTAAACTATCTAAACCGGTTTCGCTACGTTAACTTCGGTTCAGTTTCGGTTTCGCTAGGTTAACTTCGGTTCGGTTCTCTGTTCACGTTTTCCTTCAAAATCGGTTTTCGGTTCGAGTTAGGTTTGGTCGGTTCGGTTCTGGTTTGACCTATTGCTCAGCCCTTGTATGCGGTCCAAAAAAATTTATAAATATAATCATTTTTCGATGAGCATTGATTGGCATGACTAATTAGTATGCCTAAACTTATGTGGCAACATCTTGTTGGTAACAGAAGGACTCACTTCTTCACACCAATAAATCAGTGTCACATGTATGTAGGCACAAAATTAGTCACACATTTAGGCCTCTCAATCATTTTCCTTTTCTGATTATATAAAGAAAACTCAATTTACTATTACAAAATTCTGATAAAATTACTTCTATAGATGACTAGGTGATCATTCCACTCGCACAGCTACCACAGCTACTAAAAAGGGGCTAGAGGGTTCATTATAAGTTCAAATTTTACTTTGGAAAAAGGATTAGAAGGTTCCTTACAAGTTCAAAATTTACTTTTTAATCAGAGTGATAGAAAGTGTCTAATTCTATAACACTAATCGGCGACCTCAGTTAACTATAACTAAGAAGAATTGTCGGCGCTCACGAACCAAACCTTGATATTGTAACTTCAACTTAAAGATGACCATTTGGATTGTTTTATCGCAAACGGGTTAGATAAAATAAAAACTAGCTAAAAAGAATACATTGTATGTTTCATGCATACAATCTAACAGTTCATTTAGAGTTTGAGCTTATTAAATGGGTCAAAAGTCACCTGGTAATTCTGGAATGGTGGGTCTGCTGTCAACATTCATCAGTTACATAGGAAAGGTCACCAAGACAATGACATCTAATTTACTCCATCACAGGTTTAACTTCTTTTCGTGTCAAAAGTGGCCAAAGATCTTTCAATTCTTATGAACCATGTATAGGACTCTGGGTGAATGCTCTCAGAACCGTGGTCCAAGGCTATCTATTCAGCCAATTTCATTATCATGTCTACCAAAAGATGTCTACTTATTGCATCTAAGAGCACAAGGTGAGGTTGCGTTGGTGCCGTGGGGTGGTGGTGTCATAAGACACCCCATGGACCCCACAGCTTTTTTTTTTTTTTTTTCAAATAAAACAACACATTAAACTAAAATTAAAATTTCATTAAAAAAAAAAAAAAAAAAAAAAAAAAAAAAAAAAAAAAAACGGTACATAAAATAAAATAAAAAATGAAAATAACAGAACATTTATATCTATGTAGCACGGGTATTCAGCCTGAAAAAATGATGTTAAATAAAAGTTGATATATATTAACAAAACATATTATAACTATCCAACAATATTAAAAGAAAAAAAGTTATATCACTACCTCTATAATGTAAAGTTTGGGGGCACAAAGTGAATATAATGTAAAGTTGAGAGATATAATATACAAAGATTAGAAAGGAATTGTAATAAATGTAAACCTTAGGGGCACACAGTGACTATAATGTAAAGTTCATCATCTTCTTCCTCTGGTTTAAAATCTCCACCCCTGTTTCTGTCGATTTCTTTAATTCATTTAATATTAACTAATCCAACACACACAAAAAAAAGGAAGAAAGTCGACCACGTGGGTTGGTCTAGATGGCGCAAGAAGCTAACAGCCAAGGCATGGTATGGTGTTCGCGCCGTCGTCCTCGGCTGGTGGGATGGCGCCATGCTACAACGCCACCGTACCTTCCTCTCTAAATATATATGCACCAAGTATGACACAGTAACATAAATACAAGGAAAATTTTACAATAAACCATACACATCTGTGATCATAATTTACTTGTGATATTAATTAAATACTGTAAAAATGTTACTTCTGCTTGACTAGAAAAAAGTAAGACTCCTAATGCAAAAACACAGACAATGCAGCATCATATTAAAGCACAGAACTTAAGTCATTACTATACAACTATTCAAATGTGCATATACAAACTGAGGATGTTACTATAAAATATTCTTAAAAAGTATGTACATACACCCTTTTTAATTTGGAAATTTGAGTGACAAAAGTATGTAATACAAAAAGCAGGGACAGGTTTAATCCCACATTATGTGACGTGTTGGCTAAATGGGCCAATGGCACATGTGCCTCACTAACTTGGTTATCAAACTATCAATCAGTTCCCTGTGGCTACTAATGTGAAATCTTTTGGCTTGGACTGATAATTGCTTGGACTGATATACAGATATTCAAACGTGCGTATACAAACTGATGATGTTACTATAACATATTCTTAAAAAGTATGTACATACACCCTTTTTAATTTGGAAATTTGAGTGACAAAAGTATGTAATACAAAAAGCAGGGGACAGGTTTAATCCCACATTATGTGACGTGTTGGCTAAATGGGCCAATGGCACATGTGCCTCACTAACTTGGTTATCAAACTATCAATCAGTTCCCTGTGGCTACTGATGTGAAATTTTTTGGCTTGCACTGATAATTGCATGTAATTATTGGCAACTTTAGCTAAAGGTACATGAAGGTGATCACCCACAAGAGCAATAAAAAGATTCGCCTCAACCTACAAGTGTTATGAACTTATGATTCTTAGTATGTTGATAGGCGCACGTGCCTCACTAACTTCATTTGGTTTGTTACGTTTGCTCCTATTTACCAACCATTGTCTACTTATCCCCTTGTTTGTGCTTCTTTTGGTTTTAGAATACGTCAAAATTAGTTTTGGTCCTAACTCATGACTCATTTTTATCAGTTGTTTTTTTAACAACTTATTTTGATACAATATTTATCAATCCTGGTCGGTGAATCTTCTTCAGTACTTGCTCACGCCTACACTAAATGATCTATAGAATGCATTTTGTGCAGGTGTCTATTTTAAGTATGGGACCCTTTAGGTCATTTCTACATGTATGAGGTTTTTAATGTTAATCTTTGAAATATAACTACCACCCCATGTGAGTCCTTCGTAGCAATGGTTAGGAGTGTTCATCTCTATGGTAAGCCTATATATGAAGCACTTTCAGTGATAATAGATATACGAATGAATCAATATTTTCTCATCTTAATTTTTTTCTCTGATTACCGTTTTTATTGCTACTGGCCTCATTGAAAGTGACTCTTAGTCCCTCATTTCCCTAGTTTATTTAGAATGAATTATTCATTGAGCTTGTTCTCAGTCTTAACTCAGTTGGACCATATCACTGGTTTGGATTGAGATTGAGACTAGGCTCAATGGTCTATCCAATCAGATACTTGAGAATTGAGGACTAAGTATTAACTCTGATGATGAACAATGCAATAAAACAGTAACATGAGAAGAAAGCTAAGAACAGGATAATTCATAATTGCAACAGCAATCATATCTTCATTACCAGTGCAAATGCTCATATATACTACCTTACCATATATCGCTAATATATACCAGCTTACCATAGGGACATACACTTGACTAATACCGCCAACAAATTACAAGTAGTGCGTTGTTACTCTTGCTGGCTATTGCTACGCTAGTTTTATTATGTCTTTTAGGTTTAGACGTTGACGTAGAAGACATTAAACTTCTAAAAATTAACATATGACCCCCTCTACATCATAAAGAACATAATCGACACATAAAATACCCTCCCTTTAAGCAGATCTTTAACCCCGGGAATCTAAGGAATGTAAGTTGCTAATGATATCTTATGCTGACTCCTAGCAGTTCCACTGGATTATGCTGCCCCTTGATTAACCACAATGCATGAACTCTTGTGCTTCTTGACTGTTTAACTTCTAATAGATAATTTGGTAATTTAGGGGTGGTAGAATTGGTAAAGTGTGGTGCTTTTTCAGTAAAGAGACATGGAATGTAGGGTGTTTAGTGGAGTGAGGTGGTAGCTACAGAGTATAGGCCACTCGACCTATTTTAGCCAGAATCTAATAGGGCCCATAAAGCTTGGCAACTGGTTTTTAATTGCTTCTAGCCCAACTACATATTGTCCATAAGGTTGCAACCTTACAAAAACGCATTCCACAACTTCTAAACTTCTTTCACTCCCATGTTTATTTGCATGTTGTTCCCTTCTATTTTTGAGCTGAGTGGGGGTTATGTGTAAGGTTTTGGCCATGCACAACCTCAAAAGATATTAAGTGAGTAGCTGTTTGGTAAGCTGTGTTATACAGTAGTGGCAGCCATTTAGACCCGTCATTGGGCTTTTGCAAACATATCTCTTAAGTAGCCTTTTAAACAAATGTTTCTGTCTGAGCATATGTTTGAGGATGTTATGCACTTGATATTTTTTTTTTGTTCAACTCCATATAGAAACAATTCTGCAGAAGTGGTCTCTGTTATAATAATGACTCTGAATCGATCTTAATTGAATCATCGTTTTAGAAAGGTACAAAATACTAAATAATACACTTTTATTGAGAGATCTAAAAGAGCTTAATGCAATATATAACGAGAAATAGGGTGTTAGATGATGCCTGCACCCAGAACCAAGGATTCATATAGCTTTAGAAATTGAACAATTAAAGTTTTGTACCTAAGACTGATATTTCTGGGATCCACTCTTCGTTGTAATCTATGTGTGGCTTTCATGTGTCTACTTTGAGAGTTTCACCTTCCCTTCTTTATCAACTACAAATGATAATTACATTATATTTTCCAACTATTTAAACACGAAGAATGATACATGAAGTCACGAAATATAGTATAAAATTTAAAACCAACTGTGTATGAGCCTCGAAAATAGTCATATGAACCTTACAACAGCTTACATTTAAACCCTTACACTCTAATATGGAAAGTATAATCTATAAGATCTGTTTTATCTTAAATATAATCATGTCTACACATAACTTTTTTTCTCAACTGATTAAAAATGATTGAAGATAAAGACACAACAAAGATGACAAATATGAAAATTACTTAAAAGATAATTTAACACTAATCATTAAAAACAGCCCCTTCACTTACATCTAGACTACCCGTTAACTAAAGTAACGTACGTTGACAGACCTTAACACTAATCGCCATTTACCAAACGCAAACCAGAACTCCTAACCAACCTATCACTAGCTAGAGCAGCTCTCACATATGGCTAAAAATCAATTATATGAGAAGGATGTCAAGGTCTTAGCCCCATCATCCACCCACCCCCACCCAGATCGAGTCCCACGATTCCACAACCCATGTTGCCAATTAAAACTAACTTAAGTAGCTTATTATTACAGACAACTTACGAATATAAGTAGGATGGGATGGTCAGTTATCAAACATAAAAGTCAAACCTGACAAAGGCTAAGCATTCACTCCTGCATTATTCGCTGGAGTATAAGGTTTACAGCTGCATTTGCTGATGAGAACGCTCCGTGAAAGCTCTCCTTAAAAGATATGGTTTCTAGCTCCATTGCCATCCTTAGCAATATATCACCTAGGTCAGTTTGGTTCTCCGTTAGAGATTTATAGTACGAGCGTGCTGCAACATTGCTGATGTCTACATTAGTTGGCTCTGGACAATACTCATCATCCAACCACTTGTGAAGCGTTACTCTCAACCATTCTGATTCCTGTAAATGAAGTTAAGTTATACCTTTTTTTTTTTTTTTTTTGGTGCAAAGGTGAATGACTTATATTAACTCCAAAGAATTACAACATAAGAATAGGTATCAAGGTTTGGACAAACCCAAACCTAATACAGAAATGACTATACACTCAAAACATACCCAAACTAGACCACATCTGATCTATCCAAAAACAGACATCATCAACACTAAAAACTACAAAAAAACATACTACACTCTGTAGACCATATCAGCAAAAGAACTATTCCAGCTTCACCATACCAGCAAACAACCATATGTATTATACCAAATCACCTTTTATAGCACCAACCATCTAGCTACATTTCCACTAAACCACTCTACCATTCCACTCAACCTACAACCACAGCAGACATGGTAGATAGTGGACAGTGGCATCACTAGGAATCCATAACCCATCCATGGGGGGGCTCTGCCAATCACCCTACATTTCCCTCTCAATGGAAGGCTTCAGATGATTGGGAACACACTCCCTCCATGATGACCACCATTACCTCCTGTGAAGATGTATTGAATGGACCAAGAAGGTTCATCTTTCACACCTCTCTATTCCATTCATCATACACCTTCCTCCTAGACCATTTACCCTTCACAATGGGGACCCTACTTTATGGTACATTCATATCAGTTAGGCCTCCTACTTAGCCATACATGACTGTCCAATTCCCTCCCAAGGCCAAATAGAACAGTCAAGAGGTTACCATAGGTACAGCCATACTGATTAGAACTCCAAGGTACAAGGTGTCACACCATTGTAATGGTCTGAAAAGATATCAGAAAAACCACATTCAGCCAATGCACTTTAAATTCCAACTGAAGACGTCTTTTAAAATCAGAACCCCATTATTCTCATAGAACAAACACCTCAATTCAGAATCAGATTCCACTTCTAAAGCTGACTCAAATACCACTTATGTCCATTCTGATGTTCCAGTCACTTTGTACTCTAGTAACAGCCATAGAACTTTTGACTTTAAGGCTAGACAGTCTCATTCTCATGACTTCACAAAAAGCATCAAAAAGATCATCAACACTTCTACTAACTTCTTGAAATATTCTATAATTCCTTTCTTGCCATATCAGATATACACTTGCACCCAATCCCAATCTTCTAATGATGCTACTGATAGAATTTCCAGTATACTGCATAGCCACATTACTGATAATATTCATCCAGCCAGTATCATTACAATTGAGCCCAACTTTCTTTTTAACCATATTCCAAAACTGACCAGCATATTTGCACTGAAAGAACAAATGATTATGAGACTCACAGTCATTCATACATAGAGCACAAGCCATCATATCATAAGATCCCCATTTCTTTATCCTATCCTGAGTAGATAGCTTTTGTTGAACTGCCAGCCACAGAATAAAGGCATGCTTTGGGATATTTTGAGAGAACCACATAAGTCTGCACCAATTGACTTCCACCTCATCATTCTGTAAATCATCATAAGCCTGCTTAACAGAAAACTTTCCTTCCCTTCCTGTCTTGCTTTTCCAAACTATACAATCTTCCTTATCTTCCTCAATAGTACATCTAGAAACACTGGCTAGAGATGTATATTTTGTTAACCATTCTTCAGGCCACTTGCATTCATTGTTTACAATAATATCTTTTACCACCATATCAGCTCTAAGTCTAGCATTATAAACATCCATGTGAGTAATAAAATCCTTCAAATATCCTAAATGACACCAATTATCATATAACACCATGGCTTTACACCCATTACCCACTTTCATCACAAAAAACTGCCTAACTTCATCTCTTAAATTTAGAATACTCTTCCAACCCCAACTATCATTCACATCCACATCAATTGCCCAAATACTTTTTCCTTTAAGTTTCACTGTACTAATCCATTTCACCCACAAAGAATCCTTATCCATCACCACATGCCACAAATGTTTAACAATCATAGCTTTATTCCATATGTAAAGATCTTTCAACCCCAAACCTCCTTTCCTTTTGGATCTACATACATGTTTCCAAGCAACTTTTGCTTTCCCAATAGCCCCCTCCTCCTGGTTCCATAAAAAACCTTTCAACAGCTTATTTATACCAGCAATGACTGCCTTAGGAAGCAAAAAAACAGATGCCCAGTACACATGAATAGACTCAAGTACTGAGGCAACTAATTGCAACCTTCCAGCATAAGTGAGACATCTATTCTTCCAATTAAACACTCTACTTTTGACTTTATCCAACAAGCTTTTGCAATTCTTAACACTAATCTTCTTAGAAGTGAGAGGAACTCCCAAATACTTAATAGGAAGTTTTTCCACTTTAAAAGGAACATTATTCATAATACTTTGCTGGTCACTTTCAGGCATACTACCAAAAATGATAGTACTTTTATTGTAATTTGGGCATAAACCAGACATCTCCCCAAAATCTTCAATAGCTTCTTTAAGAACCTTCACAGACTCCATATCCCCATGACAAAACATCAGAAGATCATCAGCAAAACACACATGAGTAATCCTCAATGGCTTACACCCAAAATGAAACTGAAAGAGCTCACTTCTATCCACTTTATTCTTGATAATCCCAGACAGAATTTCCATCACAAGAGTAAATAGATAGGGAGACATAGGATCACCTTGCCTGAGACCCCTACCACCTTTGAAATATCCAACACTTTCACCATTAACACTGATAGAAAAAGAAGCAGTATTCACACACTTTATAATCCAACCAACCATCTTCTCATGAAAACCAAAGGCATGTAAAATATGTTCTAAAAACTTCCAATTTACAGTGTCATAAGCCTTTTGAATATCTATTTTCATAGCTATTCTTTTTGGACCATCTTTCCTATCATATCCCTTAAACAATTCTTGAGCCAAAAGAATATTATCCTGAATATGCCTATTAGGGACAAAAGCACTTTGGTTCTTATCAATCAGGTTCCCAAGAACTACCTTAATCCTTTCAGCTATAATCTTGCTGATGCACTTATAAAGAACATTACAACAAGAAATTGGCCTGAAATCAGTTACCTTTGTAGGAGATTGAACTTTAGGAACTAATGTAATCAAGGTAGAGTTAATTTCCTTCAACATCTTACCAGTCTCAAAGAAATCCCTTACAGCATTACACACATCTTTACCCACTATACCCCATGCCTTTTTGAAAAACATAGCAGAAAAACCATCAGGACCAGGAGCCTTATTCCCATCAATCATGAACATAGCTTTCTTGATTTCATCATCACTAACACTTTTAACCAAATCATTAGCTTCCCTTGCAGACAATTTCTTCTGGATTAGGCTATCCATATTCACCATATCTCTAACAGGAACCTCCTTTCCTAAAAAATCTTGAAAATGAGTAACAAACTGCATAGCAACTTCATCACCTTCATATCTATTCCCTTGATCATCCACAACACAATTAATTCTATTCCTATGGAATTTACTCTTTAGAATTCTATGAAAAAAAGCATTATTTCTGTCCCCACAACTAAGCCATTGAACTTTAGTCTTTTGATACAGAATCTTTTCCTCATCCTTCATAGCTTCAACATACTCTTTTAACACTCTACTTTCCTCCTCTCTAACCAGCTTACAATCAGGATTTTTATCAATCTTTTCCTGGATATCTTTCAGAGAAGCTCTTAGAACTTCAACTTTCTCAAAAAGGTTGCCATTTTTCCAAGACAGATTTTTAAGTGGCTTTTTCAAACTCCTTAATTTCTTAACCACTTTGAACATATTACAGCCAACAATATTCTCAGCCCATAAACTCTGCACAAGAGGACTAAAATCTTCTTTTTCAGCAACAAAATTAGAAAACTTAAACCCTCTCTTCTTTGCTGGTATTGCGTTAGGTATCACTAAGACATTTGGACAATGATCAGAGATCAGATATGGAAGAAAAATAGCATTGGCTTGACTGAACTTTGCAATAAAATCCTCACTTCCCATAATTCTATCAAGCTTTTTAAGAACTCCACTATCATCACCAGCCTTGACTTTGAATAAATTCTTAGTCCATGTATAAAACAAACCAGAGCTAGCAATATCTTCCATTTCAATTTTGTTAACACAATCTCTAAATTCACACATATCATTAGTCATTGAGGAACTACCAGTTGAATGTTCATTAGGGAGAAGAGTAACATTCACGTCACCCATCATAACCCAAGGCTCTTTCCCCACAATTCTCCTATAAATCTCTAAATCCTTCCACAAATTCCTTCTTTCAACCCCACTATTAGCAGCATAAACAAAGGTACAAAACATCTTCATGTTACTTTGAATAGTGTTGATTTTACATAACATTGACTGTTTGGCTTGATGAATAACACTAACATTCATAGTATCAGTATTCCATCCTAACAAAATTCTACATCCTTTATCACAGAATTGCAAATTAGATGTCCATTCCCATTTACCAAAGATAAAATCACCAACTTTCTGAATTCTCTTAGCTTTTAAATGAGTTTCCAAAACAGCACATACACTTAAAGATTCTTCACCAATATACTTCTTTACTTCCTTTTGCTTATCAGAAGTGCTTAGACCTCTAATATTCCAACATCCTATTTTCAGATCCATAAAAAACAATTATTAGTAGTCTCCCAATACCCCTTTACCCATACCTTTTAATTCATCCTCTTCCATACACTGTGCCATTCCAGACTCATCTTTAAACACATCATCTTTTTCAACAACATTCTCCTTGGACCTGCTTAACCTCCTCTTATCAATCATTTCAGCCAACTTTTGCTTGTAGTATGCCACCATATTAATATCCCATCCAACCATATCAGCATCCACTAAAACTCTCCTCTGGCTAATAACCTCATCAACAATATCTTTATTCATAAACTCACTCAATTCCCCTTTATCATTAACATCATACTTTCCTAACACATCAAATTTATTTGCAGAAGACATCTCCTTCTCATGATCATTCCCATTGTTAGTTTGATTTCCTTTCTGCCTTCCCTGTGTTGCATTCCTTCCTATCCCTTTACTAACACCAGCATCTTCCTTCCTCCCTTTTATAGCTTCTTCCTTTCCTTTAGGTACACTTTTATTCTTTTCTTTATTGACCCCATCATGGGATATAGAACTATCATAGACCCCTTTATTAGTACCATCATTCTTTTTTGGTTGATATTTCATTTTGGGTTGCACCACTGATGTTTTAACACTGTTATTACCAGCTCCTTTATTCTCTCCTTTTCTATTCTTTACTTCCACAAACCCCTCATCATCAACACCACTAATCTTCTTATCAGTTGTTGCCTTATCAACACCATTATTACCCTCATTATCACCTTTCATTACAGAATTACAAACTTTTCCACACTTTAGCAAGTCATGCCCAAACACACAACAATTTGAGCACCTAGGTGGTTTCCAGTCATACATGACTTTAACAATTTTCCTTCCCACTTCAACATTTAATCCATTCTTATACACAATATCAATAACATCAGTTAGCTCTTTAGAAGCATCAACTTCCACTAATACCCTTGCATACCCCACTCTCCCTACCCCAGACTTACACATAGAAGCAGTAACATAATCCATGACCAAAGGTCTTCCAACTCTACTAGCCAAAGCACTGATTCCATACTCAGTCCAAGCTTCAAGAGGAACATTACAGATTTTCACCCATACTGGTATCTTCACAGGTTCTCTTTTATCTAAGCACATATTAACTTCCCATTTCTGGACAAATAGAGGCTTATTATTGACCATCCATGGTCCACTCCTAGCAACTTCCTCCAGTCCTTTAGCATTATGAAATTTCATGTAGAACACCCCATTATGAGAGTCAACAATGTCCTTAAACCCAAACCTACTCCACATCTTCTTAAGGTTGTACCTGAGATCATTTTCAGACATAGTGCAACCCACAAAATAGCCACATAAGGTTTGATTCCATCTCTTACTTCCTTCAGCAACAACAAACTCATCAAATACCACTACCTCAACACCATTAGTATCTAATTCAGTAGGTATCATTCTCAATTTCCTATCCTCCTCATTTAGTTTATTAGCAATAGTATCAGCATAAGATCTTTTAATAAAACTCCTATTTCCATTACTGTTATCCTTTTTCACATTTTCCTTTTGCACATTCTCAGTAACATTAATAACAGGAATATGGGTTTGTACCTCTTTAGCTAGATCATTACTACCAGCTGCTTTACTAGTATCGTCCCTTACATTCAACTCATCCATCACACCTTCCTCAGTCACATTCCTTTGGTTAGCATCAGTATCATTCTCACATGCACCCTTAGCTTTTTCTCTTCCCAACTCCTCCTCCACTAATTCCCTTCCCTTACCAGCACCATTATCACTTTCCTTTGGATTATCATCAACCTTTTCCATACTATTCACCTTACTTACACCATCCCCATCAGTAGCCCCATTCCTTACCCCTACTGTACCAATAATATGATCCCCAAACTTAGCAGGAACCTTTAATTGGCGTTTGGATGAACGAGTTTTTTGGGACTTATTCATCTTCCAGTTTCTCTAATACTTGATTAAAGCTTTTAGAAATACAGAAAAAACGAATTGGGGAACTAATTGGATACTTATACTAAAAATGAAATTTTGGCGCCAAAACATCAAATTGGGGGATTACTCAATACTCAACAAAAATCTAATCAGACAACATCATTGTGTTCGTAACGATGAAACGAACCAACTGATGGTTTCAGATTTGAAAATCGTTAACAATTGAGCAAGAAATTGAAAGATTATGTTGATTTTTGGTAATGGGGAAATACGGCGAGAAAAACGGTTACGAGAGGAGAAAGAGAGAGAAAAATTAGCAAAAATTTTTAAAAAATATATAAAAACTTTTTAGTTAAGTTATACCTTTCAAAACATACTATAAGCAAGTATATGAGAGGTTAACTCAAGAGTACACGAGATGACATTTTTTACTTGTATCCAGCACTGAAGATGCTTTGGGGCATTAACTAACTATACTAGCTACTCCATCATCATAAGATGGAGCTTTAGTCAAAGAAAAACCCTTTAATTCTAGTATTTCTGAAGATTCATATATAAATGTTTCTCATTTCAAGGTCTTACCTATAAGGTGATGCAAGCAAATCACAATGATTGCTGGTGATCAAAATACCCTATGCACATGACACGGCTATTCAACAAGAAGCCGTGATGATATCAGTAAATTATATATATGGCTGTCGAGATGTATATATACGAAAAAATGAGCCCGCGTCAGCTCTGGGGAACAATTACTTAGTATTAACAGATTTTGTCACACAGTGTGCACTTAAACATCAAAGTATACTTACAACTTTAGATACATTCAAAGTACGTTTTGTACCAGAAAAGGTTGAGTTCATATGGTGGATCAAGTAAGTAATTCTATTTACAGAAACTTACCAAGACAATCATTAGGTCTTTTTAACTCAGATGTACGCGGCCTAACCGCGGTATTGATCATGAATCATCAGGAATAACATAACCACAAATTCCACAATGAGGAAACATCCCAACTAAGTTAGTGATCAAATCATTTATATACGGAGTATCCACATTAGTTTCCTTCTGACGAACAGATCACATGACTATGACAAATTCAGGCATTGCATACTCCTAATTAAAAATCTCGGTCTCGTCACCTGGGGCACAAAAACAGCTACAGCGCGTTCACTACTTAGTTATGAACTTATAAGTTTTACACAGTACCAAGCCTTTCAGGCGCTTAGAAATTGAACATCCCAAATGATAGGTCACGTGAACCTCCTCAACCCTCAAAACTCTTATCCCTCTCAATAACAACCTACACGTGGCTTCTATTAACCGCCACCATAATCAACAGTTTGTTAAATAACCTCGTCAAGCCCACCACTGCGTTACTCAACACTACTATCCTAACCGAGTCATATTGCACCGCTCCAGACTATTATACAATTATTATTATAACAACAAAATTATATCAGCGCGTGTTATTCTAGCTAGAATCACTCTCCAACCATTAAACTTAAACTTATGCAGCGTAACACCGAATTGACGAATTCAACCAAATATTTACGCATTCAATCTATATAAGAAAATGCAACATCAGCGATTATATCAATCATTCAAACCTATCAAAACAAAACTACCTCGGCCGCTTTCGAAGGACTATTGTAACCACATATCCACAATGACCAAACATCCTATATTAGTGATCAAATTATTTATATGCGGAGTATCTACTTTACTTCTCACGAACAGGTCAACTATACCCATCCAATTCTCGAATATACTAACCTTGACCACAAATAATAGAGTCACGCACTCCATACTCTTAACTAAACACTCGGTGTAATCACTTGCGACATAAACATCTATAACAACTAAAAAACATTCTCTACTTAGTTATGTACTTATAGATATCACACACGTATTACAGCATTTCTTCGTAACCCGACAAACTACCTACGTGTGGCCTCTGTTGTTACCTAAGTTAAACAGATGATCACTATATCAAGTCATTTCGCATCTCTTCGGAATAATTTAATATCCGCACTAAAATTTTATACAATGTAACACTAAAATACGATCTAAATAACAAAAAATAACATAATAGACCTCGGCCGCTTTCGAAGGATTCATCCACTCTTTCGGAATCATAACTTCTTCAACAGTTCCTTCCACTTCATCGCCTTCCTTCTCTCCGCTCCATCTATTCGATACCGAACAACGCGCTCGATCACATCTCGAAACGCAATTCATAAGGCTCAAATTCACGCCAATACTACCAGCATTCGAACAACCAATTGTTGAAGATCTAAATTGAATGTTCGAATAACGAACTGAATGGTGATTTGATGCGATTACTGTTTGGAATGTGAATGATAGTGAATTCATTGATATGAGAAAATTAGGGTTTGTGAATTTGGGGATTTAATGGCGGGAAAATTAGGGGGTTTGGTTAAGTTGTTGGTGAAGTGGTGTGATTAAATGAAATGAGATTTGATTAAATGAAATGAGATTGTGTGTGTGTTTGGATAAGGGTTTTATACAAGGCCGGGTTGGATAGTTTTGGTACTCGAGGTTAATTGTTCAAATTATGGTTGTCAAGATCGGGATCTTACTCAAGATCGTTTTTGTTATTGCAAGATCGTGATCGTAATATCGGATCAAGATCTTAAGATCCTACTCTAATGTTATTTCTTAATAGTTTATGAAATCTTACAAATTATAATATATTATAACTACAAAATACTATGAATGTTTCATATAAATGTTGTCCTAAATTATGATTATAAAATGTTTAAAAAGATTAACATTTTATTTTTTGAATTCTTCAAAAAAAACAACCCATAAATGTAGTTTTTTAATTTGTAATCCGAGAAAATTAAGATCGGATCGGATTAGATCTTAAGATCGTATGGTCAAGATCGGGATCCGATCTTAAGCTTGCAAAGATCCTATGTAGGATCCGGATCGTTTTTGCTTTGAAGTATCGTAAAATCGTAAGATCCTAAGATCATGATCGGGATCCTGACAACTATGGTTGAAATTGATTAAGGGCGGCTTTTACCATGTGTTACCGAGTTTTATTTTAAAAAATAAAAGAAATAAAAAATAAATAAAAGAAAAAATATGGGATGAAAACAAAGTAAATTATGTTCTTGAGTTTTTTTTAGGAGAGAATATAAAAGAAAATGTGAGAAAATTTCACTCCAAAACTTCTAAAAAATAAGATGATTTGAAAATAAGTTATATTATGAAGTTTCTAACAAATACAATTAGTTAAATGACTTAAAATAAAATATAACTGTTATATAAAACAAATGGTATAATTGTAAAATTACCATTTATCTTTTTTATAGCGTATCAATATTAGTTACCTAAGCCCACTAATCACACGCTCGAATCAAGCCCGTTATCAAAGCCCATCAACACGATGGAAGCCCAGCTTAAATCTGAGGCCATGCGTGGCTTGGTAAAATCTCTCGGGCTTGACTGAGTAAGACAGTACTACTAATCCCCAACTGTCACTAGTGGTTAAGATGTATCATTTGGCTACATAGTGGGAACGCACGACAAGCACCACTATGTACGAGCTAAATGACGCACGACACCTGTCATCCTTGTCTGTTGTCGGATGATCAACACATGGCCCTCTAGAAGTCGTTGATCATCCCCAAAGGGTTTATCTCTAAACCCTACAAGCCTCTCTATAAAATGAGAGCAACACACACAACTTCATAAGTTTCACACACTTGCGAAAATACTACCTCACAGCAGTGTAGTATGGTTTTTATTTAAGTGTTACATGAGCTTCTTGATCTATATCAATCTCATCGGGTCCTTACCGTTCAACACGGGAAACCAAACAACAAAATCATTCCCATCCCATCTCTAAACTGATTTACATACCATACGTAAACATGACGCTATCCGTGGGACATGATACAGAATAGCCATAAATTTCTTGAAAATTTTAACCTATTTTCACTCATTTCTCACTCGAAAATCCAAAAAAAAAATCCTAAAAACCACTAGTTTTTTTGTTAAACATGACTGGTGAACAACACCCTAAAAATTCAGAGACACCTAAAAACCACCTCGGACCTATCCGAGTGGATAATCTCCCTCACATGGAGAAAAACCAACAAATACCCGAAAAAAGAGACTCACCAATCACCTAGAAACAACACAAAGAAACCTATGAGGAAGACGCATGCATTAGCTATACGTTACAGTCCTACACATTTCATTCTCCTTCAAGAAAGCCACATGGTTCTACGAGAGACATCACACTCTCAGGTCACCCCACACAAGCTCAAAAATGCAATTGTTCGAGGTTCAGGGGTAAAAATGGGTGCTAGAGGATGTCATGAAAAGGATCCGACAAACACGCAACTCAGGTCACGCTACACGCACTTATCGAAAAAAAACTCAGGTAAACGCATACCAACTCACTTGTCATTATCCGCGTTACTTTACATATGGCAACCAGACCAAACCACTACCTGGGAACTACCCTGGGTATGATATATAGAAAGACACCCTAACATTCCCTCCTAGCCCCTACCCTGGACATAATATGCAACCTACACAACACTTAGAACAAGTCTCAATAACGTACCTAGGAAAGTTCAATACTAGGAAACTCACAAAGAGTAGACTAAAGCATTCAGCCACTTCCACTCAAACCCAACCACCTTGACACACAACCCAGGGTAGATAACAATAGCCAAATGGAACAAGAATACCTTAGGGAACAAATAGGAAGCGTCAACATGATCCAATCATGGCACTAAGGCACAAATAGAGGCAACGAAGTCATGGATACCTGGCAACGTACCCTATCGCGAAACATTATATGGAATACATTAATACCATCATCAGATTCCGTAGTCATAACAACAATGATAGCCTCACATATAGTTAGCAGGATATACATGGATCGGGGGATTTCATTCGACATAATGTATGAGCAATGTTTCAAGAAGCTCACAGAACACAACCTTAAGCCTTCAACAACACTACTACACATTATAACATTAAATTAGCTAACAAAATCAACCACTTTGTTGAAATCTCATCCAATCCCACGCCCCTCCCCTACTTGTTTCATGAAATATGGATCTTATCTTGTAAGATTTTCTTTGTTTCTTTCTTAATAAACTAGTTAAGTTACATTTTCTGCATTTCTAAATTTCACTCATTCTCTTCTCTTTTTTCTTTGTCATTGTCGAACCACTACACCACCAAAACACCATTTTCATTCAAACATTTGCTAGTTTCTTTCACTTAGTTGAAAGCTTAATGTTCCTAGTTAGTAGTTCTAGTTTATTTCACCAAAAATCACCCTAAAACAACTTCAACTCATCATAAATTCCACGGGTTTGCAAGGGTTGGTTTATACTAGATCTTGGTTTAAAAAGGTTTTCTAAGGAAGGGTTATTGATTTGGAAGCTTGGTTATAAGAAAGTTGGTGATTATTTATAAAGATTAGATTTAGAAGTGTTCTTGTGATCTTGTTCTTGTTTTTTATCTTTTTATCACAACCCATTGTAAGGAAACAATATGCTCACTTTAATTTATGTATTTTCTTACTTTTTATAAGCTATATACATTTATCTATTATACGTAACTTGAAACACAAGATAAACACGTTTACAACTTTATTTAGCGCACTGTTTTGAATCAAAGAATTTATACGAATTATTGACAAAATTTAGTGGACTTTTTGACTTGGACAAAAATATAAGGTTGTAGATCTATCTCTTAACCTCGTTTCTCTGGGTGGATCGACCCATAACACCACCCAATGAATTAACTAAAAATGTTTTAGCGAAAGCTGTCAAAATCTAAATAAGGAATTTCAAACGTATAAAAGTCATTTTTTTGCACTAAACCCACTATTGAGCTTCAAATGAAAGTTGTAGTTAACACTTTAACTTAACCATGGCTTTTCGAACGGAATGAAACGAAGTTGTAGAATTTAAAATATCGACATTTTAGCGGGATTGTTTTGATGTTGTTAAAATCAGTTTGGATACTTAAGGGTAAAATGATAATTTCACTTAGATTATGCAATTTTTGAAATAGCGAGGCCCACAAATCTGGTTAGTAGACTCAAAAACCTTTCCGGGGATATAAAAACCATGTCGTGATTATTTACGGTCTAGGAGTAATTAATTTATTAAGTCGGGGTATAATTTCTGAAAACCAGACAACACTAAACTAGGGCTCGTAAAAGTTCCATAAGTTGTCAAATTTAGTCCATGTCATTTTATAAACCTTAAAAACACTATGTACAATGTTATAATCAATATAATAACTTTATATAAACTTGTTTACATATTTACGTTATCGTTTTAAAACATAAGACGCGATATATTATTTTAGGTTGCTCGTAGGGTTTCACGGCTTCTTGTTATCTTATTTGCACATTTGTGATCATTTTACTTGAGGTGAGTTCATAGCCCCACTTTTCTCACTTAAATTTTTTATAAACTCTTTTGGAGAGATACATGCTACTTTTATTATGATATACTTTTTACTAATGGACACAAATGTTTAAAACTATTTGCTTATGTGAAAGTATTATTACTAGTGCCTAAGTACCCCTTTTGCCAGAAAGGAACCATTATTCACTTGTGTGTGAGTGTGAATATTGTGAATAGGCATATTAGGATTGACGAATCCCGTTTGTGTTGTTTAGATAGTTCAACCGAACGTACTATATTTGAGTCAAATAGGTAAGTGGCAAATTACCTACTCGATACTATTATTATTAATTTGATACCTCAGTTAACATTTTGTGTGTCATGAGTTTAGAGTAATAATAACTATTTTATTGATTATTTTATTCATTGCAATTATCACTTAACTCTAAAATCTCGTTGTCCATTCCTTTAAACATTAAACCTATGATTTTCACTCAACCATTGTGTTGACGTTTTAGCATGTTTTATCTCATGTCCGTAATGTGATAACTAGAGATTGGAGCATTAAAGTCTTTTGGCATATTTTGAAGACTCAACCATCCGTTAATACTTTTAAAACATTATCTTGTACTTGGGACCTCTTTTTTATTGTAATTTATGATATTATTGTTATCGAATGGAAACTTTTTAAAACGTCTCATTTATAGGTTGTTTTCTTTAACTTGAATTGTGTGCTATGAAGTAACACCCCGGTGATATTATCTTTCGCTGCGATATTTTGGGGGTGTTACAAACCTCGATCTTGTTTCTCACATCATTCTCGACATCCAAGCATTCGTTCACCCTATCCACGTCCAAAATGAGTTTGCTTAATTCCTCATGATTATTTTCTACGATAATCTTCAAATCTTGATTTTCTTGTTTCAACTCGAAAATGATCATCTTATTTCTTTCAGCTTCTTTAGACATCATTTCCAATCCCTTGATTTTGTTCAACAAAGTATTTATCTTCAGATAACATCTTTTCCAGCTCGACTTATAAATTCGAAAGATACGATACAATCACTTCACCGTTCTCCACATATGTTTCCCCTGATTCTAAACTACCTTTGAATTTATTGGTAATAGAATCAACGTGTAACCGAAGCTTCTTCAACAAACCGTTTGGGGTTTCCATTTTTGCCACGATTTCATGCAAGCTTGTTAATACAAACCAAAACATAAACCCATCTTGACAAATTTTACCTAATTAGAATATTTGTTTTTTAGGATCAATCATGCCCAAAGGTACCCAACAAGATCATCATGACACCGTCCACTACCTCTCTAGATATTATCGAAAAGAAGAGCTTTCAAAAACCAATCGCAAAATTTTCAAAAAGCTTGAAAAACGACTTATCCATGAAGGTCGTGTTGTTAAGGAATGTTTCCTAGAAAACACCGAAATTCATCAAGCCTTCTCGGCAATTAACTTTGATTGTCTCCTAGATATTAATGAAAAAATTTATCCGGTTTTTATCTTCGAGTTTATAAAAGTGTTAGGATCATTCGAAACAATGATGAAAGCATCTCAATCACTTTCATTATCAACAACCAAAACATCACCTTACTGTAACACCCCCAAATCTCGGTACATCGGAAGACTTAATCAAGTTTTCGGGGCGTTACATTGGATTGGTATCTCACACAAGTATAGCAAACAAGATAGTCATATTATCATTCAAAACCAATCCCAAATTGAATTATCCAAAACAATTATCCCAAAATGTAAATAAAAGGCCCAAACATGATTTATAAAAATAAGTCCCCATAAATTATCAGAGTTTGATTATGATCCTTGAACCATGCCTCCTTGCCAAACTTCCACAGAACACGTACTCCAAACATCACTTAAATACCTGAGAAAGACATGCTAAAAGGCCAGTTAACGCGGTGAGTTCATAGGTTTAAATTCAAGTTTAAAATTGTGGACCTGTAGGAGTTAATTTGCTATGCGAGACCTAAGATAGATACACATCAATCACATACCAATATCACAATCACAATATCATGTCTGACGTCATAGTGGGCCCCTAACGACACTAGCCAGCACAGTCGTAGCAAAGTCTAGAACGATTGCTAACCCTGGACTAGGTCGAGGTAGAAGTCTATACTTAGCTAGGCATCGCGTTATAGCATAGAGATGCTACCCTAGTCTAAGGCAACAACTACCACATATCTATCTAAACAGTCAAGCACATAAGCAAATCAAAATAGTTTAAAAGGTCCAAAAATAGTAGCATGATTCTCACCCCAAATTAGTTAAAAACATAGATAAAAGTGGGGCTATGAAACTCACCTCAAGCAAGCAACGCACAAATAAACACTAGCAAGAAGATAACAGCTAATCACGGCTCAACAACTATCGACTCGGCACAACCTATTAATGTAAACCAATTTTAATATATATTTCCCAAAATCAACGTTATCTACCCCAATGTATTCCTTTTCTTTATCTCAAAAAAATGTCTTGTTTCACCGTTTAGTCCTAGCGTTTGGTATCATCGTGTGCGTGTATCGACTCAACATGATATCATGAATGCACTTAAATAACCACAATGCGACTCAATGCGACACAATAAGACCTCTAAGCGATAAGCTCCATAGTCCAATAAGTTTCGAAACAAATAGTAGACCTTATCGAATTCGTCAACTCGATAAACTCAATCATTTATTCGTGTCGCTTATTATCCCATAAACCGGTCGCATCCTAACGAGTCATAAGGATAATTCACCCATTAATAACGTTATCCTACTGTAACACCCCCAACTTCGTGATACGCAGCAGAATTCAAACTGGGTGTTACTTCATGGCACAACAGTCATAACAATAGAAAACGATCTCTAAAGGAGTCGTTTTAAAAAGGATTTATCATTCAAATTATTTACATATATCAGAGTTTACAAAATAGGTCTCAGTTGGTTCCATTGTTTACAAAATACATCAATATAAAGTCTTTGATGCTTTATGAATGATAAAATATTTATAGCCTTCTTGATCTAGTCCTCGCTCTTCCGTGCCAGCTTCCGACATTATGGACCTGAAATACATGCTTAAAACAGTCAACACAAAGGTTGAGTGAAATTCATAGAGTTTGTTTGATGGTAGAACACATTATGTTTGTAGTGTGAGTTATAAATTCACACCAATGGTTTGAAAACCAAAACAGTTATTATTAGACTAAGCATCATGCAATCAAGGCGTTAACGTGTTCCAAAATTAATTGGAGAAAATGTCGGTGCGTGCCCTATCAGGTAAAATTGCCGTTTTTACCAATGTTACTCAAATATAGTGCGTTTGTTTGCCTACCCGGTCAACACAAACGGGATTCGTCAATCCCAATAGATCTATTCACAATATTCGTGCCCACTCTCACTAGTGATTAATGATTCATGATTAAGGGACTTAAGTTTGGCAAATGCGGTAACTTAGTGCTAATAAAACAATCAGATAAGTATATAGTTTGAAAGCAATGTGTTCGGTTTAAAATAAAGCATGTATCTCCCCCAAGGGTTTGTAAAACAATTTAGTAATAGAAAGTGGGGCTATGAACTCACCTCAAAGTAAATGATAGCAAATGTATAATGAGAATGATGGATATGCCGTGAGGACTTCTACGAGCAACCTAGAATAGGATGTTGCGACTTAGGTTTGAAATAATGTTTAGGAAAACATAAACCATCCTATATACGTCTCTACATTGATCATGATGTAGTACATGGTTTTTGTGTATGTCGTTTATAGAAATGGTCTAGTTGTGAAAACCTGTTTAGTTTATATGTATCGTACTACCGTTCGGGCCATCACAATTCAGAGGTCATGTAGTAAACGTTCGAGGAGCTAGGACACTTTAAATCGTAAATCCAGCAACTCGTCGATACGTTTTACTCAAATGAAACCCTTCACATGAAGCTCCCTAGTTTTGTAGCACTTAGTAGATAAAACATATGTTTTGTTTATATATCATAAGTGTCATATGGTTTGTAAACACAAGTTACAAGGTTGTTTGGTTATGATTAGGAATCATAATGGTTATTACAAATATCGTCATAATTTATATCACAATTGTTTAAAGAAAAGTTTACAAGTTTCTAAATTTTAAAGTTGGTTATTACAAGTATAGTTTCATAGTTTATCAACGAAGTAGATCCAAATTGTATTGTATACATTTAGGTTTGTCAAGGCTAAGGCCTTTGGTTTACGGTCTCGGCTTAAGAAGCCTTGAGGCTTTAGCCATGGCCTTGCCGTGGCTTTGTTCTAGACTACCATGGTCTTGAGACTCAGCCTTGGCCTTAGCCGTGGTTGTGGTCTCGGCTTAAGGCCATTAGGCCTCTTGGTTTGCCTTTTAGTTGTGACAAAAGTATAGTTGTGAAACTATATATAGGGCAGTTTCAGTTTTTGAAAGATAATGGCCTGTTTAAGCGTTTTCAAGGTCCGAGCTTCTATGATATTAGAGGAAAACGTCGTTTCGGACAACTTTCGTGTTTTAACTTTTTGATGATTCGGGCCAGAAGTACCATTTTTACAACGACCAGACCCAAAACAGTTTCAATATGGCAGTTTTGGCGTTTTGGTTTCGCTAACTTCTTTTGCCTATAACTTTTGATTCGTTTGTCCGTTTCGGGTGATTCAAGTTGCTATGTTTACCTTTTTATCTTGTCTACCATAGTATGTAAGTTAGAAATTCCACATGTGGTTGGTTTTAATGGTTTCAAATGTGTAGAATATGACTAGTTTACTAGTTTGTTACTTTTACGACAATATGTGAATTAAAACATGTGATTGAGTATATGTACATCATGAATCAACATAGTAACTATATATATAGCATTAAATTGTTAAGATTATGAATAATAAAGATGAGATGATGGTGGTGATTATTTGCTTACAACTTTTGGCTTTCAATCAAGAAATGAGTAACTAGTAAGGATTGGACTTTGATTGAACACTTAGGACTTCGGATTGAGCTAGCTTTCTACACCTTGGCACCCTTGAAATCTTGAAGAGTTGGTGATGAAGTACTAAGTGACTTGAGTGGATCTAAACTCAAGAAGATCACTTAAACTTGCTAGAGATTTGATGTAGTAACTTACTACTTGAAACTTCTTTACATAAACTTGGAGTTTATAGATCAAATGATGGAAGATATGTATGATTTGTAATATAAACGACCCAAAACAGAATATTAGGGTTCTTAGGATGCCTTTCACTTGCTATTTATAGGAGGGTAAGTTTGGTTAACCATATATTGGGTTAAATATTAACCATTGTTAAGTTAGGACACATGTAATGATCTAAATGAACCATGGTTAGGATGATGCCACCAAAATGATGACTCCCCCCCCCCTAAGTCGGACATATAGAGATAATATGACTTAGGTGGATAGTTTTGGTATTATCTTGAGTTTAGAGCATGATTTGGTTCCGTTAAATGCCAACCGTAAGTTGTTAAGCCATAAAACGTAAAACCGGGTATCGTAAAAATATGAAACTTATAGGAATGATTAAACTCATCATTATACTCCATCTAAAAATATAAAATGGGTGATAACTCTCATTGGGTGCAAAAACGCTGCTTAAAACTGGAATTACGGGTCAAAAACACTTAATTCGCAGTTTATCAGAAAAGAACGAAATTTCAGGGAAATGATCGTTAATTTATTTAGAGTAGACTAAAATTAGTCTAAAAGTGATATGAGATGTCAAAATGTGGTTTTCGTCACACGTGGGATAACTTAACAGTTATACGCGAAGTTTAAAAGTTACGCGATTTAAGCAAAAATGTAGAACGTACAAGGTTAACTTCTTTACGGTCAATGTAGGAGGGAAATATGTTTGACTTTTCCAAAAATTTAAAAGGGTCTAAACATCTTAGAAAATACAGTGCAGGAATGGTTAAGTCTGGGTCTATGTAGAATTGTTTAAAACGTAAGTTTAGTCTCGTACAGCGCAGGGTTTATTTGGTAACATTTAATTGAAATCTTAAAAATTCTCTAATTGATTATGAGTGATCTAAAAATTAATCTGATGCGAGGAAAATTTTCAGAGTTGATTTTCGTTATGCGCGTGATGTTTAAATGGTGTACCGTCCAAAACGAAACTTTAAAACGATGTTTTCTTAATAACTTTTGCGAAAATGATCTAACGATTGTCAAACTCTCAGGATATTATTAAAATAATTTATCTTACGAGAATGTGGAATAAAAATTTTACGGGATGAATAGTGAAAGTGAATAGTAAAAGTGAATAGTAACTTTTCAAAAATATGAAAAAAGTAACCCGAAAAATGCGGGTTGTTACACCTACGTACCTAGCGGGCTCTTATTAGATTCGTCAAACTAATAAGTCCGCTACCCACGTGGATCGAAGCTATTAATGTTAGGTCATCCGTAACCCATGCATACAACGTAAGTAAATTAAATACTTGAAATTAGTATTAAATGCTCATAAATGGCACATTTCGATAAACGTGCACTCGAAACATTAAATACTTATTTATTATAAAACATTTCTATTTTAAGTTGTTAATTCCCATTTAAAATAGTAAATAACTAGACAAGTCTTGTTATCGATAGTTTTGGTATAAAAGCCTTTTTTATTATTTATATTTCACCATTTATTATTCATGTTTATATATATATTTATTACGTCAAATTCAATATAAGTCTCATATCGTTATTCGTTTCGAGTCCACAAGCACGAGTCATGACTTCTCGGCTTTTAATCAATCAATAGTCCAAAATATACTAAAGTCCATGTTACGGCGTTGTCGGGGTCAACTATGACTAAAAAGTCAAAGTAATACCGACGTTGCTCAAAGTTGACAATTTATATTATAAGTCCAAGTAAATAATGACAATAGCGCAACTCAATCTCAAATCAACCCAAATCAATCTCGCCAACCAATCAATCTACCAAAAATACCCGAAACCAATGTTATGACCCTAATGGTCATAACACGGTCACGGTTAAGACAACGTGAACCAAACAAGCTCTAGAAGCTTTTCGGCTCCACGTGTCTCATCCAAACACTAACAACAACAACCAACAAGATACCACAACAATCCGACCCGGACCCTTGGTCCATGTGGGTCTCGTACGCCACACCCAAGACCCATACGAGGGTCTTGTGGCTCGTACACCCCAACTACACAACCAAACACTCCCCAAATGGCTTCTACTACAACCAAACACCATCAATCAACCTCCAATCATCATCCAAACATCAAACCCATCAACTAATCTAAACCCAACATATGAAACTATGCCTAAAATGCAAAAACACAACAATGTGATACACTACATGATACCAAATCACTAGCTACATGTTTTATTAAGTGTATATTAGTTTTAATCCCATGTTTCACCCAAAAGCCCTAAAAGTCGAGCCATGGTCGAGCCTCAAGAAACCCATTTGTGGCTTCTCAAGACCAAAACAAGCTTGACCCATGTTCCATTTACCTTTTTACAACCCGATCTACAAGATTTAATGAAAATCCTAGAATCACGAATCGTATTTGTAAGAATTGGATGTGTTAATGTAGGCTTCTATAAGATATATATATATATATATATGGATGGAAAGAGGAAAGCGAGATCTACAAAATGGTGGTGGAGGTGAGATACCACTCGTCAAAATTTGGCCGGAATATGGCCGGAAGTGGGCGGCGGTGATGGGTGGTATTTTAGGGTTAGGGTTTTTAATTTGGAAGAGAGAAAGAGTATAGAGAGAAAGTTATGTGTGTGTGTGTGTTTTTAGTGAGAGAAAGTAGAAGCAAAAATGAGGTTAGGAGGGAGTATATATACTTGGGAAAAAGGACTTCAAAATAAATAAAATGGTGGGGAGGGGGGCGCCGGCTAGGTGAAAGTGGGAGGGCCGAAGCCGAAATTTTTCGTAAACTATCCCGTTTACCTATTTCCGAGCTCATATATTGCCATACGAGTGTCCCACGACGTTCCTTCGACTTTCTATTATGTTTATTTATGTTTTTCCATGAGTTTTGACGATTTATTTGTCAAGTTTCGAGTTACGGTTTAAAAGTTACGTTATTTCTTGTTTTAGGCTTTTATTGTGCCGAATCAAATAGTGCCTAACAAAAAGAGTTAAAACTCACACGATAACTCATACGATAATAAAATAAATCATAAAAACCAATAAACGATATCAAATCAAGTAATGGTCGATAAAAATAGCTATAAAGGCAAAAGCTCGGTTTAGTTTAACGTAATGCGGTTACCTAAAATAGACTCCCTAATTGCCAGTTGTCACACTTACCCCTCAACACATTTGCACAAATTCTTTGCATTCCATGTGAAGGTATTTGTATGTACTCCCAAGATTGGGCAAATATCTACTCAATCCTTTGCACTAGACCCAAAACTAATCTATCACACTCCTCTCGGTGACCCCATAGTTGTTCGAGACACCATCTTCAAAACTAGAGCCGGCTAATCTCGCCTCAACCGCAACAAAGAACTCATCCACCGTGATCCCTTCAAATGGAACTCTCCAAAATGATTCCCATCCATAGAAAGTGGGAAGAAATTCTTAGAGAAAATGTCATTTGTTTAGTCGGGAACAAAGACCATCCCAATGCGTATCTTGTCCAAATGATCTATTGCCTCATTCACCAAAGACCATTTAACCTTGCCTATTACATGGTAAAAAGAATGGTAGGTGTGCTCAAAGTCAACTCCATGGTACTTCCCTATGGTATGCTCCTAACACGACTCCGTGAGTATGTTAGTGCAATGCAACCTTCTCCTATCAACGATGATCATTTTCTTGCCAATCACGTTACGATATCACTCACCAAACAACCCTCTAAACGGCTCATGATCAATGGAAAAAGGCCTAGTGCTCTCTCGGACTCTTCGGAAGAAGAAGAAGAAAAAGTCGACCCCGTTGCCAACCTCCAAATGGACCCCATAACCTACTTTGAACAACTTCCAACTCTTCCAAACGAGTCCGAATAATTCAAACAATTAAAGGGGATGATCAAATGTGTTAGGAATTAGAAATTCCAGGTATTAAAGAGTCGTTCACCTCAAGTATATGTAATCGTTAGAAAGCTCGTAGTCGTAGTTAGTTTAAGTTAAGTAGCATTTAGTTAAGTAACACCGTGGAGGACGGACGAGTCTTTACCCACTGTATGCCTGATCCACAGCCCGATGTGTGGCGATTTATGTAAGACTATAAATACTCTCTACCTTCCAAGGTAGAGAGTTGGAGCTCATAATAATATCTTTCACTTTCTCTCACTAAGTTCCCTAAACCTCTAACTTTCTCTCTCTAGAATTCCATTTATACGCCACTTTGTGTTATGGTTTGATGTGTATGTGAAATCTTATATCTAACAGTTGGTATCAAGAGCCATGGTTTGATCATATCTTGCACATCTTTGGATTTCTAGTGGTTTTTAGGTGGTTTTTGAGTTTGAAAAAGTTTAGTGGTTTTTGCATCATTTGGTTGATTTCTTGTGTTAAAGTTTGGATTTTGTTAGTACTTTTATGTTTAGAATCATCACAAGTGTGTAGGTTTTCATTTGGTAAGCTTAAATCATCTTGGTTGGGTTGTTTTTGGATTGAAAAGTGATGTTTATGTGGTTTTTTCTTGCTAGCGACTTAACTCACGGATTACTTTCTTCGTAGCGACTTGCTTTACAAATTTCTAGCGAGTTACTGTTTTAGACCTAGCGACTTAGATCTAGCGATTTACAGTACAAGTAGTGGACTCTCCACTACGGGTAGCGACTTGGTGGTAGCGACTTGGTCTGTAGCGAGTTGCTCTTTAGCGACTTGTATCTTTAGCGACTTGAGTAGCGAATTGCTGCCAAAATTTTGCTAGCGACTTGAGGCTTAGCGAGTTACTACTTAGCGACTTGCATTTGTCTAGCGACTTGGGACTCTAGCGACTTAGTGGTGTAGCGAATTAAGTGTTAGCGACTTGGTGCATTATCTTCTAGCGACTTGGGTGATTGTTTACGGTTTTCTCTTGATTTAGTAAAATCCCGTGAAAGAATCTATTTCTCGGTTTAATCATAGAGTTATAAAATCCCGTATTATCTGTTAACATGTCTACCAACGTTCCTACTATCATCTCCACTGTTGCAGAGGATGTTCAAGCAGCTGGGTCAGATACTCGTCCACCCATGCTTGACAGAACTGACTACGATTCTTGGGCTCAACGAATCAGATTGTACTGCCTTGGAAAGGAAAATGGTGTCAACATTCTCAAATCCATTGATGAAGGACCATATCGAGTTGAGACGACTAGAGACATACTTGATACTAATGAAGATGGTACTCCTGTTTACGGAATGGACAGACCTAAGATGTATGATGAGCTTGATGATAAGGAGAAAAAGAGATTCGATGCAGATATCAGGGCTTCAAACATTGTTCTTCAAGGTCTTCCTAAAGACATCTACAAGCTGATCAATCATAACACTGATGCAAAGGCAGTTTGGGATAATGTTAAGATGCTTATCTCAGGTTCAGAATTAACTATGGAAGACAGAGAATCCCAACTCTATGACGAATTTGAACACTTCAAGATGAAACCAGATGAGAATGTCTATGAGTACTATGTGAGATTTCATAAGTTAGTGAATGACATGAGGAACATCAGAATGACTATGCCTAACATTCAGCTGAACTCAAAATTTGTGAACAACATGAATCCCGAATGGCACAAGTTTGTCACCGCTGTGAAGCTCACTAAAGGATTGAAGAATACAAACTATGAGCAACTCTATGCCTTCCTCCTTCAGAATGAGAGACATGCTATGTTTGAAAAATTGATTCTCAATCAGTTCAAAACCAACCAGGGAGAGACAATCTCGTCCAATGACTCAACTGCCTTCTACTCAAACATCGGAATCACAACCAAAGCATCACAAGTCATACCCTTGGGTAATGGTAATCACAAACTCATTCCTGATCCTATGTTCAAACAAGCTGATGCTGATGCACACGTGGGTAACTTCATTAATCAACTAGCTCTTCTGATTAGTCAAAACATGAATTCTCTCCCACAAACCAACAACAACCTCAAAACAGCATCTAACCCACACAATCAAGCCACTGTTAAAGATGGAAGGATCGTGGTGCAACCAGTTCAGGAAAGACAGTATGATCAGGGAAGAGGTGGAGCTGGTAGAGGTTATGTTGGCAACCAGAATCGAGGAAGGAATGGTAACCAAGGTCAAGCTAAGCCAATCAAATGTTATAACTGTGGTGGTGAGGGACACATTGCAAGGAACTGCACATCTCCAAAGCGTCCACAGAATGCTGATTACTTCAGAGATAAGATGCTGCTGGTACAAGCTCAGGACAATGGTGCTGCTTTGGATGAAGAAGAATTGCTATTTCTAGCTGAGGGCAATGCCAAGACCTATGATGCAGATGTGGATGAGCAGCCTATTCAGGAGATAGGTCACAATCATCAGAATTCCTTTCAAGTCGCCGATTGTGATGCATACGACTCTGATGTGGATGATGGACCTACGGCACACACAATTTTTATGGCTAGCATTTCTCCAATGGTTTCTCCCAAGGTCTCTTCTTCACCACTAGCTGGCCCATCCCAAGACAAACTCATCTCAGAGGTATTAAAACTATACGATAATGCTGATGTGCAACAGATGCATGACAAAGTACAATCAACTGAAACTATTGAATCAAATGTTGAAAATATGGGTAATATCGATATTATCCCATATGATCAATACGTGAAACAAAGTGAAAGTGAAGGTGTACCAAGTGATGCATCTTCTGCAGTCAACAATAACTATGTTTTTGATGAATACACAACATGTGCCCCTGATGATTCTGTAATTTCTGAACTAAATGCCTATAAAGAACGTGTTGCTATTTATGAACAACGTGCTAAATTTGAGTTGACCACTCGTGAGCAGGAAATGGATGACCAAGTGCGTACAGTCATTAGAAAAAGTAATTTTAGAGAAGAAGTATTGAAACAAGAATTAAATTCCTTGCAAGAAAAACTTTCTAAAACAGCTAAGCAAAAACAAGAACTTCAAGAAAATGTGAAAATGCTTAAGCAAGAATTTAATGCAAATGAATCAAAACTCTTGAGAGACTTTTCTAATATGAAAACTTTGAAAAACAAGCTTGAAAACAAGTTGTACATACAAGGAAACACCATTCAGACTGCTCACATGGTCACTAAACATAGAGTTCTAAGCGATAAGCATAGTGTTCCCATTATAGATAAACCCAACCCTGAGTACAGAAAGATAGCAAAAGTAGCTCAAAGTGTGATCTATGATGGCAATGAGATTCTTAAACATAGACAGAAACCTAGTTGCGTTGAGTGCACTGAGGAAGATAAGAAATCAGATGAAGTCACTAGGGAAAGGATGAACAAAAAATTAGATGATCCTAAATGCAAAGAAAAAAAATAATTATCACTCCCCATGACTACAAAAAGGAAAACTGGATTTCCTTGAACATGTTTAAGCCTCAGACATTGTTGACTCCCGAACAAGTTTTCTGGAAAAAGGATTTAGATAAGCAGAAAGCTGAAAATATTGTTGAAACAAACCCTCCCCTATGGAGAATGCCTAGAGCGACTGTGTATCCTCCTAATACACCAATGCATCTTGTTCCTAGAACAATTGCCACTAAAAGCAAGACCTAATTAGCCAATATGTTATATTTCAACTATTTGTTGATTTTGAGAAAACTTGCAAGAAAAGGATCACACCCACTGGTATAACGGAAGGAGAAAGGGGTTTTGAGCAAATGAAAGAATGTTATTTAACTGAGGTCATGCCTTTCTTTAAACTTCTGAAAGATCACTTTGAGAGTCTTAAAAAGGGGATAGAAACTGATATCAAGGGAATGGAAAAGGAATTTGATGCAATGGTAGTTGAAGTTAGTGATTATGAGCGTGCACTAAAATATAATGAGATTGAGAGGAAGAACTTGCATACCTTAAATGAGACTCTTATTACTGAATGTGTTGCTCAAGATATTTTTTTCACTGCTTCAAATTGCTCTATTAATGCTTCCAAATTTCATGAACTATCTGTGGCCCTGAAAGTCTCCCATGATCGTGTCATTGAGCTTGAAAAAACTAATTCTAAACTAAACGAGAAAATTGAACTGGATGATCACGACAATTTGGTTAAACATTTTTCTAAACTAGAAGTTGAGCATTTTAATTTACAACTCAAATATCAACATCTCAAAGAAAATGTCAAAACCTCAAATATCAAGACATCTTCTGATGCTCCAGAGTTTGATGCAGTTTTTCAAATTAACAAACGTGATGAACAGATTCAAGCTCAGTGCAACACGATCAGAAAGTTGAAAGCCCAAATCTCTCAATTAAAGGGTCAAACGAACAATATGACAGGCTCCCAAATGCCTCCTCCTTTAGATTCTCAGAATTCTCAAACGTTTCATCTTCAAAACCTAGTAAATGCTTTACAAAAGGAAAACGAAAGTTTTCTAGAAGAAAATGAAAAGGTTAAACGTCATTTCAATGAGTTATTTGAATCAATTAAAGTCACTCGTAACAAAAATAACGAACAAATAGCTTCATTGCACAAGGAAATTGAGAATCTGAAGAGTCAGGTAAAAGGGAAAATGCCAGTGACCAATGGGGAGAATGTTGTATCAAAGGTTCACTCTTGTAATAAATATGCTTTATCTGTGACATATGTCCCTCCTCATCTAAGGAACAACAAACTTGCTATTCAAACATACTTCTCATCCCTTAAGGATTGCCTAGAATGTCTGCGTGAGATTGTTGAAGAGGATAAGATAGAGAAACCTCATGATAATGCAATTGGACATGCATGCTTATATGCCAAACGATCTCAAGAAATCTTAGAATGCTTGATCACAATATGCCCAAAGTCATTAGGTGAGAGAGTTAATCCTTTGATTCCATGCTCGATGCCTAATGCCAAGTATGATATGCATTCGATTCCCAATGTTTTGAATGTGAACCGTAGTGTGCCTTTATGTAGTTCAGACTCCAAATCTGTCAATGCTAAGAAAGAGAACTCAAGTGTGCCTTCTAGGAGTACTAATCTCAGTACCTCTAGTTTTAAGAAAGTGAACCTTAGTGCACCTGCATGTAGTTCAGACCCCAGTACATCTAAACAGGTGATGCAAAGAGTAGTTAAACCAACTAATGTTCCCCTTCCCTCTACAGGAGTAATCAGTGACATTAAACGGAGCAGGTCAAAGTCTCAAGACAATACAAGGAATGATAGGACCTCTCAAGCTAAGAATGTGCACTGGAAGAGAGTAGAAGAACAATCTAGGAACTTTAAGCTTGAATTGAATAAAACGAATCGTGTTGATTCTAGTATTAGCCATAGGCGTACTGTAATTAATTCGAATTCCGATACTATTTGCAAACCTTGTACTGATGTCTGCTTGAATTCTGTTTCTAATCATGAATGTGGTGTTAATGTTCTGCCTAATGATGTTAATTGTCCAGTTAATATTGTTAATGCAAAAATTCATGCTAAGAAGGCTAAAAGGCAAAAACGAAAGAAAGTTAGAAAACAGTGGAAATCCACAGGAAGAACATTCAGTAAAATAGGCTTTTATTGGATACATGTTGGTCTTAAGACTAATCAGATAATGCCCACTAGAAAATGGAGGCCTACTGGTAGAACTATTCCCTTAAGAAGTGATCACACTGTGAACAGGGCTAATACTGACACTAGTACTGCATCTATTCACAATGATTCCATTGCCTCACTTTCTGACATGAATGCTTCTATTTCTGATGTGGGTGTTCCAAACATTGTTACTAACCAAATGGAACCCATTCTTGCATGGGGATCCCAATTATCCAGTTATCCATTCTTGTCTGTGTTCAACTGCAGATCGTTCAAATCGTTCTGTGGTACCTGGACTCAGGCTGTTCCAAGCATATGACTGGAGACCGGTCGCGGCTCATGAACTTCGTGAGCAAATTCATCGGGACTGTTAGATTTGGTAATGATCATTTCGGTGCTATTATGGGTTATGGAGATTATGTTGTTGGTGATAGTGTCATCTCTAGAGTTTACTATGTGGAAGGTTTGGGTCATAATCTGTTCTCTGTTGGTCAATTCTGTGATTCTGATCTAGAAGTAGCCTTCAGAAAACATACCTGCTTTGTTAGAGATCTTAATGGTAAGGAACTGTTAAAAGGAACTCGAGGCTCAAATCTCTACACCATCTCTATCGATGACATGATGAGGGCTTCTCCAATCTGCTTGTTATCAAAGGCTTCAAAAACAAAGTCATGGTTATGGCATCGTCGTCTCAATCACTTGAACTTCGGCACCATCAACGATCTTTCCAGAAAGGACTTAGTTGTAGGTTTACCTAGACTAAAGTATGAAAAGGATCATCTTTGTTCAGCATGCCAATTGGGTAAAAGCAAAAAGTTTGCCCACAAACCCAAACCTACTAATTCTGTCACAGAAGTTCTTCATATGATTCATATGGATTTATGTGGACCAATGAGGGTGCATAATATCTTTGGGAAGAAATATGTGTTAGTTGTGGTTGATGATTACTCTAGATTCACCTGGGTCAAGTTCTTAAGGACAAAGGATGAAACTCCCGATATCATCATCAAACTCATCAAACAGCTGCAGGTTCGACTTAACAAAACCGTCAGAATTATCAGAACAGACAATGGAACTGAGTTTGTCAACAAACAACTTAGTGAATTCTATGAAAGCGTTGGAATCAGCCATCAAAGAAGTGTACCACGAACTCCTCAACAGAACGGTGTAGTTGAAAGACGAAATCGAACTCTTGTTGAAGCCGCTAGAACAATGCTAATTTACTCAAAGGTTCCAATGTTTCTCTGGGCTGAAGCAATTGCCACTGCATGCTACACACAAAATCGTTCCCTGATTCACACTGTACATGGAAAAACTCCATATGAACTTGTCCACAACAGAAAACCTAATCTCTCTTTCCTTCGTGTGTTTGGTGCATTGTGTTATCCAACTAATGAGGGTCAAGACTTAGGGAAACTTAGGGCTAAAGCTGACATTGGAGTATTTGTAGGATATGCACCAAACAAAAAGGGATACCGAATCTACAACAAAAGAACCCGAAATATCATGGAAACCATTCACGTTACGTTTGATGAGCTGACCGGTCAAATAGCTCCTGGACACTCCAGCTCAGGACCCGCACTTCAAAACAGTCCCATTGGTTCATCTCTTGTTCCAAACTCTTCTCAAGAAACTCCATATGTACCTCCATCTGAAGATGATTTAAAGAAATTGTTTGATCCTATGTTTGATGAACTGTATGATTCAATTACTAATGAGGTGTTGATCCCTACAACAGAGGATGCTCATATTCCTGTGAATGAAGTCAATCCTTCAGTCTCAATATCTTTAAGTCAAGAAGCACCTGCTGCTGATCCTTCAGTCTCATCAACAAATCATCATCCTTCAAATGTACATCATGGAAATGTTTCTGGCATCAATGATGAAGTTAATCCCTTTGCTACTCCTGAAGATGCTCCATTTGAAAACATATTTGCTCCTGAATCATCATCAGAACCATCTTCTTCTGGAGACATCGACTCAGCTACCTCAGTCCCTCAACAACTGCCACATGAACACCTCAGAAAATGGACTCACGATCATCCATTAGACAACATCATTGGTAATCCCTCTCGTCCTGTATCAACCCGGAAACAACTTGCAACCGATGCCTTATGGTGCTTCTTCAACTCCGTACTATCTAAGATCGAACCAAAAGATGTTAAAACTGCCATGAATGAAGATAGCTGGTTCAATGCCATGCAAGATGAAATTCATGAGTTTGATCGACTTGATGTATGGGAGTTAGTACCTGCTCCAGACTGTGCTATGATTATAGCTCTTAAATGGATCTTCAAAGTGAAACTAGATGAGCATGGTGATGTGTTGAAGAACAAGGCTCGATTAGTTGCTAAAGGATACCGTCAAGAGGAGGGTATTGATTTTGAAGAATCTTTTGCTCCTGTTGCTCGAATCGAGGCAATCAGAATCTTTCTGGCTAATGCTGCTAGTAAGAACATGGTAGTCTATCAGATGGATGTGAAAACGGCATTTCTGAACGGAGATCTTAAAGAAGTCGTCTACGTCAGCCAACCTGAAGGATTTGTGAATCAAGAGCATCCTACTCACGTTTATCGTCTGAAGAAGGCTCTTTACGGTTTAAAGCAAGCTCCAAGGGCATGGTATGATACACTGTCAAAGTTTCTTCTATCAACCGGATTCAGCAAAGGAGCAGTTGATCCTACATTATTCACCAGGAAGTCAGGCAAACATTTAACTCATGTTCAAATTTATGTTGATGATATTATTTTTGCCTCGACAGACCCAATGGAATGTGATCGTTTTTCAAATGAAATGAGTTCAAAGTTTCAAATGTCAATGATGGGACAAATGTCATTTTTCTTGGGATTACAAATTTCACAAAGTCCCGGAGGCATTTTCATAAATCAATCTAAATATGCAACAGAGATTTTAAAGAAATTTGGATTTGGTTCAAGTGACCCTGTTGACACCCCCATGATTGACCGAACCAAATTAGATGAGGACCACTCAGGGATCATGATTGACCAAACAAAATATCGTAGTATGATTGGGTCCCTGATGTACCTCACTGCTAGTAGACCAGACATCTTGTTCGCTGTTTGCATGTGTGCTAGATACCAGGCTAAGCCTACTAAAAAGCACCTTGAAGCAGTTAAACGGGTCTTTCGGTATCTCCAAGGAACCATCAATATGGGTCTTTGGTACCCGAAGGACACCGGTATGTCACTAACGGCCTATGCAGATGCTGATCATGCAGGCTGTCAAGATACTCGTCGAAGTACATCTGGAGGCGCTCAGTTTTTGGGTGATAAGCTTGTGAGCTGGTCTTCAAAGAAGCAAATGAGTACTTCTATTTCCTCTACAGAGGCTGAATACATAGCCATGTCATCCTGTTGTGCTCAAATCTTATGGATGAGATCTCAATTATCTGACTATGGCTTCGTATTCAACAAAATCCCTCTGTACTGTGATAATAAAAGTGCTATTGCTCTCTCATGCAACAATGTTCAACACTCAAGAGCAAAGCATATCGACATTCGACATCATTTCATCAGAGAACAAGTAGAAAAAGGTGTGGTGGAACTCTATTTTGTGAGGTCTGAATATCAGTTAGCTGACATCTTCACCAAAGCTCTTCCAAGAGAACGTTTTGAGTTTATTCTTCCACGACTTGGCTTGAAAAGCCTTCAACCAGAAACACTCAAACGTCTTCAGGAGGAAGATGAGGAGTAAAAGGTTTCCTCCATCTATCTCTTGTAAATATTTATTTGAAAAACAAAATACAAAATTATAAAACCTTCAAAAATCAAATAGAAAATTATAAAACTTTCAAAATCCATAAAAAAAAAAAGAAAAAAGAAAAAAAAAATTGAAAAATTCGAAAAATCTTCAAAAAATATTGTCACTTTGTCATGTTTCTCTCGATTCGATAATATCTACGGTCTTGATGTTGTCATTCAAAGAATGACACGGGACTTTAGATGTTGTTCGAATTTTTATACTTAAAAAAAAAAAAAAAAAAAAAAAAAAAAAAAATCAAAAAATCAAAAATATTTTTTGGAGAAAGAGAAACAATGGTTTATTGTCTTTTTCAGGCAATAACTCGGTTTTTAAAAGAAAGAACAGAGCCATGTTACCATGTTTTCAAATTCCATGCTCTGAGTCTATAAACATTTTTCTGCTGAAAACTAAATGCTTTGAAAAATAACTCGGTCTCTATTTTGATAATCATCAGGACTTATTTGTCAAAATCTCTATCTCTCAATCAACAACCTATGTCATTGATTGAGGGGGAGAATGATTTCAATTAAATTAAAAAGTTATTTGGCATTAAATTGTTTTCAAAAGATGCACATGCATGTTTTATCAATGGAGTTTAAAGTCTTAAAATCCAATCCGTATCAGTTAAAACGCTTTCATAACAAAGTCACAATTCTCCTTAAAAGCTTTCAAAATCAATTTAAATCTATAAGAGATCACAAATCTCAAATGATTTGATAATTGTGATCGGGGGAGAATGTGTGATTTAAATTGGATTTAAACTGATTATTCGGTAAATGGTTTTATAAGGACGTACATGCTGTCCTTCCCACATGTGACAAACGATTTCAAAATTTCAATGCACATGTTGAGGGGGAGCATTTATCTTAAACCTATGATTTGAAACGTGAACATTTATCTCAATGTGCAGGTTCCCTCTAGTATGTGCAAAACTCTTTTCAAACCTCGAGGCACATATTGAGGGGGAGCAAATTTATGGAAACCTCATCCTTCCTGGAAATTCTTTATCTACTTGATTTGATCAAGGAAGTGATGGTGATATCTTTTAGAAAATGGTAATCAAAGAAGTTATTTCTTCCTCTTGCCTCCGTGTGCAAAACGATTTCAAACATTTGATGCACATGTTGAGGGGGAGCACTTATTCTAAAAATATCAAAAACAATTTAGGTACAAAATGTTTTGATGATATATCACAAGTATCTGGATTGATTTTCAAATGGTTTTCAATTGGTTCCAATGGCAGAAGAACAATACCAAATAGACCGACCAACTTTACTTTATGTACGGTGATATAAGGCTGATAAGGTTAGGTATTGGTTCCCATGATCCGCCAGAACCGGAGGGATCTACCCAGGGACAATCCACTAGCTAGTATAGAAGTCCTTAGGTATGATGATAAAAGGAGAAAAGTGAGAAAGGGGAAGAGTGCAGACTGAGACTGAGCTAGTACTGGAATAAACCCAACAAGGTTCTAGTTATGAAGTCTCGGTAAGCACTGAAGGGGTTGAAGAATTAAAAAGAAATGAATATGAAAAAGGGTGAAAAGAAATAGCCCTCCAATAATTCAACCTTAGGGCAGTAACCGGGTTCAAATTCATATGCTACTGGTGTTTACTAAGGTAACATCGGTATTGAAGACAAGACGTCATGGACCCAGTGACGCACTGCACTAAACTTCCCAAGCCACTCAAGTTCCTCTTAAAAGGGCTTGTTTCATTCTCACAGGGAACCGACATAATCTATCGACTTTCTCTTAGAGATTGTTGATATTGAAGAAGGAGACCCTCTCCCTAGTCTCCGGCACATGATCCAAACATGCACAAATTGAGTCTAGAGCCACGAGATCATCAATAAATCTCATTAGGACACTTTCAATGAAGACTCTCTGTTTCACACAATGTGGAAAGAGAGATTATATCTTGAGTCCTACGCATTATCCTTGTGGTATTGCCAGAACATCTGAGTGATGTGTTTACATATTCACAATGAAGATGGAAAGCCTTCTGGAGCCAACGTCAAACAAGCTCCTGGTAGGTGGCATGTGAGATCTATTATATGGATCAACCATGTGACAACTGAACAGAAACAATGGGGCGATTCAATTTCTTGAATCAATCCTGGTTCAGGTTAGGGATTGACGGATACCTTTGAAAAACTGGTCTTTGTGCTTAACAACCTTTTTCTTTAGCACATCGACCGTGTACTCATTTTTCAAACCAAAAGGTGTTTTTATGATTGATAATTGATTTTCAATAAAACCTTCGTTGTATTGCAAAAACAATTTCTATTGAGCAATACACGATTGTTTTTCAAATCTCTTTTCATCAATCAGTGGACTTAAAATTCGCTGGTTCACTCACTCCGTGTTGTCCTCTTTGAGACGTTCCGGTTTGAGAACAACTAGAGCAGCTGCGAAAACCTGTCAAGGAAATTCTTCGGAATTATACCTGATCACAGGCAGTACTTGTACTGATCAACGGGGAACCGTGGGCCGTGTACCTCAATTCAACGAATGTGATCAAAGACACTTTCGTACGATTTATTGCTAACTGTTGTATGCAGGTACGCCCGACGTTTGCAGCTGATCAGAATGAAGCGGTCAATCCATAGCCGCATGCTCACTTAACACATTCAACTCAAAAGAAATCATGATTAGTGCATCGATGACTCTGATATTTTCACTCCATGCTTCTGCTACGCTGTTGCCAATATCATGAATCAACTAAAGCTTCCGCTACTCTGATGAGAAGATATCATGATCCAGAATGTGAGCATGTCGGTCCGTATGTCACAACATCACATAATACCAACACCACAATGGATGTCTCAGAGATTTTTTGATTGCTGATGATCTCAAAAGCTGGTTCAATATTATTATCACGTGGATCAGTAAAAGACCTCCACTTGAAGTAACCAAACATGCAATGTGAAGAATCAATGACTACGAGCTTAGGAACAAAGGACTACATCAAGAATGAAGAACAATTTTTTTTAATGTAATATCTATTTGTATTCAATGTAATTTTGGTACATGATTGAGGTGACCTCCCTTAGGGGGAGATTGTTAGGAATTAGAAATTCCAGGTATTAAAGAGTCGGTCACCTCAAGTATATGTAATCGTTAGAAAGCTCGTAGTCGTAGTTAGTTTAAGTTAAGTAGCATTTAGTTAAGTAACACCGTGGAGGACGGACGGGTCTTTACCCACTGTATGCCTGATCCACAGCCCGATGTGTGGCGATTTATGTAAGACTATAAATACTCTCTACCTTCCAAGGTAGAGAGTTGGAGCTCATAATAATATCTTTCACTTTCTCTCACTAAGTTCCCTAAACCTCTAACTTTCTCTCTCTAGAATTCCATTTATACGCCACTTTGTGTTATGGTTTGATGTGTATGTGAAATCTTATATCTAACAAAATGCTTAACTAACTACCTCATGACGTCGCGAAAGAAGAAGAGAAGAGATTGACGAAAGAGACATTAGAACTATGGTTGTCTTAGACATTTCTTTTATCATTTTACAATGGATGATTATGTTTGTGCAAGATTTACCTTGTTTGTTTGGATATTATCACTATTACTCGTATTTGTGTTATGAATTATGAGATATTTACTTATTTTGATGTTCACTTACAGTAGAAACTCATAGCAATTAGTATGCATAATATAGTGCAAAAACTGCACACCTTCTGTAATGCTACTGATCTGCAGGAGCCGGATCCCTCACTTTGTACTAGACGGATCCCTCTATTTAGGGATCCGTGGGATCCGGGCAGACAGAAATGCAGTTGCAGACCTTCATACATCAAACCATTCCCCTAGACCACATCATACTAGCTAAACATGATTCTTTAGGATCACTTAAGTCTTCCTCAAGCTCAGTAGGTCTCACTCTCACTCATACCTAACTTAGGATCACGTTCAAAGTGTTTTTGATTTATCAATTCACCTAAACTCACCATATTTCCGCTCCAATGCTCACACATCATTCCTCACATCTCAAAACACTTAGCTTGATATTTCTCTCAATTTTAGCAAATTGATTTTAGTCATCCTTACCTCAAAATATACCAAAAACAAGTTTTTCTCATTTATCATAATTTTTAAAAGAATTTTTCAAATTTCTCTTAAGCTACCATCTGATCTCTAGGATCATTTAACATCACTTGACACTCTCAAAACCATTAGTGTCATCCTTGATCACTCATTGGTGCTCATAAAGTCCCATCTTCTTCCATAAAAGGCAATCATTAGCTACCATCACTCATTTCCCTTGATCCTTTAAGTTCCCTTCCATTTAAGACACTTAAGAAGACTGAAACACTCAAGATGTATAGGTACTAGACCTTACAAAACATCATTTTCCTCTTTTCTTGGCTCCTAAGAGCCAGATCCCTAGGATTAGCCTAGACGGATCCCTCATTGGAGGGAACCGTGGGAACCGGCTGACAGATTAAGCTAATCCTAGCTAAAACAATCATTTCAAGCTCTCCTTGCTAACTTGAACACTCCATATTACCTTAATTAACCTTCTTGATCAGTACAAATCTGAAATTGACTCTTGTGCATGCAAATCATTACATTTCAAAGGATCTTAGTGGTTTAAGCCTTGAATGCACTTGTGTGACAACCCGTACTTTCAGGTCATTTCTCGACACCGTTCATGTCTCATTATTTCAACATTTTTAGTAAACTTGGTTTACTTGTTTCAAATTCGCGTAACCTTGGAGGTTTAGCGGCGAATTCATGATCATGACATCACGTACATTTCATATGGACTATGATTAGTCTACATTTCATTGACATCATGTGCATCTCATTAGTACATTCACGACATTTCATTTTACCTTCAACGCGTAATTTTTATATTTAATAATCTTTATCGCGTGAGTTATTATTTTGTATATTTAATCCGTTACTTTCAAAAATGATCCCGAGGTATTTTTAAACTTACATTTAGTTATAAAAACTATATTTTTAGTTTTCCTAGTGTTTCAAATTTATTTCGTATATTAATCGTTAACGTTTAATTATTACGTCGTTTTCTTAAAAATTGTACGATAATTATTTTATCACCCGAATTTCACAAGGAAAGTATTTTTACAATTTTTATTATATCATTACAATCTATTTTGACCTATTAAAAACTTACTTGTACCAAAATTTTACCATTTACCTTTACATTCATTTAACTTACACATTTTATTTAACAAGTTTTACACAAATTATACAAGTAATGGATTTTAAAAAAAAAAATATATAAAGGAGAGACAACCCTCCCCTAAAAACCGGCCAAGGGGAGGGTGTGTCATAAATGTTGGTATGGTTTGTGTTTGTAAATGTTTTCACTCAACCATTAAAAGTCTAACTTACTACATTTTCACTCATTCACTTCACATAGTCTCAAGGTGTTAAAAATTTTATTTCTCTCTTCTTCTTTGGCTTCAAGAACCGGCCACTCATCATAGGTGCCAAGGGATCAAAGTTTTCAAGCACAAGTGTTTTTACAACCTAGATTATATCCTCTATATGGTTTTGAAATAAAAACCAAGGATATTTAAGTTAATCCTTGTTACTTACACCTCTTCATTATCACTAGTAAGCTTGTTTTTATCATTTTCAAGTTTCCTTGTCATTTTCATATGTTTCTTTTCATTTTTGGAGCTTATATGCATGTTATGTGATTTATACCATTTATTTCATGATTTTAAAGTTATATATACAATATGGTCATCCTATAATTACTCCCATGGTATTCTTTGGTCTTGATGGTGATTAGGAACCCATGACACCCTAAGAAGGTGTATGGTAGGATTAGATTTGCTTCGGAGTTGATTTGAAGGGATTAGAATAGGTTTTGTCCGAGAAAAACTATTTTCGTAAACTATATTTTACGTTCTGTCCTTAATTCGAATTTCTGGAAAAACCTACTGTTGGTACGACATTTTGGCCTTGATATTTAGAAAATATACTTTAAAACGAATCCGTGGCCTTTTGAACGGATAAAAACGGAGTTATAACGAAGCCGTGGTGAATTTTTAAAGTTTGACGACGAAACGTACATTTTTCAGAAAATTTCAGCATGCAGTTTTTACATATTTCGGGTCAAAAACGAGCCTTAAGCTTCACAAATTATTTCGACTTATTAAAAATATATTAGTTTACTTCGATACGAAGCTAAGGACATATTTTACGTAGAAAACGGATTTAGAACGACAAAGATATGGCCGTTTTCATAAAGTTGCCGTAAATATTATTTTCTGAAAAACTATATTATTTTTACGTTACAAGTATTTCATTAGCTGTAAAGGCTATGTTTGCGGCTGTTTTTAACTATGATGCAAAGCTTTTCGGAACGAAATGTCTTCTAGTAAAATCAAGTTCATCGGCCATATTTTCCAAAACAAAAAGCCGTTTGTCAAGCGGAGTCATAGTAAATTAATTACGGATGTTCAAACATTGGCCGAAACTTATTTTCTGCACGCATTTAGCAAAAACCACCATCTTTAGCCATTGATATCTTTATGATCGAGACCTTTTGGACGAAAACTCCTGAACTGAAACTTCTAGATATCGATACAAACTTTCCAAAACCGTCGAGTTCGTTCTCTAACGATCGACGTACAACGTTTTACGACTACTTTTCCGGAGCCATTTTTGTTAATTTCATGATTTTTCCGACGACATTGTTTTGCGACGGAAAGTGGTAATTTCACCAAAAATCATTATAAAACCATTGTAGGATGACATTTTGACGTAAAAACATGTAAAGTCATTTTTGAAGGGTCAAGACGTCAAAAGAGTATTTTTCGACGACGAGTAATATTTTCAAAACCCGTAAATGGTATAAATAACATACGAAGTGCATGCATAGCATTACATTGCAACTCATGACATATCATATCATTGATAATAGGTCCCGGTTGACGCATTACATTACACCTCAGTGTACTCACTTTTGCCGTTATTCCAGTTTATCCAAGTGAGTTTTCATAGCCCCGTTTTACATGCTTTCGTTTATTTTCAAACCCACGGGGGAGAATACATTGCACTACATTTTTTTTTGTACGATACCAAGTATGTTAAATTCAATTACATTGCTTAAGTTACCGCATTTGCCAATTTGAAAGTCCCCATTACTTGAACATGAACCGTTAATCTTTGAAGCGAGGATGAGTGGATAGATCTATCGAGGGTGACGCCTCCATCCGGGTTGGTGAATCCCAACCAGGCAAACGGATGCATTTCATTTGATTACATTACGGAGTTGTCTGGCAAACACTCTGCAGGGGCATACATTATTGAACAGTCTAGTTTCGGGGTCATGGGCTTAGAGCAATTGTAACATTATTTTTACGTGACTGGATTGTCATGCATGGTCTATACTTGTGTAGTCGTATAAAACATTTACATAAACCTATGATTTCTCACCAACATTATTGTTGACCGTTTTTAGCAATGTATTTTCAGGTAACTGAGGCATTCGCATCATGACATGGTTTAGGGACCTATATTTTGAGTCGCGGCGTCGACTTACATTATGTACATTATGGTACTTTATTTCAAAAACATCGTCTGGATTTGTAACATATTGTATTTCCGCAAACTTTGTAAACCTTTTGGGACCGATGTTGTACTCTGATTGTTTTTACGAAATATCCAACGATGCGTTTTTAAAACGACACTTTAGGTCGTTCAATATAACTGTGATGTGGTGCTATGACAGTCAATCCCCAGGAATTCCATTCCGCTGCAAAACAGGTAAATTGGGGGTGTGACAACTTGCCAAATCCTTCCCTTTATAAACCATCTTGTTAGGACTTCTAAGTCACCATCTATAACTTAATTCTCAGCTACTAGAAGCCTCTATCTCACTAACCTTTTATCATCTCATCATGAGAAAACCTCCTAGTGCTAACTCATCCACCAAAGGACCACCCAAGAAACTTGCTCGTGTTGTTCACGAAATTTCTTCAACTGAATCATCTCCCGTTAAATACACAAACGCCAGGATTTCCCCTCCACCAACTCAACCAATCAAACCAATCCCCAAAAGGATTGTTCCCATAAAACTACCACTGCCAAACACTACTATACCTCTTAAACCAAACACTCCTATTTCCACTAAACCATCACCATTAGTGCCTAGAGCCTTATCATTCACCACTCCACTTTCATCTCCACACATCTACAACTTAGAGGACTTGCCTTCTAAGCCATCTCATCCTCCACCATTCCCAACATTCTCCTCAATAGAGAAGATAGCGCAACAACAAAACCAAGGTGTTGAAATGACACTAGCACCGGTATCCTTTTCTCTATCACCCTCAAATAGTCCCTTTTGGATTATGAGGAATCATCAAATTCAACCACCCGGTCACATGGAAGTAGATACCTCTCTACCACCATCCTCGACACATATTCCACCACCACCACCTTTGGTTGAACCACCTTCAAATGCACCTCTACAAATCCTTCATTCTTTTGTGGAAATTCAACCCAACCTTTCATCTCAAGCAATTCTATTTCTACCTCCAACATTTCCTAGCCATGACAAAGATTGTTATCATTGTCAACATGTTGAAGGCTTGGTACATAAACTACGTGAAGAGCAACGCTTCATGTTTTATCACCTCCTCGAACGTTTCGATGAGGTCAACAAACCTAAACAACCTTGAGCTTAAGGATTCAAGTGGTGTCCTAGTCTTAAGCTTAACTTAGATTGATTAGGAATCATATTTCATTTTTAAGTCATTCTCTTAGTTTTATTGATATGTAGATCATTTCTCGTGTTTTTATTGAATGAAATTACATGTTATATGTCATATTATCTTGAGAATATGTTTGGTGCCTTAATACATAACTCATTTTGATGTTAACATCACATTTTATATCACCATTGCTGTCTTAAGCATACAGGCAGACAGATCCCTCATTTTAGCCTAGACGGATCCCTCCAAGAGAGGAACCGTGGGATCCGTGCAACAGAAGACATTTTTATTACTAACTTGAGTCTTATTTGCAGGAAATTATGCATCATATACTTGTTTTCTAACATTTGTTTTGTAGATTTTCAATATACACATGAAGACTTTGACACCCTTAGCTAGGGGGAGTTTCTTGTCAAATAAAAATATTGCTAAATCATTTGCAATACCTTCACATAGGATTACATTACCTGGCATCCTCCTCACAAAGGAGTACTCGTCAAGGGGGAGCATGTTCGTCAAAAAGACGAAACCATTTGCAAACAGAAATTGCAAAGCACTCGCTTAGTTTTTCTAAATTACTTGACGCCCTCACAAAGGGATGGACCGGTCAAGGGGGAGATAAGACGAGAATCCTTATCTTCTCTTACTCTCTAGCTTTCATATCTTTTTTTATTTTCACATGTTTTTCTTAAAACAAAGTGTTAGTCTCTTTTCGACGCTCTTTTTGTTTCGACAAAAAGGGGGAGAAGAGAGTAAAAACTCTAATTCAAACTTTTACGAATTTTAGTTTTTCCTTAAAATAATCTTATGTTTTGTCATCAACAAAAAGGGGGAGATCGTTAATAAAAATAAGCCGTAAAAACGTTTATTTATATTTTACGATCTTCTAATGTTTTGTCGATAACAAACGTAAAATCATTTTAACAAAACAAATAAAATACGTAAATAGTTTGAGCCAATAGTTTACCAACACATTTACGTTTTCATATAAAACACTAAACAAGTAATAGTGTTCTCATGTTATAATAATGCATATGTACAACAACTAGTGTTTGCATAATGGGTATATGTGTATATACTTAGTTTGCATAATAGGTATATGTGTATATACTTAGAATCTAAGTACTTGACCCATTAACTATACACATTGAATGTAGTTGGGTAAAACCCAAAGTCCATGACCCATACCCATGGAGCATAACCCATGACCCATTGCATGACATCATGCATGAAGTCATAAATGGGTATTATCCATAACCTATGGAGCTAACCCATTAACTAGATGCATTTAGGGGTGTTATCGGGTCGGGTTATCGGGGTTATCGGGTTAGTCGGGTCGGGTTGAGTCGGGTTTTGAATTTTTTAAAAGTGACCCGCAACCCGACCCGATTAAGAATCGGGTTATCGGGTTCGGGTGGGATTCGGGTCGGGTTATGTCGGGTCGGGTGATTCGGGTTATCGGGTGACCCGATTAAGCAACAGTTGTGTCATTTCCTTTGTGAGTAATATATGCTTGTATGTTGTTTATAGTAATGGAAGTTGAAGTAATTAAACCAACTTTAATGACTTGATATAGTTATTAAATGACAGCAGAAGGAATAACTAAATCTCTACATCACTTTAAAATGCAAAAAAGTTTCCAAACAGATCCGAATATCCAATAACAAACTAACAGTGGGTCGGATAGAAAACATTGAGCCAACGCTAGTAATATTATATTCTATGATCAAGTCAAGGACAAACTCCTGCTTAGGTAATAGTATGCTATTCTCATGGTGTTACAGTAGTTTTTATGCAGCAACCAAATTAAAAAAGTAATAATTAAAAAACCAACAAGTGATTGTCGGGTCTTATCGGGTTGACCCGATAACCCGATAACATTATTTATTTAACCCTAACCCGACCCGATAACACTATCGGGTTATCGGGTTCGGGTCAAAACAACCCGACAAGTTTTTTTGACCCGATTAGACCCGACCCGATTAGCCTTATCGGGTTCGGGTTCGGGTTCGGGTCGGGTCAACCCGACCCTACTGACACCCCTAGATGCATTGCATCTTCTAGATACATTGTATCTATTTGGATACCCATGGTCCAAAGTCTATGACCCATGACCCATAATCCATTTAGGGGAGCGTCCTACGGATCCCCAGGAATACACTAGACGGATCCCTCAAGCAAGGGATCCGTGGGATCCGTGGAACAATAGTGATTTTTTTCTCTATAAATAGTGAACCATTTCTTCATTGTAAACTACCCCTTTCACACACATTCTCTCTTAGTGTTGTAAAATCTCTAACCTAAGATCCAAAGGATCTTTCTATGTAGTTTTGTGTTTGTGTGATTCTCTAGGTTCCTCTTAAAGGTGAGATCACCACCTCTTGAAGTCGAGCAAGCTCAATTCCATGGGTTGCCAAGCTTCGTCATCAACAAGACTATTGATGTTATATTGTTGATACTTCTTTCCTCTCTCATTAGAAGTGTTGTGTTGAAGACATAGGTGAAAGATGTCTAAAGGGTCAAATCAAAGGCATTAGTGAAAGGTGCCGAAAGTCCGTGTCGAAGGCATTAGTGAAGGGTGCCGAAAGTCCGTGTCGAAAGCATTAGTGAAGGGTGCCGAAATTCTGTGTTTAAGGCATTAATGAAGGGTGCCGAAAGTCCACGTTGAAGGCATTAGTGAAGGGTGCCTCGGTGTCGTGTCAAAGGCATTAGTGAAAGGTGCCTAGGGTGTACATTCGATATGGTGCATCGATATACAAGATATATTAGTTTGGGTCAAAGGATATTGACATCCTTGTTGATGTTGTAATAAGGAGTGGATCACCTTTGGGATAGGTGTTGTGTAGTGGTTCCTCCTTAGTAATGGAACTCGATATCTAGCCTTGTACCGGATAAAGTGTAGGCAACGTTGTGATAGGTTTGGTTCTACCTCGTGGAACAACCCAGTGTCTAGCCTTGTACCGGATAAAGAGTAGGCGATGTTGTGAAGGCTTCTCCGCCACAAGGAGTCTGTGTTGTGTAGTGATTACGAACTCTCGAGTAGGTGACTCGGGGAGTGGAGTAGGGCAAAGAAGGTGTCCTTGTAGCTGAACCGCTATAAATACTCGCGTTGTGGTTTTGTGCTTCTTACTCTTTATCTTTGCTTTACTAAGTTATATGCTTATCTATCAAACATCCAACACACACATTTAAATAGATTGACATAAGTCTATCTAAATAGTTTAAAACGAAGTTTTAATCGGTAAAACTATTCAACCCTCCCTTCTAGTTTTCCACAAAGCTGTTTGTGAATTTCCTCTTTATGTTGTCATTTTATTTTTGTACCGATTATTTGGATCGAGTCAACTCATGGATTTTTGATCTTAAAACTTCTACTTCTTCCTTATAGACACCATATTCTTTTGATTATCGAAAACTTGTACATGTAAAAGATTCTCGAGCTCTCGTTTTTCAGCTGAAATGCCATCGTGTTTGCTTTTGTAAACTTGGTAATCATGAAGTAGTGCTTAACATTTGGTAATCTTTTCCATTAGAAGAAAATTCTCCTTTGAAATATTTCCGACATCTATTTCCGACATCTTGTTTCACATATGCAAATCGTTGTAATTCGCAAGATAATATGCGTTATGCGTATTTAAAACATCCTGAGATTGGTTCAAAAGTTGTAATTCCCATCCCAATTTCTGTAACTTTTGGTTTGTTCTTCATATATGAGAAATTGCTTCAAATAATGTCTCCTTTAAAGTTGTTGAGTACACGTCCACATGTACGTTTACCAAACACATTTCACCGAGTTCTTCTTCGACTTTTTTGTATATATTTTCTTGTATACCCAGTGATTTCTTCATGTCATCAGAAGTGAGATGTTTAGATAGTGGTTGTAAGGTATCGATTAAAGATTTTTTGATGATGTGCATGCTATTGAGGTCGGTCAACTGAATGCTGAGATCAGGAAGTACATCGAATTTCAAACGGAACTTCAAGATGGTCATTAGATATTAAAAGAATTTAATACATATTACGAATGCATTAAAATGACTAAAATGAAGTTGCGTTGACTTGACTACAGAATTCAAATCGTCAGGTATAAATATCATTCACGATACAAGGTCTCTTTACTTCATCAGTTTTTAGGTAATAGTAGTAAATGAAATACAACTTAAGTAAAAAATGATTAACGATTATCAAATGGAAATGTTCATGATAAATTAAACAATGGTTGTATTAGAATCAATGTGAATTGCATGACAAAATTTATCTATCTGGTGGTGGAGGATGGTGGTGTTGGTCTTGTGGTTGTGGTTGTGTGGTGGTGGTGGTGTTGGCCGTGTGGTGGTGATGGAGGATGGTAGAGTAAAGTCTTGCATGCAAACCATGTAATACTCATATTGAAATTGTTTCATGTCTACTAGTAAAAGAGTAAAGATTATTATTGTTGATGATACACCATTAGAAGGCCTTAACAATTATCAGAAAGTTGATAAAAAACTTATAATTTGGCTTTAACAAGACCTGACTTGTCCTATGTTGTTCAATGCCTTACACTGTGTTTTCCACTTTTTATGTAGAAGAAAAGGAAAGTGAAGAGTCATGTATAAAGTGACGAGAAAAGAAAAAGAAAGATTGTTAAAATTTTATTAGTGTTCTTGAGTTGTCAGAAGAAAAGATTTTAACTAAGTTGGAAATAAATGTTAATTTGCTTGTTGAAATGTTAATGTGACAATAGCTATGCTATTCAAATAGAAGCAAATTAGTCTTTCATGAAAAGACTAAATATTTTGAAATTGATCTCTTTTTCTTAAAGAGAAAAAACACCTGCATGATTAATCAAACTTGTAAAGGTTAAATCTGCAAATAATTGGCAGATGTATTCACCAAAAGGACTCAATGGTCCTAAACATTTTTTTTATTTATCTTTTTGGTGATATACTTGGTTTGAAGAATTTATATAACATGTAGCTTATGAGGAAGTATTGGAAGGTAAGCTACAATTGGTAAGGGAGTGGTTGTGTAATAATATAAAAGTATGTTGTAGGATCAGTTGTGAATAAGTGCCAAAGACATGTATCCAATTGCACCCGTCTATAAAGATGTAAGGTTAAAGTGAAAGATTTGAAGTCAGTTCTGGATGCAGCTATAAACTACATTCATCAGAGATTTTTTTTTTTCATATTTATTTGTTAATACCGCGTGAGTTTCTCTTTATTTATATATAACCATTAGGGTTTTCACTTGTTTTATTTTCTTTCTTTTGTATTATGTAAACTCAAAATCATAGATTGAGTCTTGCGATGGTGTGATGTTATGATACAAGAATAAAGGGGTGGTTGCTTATATAAATATTTTGTTTTTGAGTCTTTGTTTTTAAACAATTTTCACACTGACTGATATTAAAAAAGCTGAAAAAGGTCAAGGTTTGATACCAGGACTATTGAACCATTAACAAAACAATCATTCTAAGGCTGCCCCTAGTAGGGGGATTCAATCCCCCTCATTTTCCCTGGCACGTCAGCTTTCTCTCTCCAGCGACCTTCAGGCGATTAGGTGCCCCAGTAAGGGCGACCAAGTTCTTTTAAAAAAAACACACATTTTTAACACAAAATAAAATTTCATTAATAATTAAAACGTTACATAATAATTCAAATAAAATTAAAACATTACGAAACTTATTAAAACATTACAACACTTATTAAAAATCTAGGTTGTGGCGTGCCTTGATCGCCTCTTTGAGTTTCTGCATTGTTTGTCGTTCTATTGCGGGCAAAGATTCGTCGATTAGCGTGCAATAGAACATGAGATATGTATCATATTTCTTTTGTCGCTCAAATTCAAGTTTTCGTTCTTCTAGTGCCAATTATTTGTCTTCCCTCTCTTCTCTCTTTTGCTCCATCTCCAACACCATTTGCCGTTGTTCTAGCTCTTTCTTCTTCAAATCATAGTATTCGTCTGCCAGCTCCTTCTTCTGTCCGAATGCCTTAGACTTGATCTTGCCCCATTTCTCGGCAACACCTTCCATAATCACAGCTTTCGAAAACTCCGAAGATTTCTTTTTATTCTTCTTTGCGGTATCACGACCAATTGGTCTACCATGCACAGACGAAGGCACATCCGAGTAGGTTGAAGTCCTTGCTTTTTTGCGACCATCATCTTGGCTTAAAAAAGCCGGCATCTCATTATCCTTCCAAACAGAATGGTTCCTCAAAATCTTCCAACAATGCTCCAAAACAAACGGATGACCACACACTAGTTGGTATTCATCACACGCTCGTGTATAAACAGTGAGCTCATTCTCACCACTTCCGTAATTCCTCTGAGCATTGTTGTAAATGGCACAAAATTGACCACCTCTAAGACGAATCCTATTTTTCCACTTTGTAATGATAGAGTTGTACGTTCTTTCTGCACCAACCTCCTTCTCAAAATAAGCAATGACTTTCTGCCAAAATCCTTTAGCATTTTGGTTGTTTCCGGTTATACTATTCTCGGATACATCACACCAAGCGTTGCACAAGGCGATCTCTTATTCTTTGGACCAAAGCGACGAATCATTCTTGGCTTCTTTCTCGACAGCCTTCTTTTTTGCCTTTGTAGCTCGTTTCTTTGGTTTGACCGGTGACGTCTCTTATCGACATTCTTCTTCTTCTACCTCATCAAGGTTAACCGAATCGTGATACGATCCATGAGCCAAACCGGTACCCGAACCATGATACTCTTGAGCCGGATAACCCGAACCGGTTCCAACATAAAAAGCATGATTGTTGTATAATTGGTCTTCGAAATCAAAACCCTCAAGATTGATACGGTTAACCGGAGAATATTCTTGATAATTTGAATATGAAGACGTTGATTAATCCATTGTTGGACGGTACACAGATTCGGGTTACCCATACATAGATTGGTTGCTTCGACGGGAGTAGGTTTGTTGTTGTTGTTGTTGGATGTTTTGATGCGGTGGAACAAATTGACGATTCATAAAAAATGGATTGTTAGTTTGTTGTTGTGGAGCTTGTTGGGATTGATATTCGAAAGCAGGGGGTTGGAAATTGATTCTTGGTGAGACACCGGTTAACCGGAAATTCGGATCCGGTGTTAAAATATGCGGGGCGTTTTGTGCCAAACGGGATTTTCGGCCTTTGGTTGGTGGTGTTTTCTTAGACATTTTTGATAGAGAGGATTGTGAGATTTTTTATAGAGAGGATTGTGAGATTTGTGAGTTTAGTGTGTAAATATGTTGTGTATTTATATGATAGTTTTAGTGGTATTTTTTTTAATACCAAACGGTCAAAAACTTTAATTTTTAAATGGTTAGATTTTTTTTTGTTTGGACTTCAACGGCTAGCAACAAGAGGAGTATACTTTTTGCTTTGTTCTTATCGATCCTCCACACGACCAATTCTTTTTTTTTGCTGGCGATCGATTGCCTCCACAGCAAGGAGATCGAGATGAAATCGATCGCCCTATGCCCTCGATCGATAGACGATTACTCCTACTGCATTCAGCCTAATAGGGATATAAACAATTAGTGGATTTTCAATACTCGGGTTACGGGTCTTACCCGGTGATGGTCCACCAAACAAGGTTACAAACACTTTTCTATACTACTTTATAATGCATTTAGGCCTTCTAAAATTAGAAGGCTTAAAAATTCAGACTTTTTTACTTGCTTATTATGGAAAGAATTAAAAACAATAAGATAAGGAGCTCCAATCATTGAGTGACATGTGTCACTTATCTAACTAAAAAATAACAAAAAGGGAGGAGCTCTAACAGACTAAAATAAAAAGCTCCAATAATGGGGTGACACATGTCACTTCCTAACTAATTAATCACCTTTATTTTAAAATTTAAATATCTTTTAATCCGTTTAATTTTTTTATGATCTAATTTCACCATATTTTTTAAAATTTTGTGCTTTTTAATTCAACATTCATTTTGATATATTTTTATGAGTTTTCTTTAGTAGTCGGGAAGAAGCGGAGTTGAAAAGAAATAAGCTTATTTGAATTAGACGTAAAAATGAAAAACATTTGTTCGTTACAAAATAGTCATCGGGTACCCGCCGCCGCATTGCGCGGGTACCCTTCTAGTAATTTTTAAACGACAATAAAGAAGTGTTCATGAAAATGACCTGTCACCTTTGGCCTACAAGCATTCTATATTCTTCTTATGTTTTTAAATAAATATCTCTTGTTATATAAGTCGACATTTCTTCCTTTAGTGTTAACGAGTGTGGAAACCCGCGCGATGCAGCGGGATTGCTTTTGTAGACTTGAATTTGGATATGGACTATTTTTGCCAAATTGCTATAAAGGACTTACTTTGCAGCGACACTTAAATCTTAGGGACTATTTTTGCCAATTTAGACTTACTTTGCAACGACACCTAAACCTCAGGGACTATTTTTGCCAACTTGCTAAAGTTAGCATTAAATGTAGGACACCGTGGCATGTTAAGAATCATGCCCCGCCTTTTAGTTATATTAGATAAAGATAATTGTTAGCTAAAAGGAATTTGAAGATATATATTTACATAAAAAGAAAAGAAAAGAAAAAAAATCACACACTTGGTCTATGATTTGAAAAACATTACGTATACGGTTTTATGTATGATAATATACATTCGAGGTGTGTATTAGTGTATTACGGATAACTCTATAATATTGAGGTGTGTACACGGTTCATGTATGCTTTGTGTCTTTATATCAATGCTTTAGTCTTATAATTTATTTTTGATCATTGGCCTTTGACAAGTTACAAATATGCGATCAACATCCAGATACATGTATTTCCATACGGATTGATATCTTAAGCACAAAATAGTTAATATATGGAAAATGTCATGCTTATACTTTTCAAATGTATCTTCTAGTCTTTATTGTGCTACGACTCTTGGAGATATGTTTTCATGTTTTTCAAATCATAATGATCATGATTTGTTGAGGGTTATCTCCCAGAACAGGGTTAAGACAATCAATGACAGTGGCAATACCACTAGGTGGTTATCGGATATCACTTGGAATCGTGTGATCACTTTCCAAAGTAAACTATTCGACCCTAATGCCTGGGTATCACGAATATCTACTTGTGATAAGACCAAATGCAGTTAGAGAATTAAGCACAATTCTATAACCCTTTCGCTAATAAGTGTTTTCGTTTTCTGTGTGTTCCTCATGCATGTTCAGATCTCCTATATATAGGAGGTTACTCTTGAGCTATTCCAATGGAATTATGAGCATTAATCGGCCCATTAATAGCCTCATAATTATCCCCATTATAGCCGTTAGTGGTTACATGACCAATTAAACGTGGTCATAAAGAAGTTGTAACTGCCATTTAGCAGTACTTTCCATAAGCAGTACTTTCCACTAGCAGTACTTTCACTTGCAGTGGAAGTACAGCCTATCAGTGGAAACACTGCTTATCAGTACTTTCATAGCACTATCAGTGGATACACCACTTCAGTGGAAACACTGCCTATCAGTGGAAACACTGCTTATCAGTGGAAGCCACAAGCAGTACTTTCCACAAGCAGTACTTTCATCAAGCAGTACTTTCACCAAGCAGTACTTTCACCAGTACTACCAATACAAACCACTATAAGAGTCAGGGTGTTCATGGACCTTATGGGTGTACACTCCGTACCTCCTAACCCATTACAAGGTGTGAACTAATCCCACAAGTGCACTAAATTTTCCAACAATCCTCCCCAAATTTAGTTCACTTCCTTTGCATGAAAAATAAACATCAATCAAAACATGTGCATAAACGAAAATGTCCTGAGGATTGAATTTCCATCTTAGTAAATTACACGTTCAAATATTCGAGAATCAAGGTGTTCTAAGAATTGAACCCTTCAACCCATTTGAATACCTGAAGATAAAATACACACAAGTTTTCAAACACTTAACAGCTCCTGACACTATACAAGCCATGTGTCCATATCCAAATTCATAAATGTTGTAAAAGCTAAAAGTCCAAAGCTTCCTGAAGCGGCAAAACTTCAACATTTACATAGGTGGTTCCTCTTTAGTCATGCTCCTGCCAAGCACTTTTTCAAAGAAAATTAACCATTAAGAAGTAAAGACTTCATCCTCCTTTCAGCAGGTTCTGAGCACAACCTTGGGATGTAAATAAAACATGTGCTCCAGTCCACTGAATGTTCAGCTTTCCACATTGAACTCAGCTCCTAAGTTTCCTCAGGAGGGAGTTGGGTGTCCTAGCATTCAGTGACTAAGTTGGACTTAAACCCATCCCTTTAGCAGACTTTATAACCAAGTCTCTAGCCAGACCCTTCGTCAAGTGATCAGCTAAGTTCTGTTGAGATCTCACAAACTCTATAGATACTACCCCATTCATGATAAGCTCACGAATCATGCTATGCCTGACACCTAAGTGTCTAGACTTACCATTGTACATCTGGCTATAAGCCTTAGCCAATGTAGCTGCACTATCACACCGGATAGAAATAGGTGCTATAGGTTTAGGCCACAATGGAATCTCAAGAAGCAAGTTTTTCAACCATTCAGCTTCTTTACCAGCAGCTGCTAGAGCCACAAATTCAGATTCCATTGTTGAACTGGTGATGCAAGTTTGCTTCTTGGATGCCCAAGAAATTGCACCTCCACCAAGTAGGAATACCCAGCCACTGGTAGACGAATTGTCTTCAGTGTTACTGATCCAACTTGCATCAGTGTAACCTTCCAACACTGATGGGTAACCAGTATATGAGAGACTATAATCCATAGTTCTCTTCAAATACTTCAGTACCCTTTGAACTGCTTGCCAGTGATGAGCACTAGGATTACTAGTATACCTGCTCAATTTTCCCACTGCAAAACCAATATCAGGTCTTGTACAAGTCATGGCATACATCAGGCAGCCAATTACCCTAGAATACTCAAGTTGAGATACAGCCTTGCCATGATTAGGCATCAGCTTCTCACAAGTATCCATAGGTGTACTCATTGGAGTACAATCAAAGTAATTGAATTTATTCAGTACCTTCTCAATATAATGAGGCTGAGAGATAGAAATTCTATTACTTTCATGTTTAATCCTTATACCAAGGATAACATCAGCCTCCCCCATGTCTTTCATGGAGAACCTTGATGACAAAAATTTCTTTGTCAGGTCAACCTGATTTTGGTCAGTGCCAAAGATCAACATGTCATCAACATATAGACAAATGATGACTCCTCTACCAGATTCATCAAATTTGCTATATACACATTTGTCAGCTTGGTTAAGAACATAACCACTAGACAAAACCACTTCATCAAACTTTTGATGCCATTGCTTAGGTGCCTGCTTAAGTCCATAAAGAGACTTAATCAGTTTACACACCTTGTTTTCATTGCCAGGCATAATGAAGCCCTGAGGTTGGTTCATATAAACCTCCTCTTCCAATTCACCATTCAAGAAAGCTGTTTTCACATCCATCTGATGAATAACCAGATTGTGAATAGATGCCACAGCAATCAGCAGTCTTATGGTACTGATACGAGCCACAGGGGCATAAGTATCAATGACTAGTCTAGCCTTGAACTTTTCAATAGTTCCATCTACCTTCATTTTCCTTTTGAAAATCCATTTGCAACCCAGAGGTTTGCAACCAGGAGGTAGATCAACCAACACCCAAGTGTTGTTGCCCATGATGGAATCCATCTCATCATTGATTGCTTCTTTCCAGAAAGCAATGTCCTGGGACTTCATTGCTTCTTCAAATGTTTTTGGGTCATCCTCAACAATGAAGCAATAGGAGTATTGGTCTGAGACCTCATCCCTAGTACCTTCAACTAAGTATAGTTGAAACTCAGGTCCAAATAGCTTTGGAGTCCTGACCCTTTTGCTCTTCCTGAGCACAGGTTCAGGTTGCTGAACCACAACGTCATCAGGGACCACTGATGGTTCATCATCAGGGACCTCTGATACACCAGTGTCATGAGTTCCATTAGGAATCCTCATACTTGGTCTAGGGACTGATGAGAATCTATTCTCATCAAAATCTGCATCCCTTGATTCAATTATTGAGTTAACTGAAACATGTTCATTAGGTTCAATAACATAGAACCTAAAAGCCTTGGAATGCTCAGCATATCCAACAAAGATGCAGTCAATGCCTCTTTCACCCAAAGTCTTTTGCTTTGGATCAGGGAGTCTTACAACAGCCCTACAACCCCAAACCTTGAGATAATTCAGGTTGGGTTTCTTTTTAGTCCAGAGTTCATAAGGGGTAACCTTGTTCCTTTTGTTGGGAACCCTATTTAGCAAATAGCAAGCTGTTAACATAGCTTCACCCCAGAACCCTTGACTCAGTCCTGAATAGGACAACATGGAATTAACCATCTCCTTCAGCACCCTGTTTTTCCTTTCAGAAATACCATTTTGCTGAGGAGTATAGGGAGCAGTAGTTTCATGGATAATACCAACTGACTGAAAGTACTGAGTATCCATGTACTCACCTCCCCTATCAGTCCTTAATCTTTTGATCAAAGACCCAAGTTGTAATTCAACTTCAGTTTTAAACACTTTGAATTTATCTAATGCTTCATCCTTGGTATGTAATAGATAGACATAACAAAATTTAGAAGCATCATCAATAAAAGTCACAAAGTACTTCTTATTCCCCAAAGAAGGAGTGGCATGCAAATCACACAGGTCACTGTGAATAAGCTCCAAGATCTTAGTCTCACGACTAACACCCTGAAAGGGTTTCTTGGTTATCTTGGTCAACATGCAAGTTTTACACTTTTCAGTGTCCATGTCAAAAGCAGGGATTAAACCATCCCTAGACATATCTTGCATTCTTTTATAATGTACATGGCCAAGTCTTGCATGCCATAGGCTAGAATCAGTGTCAGTTGTGGTCACAAAAGCTGAATTAACATTGTCAGTAGAAATATTAAGCCTAAACATTTGATTACATAAATAACCAAAACCAATAAAAACACCATGCTTAGAAAGCACAAATTTATCAGACTCAATAACTTGTTTATATCCATGATTATTCAAAACACTACTTGAAACCAAGTTTTTCCTTATATCAGGAACATGAATAACATTAAACAAAGTTACAATCTTTCCTGAACTAAACCTAAGATCTACACAACCACGACCATGCACCAAGGTCGTTGACTCATTTCCTATGTGAAGAATAGAACCATCATTCAGTGACTCATAAGTCTTGAACCAGCTTCTATCTTTACACACATGAACTGTTGCACCAGAGTCAACCCACCACGCAACATCATCATCCTGCACATAAAAAGATTCAGATACATATGTAACATAATAAATCTGAAAAGACTTATTAAACATATTCTGACCTTTCAGTGAGTTGGCTGAACCACCACTCCCTGAACCATTAGTGCCTGATCCATTGGCTTTACCACCAATTTTAACACCCTTGCAGTCCCTTTTAATGTGACCAGTCTTGCCACATTTCCAACAAGTAGGTGTTGCCTTCTTGTTAGGATCTGCCCTTGTGTTATAATGGAATTTGCGTTTGCCTTTGTTGTCATTGTACCTGGTAGAGTTGTTATGCTCTACCATATTAACAACAGATGGTCCAGCAGCATTGCTACTCTTTGGCTTGTCATTATCCTGCACTTTGAGAGATTCCTCAATGTGCAGATGACTGCCCAACTCAACAAGAGTTAACTCCTCCTTCATATGTTTCAAGGTATGCTTGAAATCTTTCCATGAAGGAGGGAGTTTGTCAATGACACAAGAGACTTTGATAGCCTCATCCATGTTCATTTGGTGTTGTGTAAACCTTCCAAGTATTCCAAGAAGTTCATTGTATTGTTCCATAACTGGTCTTGAATCAGTCATTTTGTAATTTGTGAAATTACTAACAAGGAACTTCTTACTTGATGCATCCTCAGCCATATATTTGGCATCCAAGGAATCCCACAGTTCTTTGGAAGATTCAAAGTTCTGATAAATATCAAACAAAGAATCAGACATACCATTCAGAATAAGACCTCTGCATATGTAGTCATCATTCTCCCACTTGCTCCTCCTCCTGATTTGATTCACAGTAGCATCATCACCATCATTAGGAATTGGAGTAGTCAGCACATAGACCACACTCATGCTTGACAGCAAGAAGTGCATCTTCTTCTGCCACCTCCTAAAGTCCACCCCTTCAAACTTGTCCAGCTTAGCAAAGTTTGAAGCCATGTGTTTCATTGCAGCAGCAGCCATTGATTATCACAAAATAGTTTACTTTGATTGTTGGGGGTTATCTCCCAGAACAGGGTTAAGACAATCAATGACAGTAGCAATACCACTAGGTGGTTACCGGATATCACTTGGAATCGTGTGATCACTTTCCAAAGTAAACTATTCGACCCTAATGCCTGGGTATCACGAATATCTACTTGGGATAAGACCAAATGCAGTTAGAGAATTAGGCACAATTCTATAACCCTTTCGCTAATAAGTGTTTTCGTTTTCTGTGTGTTCCTCATGCATGTTCAGATCTCCTATATATAGGAGGTTACTCTTGAGCTATTCCAATGGAATTATGAGCATTAATCGGCCCATTAATAGCCTCATAATTATCCCCATTATAGCCGTTAGTGGTTACATGACCAATTAAACGTGGTCATAAAGAAGTTGTAACTGCCATTTAGCAGTACTTTCCATAAGCAGTACTTTCCACTAGCAGTACTTTCACTTGCAGTGGAAGTACAGCCTATCAGTGGAAACACTGCTTATCAGTACTTTCATAGCACTATCAGTGGATACACCACTTCAGTGGAAACACTGCCTATCAGTGGAAACACTGCTTATCAGTGGAAGCCACAAGCAGTACTTTCCACAAGCAGTACTTTCATCAAGCAGTACTTTCACCAAGCAGTACTTTCACCAGTACTACCAATACAAACCACTATAAGAGTCAGGGTGTTCATGGACCTTATGGGTGTACACTCCGTACCTCCTAACCCATTACAAGGTGTGAACTAATCCCACAAGTGCACTAAATTTTCCAACATGATTTTCTTCTCGTCTACAATTTGCCTCATCCACATAACTCTAGTATGGTTATTCTTTTAATTATTTGATTTGTGCAAGTGATATGATGGATTCCATATACTTCCAGTTTGTCTTGTGAAATGTGATTTGTTTATAAAAAAGTGAACCCATCTATTGATTTTAGTTTCATCAACTATTAAGCTTGGAACATTGGATGCATGTCATTAGATGTTAAGTGCACATTCGTTTGAGTTAATATGGTTCCGATCATAACAAAACGTGGGGGTCAAGGAGCAGGTTGGAATCCCGCTACTTTCTTAACCGTCATGACATTTTTGTTTTTCTATAAGATAAACATTTGGTCTCATTTGCAAGTTTGCAATGTACAAAAATATCATGAATGATTTGTTTTGCTTTGTTCTCTTTGTCTATAAACATAGTGTTTTAATTGTCTTATTTCAATAAAGATTTCTTGATACCTAAGTGATTAAAAAGTTAAAATAATTTATCTAGAAAGTGAATCTACACGTTTTAAACATTTTGTCTAAAATTATGATTACAGCCCTCTAACCCAATTTCTAATGATATGGAAGAACAACTACTTACAAAGTTATAATGGCTATGTTTGGCGAGGGTTTATGAAAAGCTTATTAGGGCTTGAGCTTTTAAAATAAGTCGGCTAATAAAATAAGTTTCGTTTGTCACACAAGTTTATGGAGGCTTATAATAAGCCGCCATAAGCCTAAGCCTATAAAATGGGGCTTATAGGGGCTTATAAATAGTTAAATTACTTAAATACACTTAAAAATATAATGAATTATTACGTAAAAGCTGTAAATATATGTGAATTTAATTTTATATATTTTTATATGATTTTACATTAATAAACTTCAGCTCAAACTAATTAGCCAAACAACATTATAAAAATATAAGTTTTAACTTTCGGCTTATAATAAAAGCCCTAGCCCTAACCCATTGCGCCAAACATACCCAATATCCGATGTGAATTTATGGTCATAATATATTTAGTGTACCCGACCGAGTATAGAAAAACAAGTAATCGCGCCTAAAAATGTATCTAAGATTATTTCAAAATTGCCAACCTTATTTTAGAGGCGGTGTATGAATTTTTATACTACCTTCGTCCCAAATTTTATATCCATGTTGACTTTTTGAATCTAACTTTGACCTTAATTATATCATTATCGACATATCAATCTTATTATAATGTAGTTGTCCTGTTTGTAAGATTTTATGTAAATAATAATAAATAAAGTGTCAAAGTCTCGTCTTGTCCTGTTTGTATATCTAAACAAAAATATTTATCACCATAATTATATCATTATCGACATATCAATCTTATTATCCGATTGCTTGGACAATAATGTAGTTGTGCTAGTTTTATCTACCACGTTGTTTTCATTTAGTCCTCTTATTTTAAATCAATAATTAATGTTTTCTATTTTTCTAGTTATTTCAATTGGATAGTAAAATTTTAGTTATGGGCTTTTTCTTTAGGTGATGGGACATCACTTGGAATGTATATGGTTGGTTTGTGGTGTGTCATTATTTTCTAAATTATCCAATTAATAAACTTTGGTTATTAAAAAATGTGGGTATGTTAGGAACTTTTTGACACGATTAGTAAACAAATTCAAATCAGCCCTACCTTTTGGGTTGGACTTGAATACGATTAGATTTGATTATTTTGTTAGAACCCAAGTTGACCACGAGTCATTAGAGAAATTTTCTTTTATTCGAGTTTTTATATTTTCACATATACAAGCAATTTGGATTTACATAAAAATAGAAGAAAAACGAGCAATAAGCTGCGCTGTTAGCTTTTTTTTGAATAGCAAAACTAATTATTTTTAAACAGTATTTGTGGATTTGAGTGTTATAATATAAGTATGCATTCAAGTTTGATTATGTTAGCTCTTATCGTGAATCATATTATCATTTTATCATTGATATTATAGTAGCTCATAACCCGTGTTTAACACGGACTTTGATAGTAAACACTTAAAGTCAATTAAAACATTTCAACGTAAGAGATTACGTGTAATAGATGATGTTTGGATAACTATTGATATTATAAATTTTTGCAAAAAGTTAAACTTCACGAAAAGATTTTGACTCCATGTATTTGTTGGTGTCCTTCATTGAGCATTCGATCCATATACAATGTTCGACTATCTAAATAATTTATCGATAGAACCCAAGACTTACACAAATCATTTTTTTTTCCAAAATATTTGCGCTAAAAGAATGGTATTGTTGGAAACAATATCCGTTTGATATTATTGTTACTATTATGAATATACTAGCTTTTTTAGCACTCATAACCTTATAAAAGGTGATCCTGAGAGCTTAGATACAAAGTTTATTAGCTTATTAAATTCCAAATCTCATTACACACTTTCTTGCATCATACGGAGTACTATCTTATCATTTACTTACTCCTCCTTGATATAGATAAGATCATCTTCTTAAAAATAATCGTAAAGATTTCTTTCCTCAAAAACTATCAAAGAAATATCTTTATAATTTATACATAAATTTCATTTCCAAATCTCAATAAACATATTCTAGTATCTATCACAATATCTTATCATCTATACTGCTTATAAATATACTACTTATAAAAAATATAAAAAATGAATAACTTCAAATATTAAATTTTGAAAACTGAAACTAATATAGTTGCATAATTGATTCTAAAAATTAAAACTTTTAATAAACACACACTACATTAATTTTAAAAATACACGTTTTGTATTTCAATAAACACATGCTTTGCATCAATGATCGAACCAAAATCAAGATTTCACAAGTAAAATTATTTGCCCGTTATACACCGTTGCTTTATACGTCTAGTTTATTATTAAAGAAATGATACATCCTTTTACTAAATGTTCCTACTCAAATTTTACTCACAAAATCTGACAAGTGTCAGAATAAACGTTTTAAATGCAAAGAGATAATGGATGAAAAAAAAACATATAATATCACTATGTGTATAAAAGAATATATATAAATATAATGTAAATTGCTATAACAAAACTCTTGGTACTAACTTATATGGTTATATCTATAATAGATCAACTATTTTTATTAAAAATAATTGTAAAGATTTCTTTCCTCAAAAACCATAAAAAGACAATCTTTATAATTTATACATAAATCTCATTTCCATAACAAACACCATTTTTAGCAAACACTTACAAAACTACTTCAAGACATCAAAACTCATCCAACGGCCCACACCCCACCTCACTCCACGTGTCACAATCTCATCCACACACACCAAACCCACCTTAAAAAAGAAACTACAAAAACCCCCCAAAATCTAACCTCAGATCTAACCCTAACAAACAACAACCTCGTACACACACACACACACACACTCTCTCCGACCAAACCTCCGACCAAACCCAAAAACATGAACCTTAAAAAAACCTCGTACAACAACACAAACTTCACATTCCCAGAAGACATCCTCCAACACATCTTCACATTCATCCCATCAGACCAAGACCGCAACTCACTCTCCTTAGTATGCAAGACATGGTACAACATAGACAGATACACACGCAGGTCAGTTTTCATAGGAAACTGTTACGCTGTAAGCCCTGAGATTGTGTTCAAAAGGTTTAAGGATATAAGGGTGTTGAGGATTAAAGGGAAGCCCCATTTTGCTGACTATGATTTGGTCCCAGATGGATGGGGTGGGTATTTGTATACTTGGGTTGTTGAGTTTGTGAGAATGTATCCTAATTTGGAGGAGCTCAGGGTTAAGAGGATGGTTGTTAGTGATGAGTGTTTGGAGATTGTTGGGAGGTGTTTTAAGAAGTTTAGGGTTTTGAGTTTGTTGTCTTGCGATGGGTTTGGGTGTGCTGGTTTGAGTGCTATTGCTGCTAATTGCAGGTTAGTTTGGTGTTTTTTGTTTTTGTTGGGATGATTGTATGAAAATGTATGTTAATTGTCACTTTTTCATTTTTTGAGTTGTATGTATGTATCTATTGACGTATTTTAGGGTATCGAATCAAGTACTTTTGGGAATCGAATCACATAGATACACAGAATAATCGAAATTCAAAAAGTTAGTTACTATTAAATAGTCCGATAATTGTAGAGACAACTAAAAAAAATGACAAGCACGATACATTTTCAGACAATAAGACCTTGTTTGATGATTAGTTGGTGTGTAAATTTGTGTATTGTACTTTTTCTTTGTAGTTCTTAGTTGATATAAGACGGGTGTGTATCTTGTTTAAATCGGCATTAAAAATGATGATTATGCAAATATTTGATTGTATAAAAATGTTTGATTTATATGTCATGTTGGTTAATGAATATTGATGATTCACATTTACAAAAAGAGTAGTACTATGGTGAGAAGGGGACAAATGAAAAGTTTGTTGTTTTTTTTATGAGATAAATCCTACTTTGTTATATTGTGGAAGTTTTGAGTATCATATGTGTCTTATTTGCTAGCTTGCTTAAAATCCGATTTGTATCATGTGAAAAATGTGTTCTTTTTTGTTTTTGGTAATGTTATGGTAATTTCCATTGCCTGTTTGAGCTCTTGAGTAAGCCGTTTTGATAGATTGTGAACCAGTGTAATAATTATGACTTGGATATGTCTTGTAATAATTATGACTGGGCATTGGCTTAGTCACTTCCCTGATAGTTTATATCTTGTAATAATTATGACTTGGATAACGAGTGTGATGCAAAATTAAAAGCGTTAATCTATTTGTGTTCTTGGAGTGAGCAGTTTTGTCACATAAAGTATAAAAAAGAGGCATGGGAAATATCATAGAATTTGTCTTTGAAGTCGCATATGGTAACTGTAACATTTTGGTTTGTAGAAGGAGTAAAGTCATTTATATACTTTTAACTAATATTTATTCCGTTATGTCCGATTTAGGAATTTGACAGAATTAGATTTGCGGGATTGTGAAGCGGACGACGTGACTGGGCATTGGCTAAGTCACTTCCCTGATAGTTTCACCTCATTGGAGTCTCTTGACATATCTAGCTTGTCTTCTGAGGTTAGTTTCTCGGCCCTCGAACGGCTAGTTGCTCGCTCACCAAACTTGAGGAAACTTCGTCTCAATCGCGCTGCACCCCTTGACAAGCTCTCGATACTTCTACGCCGGGCCCCAAAGCTGGTTGAGTTTGGTACAGGTATCTACTCCGACGGACATGCAGAAATCCGTCCTGATGTGTATTCAGGTCTAGCAGAGGCTTTCTCAGGCTGCAAGGAGCTTAAGGGCCTATCTGGGTTTTGGGATGCGGGTCCTTCATATATACCAGCTATTTATTCTGTTTGCTCTAGGCTCACTTCATTGAACTTGAGCTATGCGCATACACTTCAAAGCCCTGATATCACCAACATCATAAGTCAGTGCCATAATCTGCAGCGCCTATTGGTAGGTCATGGTTGCCTTTGTCTTTGTTATGTACTTATGTCAGTCTCTTATTAATTTGCATTTTGTATTAATATACCCTGCTAGCAGACTGTCATATATATATTATCTAGGTTACTCATAAGTGCATTAAGCTCTTCAGCGGAAGTAGATAATGACATTATTCTATGTCATTAAAGTGGAAATCCCACACTTCGCTGTTGGGTTTTGCAATGCCGGTTGATTATTAATTTTAAAGTTACTATTTTTGTCAAAGTTACGTCTGCAAAATAGGTTTATGGCTTAAGAAATCTAATGACAGATTATGACAACAGGTACTGGATCACATTGAAGATACCGGGCTTAACGCCCTTGCCTTATCATGTAAGGACCTACAAGAACTGAGGGTATTTCCTTCTGATCCAAATGGTTTGTTTGCAAATGTAGCCTTGACGGAAAAAGGACTTGTTTCGGTTAGTGAGGGTTGCCCCAAGCTCCAGTCAGTTCTCTACTTCTGCCGACAAATGTCAAACTCTGCATTATTTACCATTGCTAAGAACCGCCCTAACCTAACATGCTTTCGGCTATGCATTATCGAACCTCAAGTCCCTGATTACCTCACATGTGAACCTCTTGATGCTGGTTTTGGGGCCATAGTAGAACACTGCAAGAAACTTCAGCGTCTTTCATTATCTGGTTTCCTCACAGACCGTGTGTTTGAGTACATTGGAACACATGCTAAGAGACTGAAGATGCTTTCTATAGCCTTTGCCGGGGATAGTGATCTAGGTTTACATCACATTTTGTCTGGGTGTGACAGCTTACATAAGCTGGAGATTCGAGATTGCCCTTTCGGGGATAAGGCTCTTTTGGCTAACGTTGCCAAACTGGAGACAATGCGATCCCTTTGGATGTCATCATGCTCGCTCAGTGTCGGAGCGTGTAAACTGCTAAGTCAAAAGATGCCTAGGCTTAATGTTGAAGTTATAGATGAAGGGGCTGACTTGGATCCCAGACAGGATAGCTGTAAGGTTGAAAAACTTTACTTATATCGCACAGTTGCAGGTTCACGGTCAGACATGCCTAGCTTTATATGGACCATTGATCAAGACCCTGTGGCATACAGGCTAAAGAATCATCCTAACGGGTTGTAAAAGGTAAAACTTCATATGAGTTGCCTTACATTTATAATTTGGTTTTTCTACCCTTGTAATACCCTTAATATACCATAGATAGCAAATCAAAACCAAGATATTCTATTATTATATAAGCTTTGATTTTTCTGGTTTGATATATGACATTCTTTAACATACTTGATTAAATTTCTTACCTAAAAGCTTATAAAATCACTTCATTTATTAATCTTCTACAATTGCATACAACCCACATGGAGAGAGTACAAATCTATGTATGAGCAGATCCCTATTTTGTGTGACGGTAGGTTTCTATATTTAACAATATTTGATTACAGTGTAATATATCTTTTTAAGGTGTTTCGATTATGCTTTTTTATCAAGGAATCATTTTGAACCTATCTCTGATACTAATGGTTACTTTCTATTGCTTGTTTTGAGATCAAATATATTGTGATGCGAAAGTTGCCTAATTATTATTAATACAAGCTTAATTTGTGTTATTTGCAGATATGACGCAATCCCGAGATGCAGAAAAATAAACGCCTCATTAACTTTGGAGCCTCATTCTCATAGTCATTATCTTCTCACTTGTCACAATCTCTTTCACCCTTTCTCGACAAATTTTAGATATTATCTTGTTAAACATTCTTCACTTAGATATGTAGCAGTTTCTGTCTGCCATATATTCTTTTCAAAACCCCACCCAGCCCACTCTAATAAAGCTCTCCACTTTTTCGTACTAACCAGTTCTTTCAAGAATTCTTGAGACGATTCTGGTTTGTCTTTTTATCTTATGTTGGTATCAAGCGTGAAACCTTATGTACAAGTAAATAATGGTTTGAGAAAATGAAGTTTGATGAAGAGTGGAAGCCTAAGCAATGGATTAATGCCATTTTGTTCCTTGGTTCAAGTTGGAATTACTCATAGAGTCACAGTGAAAGCTGCGGAAAGAGGGACCATAACAATGCCAGAGATTCCAAAGAGTTGGATTTTGTCCACAAGTTTCTGGTATTCTTCTTATATTTGGTAAGCAGACAGATAAATCTTATAAACTTATGAGGTTTTCGATCTTTTAGGGACCACAATGTTCAAAATTGTTCATTCTGTCTAGGATTTTTTTTCAATGAGTTATCCTTTTCTTTTTTTAGACATGCATTTTAGGCATGGGACTATTTACAATGCATAATAAAAGCATGTTTCCATTTCTCGTCATGATTGAGGCGGTGTTGAGCATCACGTGTTGAAAGTGATTATATGATTATTGCGTTTACGTGTCACTGGCAATGGGTCTCTAGTGTATGTGTATAATGTGGGATTGGGTATTCTTGTTGTAGTCTAAAAATGGCCGCCTGCGACACAATTAATTCTGTAACAACTTATTAGTTGTTGTCAAACACATAAACACCATCTCTTTCAGCTAGTTTATGTTGCTGTATTTGATCATGATTCTGATTAATGACATACATGTGCTTATCAGTTATCAAGACCACTAACTTACATGATGGCTAGATATTATGTTCAAAGTATATAGTTAAAAAACATGTGAAAATTACATGAACATATTAGCTTATTTGTGTTTCTTCAAATTTGATGTTTCATGTTTCCACAACAGTCGTACAGTTAATAACAAAGTATGAAAGCTTGTTGTGACAAGTCCTTAAAAAGTTATACTAGATAGTAGATCATTGTATATGTTCAATAATTACAATCATATAGTAGTTAAAAAAGTTTGTATTTTTTTTGTACTAAAGTGCATTATATGAATGATGAATGGGACTGCCCATTGACAATAGCCCCACATAACCAAAAGCAAATACAGTAAAACCTGCATATTGGTCCTGTAAAAAAGCAGTCACTTTTGGACCAAAGTTGCACACCACAGGGTAAAACTGCTTTCATGCATTCTCTTCAATGTTTCTTTACTCCGTTCTTACTTGCACAGTGCAGCTTTAACTTTGATAGATTGAATTTTTGTACCATACTGATTATGATTTTCTATAACATTTTCTTTTTTCATAAATATTGATTTTCAGAACTGTGCAAGTAAAAATGTACTGTATAAGAACTAGTGTATTTAAGTTGAGAGAATCTTGTGACAACAATTATTTTTTATTTTAATTTTTTGCGACGAGAAAAGCTTCACTTTAAGAAAACACTAACAATAAAACTTTCCTGAGTTGGAATTCGGAAGCAAGAATAAAGGAGATTAATAAAAGTCATAAATTTTCTTTTTAGATTTACTTGAGAAAAACAAAGTCCTATCATGCAGTTTGATCTTAATGCTTATCTATGTGTTTCCATGATTTGTTAATAATCAAGGGCTTCACACTGTAAACTATGTAAGCCGTTTCCGCTACAAGTATATTGATGTCTTTCAAGCAACGGACAAATAGAATCGCTGCACTTTGAAAATGGACCAGATGTTCTAATTGATTTATGTTTTTTTGTCTAATGTTGGCATATACTTACAAGTTATAACGTATCATAGTGACCTTATATGTCATTGATCGTCGGTTTTGGTACCAAGGTACTTAGTTAGGGCACTCATTCTTGATTTGAAAGTATTAGAAGCATAAATACTTGAACTTGAGATGACAAAAGATAACCAGGTACTTAATTAGAGCAATTATTCTGCCTATGCCCAAATAAGCTAAATTTATCAAAGATTTTGACCTATGAAGTCAAAAGTGTCACACCAACCATTGGCTGTAAGCCTGTAAGTTTAAGTACTATATGAACAAGTGTCTGAATATTTGATGTAAAAATAAATCCCATTTTCCAAAATATTTTTTCACATATATTACTTTTTCTTTATAGAATCAGGTCTTAGCTTAGGATTTACAATCACCTACAGAAAGATAGTGGTTCCAATGTTTTCAAACCTCGGTCGACCCGGCTCGTTCAACCGGTCGGACCGGTGCCCGGCCACAAAACGGGTCAAAAAACCCGGGTTAACATGGTAGACCCGCCGGGTTTTGAGTGACCCGGGTCTTGAAACCCGACCGAGTTTGGTTTTTTTCAATTTTTTTTATATAAAAACCGGGTTGACCCGAGTTGACTCGGCGGTCGAACCGGTTGGGAAAAAAATAATAATAAATGGAAAACCAGGTTGACCCGGCGGTTGAACCGGTCGAACAGATGCCCGGTGACTCGACTGGGTCGATTAAAAACCCGGTTTTTAAAACATTGAGTGGTTCAATAACATATAAGACAGCAAATATTTACAGCAAAAAGATGAAACAAACTTGTTTCAAGTTTGACTCTTAACACGAAGTCAACAAAGCCGACAAAAAAGAGTGGCTCTTAGACTCGGTTCTTGTAATCCTAACACAACGCTATAAATTAGTAATCACTTAAGATACATGTTAGCGCATGCTAGAACCAGATAGCTCGTGCTTCAATGAGCTTGTCTTTCAAAGCCCCATCAACATGAAGTGAAATCACATCTTTAGCTGAACCAATATATTTACCACCTACAAATACGGCTGGGATGGCAGGATTACAACCTAGCCTGCGTAGAGCCCATTCCATTTCCGCATCATGGTCAACTTCATGAATTGCTGGACTCGCACCAAGCTCATAGAATAGTGCCTTGATACTATGGCACATACAACACGTGCTTTTGGTGAAGATCACAGCAGCATCCTTAGATGCCAAAATTTTCACTCTATCCATGTGATGATGTAAAGAAAACACTTAAAAACTTATGATATGCTTGATTGCTTAGATATGTATAATTAGAAGGTTGACTTGTTGAAGTTTAAAGGTTTTGTTCACTCTTATATAGGCGATACTAACGGGAAAAAGAGAATATAAATGTATAAGAAATGCGGAAAAGATAAGTTCCTTTTGGATTTTTATTTTTTATTTATTTTTCATTTGGATATGAGTGTCATTGAGATGATTCGCTTGAGAACAATGATTTGTGCTATAAACCAGTTGATGATATGGTATATTTTCATGCTCATCGATACATAGGTGGAGTATATATTCTTTGGTTTAGTGCTAAAGGCAAAATTCGTGGGATGAACTACTTTTCAGTTATCTGATATGTAAAAGATGGGAATTGTTCTACGAAACCTGTAGATATAACGGAAATCAGAAAGAAAGGTTGGGTTAACAGGCCATGCTACGCCATCATGAAGAATCTGTCGTTGAAAACCTCTAGAACCATGCGTTGACATATAATTCTCCAACAGGGGACCTCTAAGGTATTAAAGCTTGGATTCCACTGTTGATGTTAATACGTATCAGATGCGATAATTTTGACCCATTTTCTTTTTTCATAAATGGGTAAATTTTTATTTTTATTTATTTTTATTTTATTTATTTATTTTATATATTTTTTCATAAATGGGTAAATTTGGGTTGCTTAATTTACTGTACAGTGTCCAAATGGTGTTTCAGCTTATAGAAGACTGACAAATGGATTGAGAGTCGCACTACGTCTACTTTTTTTTTGTTGAAAGGCAAATTTACGCGCAAGGTTTCCTACATAATCAGATTTGAAGATATCGATAATACCACAAATCTTATAGCAAATTCTCAAGGGTGTACATAAGTACATAAGTTCTTTCAAGTTTGTCTCAAACAATCAAACAGTGAAAAAAAGTCGCAAAAATCATGAAGGAGGTAAAACCAGTTTTATTTAGTAACACTTATTTGTACAAGGCATAGACCGATATATCTAAAGAAGAAACTAGACAACATATACAAACAGCAATACACACATAGATATATAACATAAACTAAAACCATCATTGATCCACAGATTCTACCATAATCCCACTTGCACACATGGTCGTGCTTTAAGTCGTTCACCAGGTTTATTCTCATTGTTACCAACTCCGCTCACATTATCTGCTGTGTCACCCATCTGATTCACGTTATCTACCACTCTTGCCTCATCTTCACCACGCCTTCCACTACATATATAGTATATATTCACAACACGATTAGTTACATACGTCCTTTTTAATACTCAGTCCCAAAAAGTTTTTACTACAGAGTAATGAAACACAACTATTATACTTTAAACTGATAAGATGTCAATTCTTTATGGTTTAAGTTTAGGACAAAACTAAAAGATAATACACTGGACCAGAAGATTAGTGCTCATTCATTCTATCCTAATACTATTTTCCTCCTTTTTTACATGTCTCAAAATAATTGTCTTATTAAACTTTCAAGTAATCAAATGCAATTTTATTAATGCCACAGTGTAATATTTGCAACTTTTTTTCTTCTCAAAACTATGTATATTGTAGTTAAGGACACTTATTTTAAAATATTTATGGACACAGAAAGTAAATATCAACCATAACTATAGCAGTAAGTAACTTATACCCTCCTTTACCAGTAGTAGTTTCATTGGTATACCACACCTTCACTAGGGGCATCCTCTTGCCTCAAGTTCTTTCTTATAATTTCTTCACTTTTCTTAGTATCTTGTTGTGAAGCTGTTTACGTATGGTATGTAAATTGGTTTAAGAGATGAGATGAGAATGGCTTTGTTGCTTGGTTTCCCGTGTAGAACGGTAGAGACCCGATGGGAATGGTGAAGATCAAGAAGCTTGGGTAACACTTAAACAAAGACCATACTTGAGTGCCAGTATTTGCTTGTGAAAACTTATTGAGTTGTGTCTGTTGCCTTCTATTTATAGACAGGCGAATAGGGTTTAGAGATAAACCCTTGCGGGATGATCAACGGCTGTTAGGGAGCCAGATGTTGATCATCCGAGGAGCAGACAAGGGGGGACTGGTGGGCTGCCCTCATTGGCTTGTACAAAGTGGTGCTTGTCGTGCGTCTCCACTGTGCAGATGGTACATCTTAACCGTTAGTGACAGTTGAGGAGCAGCGGTACTATGCACTCAGTATAGCCTGATGAGTTTCTCCAGGCCTTGTGTGGCCTGGGATTTAAGCCAGGCCGCTATGAAGTATTTAACTATTTATTGATGGGCCTAGGTAATGAGCTTAATTCGAGCGTGCATTTTAGTGGGCTTGGGCTACTAATATTGATACGCTATCAAGTCCCCACAGTCAAGTATTTGATCATGCACTAATGATATAATGTTGGACTTTTAAACCGAGTCCCCCCCAGTCCGTCCAGGGCTCGCTCTCAGGCACCTCGTTTCCAGGCTTATCTCATATTTTTGGTTTTAATGATGATGACTAGGTGCAAGTTTTTTTTTTTTTTTTTTTTTTTTTTTTTTTTTTTTTTTTTTTTTTTTACCTCGATCAAGGTTTTAAGCTGAGTTGAGAAAGATGGGTATTAATGTTTGCGTGGGGAAGTGTAGGAAAATCCCCTCTGGGATGATTTGCTATCATTTGATGTTCTGCTTTTGTCTTTTCGAATGTGGACGGCGTCACCCTTAATTTTATCGGGCGGTGTGTTTGACTTGTCCCTTCGACTGTACATGATGCGTGCGCTGACGTCAACTATACCCGTGTCTTTGCAGGGTGAGTCTCACGCGCCCCATTAAATATGTGTTGATCCAATTAATTTTGCCAAGTGTAACTCACCGATTCATTTCCTTTGCCTATAAATAGGGCTATAAAGGTGGAGAAATTACAATTGAATCGATAAAGTCTCTTTTCCTCTTCGAATTTCTCAGATCTTTTCCCAAATCCTAAAAACTTTCTTCAAAGAAATTTTTTTGTAGGTTTTTTTACTTTTTACGAAGGCCAGTTGTCTTTCTTTGTTTAAGAAGAAATGCTCATCCGGTTTGTTTTTGGTGTAACTTGATAGATGAAAGTTAATCGTGGTAATGGCGAAGACATTATTGGTCATCTCGAATCCTTTACCCGTGTATGGGAATTGAATGTGGAGATGTTAACTCCTCTTCTATTTTTGTCTAACGTTGCTATCCTTTGGGTGTTTCTTGATCCTGATGGAATATTGCAAGTGAATGTTAGAATGGAAGTTTGTAGAGGGTCTTGTATATGACCTTTTAAATGCTATAAGGCTAGATTTGGTCGTCTTGATGAGAAACCTAAATGTTACACCTTATACTCAAGGTGGGCTTGGCCACCTTGAGGTGAAACTTAAATGCTTCACCTTATATCCAAGGCGGGGTGGTTCGACCGCCTTGGGTGAACTCTCCATCAGTGAGTATTTGTTGAGGTGTCCACGTAGCCCTGGGGTGGCTGATGCTCTGGAAAGCTGCCAATAATCACATAACAATGATGAAGAGGCTGATGGTCGCTTTCGAAGTGGTCGTTCGAGGATTTGTTACTCCAGACGGATGTCAATTTTTCTACTACATTATCCCTGTTTGTATTTATTTTCTTTGTGTTTATCTTTGCCTCTTGAGCCTGTTTTTATGATTTTTCTGTTTATGGTTGACAAAGAGTGATTGGTTAGCTGGACCATATGACCAGCCCCCAGTGACCTCTTTGTGTGGACCACGACGGGTTTTGTTTGTGCTTGCAACGGCTTGCTTCTATTAGCTATACTGCGGAGCTCAGTCCTGAAGGAAGTCGTGTGTTGCTAACAACCCTGAGCCGGGCTAGGTGATGTTTGTTTCTGTCAGACCATAGCCGGAGTGATAACGCTCAAAAGTAACATGTGTTTAGGAGCGTTATCATTGATTTTGTACATGTTATTTAGTTAATTTGATGAGCTTTTGGTAATTATTTGCACAAAGTCAAGTTTTCAAGTTCACAATTTGCCAAGACAAAGAAAACGGAGAAAAAGTAGAAGAAATGCTGAAAAATGTGAAGTTGTGCATGTACGAGATTTCCCACCTTGCATACATCTTGAAGAGCACATTTGAAGTAGATAAAATCATGAAGACATTGCCCCTAAGACATTGGAATGAAGCATTGGACGTTTTGAAGTGAAAGAATGAGTTGTGGGCCAAAGAAATAAGCAACAGTTGGGTATTCGATGAAGAAAAGGTGTGTACACAAAACCTGGTACGCCAACTCTGAAACATGCAACAGGAGCCGCCACCCCAGCAGCCAACTCATGTGCTTCTGTGAATACCCAGCCACCAGCCAAGCATCACCAACCGCAGGTTGGTGTTGCAAACTCAGTTTTAATGCACCATTCATTACACAACTCTTCAAGTCCGATCATGTGCTTTCATTTACTTATTTCACTGCCACTTTAGCCCCAAGATACTCCATTTAATGGCCAAGGTCCTTGTGTAACTATATATACCATCCTTTTGGCTATCATTTGATAACTACCACTACCATATCTACCCACACATCATCACCACATACTACCAATCCCCCCTTACACCATGAGGACACGATATCCCCTCAATATTTCACTCCTAAAAGACCACAACACCTCTTCAATTTCAAGAATAAGTGCACACGAGCCTTGGAGCAAAGTGTTGGACCTTTTTCCGGCTTGGTTAGATGCTTGTAGTTGATTGGAGGCCTTATGATTGCTCTAAATCCTTACATCACCTATTGTAATTGCTACTTTGGGTAAACCTTTATTATTTTCATGATGTGGAAACATTTCATATTGGAACTTGGTGTTTAATCAAATTTGATATAGAGTAGTTTTGTTTACTTGTTTGGAATGATGTAGCTATCGATATGGAATGTTTGGCATTTTTAGCAATGTAGAACTATGGTTTTGCTATGAGTTTGTTTAAACTAAAATGTGTCTTAATATCTTGATGGTGAATCATAACCAGATCTATAGGTCAAAAGGATTTCGTGTGATGATTTGTTCCAAATATTAGCGAACGTATATGTTTAGTATTTCATAACTGAGAACTATGAATGAACAATTTAGAAGGACTCATATTGGTTTAATCAAGAGTATAGGTCGAAAGGGCTCTAATGAACGAATTGGTAAAACTCATATTTCTCACAAATGGCACGTAATGACTTGGTTTATTATAACGTTCATTGGTCGAAAGGTTGCATTAGCTTAAACCATGATATAGGCAATTTCATGATATTACCCATTGACTTGGAATTGTATGCTTTTGATTTTGTGTTTTATTGCTTGATATCTACCCGATACTTTTACACACTCCATTGAAATAGTGACTAGATCCAAAAAAGTGTTTTTAATTATTGATTGCAAATTTGTTCATTTCATTCTTATTATACGTTCTATAGTATTTTGGGATTGTGACAACCAATTTACTTTTTGATCATACTTATCACATTTGATTCCACAAATCGAAAACACTTAAATCTAAGTGAATGACCTCGGCTTACCAACCCTAACTAGCTACACATGATAGGGTATACTTGCCTGAATGTGTTCTTAGCTTAACTCGGTAATCCTTGTTATAAATAAGCTTAGTGTTTGAACGCATCATGGAGCCATGAATAACTTTCTGCGAAGGTTGTCATGGTCGATTTGGCTTGTTTGGTTGAAAGCAAAGGACGGGGAAAACCAGCGTTTGATGAGGCATTCAAGTCCAAGCTCATGTTGTGTCTACTTTTGAACATTGTTTGTTTTGGTCTTGTTGGAATCACTCCTAAACCTTAATCAAGTGTTAGTGATTCATATGTAATAGTTAGTTTAATTATGGCCTTTATGTTTGTTATTAGCCTTAAGCTTATGTAGAAGGCCCATGAGCTTAGGCCCATGTCCATTAAGGAAAGGAAGGGAGTGGGAGTGTTGCCCTAGCTCTCCTTCCTATAAATTCTCTTGTATAACCCTCACTTGAGGGTTGGTTGTTCAATTCATTTCTCTTTCACTACCTCTCGCATAACCGTCCTTATTATCATACGCGTAGTGTTTGTGTGTGCGTTGTTCAACCAATCTTTCTTCTCTATTCTTTCTATTGATACTTGTGTTGTAAAACTAGTGACCTAACAGTGTTATCAATCGCCTACTAGTTGGGTGAACGTATTGTTTCTTGAAGTGGGTTTTGGTCCTACGCGTAGAACATACGCTTCGGTATTGATACTTTGGTTCGCTTAAAAACACGTTTTTTACACTTTTTAATCCAAGATTCTTGTCCTTTCAACGTTTTAAGGTGTTAAAATAACTGTTTTTGGCAAAAAGTTTCAAACTTTACGCGTGGATCTACGTTTTTAAGCTAGTTTTTGTTCGAGGGTTTCGTTCTACGCGTAACCGTTTTAGAAGTTTTGGTTCATCAAGTTTCACACTTTTGTGTTATTTTGGTGATATTGAAGCTATCTCATCACAAAAATCTGGTTTAGAAACATCTTTGGGCAAAATCATTTTTACGAGTAAAGCTACGCGTATCAAAACCCTAGTTTTACGCGTAACTTTATCCTTGGTTTGATCTTTAGTTTCGTGGTTTACTCCGTGTTTTCTTGCTTGGATAAGCCTGAAAATACGTCGACTTTGGATATCTTTTGCACTGTGATAGTGTAAAAGATCACTTGGGATAAAACCCTAAAATTACGCATAAGCATAAAGCTTACGCGTAGAAAATCCTACGCATAAGATTTATCTTACGCCTAAGCTTAGTCTTACGCATAAGGTACTCCTACGCCTAAGTTTTTTACGCCTAACTTCTTGTTTTACGCATAACTTTAGTGCTTTTTCCTAACTTACGCGTAAGCTAAACTGATAAGGTTTTAAAAGGTACCATTTTGAGGGGTCGTTTAAGTCCTTATTTGATCACTTTTGTATCCGTTATTGCTTAATATCGTTCCTTTTCACTTTTTAGGTCTCTTGAAGGCAAAATGCTGGAATGGCCCTTATTTGGACGAAAAGGCGCGAATATATGAAGAAAATGGCCAAAGTCAAAATCGAGACACTCACAGTTGCTGAGATTGGAAGGCGACGGCGTCAGGTGCTAAATGGCGACGCCGTCCCAAAATTATTGTGACGGTCCAGAACCCAAAACTCGTATTTTCAAGCGACGACGTCCAGTTGTAAAAGAGTAGGCCGTCGCTACTCAGACGGCCTAGATGCAATCCAGACGACGTCAGAAGCTGAAGAGGATGGCGTCACGGACACAAGGTGACGCCGTCGCAAGGTTAACGTGGCCAAGACGAAACCCTAATGACGGCGACACGACGGCGTCACAAAACATAAGGTGACGCCGTCGCATATGTAATCTTATATATAGAATCCGAATTTTTCAGTCTTTTGGTGGAGAGTCTTTGGAGTAAAAACCTAAAACCGAACCTAAGGTGTCTTGTACAGTATTTTAGGGTTTTAAACCCTATCTTACATCAAGATAAGTCTTTACTTCATTAATTCAATTATGTCTTTGATTATTTGTGTGTATGCTTGCATGTTCTCCATGTCCGGCTAATTTATTTGTGTGTTTGCTTAGGAAGTATGAAACTTAATTATTGAATATTGATTGGTTGTTTCTTATCTTAGTTGATTAATGATCTAGTAATGCGATAGGTCATTCGTTGTGTACTTAATGCTTGATTCATCTTTGTGAACCTTAGAATATAATTACCTGAGTAGTTGTAGGCTAAACCATCCAAAGAGCGCCTTAGAGTAGGAGTTTATCATCCCTAGTGGGTTTGTAGACAAGACCCTTTGGTAAGTTCAAAGAGTTAGGGAGAAACGCATACCCTACAACTTTAGACACACAACGCAACTAAGAATAAGGACGTGACAATTCAACCACCAATAGGAGATAATTAAGGAGTAATACAAACTAAGTAAACACATCTTTAAACTATCATACGAGCACACATTAATTAGACATAGACTCCCACAACCTTAGTTTAGATAATTAGATAATAGTAGAAGTAATCGGTAGAAATACCAACCCCCCCAATCCAATACCCGAGATTCGTACCTTTCCCTTTCATAAAATATAAAAAGATAAAAAAAATAATCTTCCTCAACCTTAACCTTAGCGTAGTAACTCCTTACTAGCATTCCTATTCCCCTAGAGAACGATATCAATACCCGTGGCTTACCCTAATTACTACACTACAACGATTAGTTTCACTGCCTAGGGTGTTATAAAACTTGCTCGAAGAAAAGGAAGTTTCCTTGACCCCGAACGACGCGTGTAGCGTTATCAAGTTTTTGGCGCCGTTGCCGGGGAATAGAATAGCTAGTTAGTAGTCCACCTCGTTTAGGTTCTTTGCTTGATTCCTATCAAGTAAATTCTTCTTATTTTTAGCTTTCTCTTAGTCTATCCCCCTTCTTCGTGACCCTCGTTCGTAAAAACCATCACTCAACATGATCTGTATCTTCCATCGAAGATTCTTCACTCTACCCGTTCCCAATCCCGAGATTGAGAACGCGATCCCACAAAACCCTTCACCCACTCACCATTTTGGTAATCACCTAGGGCATAATGAGATAAATTGGCAACAACAAAGTCCTTTCTATTACTCCGATTCTGATGAGGAATTTGATTATGGTGAGGCATTTGATAGCGGAGAGGTCATTAATGAAATTGAGGAAGACCCCTCCCAATGTTTTGACCCTAGGTGTAGGATTGAGAAAGATGGCCCCTTTAACATGCAATTCCCTTGCAAAATAGGACTAGAAGGGTTCGATGCTTATTTGAATTCATTCTTACCTTTAAACTTAATCTCAAGGGACCTATACAACAAAATCAAGGTCAATGAGTTAACTTATCAAGGGAACAATGTTGTTGAAGCAGTCATTTATTTGCACGTGTTTGTCGGAAGTTTTGCTTATTTGGTAGAATTCATGGTCTTAGAAGACTTAGGAGAATTTATAGATAAGGACCTCACTCAAGTAATTTTTGGAAAACCTTTCAAAAAATTGACTAGGTTGAATGAAAGGATGATTGATGGTCTAATTACATTCTCTGATGAAGTTGAAGATTTCGTCTACCAAATGCCACGTACTCATCCTAGGTTTAAACATAAGGACATTGAGGTTTGTAATAGAATGACCCCTATTCCATTGCTTAGTGAAAGGGATAGGCAGAGTTGGCTTAGGTACCCATATGAGAAAACTAAGCGGTATTACAAAAAATGCCTTGAATTAGGAGATGATTACAAAAAGAATGAAAGAGCGTTAGAATGGCTCAAGTATGAGCACGAGAGGATAGGTGAGAAAACGTAGGAGCACGACTACGAGTCTAGCTACAAGACTCTTATATAAAGAAAAGCGCTTCGTGGGAGGCAACCCATGCTTAATTGTTTGCTTGTTAGTGTCATATATCTTTTATTAATTGTTTATCCTCATGTTTAAATTTGTAAAAATGCTTTATTTTGTTTTTAACCTCGTCTTAATTGCATATAAAGGTATTTTACATAAGGGATAAGTGTAGGGAGGATTACACACGTTTTCAAAAGAAACGTAACCATGAGAATAACAATTAACTAAAAGATATTTATGTTTGTTTGTTCGAGTCAAATGCTTGTATCGAGTCATAATGGATGTTTTGCAGAAATTTTTCCAGATTCTAAAGATGTAAATTTTCCAGAATTTTTTCCAGAAAATCGCAGACCAGTTTTTGTCAGGATAACCTGACGGCGTCAGGATTGGAACCTGACGGCGTCACGAAGGAGTAAAAACATCAGATTACTTTTTTCTCCTTTTCTGAGCTACTTATAAATTTTTGGAATTTTCCAGGTCTTAATTTTCTTAGAAATTCTGTAAACATCCATTCCACAAGCATTATATCCTAGTTTAAATCGAGTCTTATATATATTATTACCGCCGATTTTACGCGAAGGTTTCGTTTGTTTTCTTCAAGTGTGCAGGTTTAGTTTGTCAAGAAGAAGTTACATAAGATTGGAAGGAGCTTTTCACGCAATAATTCTTCTTGAAAAGGATTTAACCACCACTTTACACGGATCCTACCGAGCTAATCAGGGGAGTATTAGTTTCTTTCGTTTTTAATTACCTTCCATTATCATAACTTTGATACTTTCGGGGAACATTGGGAACAATGTTCAGTTTAAGTGTAGGGAGGGAAAATAAAACGGGAACTTTAAAACTATGCTTATCCTTGATTATTTGCTTTGTCCAAATGTGATTGTGTAATAAACCATGAGAAAATGTCGGTTAGGGTAATTTTGGCACCAAATTTAAAATTTTTCATGACATATAGGAGTGGGCCATTAGTCTTAACAAAAGCGTCTCACGGATAGGAAGTTATATGACTAGCACAAAAACCCTTTACCACCCAAATTCCACCAAAATGTGAGGATCACCCTTAGATTAGTAGGAATTAAAGCATTCATCTTTAATGCTTAGAGTGTGAACCGGTAGTATATTAGATTCTAGAACTTGTTTTGTGATGCATTCCGAGATCGCAAGTGAGGCTACACTTGTGTAGTTAGGAATAACTAAATGATAAGAGGCATTAGGATAACCCTTGTTTGATACCCGTAATATAATTACTTCTTCCATATCGGTTGAGTAATTCCCCCACACCCTTTGCGTTGTACTCATCTTTAGTACACGATACCCCTAGTTAACCCCTCAGAGCCTATCCTTTTCGCGGTTCTCGTGATGTTTCGGTTTTTCCGGAATATCAATGAAGAGCATTGTTTACACCCCACCCCCAAATATACACCCAAATCGCCTTAGCCTACCCCTTATGCACTCACTTTTAGTGCAAATGTTTGTTATCACCCTAAACCCTTAGTTCAATTATCTAGTTGCTTGCATAAGTTGCTAAGTCGGGTCATATCCTTTGTATACAGTTTTGGGACGATTGGGATTCATGGGAAAAGTTAAAGTTTATGAAATGACGGGAAGGGAACGTTAAAAATTCAAATTCCCTTCGTTTGCGTAATAATGTACCCCAAGTGTTTTGATCTTTTCAAATCGGGTCAAATTAGTGTTAGAGTAATAAAAACTCAAGTGTAGGGATGTGCCTATAAATCCCTATTATTTTGATGTTACCGTAGAGGATGGTAGAGTAAAAGTGTATGAAAAAAAAAAAAAAAAAAAAATCGAAAAAAAAATAGAAAAAGAGAAAAAGAAAAAAATAGAGTGTGAAAAAAAAAAAAAAAAAAAAAAAAAAACATACGGGCTACCATCCTACATCTATCCTTTAAATTTATGTTTATTTATTTCAGTTATCTAGAGTTTAGAGTGTCGAGTCTTGGCTTAGCAACGCCATTCTTCATATGCAGTTAACATAAAGATTTTTGACTTACCACCACTAAATAGCCTATCCCACCAAACCCTTTGTTTCCCTACCGTAAGCCTAACATTACAACCCTTTAAAGACCTCTTTGATAGTCTTTCCTAGGTGCTTACGCCAAAGCGATGGAGGTTTGATCTATTCTCAAGCTTATGGTAATCTATGTACTAGGACCGGTTAATGAGTGTTTATCTTCCATTTCCTATTTGTTATATTTTGTATATACACCCGAGAGAGATGTGAGTATCCAAACACCCCATGTGAGGTGCTAGTATGTAATTTCCGTGCTTGTTATGACTTTTGCGGGGCTTATATGTGTTGTGGACCGTTTTGAATTAATTCTTCATGACCCCTAACTTATAAATTAATTGGCTAAAAGCACATTTGCTTGAGGACAAGCAAATAACAAGTGTAGGGATATTTGATAAGGTTTTAAAAGGTACCATTTTGAGGGGTCGTTTAAGTCCTTATTTGATCACTTTTGTATCCGTTATTGCTTAATATCGTTCCTTTTCACTTTTTAGGTCTCTTGAAGACAAAATGCTGGAATGGCACTTATTTGGACGAAAAGGCGCGAATATATGAAGAAAATGGCCAAAGTCAAAATCGTGACACTCACAGTTGCTGAGATTGGAAGGCGACGGCGTCAGGTGCTAAATGGCGACGCCGTCCCAAAATTATTGTGACGGTCCAGAACCCAAAACTCGTATTTTCAAGCGACGACGTCCAGTTGTAAAAGAGTAGGCCGTCGCTACTCAGACGGCCTAGATGCAATCCAGACGACGTCAGAAGCTGAAGAGGATGGCGTCACGGACACAAGGTGACGCCGTCGCAAGGTTAACGTGGCCAAGACGAAACCCTAATGACGGCGACACGACGGCGTCACAAAACATAAGGTGACGCCGTCGCATATGTAATCTTATATATAGAATCCGAATTTTTCAGTCTTTTGGTGGAGAGTCTTTGGAGTAAAAACCTAAAACCGAACCTAAGGTGTCTTGTACAGTATTTTAGGGTTTTAAACCCTATCTTACATCAAGATAAGTCTTTACTTCATTAATTCAATTATGTCTTTGATTATTTGTGTGTATGCTTGCATGTTCTCCATGTCCGGCTAATTTATTTGTGTGTTTGCTTAGGAAGTATGAAACTTAATTATTGAATATTGATTGGTTGTTTCTTATCTTAGTTGATTAATGATCTAGTAATGCGATAGGTCATTCGTTGTGTACTTAATGCTTGATTCATCTTTGTGAACCTTAGAATATAATTACCTGAGTAGTTGTAGGCTAAACCATCCAAAGAGCGCCTTAGAGTAGGAGTTTATCATCCCTAGTGGGTTTGTAGACAAGACCCTTTGGTAAGTTCAAAGAGTTAGGGAGAAACGCATACCCTACAACTTTAGACACACAACGCAACTAAGAATAAGGACGTGACAATTCAACCACCAATAGGAGATAATTAAGGAGTAATACAAACTAAGTAAACACATCTTTAAACTATCATACGAGCACACATTAATTAGACATAGACTCCCACAACCTTAGTTTAGATAATTAGATAATAGTAGAAGTAATCGGTAGAAATACCAACCCCCCCAATCCAATACCCGAGATTCGTACCTTTCCCTTTCATAAAATATAAAAAGATAAAAAAAATAATCTTCCTCAACCTTAACCTTAGCGTAGTAACTCCTTACTAGCATTCCTATTCCCCTAGAGAACGATATCAATACCCGTGGCTTACCCTAATTACTACACTACAACGATTAGGTTCACTGCCTAGGGTGTTATAAAACTTGCTCGAAGAAAAGGAAGTTTCCTTGACCCCGAACGACGCGTGTAGCGTTATCATAAACCTACGCGTAACTATTACATAATTTAATGATCACTAACAAACAAAATAACGGGGTTGTACACTGTTATGTGTGCACAAGCCATCGTCAGATAATCAAACAAACAAAATCACAATCAAGAGAGTACCCAATGATTACAGACGATCAACTACTTTCTGAGGACGTTGGAAAGTCAGAATCGGAAAGTTTGGTCATCCTTCCACATAGCTCTCCAACCGTTGCATCTGATCCCGATGAATCAAACATTCATCAATCCTAGTAATAAATCAACGAACATCCTTGCGATCCTTTGAATTCCATCTCTTTGTCTGAATTATACCCAACTCAATGTCCTTCAATCGATATGCCAATCCTTCTCGAACCATCTCCAGGGTGGCGTCATAGAACTTAGTGAATTTCATCGAAAGCCATGAAGCAAGTATGATGATTTTCACTTTGGTAGACAAACCCAAACTTTTGTTTATGAACGATTTTGTACTGAGGTTCTTGATTGATTCCGATGAAGTGTAGAATTTAGGTAAGATTCGACCCCGAGGTGGAGAACTTCAACACGCTCTTTGATTAGAAGCGTATGAAAACAAGGAGTGCAGTAATGTACTTGATCTGAATTTCGGTTGAGGTTCTGGTTGGGGCTCAGGTATGTCGTGATCCTCACCACCAGTGTATGTAAAGTGATCAACGGTTTTCTCCATTGGTGGTGTGGTTTCTGAATCCCTTGGTTGATCAGATGGTGGTGGCTGTGTATCTTGTTGTGTAGTGGTGATAACCTGCTTAACCATTTGTCGAATCATTGGATGGAGTTGCCTTCTTAACAGATTTTGTTGTTGACATAGGTGTTTCTTATGTTGATGGAGGTGATGATTGAGATGATGATTTGGGTTTGGTGGAAGTGTCAAGAGGTGTTTCAGAAGACTGTTGGGTTTGTGTATTGGATTGTCAACTATGTAGTTGTCTGATTCCTTCTTAAACTTTTCCTCCTCAGCTCTAGCAGCTTCTTTTGCCTCTTTTCGAATCATTTCCTCTTCAGCCGCCAAATTATCATCATCAGGGACTCATTCATCCTTATCATGATCGTAATCTCCTTCGTCATATATTTCCACATCTTCACCATGCTTTTCTACTTGCGGTTGTTTTAGTTGTTGTTGTGGTTGCTTCATTTCAACAGTTGTAGAGACAGTGACACCCTGATCCAACTAACTCGTATATTTATGATTATTTTGTTATATATTTCAAATGTTTTATATGGTATATTTATGAGGATTATTTTGTGGAGTGGATTTGTTCTTGGGCCTTTGATTGGACTGGAATATCCGAATTTGGCCAAATTACTTCAAATCAACATGGCGGCGTTTTGTGTAGTTGGGCTGAAATTTGGATCCGAATGTTTAACACATGGGAGAGAAGACTTTTCTTACTCATATGTATTTGTTTTAATACAATGTGTTAATATTTTTTGGCAAGAGGAGTAGTATTTTGGTTCACGAATTTTCACGAGGATACATTTTTTGACAAGATCGGAAAACCATTATCAAGTTCATTTTAACCGTTAATGAAGGCTAGTTTTTGGCATTTAACCGCAAGATGTGACTACGGCGTGAATTCACTATTATTTATTTGAGGTTGAAGTGGAATTTCACGGGTGCGTGTACTTAGTATCTGAAGATATCGGGGTTGGTTGGATGCATGATTCTTCGAGATCCTTGTTCGAGCTTTAACCGTTACGAATGACAAAGACTTGAGTTGTCTAGTTGAACCTGATGTAAGGAGTTACGTTGTTGTGCTCACAACTTATAACTATCACTTTTAAGGAGTTATGTTGTTGTGCTCAAGTGTCACACTAAGGTGTGGATAATTTGAGAAACTTTAAGTTTACCTTTTTTCGATGGAGTTAAGAAAAAGGGTTCTTCGTCTGACAATAGTGCAAGTTTAAGTCACAAGTTCGGGTTATACTACTTCAGTCTCAAGTTCGTCATATTGGGTTTTCTCCATCAGTAGTCACTACAAAAAGCTGTCAGAATGATAATGGGGTCGGTAAAGAGTTTGCTGAGAAGAGTATACACGAGTAGAGAAGTTTTATCAGCAGTTGACTCTCTCGAAATATTTTTGGTACTTCACACTTGTTCGATCAATTGGACATACATGGTTTCGCTGTCTCCTTATACATGGTTTCGTTGTCTTCAATTCATCATCAACATACGTGGTGTATGATTCTGAATCATTGAAAACATCGAGGGGGAGAGAGTGTGTAGGTGGTCATTGCTTCCTTGTTCCTCTACATGCTTCTTTGCGAAAACCCAATGCCTTCTTGAATTTCTTCAATTAGGGGGAAGAAATAAGACGATCTGTGGCTCAAACGTCTCACTTTGGTGTTATCGTCTCAATTTCACGGGTGATCTTGTGTGAAGTTACCCAAATATGATGTTATGATGCCTCACACACGGTCTTGGTATCGAGTTATTGCATATTCACAGTGATTAGTATTCCGCAATGTTACCCTCGAATACATGAGAAGATCTTGTTGATTTCTGGCATACATGAGAAGATCTTGTTGATTTCTGGCATGTTACCCTCGAATGGATCTTCCGCAATTAATCAGATTTTCTTTGTGTGGTTTACTGCTCATCTACAAATTCCGCTGCATACTGAAACCTTCAAAAGTTAGAGGAAATGTAGACTTCATCAAAGTTTTAAATCTGCTAAAGACAGTTGTCAGTTTAGGGGGAAGATGATTCTGAAACTTCTTCATTATGGCTTCTAAGTATAACAGCTTGGAACCCGGTCACAACCGCTTAAACTTCCCTCAACCCCCATCATCAGCTGAACAAAGCCCCGGGCTCACTCGTCAACAAATGGAAAGACTATTTGCTCCTCTGTTCAGTGACGATATTGATGAACGTGCTCCAGGTGTATCCGCTGTCTCCGCTGCTCAACCTGATACTACTCTTATACCTGATACACCTGCTACAACAACTACGGTTGAAGAAGCACCACCAGTTGACTCCAACACAACAGTTGAACAAACCGCTTCCAACAATGATGAACCAGCTGATGATGTTCTTAATGAAGTACCCCCACCTGCAGATTTTGATCCAAATGCGTTCTTTAATCTGTTTGCTAATGAGACTGCTGCACCAGATGTCGCGGAATCTTCAACAAGCCATTTGAATCCTCAAAATATGCACAATGTATACCAACATCAACCCTCTACACATAGATGGACAAAAGACCATCCTTTGGAAAATATTATTGGCAACCCGAATCAACCAGTCGTTACGAGACAACATCTTCACTCAGACGGTGAACACTGCATTTATGCACTCACTGTCTGCCAATCTGAGCCTAAAAACATTAAAGACGCAATGACAAAAGACAACTGGATTGAATCCATGCAAGAAGAACTCAACCAATTCAAACGTCTTGAAGTATGGGAACTGGTTGAAAGACCAACAGGGGTCTACGTCATTGGTCTCAAATGGATTTGGAAGAACAAATTGGATGCTGAAGGGAACGTAATCCGAAACAAGTCACGTCTAATTGCTAAGGGTTATCGTCAGGAAGAGGGTATAGACTTTGAAGAATCATTTGCTCCGGTTGCTCGTTTTGAGGCTGTTCAGATATTTCTCGCGTTCGCGGCTCATATGAATATGACGGTCTTTCAGATGGATGTCAAAACTGCGTTTCTCAACGGACAACTGAAAGAAACGGTTTATGTCAGCCAACCAGAAGGATTCGTTGATCCCGAGTTCCCGAACCATGTCTACAAACTGAACAAAGCTCTGTATGGTCTCAAACAAGCTCCTCGGGCATGGTACGATAAACTATCATCTTTCCTTGTTAGGTCACTAGTTTTACAACACAAGCATCAATAGAAAGAATAGAGAAGAGATAGAGGCGGATGAACAACTACACACACACACACACGTATAATAAAGAAGGGTTAGGCGTAGAGTGTGCATGAAAGAGTAAATTGAACAACCAAACCTCAAGTGAGGGTTATACAAGAGTATTTATAGGAAGGAGAGCTAGGGCAACACTCCCACTCCCTTCCTTTCCTTAATGGACATGGGCCTAAGCTCATGGGCCTTCTACATAAGCTTAAGGCTAATAACAAACATAAAGGCCATAATTAAGCTAACTATTATATGAATAACTAACACTTGATTTAGGTTTAGGAGTGATTCCAACAATCTCCCCCTAAGTGTTAGTGGTGAATGAATATAAACGGTGAAGGCGTTGATGTAATAGTAGCTTTGACGTCTTCTGACATTCTTCTTTCTTGTGAGAAGAATTGCCTTGATTCGAACAATCTCCCCAGTGTAGAGAAATTGTCTTCTTTGAACAGTTCTGCTTTGACGTCATATTTATCTTTGTTCTTTGTTCTTTGTGATGAAAGTGATAGTATGTTGTAGTCTGCATCAAGTCTGCCTCAGGTCTGCTTCGTTGCTCCAGTGTCTCCACGTCATTCTTCAACATGCTCACACGCTCTTTGACGTTGGATTTCAGTACTGATGAAGTTCTTTAAGTCTTTAAACTTTGTAGATTCTTTGATTTGACGAAGAATCATTCTGACTTTTGTGTTGCATTAAGATAGAACTTCCATTAGTTATAATGTTGGCGTGAGCATGAGAAGAATCTGCATGATCATTCCGCTCCAGAGCTTCCATAAGAAGAAAACATTAAAACGGTTAGTAATAAGCGGATTCCGGCACTTACAAGTTTGAACTTCGAGAGTGTTAACAGCATAGTGTGAAAACACAACTGTAATTCTCACAAAGGCTTTTCCTGAACTGGAGTCCCACAAGTGAGATAACGCGATGTACCAAAGTACATCTACAGTTCAGATGAGTCGCTAAGGTACACCGAAGCATCACCTTACGACTGTAGACCGTTTGAGACACACTAAGCGTAATCCACGGGGAGTTACCGAAGTGACCTGCTGTCAAGGCTGTTTGATGTTGACCCTGGCAGGAGTTTCCATTTAATCACTGAGGATCACAGTTGTGAACCTCTCATAAATGTTCTTGACAGATTGCTAAGATCTGTGAAGGACTCGATAACGTACCACTGATGTTCTTATTGTTGAACATCAAGTGATGAAATGTCAAGTGTACCTAAGAGATCTTTTGATGAATCTCGTGGCTCTAGACTCAATAGTGCGTTTTGGTTTTCCTGAGCGGAGACTAGGGAGAGGGTCTCCTTCTTCAATATCAGCAATCTCTAAGAGAAAGCCGATAGATTATGTAGGGTTCCTTGTGAGAATGAAACAAGCTTCTGTTGAGAGAAACTTGAGTGGCTAAGAAGGTTTAGTGCATGCGTCACTGGGTCCATGACGACTTTTAATCTTCAATACCGGCGTCATCAAGTGACAACCAGTAGTATATGAATTGAACCCGGTGTCTGCCCTAAGTTGAATAATCTGGAGGGCTATTTCTTTTCACCCTTTTCTTTGCATTTCTTTTTGATTCTTCAACTCCTTCTTTCTCCGATTCTCATTTTCTCCTTTTTACAATCATACCTAAGGACTTCTAAATTCTAACTATTTGTGGTGTCCTTGGGTAGATCCGTCCGGCTCTGGTGGATCATAGGACGGTTATTCCTAACCTTAGTCACCTTATAACTCCATGACTAACCTATGTTGCCATAAAAACATTTTCATGAAAATCTCTCAAAGTGTCTGTGAATGAAAAACATTTTAGTACCACTGTTGAGAGATAAATATTTTGCATAAATACTCCCCCTCCACATGTGCTTAAGAGTTTTAACGGAAATTTGCACAGTGAGGAAAGAGCGCGCACTTTTTGAATTGATCAACTCAAGATAGACAATCCCCCGCGAGACACGGTTACAATGCATAGTTAAAGAGTTACATTGTCAGCTTTTAGGTGACAACTAGCTCTAATAACTACCTTGAAGGTGTAGACAAACCTCGAAAGGTTGTCAAACCCGTCAGAGTTCATGTCTACCAAGAGTTTCTCGAATGGTACATTCTACTCGGACAAGTCCTTTGCGAGACACGTTTACATCACTAGCGAACTAGCTTGAAATTATTACCCGTCCCGGACAAGTCTTTTTGAGTTACTAATAGTTAAGTATCGTCAATTCATTGGTTAAGTCTATAGCACAAAGATTCATTTGCATTTCCACAACATATTTCTTATCACATAATTTTCTCCCCCTCAAAAATGGCATATAAAATGTTATTTTTGAAAGGTTGAGAATAAATATGACCATTTCGAGTGTTGCGGGAAGAGTGACACAAAGAACATTTTGGTGAACAAAGTTTTAAGTCAAATACTCTCCCTCAACAAGTGATATAAACGGTTGAGGTTTTGAAAAATCATAAGCGGAAGTACTTGTTCTTTTGAGTAAAACCTTTGAAAAGTGAAAGGTTTGATAAGGTTTACTCAAAAGTAAGAAGCTTTCGCTCCTTTTATAAGGATTGTGGCACTGAAGCGTACCACAGGGTCCTTTCTTGACAATTACGGGTTGTACACTGTTATGTGTGCACAAGCCATTGTCATTATAATCAAACAAAGAAAATCACAATCAAGAGAGTACCCAATGATTACAGACGATCAGCTACTTTCTGAGGACGTTGGAAAGTCAGAATCGGAAAGTTTGGTCATCCTCCCACATAGCTTTCCAACCATTGCATCTGATCCCGATGAATCAAACATTCATCAATCCTAGTGATAAATCAACGAACATCCTTGCGATCATTTGAATTCCATCTCTTCATCTGAATTATACCCAACTCAATGTCCTTCAATCGATATGCCAATCCATCTCGAACCATCTCTAGGGTGGCGTCATAGAACTTAGTGAATTTCATCGAAAGCCATGAAGCATGTATGATGATTTTCACTTTGGTAGACAAACCCAAACTTTTGTTTATGAACGATTTTGTACTGAGGTTCTTGATTGATTCCGATGAAGTGTAGAATTTAGGTAAGATTCGACCCCGAGGTGGAGAACTTCAACACGCTCTTTGATTTGAAGCGTATGAAAACAAGGAGTGCAGTAATGTACTTGATCTAAATTTTGGTTGAGGTTCAGGTTGGGGCTCAGGTATGTCGTGATCCTCACCACCAGTGTATGTAAAGTGATCAACGGTTTTCTCCATTGGTGGTGTGGTTTCTGAATCCCTTGGTTGATCAGATGGTGGTGGTTGTGTAGCTTGTTGTGTAGTGGTGATAACCTGCTTAACCATTTGTCGAATCATTGGATGGAGTTGCCTTCTTAACAGATTTTGTTGTTGACATAGGTGTTTCTTATGTTGATGGAGGTGATGATTGAAATGATGATTTGGGTTTGGTGGAAGTGTCAAGAGGTGTTACAGAAGACTGTTGAGGTTTGTGTATAGGATTGTCAACTATGTAGTTGTCTGATTCCTTCTTTGACTTTTTCTCCTCAGCTCTAGCAGCTTCTTTTGCCTCTTTTCGAATCATTTCCTCTTCAGCCACCAAATTATCATCAGTGAATCTTTCATCCTTATCATGATCATAATCTCCTTCGTCATATATTTCCACATCTTCACCATGCTTTTCTTCTTGCGGTTGTATAAGTTGTTGTTGTGGTTGTTTCATTTCAACAGTTGTAGTGACAATGAAACCCTGATCCTTACCGGGTTGATTAACCGGATCGGATGGGGTAAGAGATGTTTGCAATGGATCTTCCATAAGTGGAGGACTACTACTTGACCCTCCTGCCCCACCGGGTTGATTAACCGGAAAGGTTGAAGCATGGTATTCCATCCTTTTCTGCTTTAATGTCTTATGAAATTTTATTTCCTCTTCCATTGAATCATACTCATCATCAGGATGACTTTGTGAGCATGAATTTGAATGGATGTTGCAGAAGGATGTCCACAACAATTCTGCAAGATGATTATGAGCATATGAAGTTGTTGAAGATGACACGGAGATTGTTCTTGCCAATTGTTTTGTCGTATCCAGCTGGGAATGTGTTTGCCATCCAGAGCTCAGCTAGGGCATTGATGTTTGCTTGATTTGCAGCCATTTTGTGATCTGAAAGACATTAGACAAAAAGGCAGACATATGGAAACACAATGTGTTTGTTTTAGTCTGATTTATTATCTAATTCCTAGTTTGATGGTAACATGTTTATGTTAGTTACATGTCCTAAGTCACATTATTCCAATTGATTGAAGTTGATGTGATAAGTTACGTGAACATGTTAATTTTGAAATTTCAAAGTCCAATTTCTCACTTAACACACAACATATAAACATTTGTAAGCTTAAGTGTAACATTAGATAATAGTGACTTATGAGTAACATTTAACAAGTAACATATGCATAATAGGCCAAAATGTAGTGAACAGTGGGTTATGAGTAACAAGGATCCTTATGCGTAAGAAATGAGCTTATGCGTAGGAGTAAGCTAAAGCGTAAGACCAAGCTTATACGTAAGAGTTTCTTACGCGTAAGACAAGTTCAAAGGCTTTTAGGCTAACGCGTAGGAATAAGCTAGATGTTATGCGAAAAGTTTACTCGTAAGAGTAAAGCTTATGCGTAACAAGCCTTGTTTACGAATATCTTTCCAAGATACACGTAATACACTGTAGACCTCTTATGCGTAAGAGTTATGCGTAAGATTTCTCTTAGGCGTTACCTTTACGCATAAAAGTATTCTTTAAGCGTAACGGTTTGAACACCTGAAGATTATGACATTACGAATAATTAACCTGTTAACTATAAACATGAAAACTTGATTGCAGTTAATTCCAAACATCTTATAGATCACAAAACAAGCATAAGAACATATCAGATACACACAGAAAGACTTAGGCGTAAAATTACTTGAACCCTAAAACCTTAATCTACGTGTAAGAGATATAGCTACACAAATCAAACAAGAATGTTTCTAGAGTGTCCTAGATGTCATATGAGTGCAATGGAACAAGATTTAACACATTTCCACCACAGAATCAGAAGATTTGTGGGAGATGAACCCTTAAAAAAACCTAAAACTTAAGTTCTTATAGTTTAGATGTTTCTAGGATGATTTCAAGGTTCAAAACATGCATATAGACTTATTCTAACACTTTCTTGACCACATAAGATATCACAGAATAGAAAAGCCCTAGATGAGCGCAAGAATTCTAGAATTCAAATTAATGAAATTTAAGATTCAGGATGGTTTTGGACGATTGAAACAAGTTTAATAGACACTAAGAAAGGTTTTAACACAACTCATTTCAATCCAAACACTTTTATGCATAAACACCTAATTCGTTCGAGTGAACAATTTTCCAAATCAGTTTAAAGAGTTTTAACCGTTGGATTTGAAAGATTTTTGAAATCCTTGTTTAGAATCTTGATCAAAACAATTTAGAACTTACAGATAATGAACAGCTTGAACAGATTTTGAAGATTTGATTTGGGCCGTTTGATCTTGGTGGTTTAGGAGAAAATGCACATGAAGTGGTGCATTGAATGTGTTTAGGTGAATGACTTTGTTAAAATTAATTTGCCAAGTTGACACATTCAGTCCCTTAACCTTAAGGAGGTTCCAACCAAGATCCTTTAACTTCCGTTTAGGTAAGACAAAACATTTGTAAGGCAAGAAACTTCACGATACTCCCCCTCGACTTTTGAAATAATGAAATGGTTAAAACATTTGAGTTCGAGGAGAGTATATGACAAGAAACGAATCCACCATTTTAGAAGAAACAACATATTTTTGGAAACATGCAAGTACAAGGTTTTATGAAACCGAAAAATATTTACTTTCTCCCCCTCAACACTTGTTCGGGAAAATTGTGAAAGATTTGATAGAACAAAGTGTTGACTGAAGATTTGTACTTGTGATGTTTGAAAGAATTTAGATAGAAGAATATTTTTGAATTTTATCAGATTTTATAATTTTGTATTTTGTTTTTGAAAAATATTTACAAGAGAGATTTTGGTGTTTGACTGGTTTTTAAGACTGTTTTAAGAGTTCATCCAATTCCTCTTGAGTCAAACACCGCATACCTATCCGGTGGACCAACTCATTAAACCTAGCGGGAGGCAAGGCTTTGGTGAGAAGATCTGCCAATTGGTATTCTGTACCCACGAAGTATAATTCAACTGTACCCTGTTCCACATGGTCCTTGATGAAATGATAGCGAAGATCGATGTGCTTTGATTTCGAGTGCTGAACTGAGTTGCACGAGATCGCAATGGCACTCCGATTGTCGCAGTACATCGGGATTCTGTCAAATACGTAACCATAGTCTTTGAGTTGTGTTCGCATCCAGATGACTTGAGCACAACAAGCGGACATGGCTACATATTCTGCTTCGGTTGATGACAGCGATGTACAATCCTGCTTCTTCGATTGCCAGGACACCAGTTTGTCACCAAGAAATTGTAGTGCGTCTGAAGTACTTTTTCGTGAATCTAAACATCTTGCGTGATCAGCATCTGAAAAAGCGATTAGTTCAAAACCAGAATCCTTCGGATACCAGATCCCCAAGTTAATGGTTCCCTTGATGTATCGGAGGATTCTTTTAGCCTTAGAGAGGTGGGTTTCAGTTGGTCTCGACTGATAACGGGAGCATAGATAAACGGCAAAGACAATATCAGGTCTGCTAGCTGTTAGATACATGAGAGACCCAATAATACTTCGGTATTTTGTAGGGTCCACTAATTTCCCATATAAATCAGCGTCTAGCTTCTTGGTATGAGTCATTGGTGTGGCATAAGTGTCACAGGTTTTCATTCCAAATTTGTTTAACAATTCAAGGGCATATTTGGACTGACTCAAGAAAATACCACAGGGTGATTGATGAACTTGCAGTCCTAAAAAGAACGTAAGTTCACCCATCATGGACATTTCAAAATTTTTCTTCATTAGTTTTGCAAAAGCGATTGAGTACTTTTTATGTGTAGACCCAAAAATGATGTCATCCACGTAAATTTGAACAATTAAGATATGTGCCCCGTGATATTGTATAAAAAGAGTAGGTTCAACCGAACCTTTGGTGAAATTGTTGGCAATGAGGAATGTTGGAATCACTCCTAAACCTAAATCAAGTGTTAGTGATTCATATGTAATAGTTAGCTTAATTATGGCCTTTATGTTTGTTATTAGCCTTAAGCTTATGTAGAAGGCCCATGAGCTTAGGCCCATGTCCATTAATGAAAGGAAGGGAGTGGGAGTGTTGCCCTAGCTCTCCTTCCTATAAATACTCTTGTATAACCCTCACTTGAGGGTTGGTTGTTCAATTTACTCTTTCATTCACACTCTACGCCTAACCCTTCTTTATTATACGTATGTGTGTGTGTGTGTAGTTGTTCATCCGCCTCTATCTCTTCTCTATTCTTTCTATTGATGCTTGTGTTGTAAAACTAGTGACCTAACAGTGGTATCAATCGCCTACTAGTTGGGTGAATCGTATTGCTTTTGAAGTGGGTTTTGGTCCTACGCGTAAAGAATACGAGATACTTTGGTTCGCTTAAAAACACGTTTTTTACACTTTTTAATCTAATATTCTTGTCCTTTCAACGTTTTAAGGTGTTAAAGTAACTGTTTTTGGCAAAAAGTTTCAAACTTTACGCGTGGATAAACGTTTTTGAGCTTGGTTTTTAACGAGGTAGCTGTTCTACGCATAACTGTTTTAGACACTTTGGATCATCAAGTTTCACACTTTTGTGTTATCTTGGTGATATTGAAGCTATTTCATCACAAAAATCTGGTTTAGAAACATCTTTGGGCAAAAGTCATTTTTACGAGTAGTTCTACGCATAACGAAACCCTAATCTTACGCATAAGAATTCCATGGTTTGATCTTCAGTTTTCGTGGTTTACTCCGTGTTTTCTTGCTTGGATAAGCCTGAAAATACGTCGACTTGGGATATCTTTTGCACTGTGATAGTGTAAAAGATCACTTGGGCTAAAAACCCTAAACTTACGCATAAGCATAAGCTTACGCATAGCACATCCTACGCATAAGATTCATCTTACGCCTAAGCCTAGTCTTACGCATAAGGTAATCCTACGCCTAAGTTTTCTACGCCTAACTTACTGTTTACGCATAACTTTAGTGCTTTTTCCTGCTTACGCGTAAGCTAAACCTACGCGTAACTCTTGTTGTTACGCGTAACTTTGGTGTTTTTACGCATAAGTGCTACTTGGTTTATTGTGATTTCTACGCCTAAGGATACTTCATCAATTTGAGTAAAATTTATTTTTTAGGGGAGACTAAACATTCAATTTTTACGCGAGATTCAAATTTTGGTTTAACTGTGAAAATTTTGGTCAAAAATTCAAATTTTTGGGCCCAAATTCAAATTTTTCTGGTAAAATTTGGTGTCAAAATTGTCATAACTCAAAATTTTCTTACGACCTTAGAATTGGATTTTATAACAATTCATAACTTCAGTAAAAAGTGTTGAAAATCATCAAATTCATAGATAAAAAGTGTTGATACATGTATACGGTTGAGGAATGTTTGGTGATGATGATGATGATCAGAGCTTCAAGTTTGACGGAATCAAGGATTTGTTATGATTGCTAGAGTATGAGCACGTAAAAGGTTTCCGTATTGTTGTTGTTTTATTGTGACTTTTTTCATAACTTCAGTGCTTATCACGAAGAGGCTCTTCTTTTGGCTCTTAAGGATGAACTGGTGGAACTCTCACAGACAAAGAACAGAGCTTTATGGCAGATGCAGACTCAGATGATGATATGGAGGACTTGCAGGCCAATGCAGCTATTATGTTGATGGCTAATATGCATGAGTTACACATGAGTGACACAGGCCCAGTGTATGACACTGATGGCTTGTCTCAGGTACCCGAACAAACCATATTTATCTCTGATCTAATATCTCCGCCAACATCTGAATCCGGCAAGGCTCAGAATGTTCAAAATGAGTCATCCACATCTCATTCCGACGATTTTCAATTAGACCCCGTAGTTACATTTGACGATCACGATGACCTTATGGTTTCCATTGATAATCAAATTGACTCCGTGGTTATACTTGAGGATCTAAATAATGATCATGTTGTGACTCACGTTGAACATGCCGAACTTTTGCCTCATCCAGATTTTGCTCGTTTAATTAAAGACCAACAAACCATAGTGGAAGAATGTCGTGCAATTAATCAGGACTTGAAAAGTAAAAATGCACTGTTAACCAAGGATTTTGAATGTTTACAAAAGCAACTCAACTTTTTCAAAACTCAAGAAAAACGTGAAAACGGTTTTGAAGCAGCCTTTACTAAATCTCATCAAAACGAAAAATATTTAGAGAGACAGATGCGTGATCTAGCCGCTTCGATGAATGCTTTGTTGTCTGAAATAGAACAACTGAAACATGAACATAAAAAGCAAATTAATGCTCTCACCTTGGATAATCAAAAAGCTAAGGCTGAGTTGTTAACTTGTCAAAAACAGTTCTCTGCATACAAAAAGCATTCAACGAAACGAATAGATGATCATCTTGAAGAAATTATCGGCTTGCAACACAAACTTAAAGAGTTTACAACTGTTGTTTACGAACATGGTGAGTCAGTAACTGCTATTGAAAAGTTTACTTTAAAACCAAATCCAAATGGATATGGACCGAATCTTGCTGACTACAAACCTAAGCTTTCAACAAAAGCATTCAAACCAAATCCTGAAGTTTCCAGTGCAGAATATAAAATTGATAATTATGTCATGAGTGTTGTTGAATATCATCGTCAAGAGGAATTAGATGCAGAAGACGAGAGTCGATCCAAATTAGAAAATGTTGTTTATAACAAACCTCATAACTATTCAAAAGCGGTCACTTTTGTCACACCAACGGATTCTTCTAACACACCAAGGATTATCATAAAAATGCCTGAGTCTTCTAATGTTAATCCCAAACCAGATTATGCACAAACTTATGGTCCTTTACCTTCCATCAGTGAAGTAAACTCACAACCTGAAAATCGCAAAATTCTTAGATATTTTGACATTTTCATGGCTGACCTCAAAACTTTACAACATGAGATAGAATATCATTCTGAAATCAAAGTTCAACATTTTCAATCGCCTCTGGCGCGAGAACAAAGAGACATTTTTCAGAAAAATCTTTTACCAAATGTTAAAAATTTGAAAAATTGTGCATTATCTTGGGAACGGGACTTTCATAAGGAACTTGGATTGATGAAGGTCGTTTTCGAGAAAACAGAAACATCTATTTCTAATACTAAACGTAAAAAGAAAATGTTGAGAAAAGATGTTGATCGACTCTTGGAAGATGTTATCTGTGCTGATATCCATAATGCTGTGTTATTTAATTCTTTGCCACATGCATCTGATTATATCTCTGCTGATACTGTTGATAATGTTGTAATTGTTGAGAATTCTGATAATGTGCATCAGATTGAGTCTTTAAAAGCAGAAAATGAACGTTTGATTAACGAGCTTTCAAATGCAAAACGTCGTCTTCAATGGTGTCAAAAAGATTGTCAAAATCGTGAACTTGCTTTGCAAAACAAAATCAACCAGTTGCAATCCAAAACGTTTAATTCAAAATTTGAGCAACTGGATGATCTAAACGTGTCTTTGAAATGTCAAATCTCTAAATATGAACAAGAACTTGTAAAAGTTAAACAGGAATAGTTGCGTCTTTTCCAAACGTCCGCACTTCACAGGCTAGGAGCACTACATCGAAGAATAGGAAGTTGCGACCTAAGAAAAGATCAATAAGGAATGCTAAAGTAGAAGAACACCCTAGGACTATGAATAAGACTCACGTTGCTTCCACTATAGATATTGCGTCTGGCAAATGTAATAGAAATAGTGATGTAACGATTGCTAAACCTTTAAGTACTTTTGATATTCAGTCTAATGCACCTTGTGTTATTTGTCTTAAAAGTATGAATTCTGATTGTCATGACAAATGTGTTGCTAAAGCTATAATCTCTCGTTTACGGAATCCTAAGAATCGGAATACCTCTAGGCCCACTAATCATTCTAAATCTGTGCTTGGTAGACCGCCTTCTTTAGATTCTAAGGCAAGCATTGCTGTCCTTGTAGCTCCAGTTTCACCTCCAAAGAATGTAGTACCACCTAGTGCATTCACTAAGACTAAAGCAAATAGTAGTTATAGATGGCAGAAATGGATATATAACACACTAGGATTTAAATGGATGCCTAAAGCTATTGATGTGTGTATGTCTACTATAACTGCTCCGGAACCCTCTAACATTTCGGGTTCCACATCTACTTCTATTCCATCTGTGTCGTCTGTGTGTAATGCAGGTGATACAGATCATTCTCTGGATTGTTGATAGCGGATGTTCCCGACACATGACAGGCAACCTTAAACTGTTATCAAACTTTATTGCAAAGTTCATTGGAACTGTCAGATTCGGGAATGATCACTTCGCAGCTATCATGGGCTACGGAGACTATATCAATGGGAACATCGAAATTAGCAGGGTTTACTATGTGGAAGGCCTCGGTCACAATCTGTTTTCAGTAGGTCAGTTCTGTGATGGAGATTTGGAGGTTGCTTTCAGGGAGAAATCTTGTTTCATTCGTGATCTACAAGGAAACGACCTTATGTCTGGCTCGCGTAATTCTAGTCTTTACACTATCTCTATGCAAGACATGGTTGCTTCATCTCCCATCTGCTTACTTTCATAGGCAACATCAACAAAATCCTGGCTATGGCACCGTCGTCTCTCACATCTAAACTTTTAAACCATCACCAACCTTGCTCGACACAAACTAGTTGAAGGACTCCCACGATTCTGGTATTCAAAAGATCACCTTTGCTCAGCTTGTGAACAAGGGAAAATCACTCGTGCTCATTTTCCTTCAAAGGTGGAACACAGCTCTCAGCATGTGCTTCATCTTCTTCACATGGATTTGTGTGGCCCGATGCGCGTGCAAACGATCAATGGCAAACGCTACATCTTAGTAATTGTTGATGACTATTCACGCTGGACTTGGGTCTACTTTCTTCGAAGCAAAGACCAAGCTCCACAGATGATTATCACATTTCTCACAAAAATACAGGTTCAGCTCCGAAACACCGTCATACAAATAAAAACAGACAAAGGAACTGAATTTGTTAACAAAACTCTTCGTGAATTTTATGAGAAAGTGGGAATTCAGCATCAGACATCTATTGCACGGACACCAGAACAAAACGGAGTTGTTGAAAGACGAAACAGAACGTTAGTGGAAGCTGCAAGAACAATGTTAATCAATGCTAAACTCCCATATTACTTATGGGCAGAAGCTGTATCAACTGCATGCTATACTCAAAACAGATCTATGATTACAAAACGCCACAACAAAACACCTTTGGAGGTTGTCCACAACAGAAAACCGAATCTCAAACACTTTCATGTATTTGGTTCTCTTTGCTATCCGAATAATGATCGTGATGACTTTGGAAAGCTCAAGGCCAAAGCTGACATTGGAGTCTTTATTAGATATTGTGATAATTCAAAAGGTTTCCGAATCTGGAATCGTCTAACAAAGGAGGTTATGGAAACGATTCATGCTCATTTTGATGAACTTACGAACATGGCTTCTGAGTATAACAACTTGGAACCCGGTCACAACCGCTTAAACTTCCCTCAACCCCCATCATCAGCTGAACAAAGCCCCCAGCTCACTCGTCAACAAATGGAAAGGTTATTTGTTCCTCTGTTCAGTGACGATATTGATGAACGTGCTCCAGGTGTATCCGCTGTTTCCGCTGCTCAACCTGATACTACTCTTATACCTGATACACCTGCTACAACAACTACGGTTGAAGAAGCACCACCAGTTGACTCCACCACAACAGTTGAACAAACCGCTTCCAGCAATGATGAACCAGCTGATGATATTCTTAATGAAGTACCCCCACCTGCAGATTTTGATCCAAATGCGTTCTTTAACCCGTTTGCTAATGAGACTGCTGCACCAGATGTTGCGGAATCTTCAACAAGCCATTTGAATCCTCAAAATCTGCACAATGTATACCAACATCAACCCTCTACACATCGATGGACAAAAGACCATCCTCTGGAAAATATTATTGGCAACCCGAATCAACCAGTCGTTACGAGACAACGTCTTCACTCAGACGGTGAACATTGCATCTATGCACTTACTGTCTGCCAATCTGAGCCTAAAAACATTAAAGACGCAATGACAAAAGATACCTGGATTGAATCCATGCAAGAAGAACTCAACCAATTCAAACGTCTTGAAGTATGGGAACTGGTTGAAAGACCAACAGGGGTCTACGTCATTGGTCTCAAATGGATTTGGAAGAACAAATTGGATGCTGAAGGGAACGTAATCCGAAACAAGTCACGGCTAGTTGCTAAGGGTTATCGTCAGGAAGAGGGTATAGATTTTGAAGAATCATTTGCTCCGGTTGCTCGTCTTGAGGCTGTTTGGATATTTCTCGCGTTCGCGGCTAATATGAATATAACGGTCTATCAGATGGATGTCAAAACTGCGTTTCTCAATGGACAACTTAAAGAAACGGTTTATGTCAGCCAACCAGATGGATTCGTTGATCCTGAGTTCCCGAACCATGTCTTCAAACTGAACAAAGCTCTGTATGGTCTCAAACAAGCTCCTCGGGCATGGTACGATAAACTATCCTCTTTCCTCATTGCCAACAATTTCACCAAAGGTTCGGTCGACCCTACTCTTTTTATACAATATCACGGGGCACATATCTTAATTGTTCAAATTTACGTGGATGACATCATTTTTGGGTCTACACATAAAAAGTACTCAATCGCTTTTGCAAAACTAATAAATATTATTAAATCGCAAGAGTGCCTCGAGAATAAACATATGCGTCTTTTGGATTTTTTTTAATAAAACTTACCGTAAAAACTATGTTTTATAAAAATCGTTTAGATTTTTTCAAAGCAAAGGATGCAAAGGCGTAAAGTCCTAATTATATGATTATACACATTTACACATATCTATACTATATTATAAAGCATTTGGGACATTCCTAAAAAGGAAGGCTTAAAAAATTAAGATTCAACACTTGCTAATAATGGCAAATTTTAATAAGTACATCTATAATAGCATTTGTTGCAACACTTTAAAGCACTTTTTTTAGAAATGTTTTTTAAAAATAATAATAAAAGAATAAAAAGTAATTTAATATAAGAAAAAAAACGTCCATAACAATAAATACCTAATAAATGTTATTTTTAAAACACCCCTAATATGAAAATTACTTGTTATTGTACATATTGTACAAACTAATAAAACACACAAATCTTCATACAATTTATATGTAAACAAATTCATGGTACATATGGTTTTAAAAAACGGACCGGGCCAACGGGTTCAACTTGTAACCGGAGTCACCACCGGTTCGGCTAGCCCATAAAAGTCGTCCGAAAACGATATTGTTAAATCAATAGAGTTTAAAAATGCATACAAAAATACAATGTTTAAAAAATATTATTAAATCGCAAGAGTGCCTCGAGAATCAACATATGCGTCTTTTGGAACTTTTTTAACAAAACTTATCGTAAAAACTATGTTTTATAAAAATCGTTTAGATTTTTTCAAAGCAAAGGATGCAAAGGCGTAAAGTCCTAATTATATGATTATACACATTTACACATATCTATATCTATACTATATTATAAAGCATTTGGGACATTCCTAAAAAGGAAGGCTTAAAAAATTAAGATTCAACACTTGCTAATAATGGCAAATTTTATAAATTACATCAATAATAGCATTTGTTGCAACACTTTAAAGCACTTTTTTTATAAATGTTTTTTAAAAATAATAACAAAAGAATAAAAAGTAATTTAATATAAGAAAAAAAACGTCCATAACAATAAATACCTAATAAATGTAATTTTTAAAACACCCCTAATATGAAAATTACTTGTTATTGTACATATCGTACAAACTAATAAAACACACAAATCTTCTTGCAATTTATATGTAAACAAGTTCATGGTACATATGGTTTTAAAAAACGGACCGGGCGAACGGGTTCAACCGGTAACCGGAGTCACCACCGGTTTGGCTAGCCCATAAAAGTCGTCCGAAAACGATATTGTTAAATCAATAGAGTTTAAAAATGCATACTAAAATACAGTGTTTAAAAAATATTATTAAATCGCAAGAGTGCCTCGAGAATCAACATATGCGTCTTTTGAAATTTTTTCAATAAAACTTACCGTAAAAACTATGTTTTATAAAAATCGTTTAGATTTTTTCAAAGCAAATGATGCAAAGGCGTAAAGTCCTAATTATATGATTATACACATTTACACATATCTATACTATATTATAAAGCATTTGGGACATTCCTAAAAAGGAAGGCTTCAAAAATTAAGATTCAACACTTGCTAATAATGGCAAATTTTAATAAGTACATCTATAATAGCATTTGTTGCAACACTTTAAAGCACTTTTTTTAGAAATGTTTTTTAAAAATAATAATAAAAGAATAAAAAGTAAGTTAATATAAGAAAAAAAAAACATGCATAACAATAAATACCTAATAAATGTTATTTTTAAAACACCCCTAATATGAAAATGACTTGTTATTGTACATATTGTACAAACTAATAAAACACACAAATCTTCATGCAATTTATATGTAAACAAGTTCATGGTACATATGGTTTTAAAAAACGGACCAGGCCGACGGGTTCAACCGGTAACCGGAGTCACCACCGGTTCGGCTAGCCAATAAAAGTCGTCCGAAAACGATATTGTTAAATCAATAGAGTTTAAAAATGCATACTAAAATACAATGTTTAAAAAATATTATTAAATCGCAAGAGTGCCTCGAGAATCAATATATGCGTCTTTTGGAACTTTTTTAATAAAACTTATCGTAAAAACTATGTTTTAAAAAAATCGTTTAGATTTTTTCAAAGCAAAAGATGCAAAGGCGTAAAGTCCTAATTATATGATTATACACATTTACACATATCTATATATATTATAAAGCATTTGGGACATTCCTAAAAAGGAAGGCTTAAAAAATTAAGATTCAACACTTGCTAATAATGGCAAATTTTAATAAGTACATCAATAATAGCATTTGTTGCAACACTTTAAAGCACTTTTTTTAGAAATGTTTTTAAAAATAATAATAAAAGAATAAAAAGTAATTTAATATAAGAAAAAAAACAGTCCATAACAATAAATACCTAATAAATTTATTTTTAAAAACACCCCTAATATGAAAATTACTTGTTATTGTACATATTGTACAAACTAATAAACACACAAATCTTCATGCAATTTATATGTAAACAAGTTCATGGTACATATGGTTTTAAAAAACGGACCGGGCCAACGGGTTCAACCGGTAACCGGAGTCACCACCGGTTCGGCTAGCCCATAAAAGTCGTCCGAAAACGATATTGTTAAATCAATAGAGTTTAAAAATGCATACTAAAATACAGTGTTTAAAAAATATTATTAAATCGCAAGAGTGCCTCGAGAATCAACATATGCGTCTTTTGGAATTGTTTTAATAAAACTTACCGTAAAAACTATGTTTTATAAAAATCGTTTAGATTTTTTCAAAGCAAAGGATGCAAAGGCGTAAAGTCCTAATTATATGATTATACACATTTACACATATCTATACTATATTATAAAGCATTTGGGACATTCCTAAAAAGGAAGGCTTAAAAAATTAAGATTCAACACTTGCTAATAATGGCAAATTTTAATAAGTACATCTATAATAGCATTTGTTGCAACACTTTAAAGCACTTTTTTTAGAAATGTTTTTAAAAATAATAATAAAAGAATAAAAAGTAATTTAATATAAGAAAAAAAAAACGTCCATAACAATAAATACCTAATAAATGTTATTTTTAAAACACCCCTAATATGAAAATTACTTGTTATTGTACATATTGTACAAACTAATAAAACACACAAATCTTCATGCAATTTATATGTAAACAAGTTCATGGTACATATGGTTTTAAAAAACGGACCGGGCCAACGGGTTCAACCGGTAACCGGAGTCACCACCGGTTCGGCTAGCCCATAAAAGTCGTCCGAAAACGATATTGTTAAATCAATAGAGTTTAAAAATGCATACTAAAATACAATGTTTAAAAAATATTATTAAATCGCAAGAGTGCCTCGAGAATCAACATATGCGTCTTTTGGAACTTTTTTAATAAAACTTACCGTAAAAACTATGTTTTATAAAAATCGTTTAGATTTTTTCAAAGCAAAGGATGCAAAGGCGTAAAGTCCTAATTATATGATTATACACATTTACACATATCTATATATATTATAAAGCATTTGGGACATTCCTAAAAAGGAAGGCTTAAAAAATTAAGATTCAACACTTGCTAATAATGGCAAATTTTATTAAGTACATCTAATAATAGCATTTGTTGCAACACTTTAAAGCACTTTTTTTAGAAATGTTTTTTAAAAATAATAATAAAAGAATAAAAAGTAATTTAATATAAGAAAAAAAACGTCCATAACAATAAATACCTAATAAATGTTATTTTTAAAACACCCCTAATATGAAAATTACTTGTTATTGTACATATTGTACAAACTAATAAAACACACAAATCTTCATGCAATTTATATGTAAACAAGTTCATGGTACATATGGTTTTAAAAAACGGACCGGGCCGAACGGGTTCAACCGGTAACCGGAGTCACCACCGGTTCGGCTAGCCCATAAAAGTCGTCCGAAAACGATATTGTTAAATCAATAGAGTTTAAAAATGCATACTAAAATACAATGTTTAAAAAATATTATTAAATCGCAAGAGTGCCTCGAGAATCAACATATGCGTCTTTTGGAATTTTTTTAATAAAACTTACCGTAAAAACTATGTTTATAAAAAATCGTTTAGATTTTTTCAAAGCAAAGGATGCAAAGGCGTAAAGTCCTAATTATATGATTATACACATTTACACATATCTATACTATATTATAAAGCATTTGGGACATTCCTAAAAAGGAAGGCTTAAAAAATTAAGATTCAACACTTGCTAATAATGGCAAATTTTAATAAGTACATCTATAATAGCATTTGTTGCAACAAACACTTTAAAGCACTTTTTTAGAATTTTAAAAATATATAAAAAAAAAAAGAATAATAAAAAAGTACATTAAATGTAAACCCTAATATAAAAGATTTTTTTCACGAAATTTCACAACGTTGTTTACGATAATATCTACATGAATAATTTTAAACGGTAATAATCGTTCACAACTTAGAATTAAAAACTTCGGAAGGAAAAATCCTTACAGGGTTTACGAAATATTATATCATATCTATACACATTTACACATATTAGTATATTAATCCTGAAATGCGGAAACGTAGTAAACGAAACTTTTTTAGATTTGCTAAAA